>JARQOD010000006.1:378687671-378766302 GCA_033576555.1 Oophaga sylvatica | reverse complement strand
AAAAGTTCCTTGGGGGGGGTCTAGTTTGCAAAATGGGGTCACTTGTGGGGGGGTTTCTACTGTTTAGGCACATCAGAGGCTCTCCAAACGTGACATGACACCCGCAGACCTTTCCATCATAGTCTGCATTTGAAAAAGGCGCTCCTTCCCTTCCGAGCTCTGCCATGCGTCAAAATAGTGGTTCCCCCCCACATATGGGGTATCAGCGTACTCAGGACAAATTGCACAATAGCTTTTTGTGGTCCTATTTCTCCTGTTACCCTTATAAAAATAAAAATTTGGGGGCAAAAAGATTATTTATGTGGAAAAAAATATGATTTTTTTATTTTTCACGGCTCTACGTTATAAACTTCTGTGAAGCCCTTGGGGGTTCAAAGTGCTGACCACACATCTAGAAAAGTTCCTTGGGGGGTCTAGTTTCCAAAATGGAGGCACTTGTGGGGGGTTTCTACTGTTTAGGCACATTAGGGGCTCTCCAAACGTGACATGACACCCGCAGACCTTTCCATCAAAGTCTGCATTTGAAAAAGGCGCTCCTTCCCTTCCGAGCTCTGCCATGCATCAAAATAGTGGTTTACCCACTATGCACAATAACTTTTGGGGTCCTGTTACCCTTTGGAAAATAAAAATTGTTGGTGGAAAGATCATTTTTGTGGAAAAGATATGATTTTTAAATTTTACAGCTCTACGTTATAACCTTCTATGAAGCCCTTTGGGGTTCAAAGCTCTCACCACACATCTAGATAAGTTCCTTGGGGGGTCTAGTTTCCAAAATGGGGTCACTTGTGGGGGGTTTCCACTGTTTAGGCACACAGGGACTCTCCAAATGCGACATGGCGTCCAATCTCAATTCCAGCCAAAAAAGTCAAATTGCGCTGCTTCCCTTCCGAGCTCTGCCATGCGCCCAAATAGTGGTTTACCCCCACATATGTGGTATCAGCGTACTCAGGAAAAATTGCACAATAACTTTTGGGGTCCTGTTACCCTTTGGAAAATAAAAATTGGGGGTGGAAAGATCATTTTTGTGGAAAAAATATGATTTTTTAATTTTACGGCTCTACATTATAACCTTCTGTGAAGCCCTTGGGGTTCAAAACTCTCACCACACATCTAGATAAGTTCCTTGGGGGTCTAGTTTCCAAAATGGGGTCACTTGTGGGGGTTTCCACTGTTTAGGCACACAGGGACTCTCCAAATGCGACATGGCGTCCAATCTCAATTCCAGCCAAAAAAGTCAAATGGCGCTGCTTCCCTTCCGAGCTCTGCCATGCGCCCAAATAGTGGTTTACCCCCACATATCGGGTATCAGCGTACTCAGGACAAATTGCACAATAACTTTTCGGGTCCTTTTATCCTTTGGAAAATAAAAATTGGGATGAAAAGATCATTTTTGTGGAAAAAAATATGATTTTTTAATTTTACGACTCTACGTTATAACCTTCTGTGAAGCCCTTGGAGCTCACCACAGATCTAGATAAGTTCCTTGGGGGGTCTAGTTTCAAAAATGGGGTCACTTATGGGGGGTTTCCACTGTTTAGGTACATCAAGGACTCTCCAAACGCGACATGGTGTCCGCTCTCGATTCCAGCCAATTTGACATTCAAAATCTCAAATGATGCTCCTTCCCTTCTGAGCACTGCCGTGCGCCTAAAGATTGGTTTTCCCCCACACATGGGGTATCGGTGTACTCAGGAGAAATTGTACAACAAATATTGTGGTTCATTTTCTACTGATACCTGTTATGATTTGGTAGCTGAGGAGAGCAGGCAAAAACGGCAATACACCAGAGAGGTTGGAATCTACTGGATTGCAGTACCCTGACTAACCACCACAACTAAAGGCAGCCGTGGAGCGTTCCTAAGTTGGTCCTAGACGCCTCGTCACAGTCTGAGAGGTTAACTACACCTAAAGATAGAAAGAGGAAAGCTATCTGCCCCAGAGAAGATCCCCAAAGAACATAGGAAGCCCCCAAACATGTAATGGCGGTTAGACAAGAGGAAATACAGACACAGACAGAAAATAGTATGAGCAAACGTTGGGGCCCAATCTTCCTAGAAGAAAAGGATAGGAAGGACACTTACTGCAATCCAAAAAACCCTAAAAAGTACCAACTCTACTAATTGCAAAAACACCTGAGATCACACGACCTCTACCACCTAAATTAGTTCTCTTGTGTAACAAAACTAAGCCGCAGCCACTGAAAAAACTGGAAAAGGCAAATGAACAAATAACAGTGGCTCAGATAAACTGAGAGGAGCACAAGCCCCCGGAGGGGACCTGGCTGACCTCCACAGAAGTGCAGAGAACAATGCAAAAAGCAAGCACAAAAATAAAAGCAGAAAATATCTTATCTGATAGCAGAAGATGCAGGCAAGAGTCAGCAAGCTTCAAAGAGAACCAGGAACCACAGTTGAGAAAAGAACAATTGATCACTGGCAAACATGATGGGAGGGAACCTTCCTTATATAAGACCAGTCTGTAACTCCTGATTGCCAATCTTCACAATCTTCATTGAATGGTTCAGTACTGTTTGTAACCACCAGAGGGAGCTTCTGCTCAGAATTCATTTCTAACACATTCACAACAGTACCCCCCCTTGAGGAGGGGTCACCGAACCCTCATTTGGGCAACCAGGTCGGTCAGGATGAGCTCTGTGATACGCACGGATCAGTCTCCTAGCATGGATGTCCGAAGCAAACACCCAAGAATTGTCCTCCTGACCATAACCTCTCCACTTAACCAAATACTGGAGTTTCCATCTAAAAAACGAGAATCCAATATTTTCTCAACCACATACTCCAGATTGCCCTCAACCAAAACTGGGTCAGGAGGCGCATCCATGGGAACCACTGGCTCGACAAACCTCTTCAATAAGGACTTGTGGAACACGTTATGGATCTTAAATGTCCCTGGAAGAAGTAAACGAAAGGAAACAGGATTAAGAATCTCCATGATCTTATAAGGTCCAATGAACCTAGGCTTAAACTTAGGAGATGCAACTCTCATAGGGATATTTCTTGAGGACAACCAGACCAAGTCCCCCACTTCAAACCGAGGACCATCAGTCCTATGCCGGTTGGCAAACCGCTGGGCCCTCTCCTGAGAGAGGGACAACCTCTCCACTACCTGGTCCCAAAACTGCTTCATACGCTCCACAACAGAGTCAACACCTGGACAGACAGAAGCCTCCGTCTTTCCCGAAGAAAATCGAGGGTGAAACCCAAAATTGCAGAAAAATGAAGACATAAAAGTGGCAGAGCTAGCCCTATTATTAAGAGCAAACTCAGCCAAAGGCAAAAAAGAGACCCAGTCATCTTGATCAGCAGACACAAAGCATCTCAGATAAGTCTCCAATGTCTGGTTTGTTCTCTCAGTTTGTCCATTGGTCTGAGGATGAAAAGCCGAGGAGAAAGACAATTGAACACCAAGTTTAGAACAAAAAGTCCTCCAAAATCTGGAAACAAACTGGACTCCTCTGTCAGACACAATGTTCTCAGGAATGCCGTGTAATCGAACCACGTGCTGAAGGAGCAAAGGCACCAATTCGGAGGAGGAAGGCAACTTAGGTAATGGCACAAGATGTATCATTTTGGAAAACCTATCACAAATCACCCAGATAACGGTCATTCTCTGAGAAACAGGGAGGTCGGAAATGAAATCCATAGAGATATGGGTCCATGGTCTCTTGGGCACAGGCAATGGCATCAACAAACCACTAGAGCGAGAGCAAGGCTTGGAGCGAGAGCAAGTCCCGCAGGACTGCACAAATTATCTGACGTCACGAGACAAAAGTAGGCCACCAAAAGGACCGACTAACCAAGTCTCTGGTACCAAAAATTCCGGGATGACCGGCCAACGCGGAACAATGAATCTCAGACATCACACTCTTTTTCCACCGGTCTGGGACAAACAATTTCCCAATAGGGCAGCGCTCGGTTTATCCTCCTGACACCCTTCCAGAGCCAGTCTCAAATTGGGCGAGATGGCGGAAAGAACTACACCCTCTTTCAAAATAACAGCAGGATCAGATAACACAGGAGAGTCCGCAAGGAAACTCTTCGAAATGGCATCCGCCTTAACATTCTTAGTGCCAGGAAGAAAGGAAACCACAAAATTAAAACGTGTGAAAAACAAGGCCCACCTGGCCTGTCTAGGATTAAGTCGCTTGGCTGATTCCAGATAAACCAGATTCTTATGGTCCGTGAGGACCACCACCTGATGTTTGGCTCCCTCCAGCCAATGTCTCCACTCTTCAAAAGCCTACTTCATGGCCAATAACTCCCGATTACCCACGTCATAATTACGTTCAGTTGGAGAAAAGTTTCGAGAGAAAAAGGCACAAGGGTTACTTTTAGAGGTCTCTGGATCTCTTTGAGACAAAACGGCACCTGCCCCAATTTCAGAGGCATCAACCTCCACCTGAAATGGCAGAGAAACATCAGGCTGCCGTAGAACAGGAGCAGAAGTGAATCTCTGCTTAAGTTCCTGAAACGCAGAGACTGCCTCAGGAGGCCAATTCACCACATCAGAACCCTTTTGGTCAAATCAGTCAATGGTTTAACAATAACAGAGAAATTACCAATAAATTTACGATAAAAATTGGCAAAACCCAAGAATCTCTGAAGAGCCTTTAATGAAGTAGGTTGGACCCAATCACAGATGGCCTGAACCTTGACCGGGTCCATTTCAATAACAGATGGGGACAAAATGAATCCCAGAAATGAGATCCTCTGTACGCCAAAAAGACACTTTGATCCCTTCACATACAGAGCATTCTCTCTCAAAATCTGGAACACAGTCCGAACATGTTTCACATGAGAGTCCCAGTCATTGGAAAAAATCAAGATATCATCCAAATAAACAATCAGAAATATATCCACAAAATCCCTGAAAATGTCATTCATGAAGGACTGGAAGACGGAAGGAGCATTAGTGAGCCCAAAGGGCATCACTAGGTACTCAAAATGCCCCGCTGGAGTATTAAATGCCATCTTCCATTCATCCCCGTGCTTAATGCGAATAAGGTTATACGCCCCCCTGAGGTCAAGCTTGGTAAACCTAGTAGCACTTTTCACCCTGGAAAACAGGTCAGAAATCAAGGGTAACGGATATTGATATTTCACAGTGATATTGTTCAAGAGACGATAATCAATACACGGCCTTAATGAACCATCCTTTTTGGCCACAAAAATTTGCAACTCTCCTGATGATCAGGTTCAACCCTCATTATCACCTGAGTAGAGAACTGGGGTTTATTCTCAGCCAAAGGGGTAGAATCAATCCCCAGTAGGGGAATAGACTTCCATAGGGGTATCAAGGGAAACCCACAACATTTAGCAAAATCAAAATCCATCAGGTTAATAGCTGCTCCCGAATCAACAAACGCCTGAGCAGAAAATGTGGACAGGGAGCAAATCAGGGTAACAGTCAACAGAAATTTAGTCTGAACACTACCCAAGACAACTGAGCGTGCAAAACGTCTTCCCCGCTTAGAGCAGACTGAAATAGCATGAGAGGCGTCACCACAGTAGAAACATAACCCATTGCGTTTTCGAAACTCATGACGCTGTGCCCCAGAAGCCAATCTATCACACTGCATGGGTTCAGAAGCTGGTTCACAAGGCAACACTATTCCACGCATACCTCTACGCTCACGCAAACGTCTGTCAATTTGAATCGCTAATGACATAGAATCATTGAGACCAGAAGGAGCAGGGAAACCCACCATACCATCTTTTACATTCTCTGACAGACCCTTCCGAAAAAGGCTGCCAAAGCATCATCATTCCATTTGGTCAGGATTGCCCACTTTCGGAATTTCTGACAATATAACTCAGCATCCTCAAGCCCCTGATTTAATGCCAACAAGGTTTTTTCAGCTTGATTAGTGACATTAGGTTCATCGTACAATAACCCCAGAGCCAGAAAAAATGCATCAACATTACTCAAAACAGGGTCCCCAGATGTCAGGGAAAAAGCCCAATCCTGAGGATTGCCACGCAGGAGAGAGATGACAATTTGAACCTGCTGTGCTGCGTTCCCTGAGGACTTAGGTTTTAAGGCAAAAAACAACTTACAGTTATTTTTGAAATTCAGAAATTTACCTAAAACAAATCTGGCATGGGATCCTAGGTTCCACAACCGGCAACCCTGCAAGATAGGTAGCAATACTCCGAACTTCAGTGGCAAGCTGATCCACACGGCCAGACAACTGTGAAAACTCCATTGAGAAAAAAAAAATCCTCAGCACCCAGAGAAAAAGAGGGAAAAAAAATGCAACAAACAGAAAAAAAAAAAATCTCTGACAACTCTGACTTTTTTTTTACACTATTTTTCCCTTCTGTGAGTACCATATAATTTTCAGTTTTGACCGGTGATACTGTTATGATTTGGTAGCTGAGGAGAGCAGGCAAAAACGGCAATTCACCAGAGAGGTTGGAATCTACTGGATTGCAGTACCCTGACTAACCACCACAACTAAAGGCAGCCGTGGAGCGTTCCTAAGTTGGTCCTAGACGCCTCGTCACAGTCTGAGAGGTTAACTACACCTAAAGATAGAAAGAGGAAAGCTATCTGCCCCGGAGCAGATCCCCAAAGAACATAGGAAGCCCCCAAACATGTAATGGCGGTTAGACAAGAGGAAATACAGACACAGTCAGAAAATAGTATGAGCAAACGTTGGGGCCCAATCTTCCTAGAAAGAAAAGGATAGGAAGGACACTTACTGCAATCCAAAAAACCCTAAAAAATACCAACTCACTAATTGCAAAAACACCTGAGATCACACGACCTCTACCACCTAAATTAGTTCTCTGGTGTAACAAAACTAAGCCGCAGCCACTGAAAAAACTGGAAAAGGCAAATGAACAAATAACAGTGGCTCAGATAAACTGAGAGGAGCACAAGCCCCCGGAGGGGACCTGGCTGACCTCCACAGAAGTGCAGAGAACAATGCAAAAAGCAAGCACAAAAATAAAAGCAGAAAATATCTTATCTGATAGCAGAAGATGCAGGCAAGAAGTCAGCAAGCTTCAAAGAGAACCAGGAACCACAGTTGAGACAAGAACAATTGATCACCGGCAAACATGATGGGAGGGAACCTCCCTTATATAAGACCAGTCTGTAACTCCTGACTGCCAATCTTCACAATCTTCATTGAATGGTTCAGTACTGTTTGTAACCACCAGAGGGAGCTTCTGCTCAGAATTCATTTCTAACACATTCACAACAGATACCCTTGACAAAATGTAAAAAATTGTGTCGAAAGAAAAATTTTGGGAAAAAAAGTTAAATGTTCATTTTTTCCTTCCACATTGCTTCAATTCTTGTGAAGTACCTAAAGGGTTAATAAACTTCTTGAATGTGGCTTTGAACACCTTGAGGGGTGCAGTTTTTAGAATGGTGTCACTTTTTGGTATTTTCTGTCATATTGACCCCTCAAATTCACTTCAAATGTGAGGTGGTCCCTAAAAAAAATGGTTTTGTAAATTTTGTTGGAAAAATGAGAAATTGCTGGTCAACTTTTAACACTTATAACTTCCTAACGAAAAAAAAATTTTGGTTCGAAAAATTGTGCTGATGTAAAGTAGACATGTAGGAAATGTTATTTTTTAACTATTTTTTGTGACATAACTCTCTGATTTAATGGCATAAAAATTAAAAGTTTGAAAATTGCTAAATTTTCAAAATTTTTGCCATATTTCCGTTTTTTATAAATAAACACAAGTTATATTGAAGAAAGTTTACCACTATCATGAAGTACAATATGTCACGAGAAAACAATCCCAGAATTGCCAAGATCCGTTGAAGCGTTCCAGAGTTATAAGTACATAAAGTGACAGTGGTCAGAATTGTAAAAATTGGCCTGGTCTTTAACCTACAAAATGGCTTGGTCGTTAAGGCGTTAAGCTATCTTGTATATCCATTAAATATCATAAAACCCAAATTCCCTTGCATATCCATTGAATATCATAATGCCCAGATATTTAGAAATGTAATGCTGAAATTGAGAAATAAAAATTGTATTTAGAAATAATGTGAAATAAGACTCTTGAAAAAGACATTTCAGTGGTAACTTGGCTGGCGCATGGCTCACTCTGCTTCCTTTCTTTTGTTCTGTGCTAAGTGGACCCGTTGCATTCATTGTTATAGCAGCCGATGCATCTTTATGATGTCACCCAGGTGGGGCATTTTCTTTGACATGCTTTTCTTGAATGTTTTGTACCCCATACTTGCTCATATGTGTGACCTAGGTTAAGAGGGTTGTCCAGGCTTAAAATATTTATGACCAATCCCTTGAATAGGTCATCAATATCAGATTGGGGTGTGTACAACACCCGGCACCACCAACAATCAGATGTAAACAACACTGAGTTGGGCTGTTCGGGCTAGATATAAACACTAATTGGAGCTGAACAGCATGTGTTCAATGTGTAACTGCAAGTATCGAGTCCTGCACTTCATCTCCTAATCAGGTGAACAAGGGTTGATCTGTAGTTCTTGGCAGCAGATGTTACACATTAACACCTGACCGGGGATATCAAACCAGCACCAATTTGATATTGATGACATATCCTAATGAAAGGCCATCAACTGTTTATGCCCAGATAATGCCTTTATTCCTTGACTATCTTCCTGCACATATACCAAATGTATCTTTGCTGCCAATTTCTGATCCTGTCACTTGACTTTGTTTTCAAATGTCTCCTGTTTACCCCAGTATCATTGTATTCTGACCAATATCTACTTCTGATTATGAAGCTGCCAACAATCACAAGCTATTAGCAGGACCACAACCTAGAGTCAGACCTGCTCCAATGCCTATACATCCAGAAGAGGGTCAAAGTCAGTGACTGAGCTTACTTAGACTTTGCATCCCAATCTGGCAAACTTCAATATGATTGTGTTTCTAGAAAGTTAGACACTTTGGACAGTGGTGTGGGTAATTATGACATTTTATTAGTTGTCCTGGTAATGTTTAAACTAAATTTATTAATCAAATTTGCAGTGAAAAGTAGGCTTCAAAAAAGTCTTTATAAGGTTCTTCAGGATCAAAGCTTTGCATAGTTCTTTATTCAAGTACTTTGCTTTTCTTAATTTAAGAGAATTTAGCCTCCTGGTATAATAGTATCTAGATGACTTCTTCTAATGGTGTCATAGAGAGACATAAGACAAAAGTTGTACTTTGGCTTTAGCATGCATTTTTGAAGACTTGTAAAAAAAAAAACCTGAGTTCACCAATTTTGGGAAGCAGGGACTGGGTAGTCGGAATTTGCATGTTTGCCCTTTTTTTTTTCATTTAATGAAAATGTCGATGTCCATAGCTGCCTTAGACTTCCTACTTACTTTAATAGCATTATATTCTGTAACATCACACAGGATAATGCCTTGTGTCTGAATATACAAATTGTAATCTCTAAAATGTCATTCTCCTAGCAATGTTTTTGCCTTTTTGTAAAGTTCGATTTGCTTGCCTGATGTTCTTATTCTCTGTCATTGTTTTTTAATCCCTTGGCACAGCCTATCCAGACCTCCTGCTACTATGCGCTGAGACATTTTTCATAATGCCGGATATTCCGCTGCTCATTCTTAGGTAATGAAAATATTTTAGATATTGTAGCATAATCTTAAAGACTGCATTCCCAAGATCATTTCAACTCATATGTGGATTGAATTTCTAAACGCTTAATAGTTTTATGCCTGCTGCTGTTTAACTCGCTTCACTGCTGGAAATGTTCGCATGGTCTTTGTCACAGACACTTTTCATAGCTTGACTGATATAGAGTCAAAGATGTGAAAAAGCATGTATGGTATAGGTAAGTTAATAACCCTAATTACTTCAGCCTGTAATCAAGTATCCTACAATATGTATGTTCATACAAAGTATTAAAAAGTCTATTGAAATTTCAAATACAGAGCAGAACATAAAACATTCCAATAAATATTACCATTTACTTTGTATATTCGTTAAGGCACATTCAATACTGTTTCAGAAATTTCTGCTGAGTGATATTTTTTCTTTTTATAACCTGTATCTTGCTAGTTTAAGTTAATGTTTTTTTTTGCTTGCCATTTTGTCATGGGTGTATCGCCACAAGGATCGTGGCGATTACACACTCTGACTTCTCACAGCTGAGTTGCTGTTTCTTTGTGTTTGGTAATGAGGGAGTTAATTTTACCTAGCTCTTTGCTAAGACTAGGTCCAGCCTCGCCCGGCTGCTTTTGATTATGTTCTAATTAGATTCCTTCATATACCTGCCAGTCTGCTTGTTAGATGCCGGTGAAAGCCTTCATGTAGTCTAGCAGACTGGATCGGTTCTGAGAATACTTAAGCTAAGAGCTCTTTAGTTGTTTTTACTCTTATAGCTTATAGTTTATCTCTGAGACCTTAGGTGTTCCTACTGTGTGTGAGTGTTGTATGTAAGACTTTATTTACTTTATTTCTTGTCTTTCTTGTATGTCTTTCTGTTCATTAACCGTTACCTGTTCATTCCCTTTGGTGGTAATCAGGGTCCTTCTTAGGACTAGATTACAGTTGGCAGGGATTGATAGGAGACAGGGTTTACGCTGGTGGCCTGGACCTCTGTACCTTTAACAGTACCTCCAGGTAGAGGGATTAGTTAGGACCCCAGTTTAGGGTCAGCATAGACCCCGGTCACCCTCTAGCCGGAGACAGCGTATAACGGATTCCGTATTGACCCACTGGACATTCTGTCAGGTAATTCTATGTTATCATATATCTATGCGCATGTTATATTGTATGTTGCCCTTTTGATATAGATTACTGTCATCACATATATATATCTGCTATACAGCGTGACATTTTCACCGGCCATACTAAAGATTCTCTCCAGCTGTCATGGATCCAGTATCCCAGCTGGCCCAGCAGTTGCAGGGGTTGTCCATGGAGTTTGCAGACATTAAGTCCAAGGTTTTGTCCCCCCCGGAGCAAACCAGATCTGAACCTAAGGTTGCTCTCCCGGACAGGTTCACTGGTGGGCGGGACAAATTTTTTACTTTCCGGGAGGCATGTAAATTGTACTTTCGGCTGCGGCCTCGGTCATCTGGGAGTGAAGAGCAGAGGGTGGGAATTGTTATCTCGCTCTTACAAGGGGACCCTCAATCTTGGGCGTTCTCTATTCCTCCAGGCTCCCCAGATCTCCAGTCAGTGGATCGATTTTTTACTGCCCTGGGTCTGGTATATGATGATCTGGATCGAGTTTCCCTTGCTGAAACAAAGTTACGTAAAATACGGCAAGGAAATCGTCCAGCGGAGGAATATTCTTCTGAGTTCCGTAGATGGGCAACAGATACTCAGTGGAATGACCCAGCTCTTAGGAGCCAGTTTTGTCAAGGGTTGTCTGACAAATTAAAAGATGTGTTGGCTCAGTATGATTCTCCTCCATCACTGGAGGCTGCTATGGCCCTCGCTATTCGCATGGATAGACGAATTCGGGGAAGACGCGAGGTAACTCCGCCTCCCGTGATGACTCCACCTACTACTAAAGTCCCTTATACTGAGGTTCCCCTGGTCTGTTCTGAGGAACCCATGCAGTTGGGAGGGACATCTTTTTGTAGGAGGGAATCGGCGGTGCACCGCAAGACTAGAAGGTGTTTCTTTTGCGGTAGAGAGGGACATTTTGTTGGGGGGTGTCCATCCCGGGCCTCTTTGAGCAAAGGAGTTAACCTGGGAGTGTGTATTTCGTCCCCAAATCCCTCTCAGTTTCTCGTGCCTGCGGAGGTGGTGATTGGTACTAGAACTGAGAGGATTTCTGTTTTTCTTGATAGTGGGTCCGGGGCTAATCTGGTGGACGCTCGGTTTGCCCAGGTGCATGGTATGCAACTGAGTGTATTGGCCAAACCGGTCCCTATAGTCTCTATTGATTCTAGACCTCTCGGTCAAGGTAGCTTGGTACAAGCTGTTCATAACATAGATCTTCGAGTAGGGGCAATACATAAAGAGCAATTGTCTTGTTATGTGTTGGAGGGTCTACCTACTCCTATTGTGTTGGGACTTCCTTGGTTGGCTAAACATAACCCAGTGATTGAATGGCAATCCGGAAAGATAAGCCAGTGGGGTGAATTTTGCAGGAATAACTGCATGAGCACGGTCATCAGTGCGGTTGTGCCTAGGACTTTGTCTCCTTTTCTGGAGGACTTTGGGGAGATGTTCTCAGAGGAGGGGTGTAAAGAGTTACCTCCTCATCGCGCATATGACTGCTCAATAAAGTTGCTTCCTGATGCCTTATCTCGTACTTTCCCAGGGGCCGGGAAGACGGATGATCCGGTTCCTATTCCTCAGGAGGGAATTGTAGTGTCAGCTGTATGCTCTGAGCTTGAGGGGGAGGTATTGGGGGCTCAAGGGGACGCCCCGGTGGGACTTCCAGGGAGACTGATAGTTCCAGATCGGTTAAGACTGAAGGTTACGGGGAACCGTTACAAACGGATGGCTGATAGGGGGAGAGTTTCTGGTCTAGATCTGAAGGTGAACGATCTAGTTTGGTTGTCTACCAGGAATATAAAACTTAAAGTTTCCTCCTGGAGGTTGGGTCCCAGATTCATCGGGCCGTACAGGATCAGTTCCATAATTAATCCTGTGGCATTTCGTCTGGACCTCCCTCCTACGTTTAAAATTCATAATGTGTTTCACAAGTCATTACTTAAAAAGTATGTGGCACCAGTCATACCGTCACCTCTACCTCCGCCTTCAGTGGTGGTCAATGATAACGTGGAATTTCATGGGTCGAAAATCATTGACTCACGTTTCAGTCACCGATCCCTTCAGTACTTGGTACATTGGAGGGGGTATGGTCCTGTGGAGAGGACGTGGGTCCCTGCGTCTGATGTTAACGCAGATCGATTGGTTCGGACCTTTCACACATCTCACCCGGGCAGACCTGGCCCTGAGGGTCCGGAGTCCCCTCGTAGAGGGGGGGGTACTGTCATGGGTGTATCGCCACAAGGATCGTCGCGATTACACACTCTGACTTCTCACAGCTGAGTTGCTGTTTCTTTGTGTTTGGTAATGAGGGAGTTAATTTTACCTAGCTCTTTGCTAAGACTAGGTCCAGCCTCGCCCGGCTGCTTTTGATTATGTTCTAATTAGATTCCTTCATATACCTGCCAGTCTGCTTGTTAGATGCCGGTGAAAGCCTTCATGTAGTCTAGCAGACTGGATCGGTTCTGAGAATACTTAAGCTAAGAGCTCTTTAGTTGTTTTTACTCTTATAGCTTATAG
This sequence comes from Oophaga sylvatica, assembly GCA_033576555.1. Classification (NCBI taxonomy): domain Eukaryota; kingdom Metazoa; phylum Chordata; class Amphibia; order Anura; family Dendrobatidae; genus Oophaga; species Oophaga sylvatica. The sequence goes on along the minus strand of JARQOD010000006.1, from coordinate 378,753,065 downwards.
TTTATCTCTGAGACCTTAGGTGTTCCTACTGTGTGTGAGTGTTGTATGTAAGACTTTATTTACTTTATTTCTTGTCTTTCTTGTATGTCTTTCTGTTCATTAACCGTTACCTGTTCATTCCCTTTGGTGGTAATCAGGGTCCTTCTTAGGACTAGATTACAGTTGGCAAGGATTGATAGGAGACAGGGTTTACGCTGGTGGCCTGGACCTCTATACCTTTAACAGTACCTCCAGGTAGAGGGATTAGTTAGGACCCCAGTTTAGGGTCAGCATAGACCCCGGTCACCCTCTAGCCGGAGACAGCGTATAACGGATTCCGTATTGACCCACTGGACATTCTGTCAGGTAATTCTATGTTATCATATATCTATGCGCATGTTATATTGTATGTTGCCCTTTTGATATAGATTACTGTCATCACATATATACAGTCATGGCCAAAAGTTTTGAGAATGACACAAATATTAATTTTTACAAAGTCTACTGCTTCACTTTTTCTAATGGCAATTTGCATATCCTCCAGATTGTTATAAAGAGTGATCAGCTTAACAGCAATTACTTGCAAAGTCAATATTTGGCTAGAAAATGAACTTTATCCCCCAAAACACATTTCAACATCATTGCAGCCTTGCCTTAAAAGGACCAGCTAACCTCTTTTCAGTGATTGCTCCATTAACACAGGTGTGGGTGTTGATGAGGACATGGCTGGAGATCAATCTGTCATGATTAAGTAAGAATGACACCACTGGACACTTTAAAAGGAGGCTGGTGCTTGGCATCATTGTTTCTCTTCTGTTAACCATGGTTATCTCTAAAGAAACACGTGCAGTCATCATTGCAATGCACAAAAATGGCCTAACAGGGAAGAGTATCGCAGCTAGAAAGATTGTACCTCAGTCAACAATCTATTGCATCATCAAGAACTTCAAGGAGAGAGGTTCCATTGTTGCCAAAAAGGCTCCAGGGCGCCCAAGAAAGACCAGCAAGCGCCAGGACCGTCTCTTAAAAGTGTTTCAGCTGCGGGATCGGGCTCCCAGCAGTGCAGAGCTTGCTCAGGAATGGCAGCAGGCAGGTGTGAGTGCATCTGCACGCACTGTGAGGCGGAGACTCTTGGAGCAAGGCCTGGTCTCAAGGAGGGCAGCAAAGAAGTCACTTCTCTCCAGAAAAAACATCATGGACAGACTGATATTCTGCAAAAGGTACAGGCAGTGGACTGCTGAGGACTGGGGTAAAGTTATTTTCTCTGATGAATCCCCTTTTCGATTGTTTGGGACATCAGGAAGACCCCTCATTCGGAGAAGACAAGGTGAGCGCTACCACCAGTCTTGTCTCATGCCAACTGTTAAGCATCCTGAAACCATTCATGTGTGGGGTTGCTTCTCAGCCAAGGGAATCGGCTCTCTCACAGTCTTGCCTAAAAACACAGCCATGAATAAAGAATGGTACCAGAATGTCCTCCAAGAGCAACTTCTCCTACCCTCCAAGAGCAGTTTGGCGATCAACAATGCCTTTTCCAGCATGATGGAGCACCTTGCCATAAAGCAAAGGTGATAACTAAATGGCTCAGGGAACAAAACAGAGATTTTGGGTCCATGGCCTGGAAACTCCCCAGATCTTAATCCCATTGAGAACTTGTGGTCAATCATCAAGAGACGGGTGGACAAACAAAAGCCTAAAAATTCTGACAAAATGAAAGCATTGATTGTGCAAGAATGGGCTGCTATCAGTCAGGATTTGGTCCAGAAGTTGATTGAGAGCATGCCAGGGAGAATTGCAGAGGTCCTGAAGAAGAAGGGTCAACACTGCAAATATTGACTTGCTGCATTAACTCATTCTAACTGTCAATATAAGCTTTTGTTACTCATATGTTTGCAATTATTATATTTCTGTCTGTGATAAAAACATCTGTCAAACACACATAAAAACCAGAGGGCAGCAGATCATGTGAAAATATAATATTTGTGTCATTCTCAAAACTTTTGGCCATGACTGTATATCTGCTATACAGCGTGACACATTTCCTACATAGGAGGATAAGATTTAACCCCCACATGCCATGGCTATTTTACATTTTTTCTGCCCCTTCTTCCAAGAGCCATAACTTTTTTTTATTTTTGGGTCAAAGTTTTTGCGGGATGAGTTGTACTTTTGTACCGGAAAGTGGTAAATAAAATTCCAAGTGCTTTGAAATTGGAAAAAGTGCAATTTCACAACTATTTTTTTTTTAATTTTATTTACCATGTTGATTATATGGTAAAACTGATCTAGCAGTTTGATTCTTCAGGTCAGTATAAGTTCTCAGATTACAAACGTGGGGGTCTTCAGCAGACCCTTGGCTGTCATGGCAATCCATCGGCTCGCTATGATGAAGTCATGGGCGTGCCAATAGGAGCATGGAATAATGCGTCTTCCCTACTGGCGCGTGTTTAATGCTGCTGTAGGAGATTGACAATGGGATTCAACAGGTTAACAACCATGGGAGGAGCTTCACTCCATCTGAGGCGGTTGAAGGTACATGATGGCCGATTAAATCAGCCAGCATGTGAGGGGAAAGATGCGGGCTCAGCTTGTGAGCCCACATCAAAGGCAGGTTGGGCCAGTTTTAGACAAAGTGGGGCCCTGGGCAAAAGTTTAAAGTGTGGCCCCAAATGCTCACATATTGCAACTTTGCACAGAGTATACTGCTGCTCCCATCATAGAGTATAATGTAGTCCCCTCAGAGTACACTGCAGCCCCCTTCAGAGTATATTGCAGCCCCCTCAAAGTATAATGCCTCCCCTCACATACAGTATAATGCAGCCCCTCAGAGTATAATGCAGTCCCCTCAGAGTAGAATGCAGCCCCCTCAGAGTAGAATGCAGCCCACTCAGAGCATATTGCAGTCTCCCTCAGAGTATAATGCAGCACCCTCATGGAGTATAATGCAGCCCCCTCATAGAGTATAATGCAGCCTCTTTTATAGAATATAATGCAGCCCCACACACAGTATATTGTAGTCCCCTCATAGAGCATCATGCACACCCCTCAGAGTTTAATGCAGCCCAACACACAGTATAATTCAGCCCCCGCCCAAACACACAATATAGTGCGGCCCCCACATACACAGTATATTGTAGCCCCATCACACACACAGTATAATGCAGCCCCCACACACACAGTATAAAGCAGCTCACCACAAACACAGTATAAAGCAGCTCACCACAAACACAGTATTATGTAGCCCCTCCACACACAGTATAATGCAGCCCCTTCACACAGTATAATGCATCCCCCACACACAGAATAATGCAGCCCCCCACAGACACACACAGTATAATAGATAAAAAACACCAGATTTAAAAAACTAATGCTAAAAAAGCATAAGGGTACACTCCAAAAAGAGTTTATATACAAAAGAAAAAAGGAGCCATCTGACCCATATAAGTAAAAAATTGTATATTTTTATTATTAATAATTATTCAATGAATCATTTTATCACATACATCTATTAAAAAAGTTACAAATATAATCCAATTAACATGAAGGTCACAAAACATTAACAAAATCCGACCTGTTTACCATTATTTGGACCGGGAATCATAGACTCAAAATATATATCACATTATATCATAGAAATACATCGATGTGAAAAAATCACCGGAATACGAGACAATTGCCCTCTAATATTATAACATACCACCACTGAAGTCAGTGTGTAAATAGGCAATAGTCACAGCAATACCAAGTGCACACAAAAGAGTCTCACCCAGGAAAACGGTCAGGATAAGCAGCCCCGACGCGCGTTTCGCGTGGGCTTTCTCAAGGGGCTGTGCACATGTTTGTGTGTAGAGTAACCATATATAACCCCGATGCAGCTCGTTCAAATGTGGACATAATTAGCGGCGCATGAGGATGAAGTACGCAGGGCAGGATGTGACGTCAATCCCTGGCCTCCGATGCGATGCACGCCGGTCCAAGCCGCTACTATAGCAACCCAGACCAGCGTACACCGCACTAAGGATGCCGGAAGTGACGCTCCAGTCCATGCGCGTCATAGACATGCGCACCAGTCCATTCTGCTGGACCCGGTGCTATAGCAACCAGCACCTCTCCAAGTGATTAATATGGATGACGCATCTCCTAAACCACGTCCATAGACGCCGAGGGCACTTGGTAAAAGGTACCAGTACACATCGGCATCACACGCAGCGATCCAGGAGTGTGCTCCATAAAAAGTCTCTATGTGGATAATTTAAGAAGTAACAAATCATGTCACTAAATCAATCATATGTGTGTAAACCCATGCATAAAATAATAATAATGCTCTGGATGTGATAACAGAAAATACATAACAAGTGAAATGTGAATAAACCATAATAAAGATTATATATATAATATAGTGAAACATATATGTCACATCAAAATACATAACTCAGTGATAAAATACATTTCATAGATATACAATTACATAATTAGTGACATCATCTTTATTCTGTGTAGAATGATTCTTTCCATTTTGCCAAGATCCAGCAGTTCATAATTGCATCGGGATATTTATAGGAATGTTCAATCAGGGGACATCAGATTAGAAAACCAGAATTCAATATCAAGACATAAATTAATCTAAATTGAAAAAAATAAAAATTAATAAAATCACAAAACACACAAACAAAATAAAACCAAATCCATATTACAGATATGAAGCAAAGCTAATTTGTTCATTTAGGCCTTGAGGCACCACAGTGCCCAGAGTTGCGATCCATTTACACTCTTTTTGAGCTAAGATCCGTTTGTAATCACCCCCTCTGATACCCAATCGAACCCTATCAATACCACAGACAGTAAGTTCCTTTGGGTTACAGTTGTGTTTTTCCCTAAAGTGTTTTGGAAGAGTCTTGAGAGCATCCACATCCACAAAATTGGCCGCTGCCATGATATCTCTCACGTGCTCGCGTGTTCTAATGCGAAGCTCTCTTGTGGTGAGACCCACATAAATTAGAGAGCATGTACAACGAGCGTAATATACTACATGAGTCGTACTGCACGTAATATATTCACGAATTTTGAATTCACGGGAGGAATCACTTGAAATAAAAGATGTAGCTCTAACAAAATTGTTACAAGCTAAACAATTGCCACATGGGAAGAAATCAACCCGTGGTGCTCCCACCCCAAAATGGTCAATGGTCTTCACTACATAATGACTGTCCACCAGAATGTCCTTCAAATTCCTGGATCTCCTCGCTGTCATCATAGGTCTCTCAGGTAGACATTTTGCCAGGATGGGTCTGTCATTAACCCCTTCCTGACCCATGACGCCTACGTTGGCGTCATGAAAACCTGTGCCATCCCGACCCATGACGCCAACGTAGGCGTCATGCTATAAATCATGTTCCGGCGGGTCGGGTGACCGAAATCACTGAAAGGTCACTCGACCCGCAGGCACAGGACCCCTTGCGCATCACCACAGTGGGGGTGGCTTAACCCCCACGTGGTTACGATCGCTCTGATTGGCTGTTAAAAGTGAAACAGCCAATCAGAACGATTAGTAATATTTCACCACTGAAAAGTGGTGAAATATTACAATCCAGCCATGGCCGATGCTGCAATAGCATCGGCCATGGCTGGACACTGTGTACCCACCCTCCCCACACCGAGTAACGGTGGTGATCGGCCGCCGCCGCCGATTCATGGCGGCGAACGGTCACCGCCGTTACTATCATCTGCTAGCCGGTCCGATCGTCTCCCCTCCGGTGTGCTCCCCTCTCCCCCGCCCTCCGATCACCCCCCCACAAATATACTCACCTCCTCCGGTCTTCTGCGGCCTCTTGATCTGTCCCGGCGTCCGCCCGGGACTCTTCATGGGCGCCGCCATCTTGGAAAATGGCAGTGCGCCTTTCAAAGTACAATTTATTTTGATCACTGTGATAAACTCTCACAGTGATCAAAATAAAATTAAAATGAACCCCCCCCCCCGTCATAGGTAGGGACAAAAAATAAAATAAAGAATTTTTTTTTTTTCCTTTTAGGCCCTGTCCACACGTTGCGGATTTCGCTGCGGATCCGCAGCTAATTTAGCTGCGGATCCGCAGCTGATTTCGCTGCTGATCCGCAGCTGATTTCGCTGCTGATCCGCAGCTGATTTCGCTGCTGATCCGCAGCTGATTTTGCTGCTGATCCGCAGCGGATTTCGCTGCTGATCCGCAGCGGATTTCTCTGCTGATCCGCAGCTGATTTCGCTGCTGATCCGCAGCGGATTTCGCTGCTGATCCGCAGCTGATGTCGCTGCTGATTTCGCTGCTGATCCGCAGCGGATTTCGCTGCTGATCCGCAGCTGATTTCGCTGCTGATCCGCAGCGGATTTCGCTGCTGATCCGCAGCGGATTTCGCTGCTGATCCGCAGCGGATTTCGCTGCTGATCCGCATCTGTTATCGCTGCTGATTTCGCTGCTGATCCGCAGCGGATTTCGCTGCTGATCCGCAGCTGATTTCGCTGCTGATCCGCATCTGTTATCGCTGCTGATTTCGCTGCTGATCCGCAGCGGATTTCGCTGCTGATCCATAGCTGATTTCGCTGCTGATCCGCAGCGGATTTCGCTGCTGATCCGCAGCGGATTTCGCTGCTGATCCGCAGCTGATTTCGCTGCTGATCCGCAGCTGATTTCGCTGCTGATCCGCAGCGGATTTCACTGCTGATCCGCAGCTGATTTCGCTGCTGATCCGCAGATCCAGAAACCATGTACAGTACAATGCAAATAAATGGTAAAAAAAAAACGCTGTGCACATGCGGATTTGCTGCGGTTTCAAAACCGCAGCATGTCAATTCTTTGTTCGGATTCCACAGCGGTTTTACACCTATTCCATTATAGTTGTAAAACCGCAGGGAAAAACCGCAGCAAATCCACGCTAAATTCGCAGGTAAAAGGCAGGTCATTTTACCTGCGGATTTTAGAAAAATCAGCAAGTGAATCCGCAACGTGTGCACGGGGCCTCAGGGTTAGGCTGGGTTCATATTGCATTATGGCAGTCCGTTAGATGGACTGCGTTTCACCGCGGTATAACACGGTGTAACGCAGTCCGTTAACGCTGCCATTCACCCCATTTGTGTGCGCATCGCAACGCATGCCGTAAAGCGGCATGCATTCGCGACGTGCTGTCATTCAGTGATGGAGCCTCGGACACGGGCTGCAGCGTCTGGGCTCCGTCACCGCTAGCGCAGATGAATCATCTGATGATTCATCTGCGCTAGCGGGTATAGCATAACGCGATCGCGTTATGCTATACCGTTACCAGCCCGTCAACGCTACGTGTTGAACGGGCTGGTAAAACGCAGTATGAACCCAGCCTTAGGGTTAGAATTTGGATTACGGTTAGAATTTGGGTTAGGGTTGGAATTTGGGTTAGGGTTGGAATTAGGGTTAGGGTTGGGATTAGGGTTAGGTTTGTGGTTAGGGTTAGAGTTAGGATAAGTGTTAGGGGTGTTTTGGGGTTAGGGTTGGGATTAGGGTTAAGCTTGTGGTTAGGTTTATGGTTAGAGTTGGGATTAGGGTTAGGGGTGTGTTGGGGTTAGGGTTATGGTTAGGGTTTGTATTAGGGTTAGGGTGTGTAGGGGTTAGGGTTGGGGTTAGGGGTGTGTTGGGGTTAGGGTTGGAGTTAGAATTGAGGGTTTCCACTATTTAGGCACCTCAGGGTGTCTCCATACGCGACATGGCGCCACCATTGATTCCTGCAAATTTTGCGTTCAAAAAGTCAAACAGTGCTCCCTTTATTCCAAGCCCCGACGTATGCCCAAACAGTGGTTTACCCCCACATATGGGGTATCAGCGTACTCTGGAAAAATTGCACAACAACTTTGGGGGTCTAATTTCTCCTGTTAACATTGGGAAAATAAAAAAATTGGGGACTAAAAATCATGTTTGTGGAAAAAATATGATTTTTTTATTTTCATGCCCGGGCGTTATAAACTTCTGTGTAGCCTTTGGAGGTTCAAAGTGCTCACTACACATCTAGATAAGTTATTTGTGGGGTCTAGTTTCCAAAATGGGTCACTTGTGGGGAGTTTCTACAGTTTAGGCACATCAGGGGCTCTGCAAACATAACATGATGCCCGCAGACCATTCCATCAAGTGGGCATTTCAAAACGTCACTACTTCCCTTCCGAGCCCCGACGTGCGCCCATACAGTAGTTTTCTCCCACATATGGGGTATCAGCGTACTCAGGACAAATTGGACAACAACTTTTGGGGTCTAATTTCTCCTGTTACCCTTGTGAAAATAAAAAATTGCGGGTTAAAAAAATCAGTTTTTGAGGATAAAAATTATTTTTTATTTTCACGGCTCTGCATTATAAACTTCTGTGAAGCACTTGGGGGTTCAAGGTGCTCACCACACATCTGGATAAGTTGTTTTGGGGGTCTAGTTTACAAAATGGGGTCACTTGTGGAGGGTTTCTACTGTTTAGGCACATCAGGGGCTCTGCAAACGTAACAAGATGCCCGCAGACCATTCCATCAAGTCGGCATTTCAAAGCGTCACTACATCCCTTCCGAGCCCTGACGTGTGCCCAAACAATGGTCCCCCCCCACATATGGGGTACCAGCGTTCTCAGGACAAACTGGACAACAACTTTTGGGGTCCAATTTCTCCTCTAACCATTGTGAAAATAAAAAATAGTGGGCTAAAAAAATCATTTTTTGAGAAAAAAAAAAGATTTCTTATTTTCACGGCTCTGCGTTATAAACTTCTGTGAAGCACCTGGGGTTCAAAGTGCTCACTTTGCATCTAGATAAGTTCCTTAGGGGGTCTAGTTTCCAAAATGGGGTCATTTGTGGGGGAGCTCTAAACTTTAGGCACACAGGGGCTCTCCAAACACGACATGGTGTCCGCTAACGATTGGAGCTAATTTTCCATTCAAAAAGTCAAATGGCGCTCCTTCCCTTCTGAACCCTGCCGTGCGCCCAAACAGTGGTTTATGACCACATATGAGGTAACTGTGTACTCAGGAGAAATTGCCCAACAAATTTTAGGATCCAATTTATACTGTTACCCATGTGAAAATGAAAAAACTTAGGCTAAAAGAAAATTTTTGTGGAAAAAAAGTACTTTCTTTTTTTTACGGATCAATTTGTGAAGCACCTGGGGGTTCAAAGTGCTCACTATGCATCTAGATAAGTTCCTTAGGGGGTCTAGTTTCCAAAATGTGGTCACTTGTGGGGGAGCTCCAATGTTTAGGCATACAGGGACTCTCCAAATGCGACATGGCAACCGCTAAATATTCCAGCATATTTTCCATTCAAAAAGTCAAATGGCGCTCCTTCCCTTCTGAGCCCTGCCGTGCGCCCATACAGTGGTTTATGACCACATATGAGGTATCTGTGTACTCAGGAGAAATTGCCCAACAAATTTTAGGATCCATTTTATCCTGTTGCCCATGTAAAAATGAAAAAATTGATGCTAAAAGAAAATTTTTGTTGGAAAAATTAAAATGTCCATTTTTTCCTTCCACGTTGCTTTAGTTCCAGTGAAGCACCTGAAGGGTTAATAATCTTCTTGAATGTAGTTTTGAGTAGCTTGAGGGGTGCAGTTTTTATAATGGTGTCACTTTTGGGTATTTTCTGCCATATAGACCCCTCAAAGTGACTTCAAATGTGAGGTGGTCCCTAAAAAAATGGTTTTGTAAATTTTGCTGTAAAAATGAGAAATCGCTGGTCAACTTTTAACCCTTATAACTTCCTAACAAAAAAAAATGTTGTTCCCAAAATTGTGCTGATGTAAAGTAGACATGTGGGAAATGTTATTTATTAACTATTTTGTGCCACATAACTCTCTGGTTTAACATAATAAAAATTAAAAATTTGAAAATTACAAAATTTTCAAAATTTTCGCCAAATTTCCATTTTTTTCACAAATAAACGCAAAAATTATCGACCTAAATTTACCACTAACATGAAGCCCAATATGTCACGAAAAAACAGTTGAAGCGTTCCTGAGTTATTAACTCATAAAGGGACACTGGTCAGAATTGCAAAAAATGGCAAGGTCTTTAAGGTCAAAATAGACTGGGTCATGAAGGGGTTAATATAGGCCAATGCTTGGACATGATTGCCTTCATGCTCTCCCATTTATGATTGTATGTGGAAATAAATATCACAACCGTCTGCTTATCATCTTCCTTTTTCTTATTCTTATAACAAGAGAGAAGGGAAGCCCTATCTGTCCTTTTGGCTCTCTCATATCCCCTCTTAATACTTCTCCTACTATACCCACGCTCCAAAAACCTCTCCCTAAGGTCCACTGCTTGTTCCTCAAAAGAACTAGAAGAAGTACATATCCTCTTCATCCGGAGGAACTGTCCGGTAGGTATAGCTTTAATAGTGGACCCGACATGTGCTGATGACGCGTGGAGTAAGGCATTGACTGATGTTTCTTTCCTATATAGATCCGTATGAATGGATCCATCATTTTGGACTTGAATTTTAAAGTCCAAAAATGAAATCTCTTTATGATGATACTTATATGTGAGTCTTATGTTTGAGTCATTACAGTTTAAATGTGTCATAAATAAATCCAATTCCTCCACTGTACCTTGCCAAATAAACAAAATATCATCTCTATAGCGGAACCACCCTATGATTTGGGAGGCGGCACGTGTGCCATCAGGGAAGATGGTCCTCTCCCAAAATCCCAAAAATAAATTTGCATAAGCAGGCGCACATGCCGCCCCCATGGCGGTTCCGCGCTTCTGTAAATAAAAACGGTCTTTAAAAGTAAAACAATTATGTGTAAGAATAAACTGCAATAACTCAATCACAAGACTCCGTACATCAGGATCCAAATTGCTGGCTTCCAGAAAAAATTGTGACGCCATCAATCCCTTTTCATGGTCAATGCACATGTATAAAGATTCCACATCAGCTCAAAAAGAGTGTAAATGGATCGCAACTCTGGGCACTGTGGTGCCTCAAGGTCTAAATGAACAAATTAGCTTTGCTTCATATCTGTAATATGGATTTGGTTTTATTTTGTTTGTGTGTTTTGTGATTTTATTAATTTTTATTTTTTTCAATTTAGATTAATTTATGTCTTGATATTGAATTCTGGTTTTCTAATCTGATGTCCCCTGATTGAACATTCCTATAAATATCCCGATGCAATTATGAACTGCTGGATCTTGGCAAAATGGAAAGAATCATTCTACACAGAATAAAGATGATGTCACTAATTATGTAATTGTATATCTATGAAATATATTTTATCACTGAGTTATGTATTTTGATGTGACATATATGTTTCACTATATTATATATATAATCTTTATTATGGTTTATTCACATTTCACTTGTTATGTATTTTCTGTTATCACATCCAGAGCATTATTATTATTTTATGCATGGGTTTACACACATATGATTGATTTAGTGACATGATTTGTTACTTCTTAAATTCTCCACATAGAGACTTTTTATGGAGCACACTCCTGGATCGCTGCGTGTGATGCCGATGTGTACTGGTACCTTTTACCAAGAGCCCTCGGCGTCTATGGACGTGGTTTAGGAGATGCGTCATCCATATTAATCACTTGGAGAGGTGCTGGTTGCTATGGCGCCGAGTCCGGCAGAATGGACTGGTGCACATGTCTATGACGCGCATGGGCTGGAGCGTCACTTCCGGCGTCCTTAGTGCGGTGTACGCTGGTCTGGGTTGCTATGGTAGCGGCTTGGACCGGCGTGCATCGCATCGGAGGCCAGGGATTGACGTCACATCCTGCCCTGCGTACTTCATCCTCATGCGCCGCTAATTATGTCCACATTTGAACCAGCTGCATCGGGGTTATATATGGTTACTCTACACACAAACATGTGTACAGCCCCTTGAGAAAGCCCACGCGAAACGCGCGTCGGGGCTGCTTATCCTGACCGTTTTCCGGGACATACCTGGGTGAGACTCTTTTGTGTGCACTTGGTATTGCTGTGACTATTGCCTATTTACACACTGACTTCAGTGGTGGTATGTTATAATATTAGAGGGCAATTGTCTCGTATTCCGGTGATTTTTTCACATCGATGTATTTCTATGATATAATGTGATATATATTTTGAGTCTATGATTCCCGGTCCAAATAATGGTAAACAGGTCGGATTTTGTTAATGTTTTGTGACCTTCATATTAATTGGATTATATTTGTAACTTTTTTAATAGATGTATGTGATAAAATGATTCATTGAATAATTATTAATAAAAATATAAAATTTTTACACACAGTATAATGCAGCTCCCCCACTCACAGTATAATGCAGCCCCCACAAACAGTATAGTGCAGTCCCCCACACACAGTGTAATACAGCCCCCACACACAGTATAGTGCAGACACACATACATACACTATAGTGCAGACCAACACACACAGTATAGTGCAGACACACACAATACTTACGTCTCCTCCTCATTCCCCGCTGCTCTGGCTTATGCAGAGCATCTCATAAGCTCCACTGCTGGTACACGCTGAGTCAGAGCCAGAGGGGGAGTGATGAGAGAGTAAGCACTCCCTCATCAATCACGACTTTCAACTTTATTGGCATCTATGATGCCAATAAGTTGAATGCAGGGCAAGGGGTGGTGCCGGGCCCCTCTTAGGCTAGGTTCACATTAGCATTTGTGTGGTGTACACAGCGTATCATCTGCATGCGCAAATGCATGCATTTTTGCTTGTTTACGCAGCATTTTTTATCCGCATCATCTTATGCATGATGGCAAAAAACGCTGCGTGTGCATGCTTTTGCTTGCGTTTTGTCTTTGTTTATCCAAGGCTTTTACAGTAGCTTTTCCTTGACATCACACACCCAATAGGCGTGTCTCATGGGATTTCTATATATATAGACACACTGCACTGATGAAATCCTTGTCTTTGGCTGCTGTATCCAGCTGCAAGATGGATTTTGATATGGATAGCTTCTGTGATGATCTGGATTTACAATTGAAATTGGCTCTTGCCTTTGCTTTTGCTTGTGAATAAGAAAGAAGACAAAGACGGAGAAGATGTCATTGTTGCTACTGGAAACACCCCATCCTTGAATTCCGAGAAAGCCGTGGAGCCTCCCACTCGTTGTACACAGAGCTGCATGAAAACCCGAGAAGTTTTTTGACTACACGAGGATGTTGGAACAGAGCTTTGATGTCTTGCTGCAATGTGTCCAAGGATCCATAACCAGGCAGGGCACACAATTCAGTTGAGCAATTCCTGCTGAGGAACGTCTGTTGGTGACCCTGAGGTATGTAATGTTGAAAAAGAAACACCTGTCATTAATATGATTGTTCAAAAAGCCATGTACTGATTTTGTTTTTTCATTTTCTGCTCTGCAGATTCCTGGCTACCGGAGAGACCTTATCATCTTTCCATTTTCAATTCAGGATTGGAGTGTCCACCCTTTCTGGGATTGTTGCAGACACCTGCCGTGCTTTATGTGACGTTCTGCATCAAGAATTCCTCCCCCAACTCACAACTGAACCCTGGCTGGAAAATGCTGCAAAATTCCGTGAAATTTGTAATTTTCCTAACTGTGTGGTGGCTGTGGACGGCAAACACAATCTGATTATGAAACCTGCTTGAAGTTGAACCGAGTATTTTTATTACAAAAAATACTTTTTGAATGTTCTCATGGCGATTGCAGATGCTGAATGTCGATTTCTCACAGTGGACATTGGCTTATTTGGAAGAGGAAAAGACTGTCAGACTTTCAAAAACTCTGACATTGGCCGACGTTTGTATGATAATAATTTTAATTTTCCACAGCCATGACCTCTTCCGAACACTGAAGGACCGCCAATGCCGTTTGTTTTGGTTGGGGATGAGGCGTTTCAAATGTGTGACAACCTCATAAAACCTTACTCAAGTAGGGACTTGAATCCCACTAAATGGATTTACAACTACCTACTGACAAGGGCACGAAGAACTTTGGAGTGTGCCTTTGGATTGCTGGTGTCTAAATAGCACATTTTGGGAACAGCCATCAGTCTAAAAATTGAGACAATTGATGAGGTTGTGAAAGCTTTTGTTGTTATGCACAATTACATCCTGGCAAAAGAGCGACCCAACTTAGAACCTGTTACATTGCTGGATTACCAAGATCACCTTCTGAGGACTACAGTGGAAGTTGCCCAGATGAGGGATAAGTTTGCTGCTTACTTTGTTTCTGATAGAATGTGGCATAGCAAGACGGAATGGTTAAAGCCACTAAGTAAAATGTTCCTGTAACGTTAAAATGTTCCTGTAATGTTAAAATGTACCTGTAATGTTAAAATGTATCTGTAATGTTTGCGGACTTAAATAATAAAAGACCTCCAGTAAAACACCCGTTACAAGTTCCCTCAACAATATAATACACACATGTGTGTGTTTGCTGCTGTGGCTCATAAAGAGACAAAGAAAACACAGATATTGTGCAAACAAAATAAAAATTTTATTTAACAAAAAAAATGGGTTAAGGATCCGGGGCTATCTGAGGGTAAGATGGGGTGGACCTTTGGAATGTGGAGCTGTGAGGATTGGGTGATAGTTGATGAGAAAGAGGTTACAGAGGAAGAGGCAACAAATTGAAGGATTGGATCATGGATGGGACTGAACACATTGGGAGTAGACGACACAGTGGAATCATGGGAATGGATAGACAAACTGAAAGGGACAGACACAGACACAAGGGAAGGTAGTGAGACATTTGACAACAGAGACACATTGGTAGGTGAGGATGGAGGTGGTGGGTCCAATTTTGGCAAGGTTTTTTGGCTTCGTGTCTTCGTTTTCTTTGTTGGAATATGTTTTGTTTTTTTCCTTTGTTTTCTTAACCGAGTGGGAGTGGTGGCCTCTGTAGCAGTCTCCTGGTATGGTGCTGGACTGGGCACTGTCGTGGATGCTGCTGGCTGCAGGGGTGTTGAACTCGGCCCCGTGGTGGATGCTGCTGGCTGCAGGGGTGTTGAACTCGGCCGTGTGGTGGATGCTGCTGACTGCAGGGGTGCTGAACTCGGGAGCATGGTGGATGCTGCTGGCTGCAGGGGTGCTGAACTCGGGAGTGTGGTGGATGCTGCTGGCTGCAGGGGTGATGAACTCAGCAGCATGGTGGATCTGTGAACTGGAAAAGGTGGTGGTGGAGGATAGTTCAGTGCTGTGGGAGTTGGAAAGTAGATGTTCGGCTGCTGGTAATATCTTCCAGCCTGTTGATTGTAGCTTTGGGACTGCTGCTGCAATGTGTGGCTGTAAACAGCATGGCAGGCCTGCATGACATTCAGCTGGAGTTGAGGTGTAAGGTTTTCCAACACGTCCCACTCTATTGCTGAAAAAAAATGTTGCGCTGGTTTCTCAAGTCGCCTCCCTGTCCTGACGTGCCGGATGGGGAGTGGCTGGGCGCAGGGCGGAAGTGCTCCAGGGCCGCGTCACACGCCGGGTCGTAATCACCTGTGAGTATCACCACTGATATTCGGGTATAAGGGATACACACATGTATATAAGGGCACTATAGACATGAGATCACATCTACTACCCCCCTTGGAAGAAGCTATCGCGAAACGTGCGTCGGGGATTGCACGCTGCACTAAGGTCATATGTTACTACTTTACTGCCCATGTTTGCATTTGATAGGCATTGCAAGGAGGCCTTTTTTGATCGCAATTATGCGTTTTATATCTGCTATATTCCTTATTTGAAGGCTGTAGTGACGCAGTACTTACTGTGTGAGAGGTTTATATGTATGGCGACATACATATAAATACATATTGGCAACTTTGCCATAGATATATAATGCCTCCCTCACATGTATTCTATATATTCTATATACTTTATATACTTGATATTCTTCACTTTGAGGTCATATATTTGTCCTATAGCTAATTTCTGGCAGAATCATTAGATACTTGTTAAGTCACATACACTGATATATAGGATATGTGGAATTATCTTTATGGCAGTATATATGTTATCTCATAGATTTTGTAATATTGTGTACACTTATGTACCTTGTGCAGCTTATTGGATATACATCTCTTTTTATATATATGTTTTATGTGGTTTAGTACCTTAATAAATTTTCTAATTTTGGCTATATACTTCCAGTCTTCTTTGATATTGCTTATGGTGGGAAGTGCCAGTAGTCTAAGCTTGTTGTTTGGATATTATGGTCAAGGCGTTTGTTGACATCCAGCAAAAGTGTGTTCACATGGGTGAACCCACTCTTCAGTCTATCAACAAGTACCTTAATCCCATCCTTGAAGAACAAGCTTAAGTGCATAAACTCAGGCATGAGTGACCTGTCCCAGGACCTCGGTCGCTGGCAAGCAGACCCAAGTAAAGTAGAGGCAGAGGGCTGGGAGAGGGGAAAACCAGATGGACCGGCTGCCTGTTCCCCAGCCTGTGAAGCCTGCCAGGTTGCTCCATCGCTGTTGGATGATTGGGACTGCGTCTGTTCGGTGGCTGGTCGATGAGGGGCCGCTTCAACAGAGGACGATCCAGGTTGTGTTGTGCTGCACCAGGTTCTGTGTGGAAAATAAAAGAAAAACATTAGTAAAAGAAAAAGCTTACATAATAGTAAGACAACACAAAAGATACTAACGTTCGCTGAGCAGCGCAGGCCTCATAAAAGGAGGTTACGGTGGTATTTGTATTTCCTTTGATTTGAGCAGCACCACTTTTAACCTGAATTTCCTCTCTCATGTCCTTGTGGAAGTGATCCTTTATCGAACGCCAACGGACTCTTATTTTCTTCACTGTGAAGGGGAAAAAAAGGAAAAAATTAATTGTAAAACAATGCACCTATATCTATAGGTTCACTGGCGCATCTGACCACATTGCAATACTTACCAAAGTCTTTTCTGTCGTGTGGCGTGGCACAATCATGCAACAGCGATCTGGCCACTTCTTCCCAGAGTCGTCAAATCACAACAATGTCAGAGTGCTGACGATCACAGGTGTCCCACAACGGTACTCGCTCTTGCACAAGGTTAATTAGTTGCTCGTTGTGAATGTCCTGTTTGGCTTCTTCCCATTGTGGAACCTATAGATA
Organism: Oophaga sylvatica; assembly: GCA_033576555.1. Classification (NCBI taxonomy): domain Eukaryota; kingdom Metazoa; phylum Chordata; class Amphibia; order Anura; family Dendrobatidae; genus Oophaga; species Oophaga sylvatica. The sequence goes on along the minus strand of JARQOD010000006.1, from coordinate 378,736,041 downwards.
AAATAAAACAAAATAATTTTAAGTAAAACTGAAAACAAATTCAATTACAACTCTGATGAAAAGACTACTTATACCCCGTATTTCCTTCTGTGACACATGAGCCCAACGACCCTGGGAAGATTCATTTCCACTCGACTGCTCATGCTCTTCATCACTGCAAGGTACCTGTAAAGAAATTATATGATTTAACACATGTATAGTATTGCCAGTCAATACATACCAATCAGTATAGCAAATGTGATTACATAATCAGTGTCATGTCCACCCTGGGAAGAAGTCATTTCTTCACTTGAGGACATGGTTGACGAGCAGGCAGCAGTCTAGTGAAACACCACAGAAAAGAACAGATAAGAAAAATTAAACTTGTTGAGAGCCAAACACAATGTAGCCAAAAAAAAAAAAAACAATGGACACCAATACTTACATTACAGACAGTAGTCCAACAGCAGAGCAGTCAGCACAGGACAGGGATAGGTGGCAGCACCATGAGAGATGGTAGCACCAGGAGAGATGGCAGCACCAGGAGAGACAGCCAGTCTACAAGGAACAGAAAAAGCAGTGAGACAGACATTTTCAAAGCTTCTGTACTTACATAGACAGTGTTGTCCTCACCAGGACGGCAGCACCAGGAGAGACGGCAGCACCAGAACAGACGGCAGCACCAGGAGAGACAACCAGTCTTCAAGTAACAGAAAAAGTAGTGAGAGAGACAGACATTTTCAAAGCTTCTATACTTACAGAGACAGTGTTGTCATCACCAGGACGGATGGCAGCACCAGGACAGACGGCAGCACCAGGAGACAACCATTCTAAAAGGAACAGAAAAAAAAATTAGTACGAAGTACGGACATTTTGAAAGGTTCTATACTTACACAGCCAGTGTTGTTGTCAGATCTAGAGTCTTGAAAGTAATGGCCTTGCAGTTTCAACACTTCCTTTTATACAGCTTTGTTTTGGGGGTGTCTGAAACTTGTTCCTGGACCTGCTCATTCTGAAGTATGCATGCATATCAAACACATGCATACGCATGTCCTTGCATGCCAATGCATTCCCATAGACAGTAATGCGTTGTTTTGACGCACTCCATCCGCAATCATCCGCATGTGGATGACTGCGCATAATTGACACCTCAAAAAATGCAACATGTTGCATTCACTGGACACAGCGAAACGACACATGCGTACGCAAACGCATGAGAAGGCATGCAAACACATGTCCCTGCGTACACCATGTTAAAGATATGTACACATGACGCATGCGGATCTATGTGGATCAAACTCTGCGCATCGATACGCAAATGTAAAAAACAGCCTTACTCACGGGCCCCACAGGCTATAGTCACGTGGTGTGCCGCTATTAGCGGCATGCCACTGGATGGGGGCCCCTGGAGGAGCGGGGGTCCTAGGCAGCTGCCTGGTCTGCCAGCTCCTAACCCCGGCCCTGAAGGCAGGGACATGACATATGACATTAGTTTACGCCATATGTTGTGAAGGTGTTAACTGACACCAACTGAAAAAAAGACCTCAAGCAGTGAAAGGACTTTTACCAAAACTTATATAGCTCTGACAAAAATGAAGAGATCACTGCACAGTTTTATAAAAATCAGCTTCTCTACGTGTCTGACAGCCATTCCATTCCACTGTCAGTTGAATTCCAACCAGAGTACACCTCATTCTACTTAATGTGCTTCTGATTAGGTGATCACCTGAACCAAATCTTATTTAACGAAGGAAAGTATAAAAACACTGCTGTGGTGTTCACAATCCTCTTGCAATAGTACAAACTGGATGGCAAAACAAGTGCTAGTAATATCCCAAAAGTAATAATAAAGAAAAAATAACTTTTAACTATGCCAAAGGAGTTGAAAAGTCTTGAGTGAGTGTCATATTGCCTCCATCCTTAAAATTTCTAAGATGGCAGTCCATTGCAACAAGGTCAAGCAGCAGACATTGGGGACAACAAAGATACAGACCGACAGAGGGCAAAAATGACTCTCCACTGACCGGGATGACCGTCATCTTATTTGAATGTCACTCAGCAACCGCAGGATGACATCAAGAGACCTACAAAAGAAATGACAAATGGCAGCTGGGGTGAAGTGCACGGCAAGAAATGCTCGTAACAGGTTCCTAGAGGCAGGGCTCAAGTCATGTAAAGCTAAAAAAAGCCTTTCATCAATGAGAAGCAAAGGAGAGCCAGGCTGAAGTTTGCCAAAGAACATAACGATTGGACCATAGAGGACTGGAGTAAGGTAATCTTCTCTGATGAGTATAATTTTCAGCTTTGCCCAACACCTGGTTGTCTAATGGAAAGACGGAGACCTTGATAGGCGTACAAGCCACAGTGTCTTGCCCCACTATGAAATTTGGTGGAGGATCGGTGATGATCTGGGGATGCCTCAGCAAGGCTGGAATTGGGCAGGTTAATCTTTGCAAAGGATGCATGAATCAAGCAGCATACAAGGTTATCCTGGAAAAACAGTTGATTCCTTCTGCTCAGGCAGTGTTCCCCAACTCTGAGGACTGTTTTTTCCAGCAGGACAGTGTGCCATGCCACACAGCTAGGTCAATCAATGTGTGGATCAAGGACCACCACATCAAATCCCTGTCATGGACAGATCAATCTCCAGACCTGAACCCCATTGAAAACATCTGGAATGTAATCAAGAGCAAGATGGGTAGACACATGCCATCAAACAAAGAAGAACTGCTTAACTTTTTGTACCAGGAGTTGCATAAGGTCATCCAAAAGCAGTGTGAAAGACTGGTGGAAAGCATGCCAAGACGCATGAAAGCTGTGATTTAAAAATCATGGTTATTCCACAAAATATTGATTTCTGAATTCTTCCCGAGTTAAAACATTAGATTTGCTGTTTCTAAATGATTATGAACTTGTTTTCTTAGCATTATTTGAGGTCTGCAAGCACTGCAATTTTTTGTTATTTTGACCATTTCTCATTTTCTGAAAATAAATACAAAATTTATTGCTTGGAAATTCAGAGACATGTTGTCAGTAGTTTATAGAATAAAAGAGCAATTTACATTTTACTCAAAAATATACAGTACAGACCAAACGTTTGGACACACCTTCTCATTTAAAGATTTTTCTGTATTTTCATGACTATGAAAATTGTACATTCACACTGAAGGCATCAAAACTATGAATTAACACATGTGGAATTATATACTTAACAAAAAGGTGGGAAACAACTGAAAATATGTCTTATATTCTAGGTTCTTCAAATTAGCCACCTTTTGCTTTGATGAGTGCTTTGCACACTCCTGGCATTCTCTTGATGAGCTTCAAGAGGTAGTCACCGGAAATGGTCTTCCAACAATCTTGAAGGAGTTCCCAGAGATGCTTAGCACTTGTTTGCCCTTTTGCCTTCACTTTGCGGTCCAGCTCACCTCAAACCATCTTGGTTGGGTTCAGGTCTGGTGACTGTGGAGGCCAGGTCATGTGGCGTAGCACCCCATCACTCTCCTTCTTGGTCAAATAGCCCTTACACAGCCTGGAGGTGTGTTTGGGGTCATTGTCCTGTTGAAAAATAAATGATGGTCCAACTAAACGCAAACCGGATGGAATAGCATGCTGCTGCAAGATGTTGTGGTAGCCATGCTGGTTCAGTATGCCTTCAATTTTGAATAAATCCCCAACAGTGTCACCAGCAAAGCACCCCCACACCATCACACCTCCTCCTCCATGCTTCACGGTGGGAACCAGGTATGTAGAGTCCATCCGCTCACCTTTTCTGCGTCACACAAAGACACGGTGGTTGGAACCAAAGATCTCAAATTTGGACTCATCAGACCAAAGCACAGATTTCCACTGGTCTAATGTCCATTTTTTGTGTTCTCTAGCCCAAACAAGTCTCTTCTGCTTGTTGCCTGTCCTTAGCAGTGGTTTCCTAACAGCTATTTTACCATGAAGGCCTGCTGCACAAAGTCTCCTCTTAACAGTTGTAGTAGAGCTGTGTCTGCTGCTAGAACTCTGTGTGGCATTGACCTGGTCTCTAATCTGAGCTGCTGTAAACCTGCAATTTCTGAGGCTGGTGACTCGGATAAACTTATCCTCAGAAGCAGAGGTGACTTTTGGTCTTCCTTCCCTGGGGCGGTCCTCATGTGAGCCAGTTTCTTTGTAGCGCTTGATGGTTTTTGCAACTGCACTTGGGGACACTTTCAAAGTTTTCCCAATTTTTCGGACTGACTGACCTTCATTTCTTAAAGTAATGATGGCCACTCATTTTTCTTTACTTAGCTGCTTTTTTCTTGCCTTAATACAAATTCTAACAATCTATTCTTTCTGCACAACACAACTGATGGTCCCAATCCCATTTATAAGGCCAGAAATCCCACTTATTAAACCTGAAAGGGCATACCTGTGAAGTGAAAACCATTTCCGGTGACTACCTCTTGAAGCTCATCAAGAGAATGCGAAGAGTGTGCAAAGCAGTCATCAAAGCAAAAGGTGGCTACTTTGAAGAACCTACAATATAAGACATAATTTCAGTTGTTACACACTTTTTTGTAAAGTATATAATTCCACATGTGTTAATTCATAGTTTTGATGCCTTCAGTGTGAATTTACAATTTTCATAGTCATGAAAATACAGAAAAATCTTTAAATGAGAAGGCGTGTCCAAACTTTTGGTCTGTACTGTACCTATAAAGAGAAAAATCAGACAAACAGAAGATTTTGCAATGGTCTCTTAATTTTTGCCAGAGCTGTATGTTAAAATATAACCACAATTCTTAACCCTTATCTGCAGTTCCTACAATGTTAGTTATTACAGTAATGCTTTTTATATGGTCACTGTTGTTTCAACAAACTTAGTACTTTTCAATAGAACAAGCAAATAAAATGAAAATATTTTGATATATCTTATCGGTCAAATATACAGTGTTCAGCCTAAATCTGACTTTGAAACATAAGATTGTAATCAATATCTCAACGGCACAAGAAAAATTCCAAAATGTTGACAAGACTGAGTTTTTTTAGAACATTTTTTTAACCCATAACATGAAAATAAGTTTAATAATATAACTGTCAATACAAAATCTTCAGTTTTCTCAAATTACCATATTTTGCAGACTATAAGATGGACCGGACTAGAAGACACACCCCCAATTTTGGTTAGGAAAATAGGAAAAAATGTTTTCAAATAAAATAGTGGTTCCTCTTATACTCCCATTTTATGGTAGCTTACCTCCCTGCCTGGGGCCCACAGCATCTTCCATTTCTGGCACTGCCACCGCCTCCTGAAGCAGCGACTCTGCCTCTTGTGTCCCCGCACCACCACCGCCATCCCCCCCAGTTAATTAATTATGCTATCAATTAAATGTAACTGCCCAACTCCAGCAGCAATTGTGCAGCCCCACATACAGACACTGCCACCAATATGTTTCTCTAGTTTTCAGTGAGGTATTATTAAAATTTTACTTTTCAATGGAGGTGTACTAATTTATGCTGACCACTGCACTTTATTTTTCCACTTTTGAGCTGTTATCCAGTGCTTTCCTAAACTTATAATGCACTCTGGAAAATTGCTAAAATCCCTCTTTTTCAAAACAATATAGTCTGACAGTTCACTGAGGGATCAGATTACTGCTACCTATTGATGCATGTGGAGGGAGGAACAAATTACCAGCAAAGTGAGAGAGGCAGATGGACATACGCAGAGAGTTTTTCTTCTGTTTTTAACAAGTGTTTATATATTCTCAGATGGATTTACATCTACGCTATTCAGTTCTACTCTGTATAAAGTCCTCCATGCTGCTGCTTCCGAACATATGCTGCATAGGGATAGGAGAGCAGAGATCCTTCATGTGTCTCATGCACGTAGTACATAGATATATTATAGCAGCTAGTGTCCACCCACTAGCTCAGAGATAACTGAGAATTAGAGCATACAGAAGGAAAAACTGCAGTAGACAGGTTATATGTTGGTTAGAAATAGGCTTATTCCTCTTGCACACAAACAATAACTTATTTCGAACAGTCTCCTGAACTGATAGGTATGCGCATTAATCCATTATTGTTTCCAATAAAATAAAAGTTGAAATAATAAAACAATGTTAGGAGTTTAAATTAGCCCCATCTAAAATGTTAAGAAAAAGCTAAAGCTAATTAATATTGCAACCTGATGATTTTATGATATGACTTGACTACTATCAAGCTGTTTTCCTACTTGGGAATATAAGTGAAGTCCATGGTGAGAAATGAAAGAAGAGGGAAAACATTATGTGATTACTGAGATGGGCTGTGAGTTCCTGGTAAGAAATGAAATAGCAGGAAGGCTGTCACGTTCACGTGTCTTCCAAGGATTGAGGGAAGTTATCATGTGACTATTGATTTTTCCTGGGTGAGGAGGGATTTGTATCTCCAATAACTAAAGAAACAAGGTAAATATCTCCTTTTCCAGGAATCAATCCAGACCTGAGAAGACCACAATGAGTTTGAGAATTTGATGCTAGGTATAATCAGTCAACTCCTTGAGGACCCAGCCATTTTTCATTTTTTTACGCTTTTGTTTTTTCGCCACACCTTTCAAGAGCCGTAACTTTATTTATGTTTTGATCGACATGTCCTGTAAAAATAAAAATTCTTTATATGTGTATCTTTGGGTTTAAAATAAAATTCGCTTCTATAAATATATTCTGGGTGCTGTAGCTTTTACATTTTTCATCATGAGGGTTTGTTTTTTCTTTCTACTTAATATTTTTTTGTCACAAGGTGACCAAAAGCAGTGATATTGGCAGTTCGCTTCTTTTTTTTCGATGTTTACTATATGGAATAAATATTACGAAATGTTATTAGTTCAGACTTTTACACACAGAGGAACTGAGAATATGTTTTTATACTGAGGATTCTGGAAAAGGAAGCTAATTTGAATTTTTATATTTAGATTTTTTGGGGGGAGTTATATTTTTTCATTTAGTAACTGTTTTTTTTTGCATTTTAGAGAACCTGAACCTGTACACTGAAATAGTTTTATAAGTAGAAACATGGCAAGCTTAGAGGCCTTCAGCATGCCCCTAACTGCTATTACAATATCATCTACATTATTAAGTGTTGGGTCTATGGTTGACTAAAGGGATCATTGCATGTCCCGCCACTTAAGTGCCTCTAGCACAATTGACAATGGCAAGTAGTTACAGATCCATGCCACCTATATGACTTTGTTACCATGCACATCCACCATACATGTAAGAAGGGTGTTGACAAAAAAGCTAAAAACAAAGTTTTAGCTTTTAAACAGGTTGTGCACTATTGGACAACCCATTTTAAATGCTTCGAGTGAGCCAGGTAAAATAAGATAACACAGCACTTCTGAACTTGAACTGGTGCAGCTCCTCCACTCATAAGGGCTTGTCCACTAGTAGAAAACTTTAACTCTGTTTTAACTGTCAAAGAAATGCAATCGGAAGACAACAACATCTTCATTGAGTCTGTAGGTTTGCCCCATGTTTGCATGGCTTTCCTAACCAATGTATTGTGGTGAATGCCTTGTGATTAGGATATGGTCCTCAAAAACTGTAATAATTATAAGCCTCTATAATACTATCAAAAAGTTGTTGAACATGCATAAAACTTAGAGAGATGAAGCACACAGAAGTCACAGAGGACCCATGGGACAAAATTAAGACCTTCATCTTAAGATGTTTATCAGAAGTGGTTTTACTGTAGTTGGATTTTCATATTTTTCATTTATGTTGTTTTTTGTGTTGAAGCAAATGTGTTTTACGTGAACAGTTCCCTGTAATGCTGTGGTATACAAATCTGCCTTTCTCTGCATTGTACATATATCACACATCTCCAAATATTGCACAGCTGTCCTTCTGTAGCACCTGGAGTGTGGACAGAAATGGGAAAGTGAGAATCGGTAAAACTCTTTTCCTCAATCACTTGATCATGCTTGACTAAACTGTGATTTGTCTACTAGATTATAGACTTCTACAAATGGGCTAAGCAGCTTGAGCACTTGTAACGTATTGATTAGTTTATTGACACAGAAAATGATCCAAGGTTACGTGTTCCTGAAAACAATACATGGCAAGCTGTAAATGGGTTGTGTGTTTCAAGCAAAAAAATGCTTCGCTCAGAAAAAAAATATATGAACAAGACATAAGGCCACTTGTGTGAGTGCATGTGGTGAAATACAATGTTGATAAATGAAAGGAATCATTTTAAAATGAATTATGTGCTTCGTATATGAAAAATTCCCAATAACTTCTTAGATGTAGATTTACATTAGATTTAATGGAGCAAAAGATGCAATAGATATAAAATGTCTACACACCCATTTTAAAATGCCAGGTTTTTATCATGTAAAAATCATACCAAGAAGAATTATTTATAACTTTTTTCACCTTTAATGTCATCTATAATTTGTATTGTTCAATTAAAAATTAACTGAAATCTCTTCGAGTGTAGGTAAAGCAGCTGGCAAGAAGAGCTCAGCAACTCTGGAAACTTATTTAAGACTATTGTAAGCCATTCAAAGTGGCTACTTGATGAGGCTACTAAAGAGAGTGCCATTGGGGTGTAAAGCTGTAATCAAAATCTAAGATTTGACACATATTCTGGTTTGTTTCACTTGTGTATCTTTACTCGGTGCTTCCATATGTGTTCTTTTGTGTTTTTGCTGCCTCCAGTCTAAATCTGTAATGTGCACATTCCAATATGAACAAGGAAATCCATTGTATAAACTGATGTGTCCATACTTTTGACTGATATTATTCTTTGCACATTTTTTTGTCATGAAATTAAAATTACAGCTTGACCCACCTCAACATATCCTATTTGTTGAGAAAGGATCAAGAAGAAGAGACCAACAGTGGCGTGGTTATTATCAGAAACAATGGGATGAGTTACACAAGCTGCAGGAATCTACGGCTACAACTTGGTTACTTTAGCTGTTTGGTAAATGGGTCTGGCAAAATGTCATTTGTATTGTCTACTGACCACTGTCTACTATGTACTGTAGGAATTAAGAAAACGCACACATATTAACTTGTATCACTATTTGTTTGTATGCTTACTTCATCCAATTTTGTACAGTAATGTGTTCCAAAATCATTTCTTTTGGAAAATCTGAGTTTTATTTTGTAGTTTAGTTAAGACATGTAGCTATCCCTAAAGTCAGACCATGGTCAAGATTATTAATTGCTGGGATTTAGGGCTCAGTTTTGCTTATTTTGGTAAGTTGGGAACATAAAACATTGTTCCCACCCATGCAAAGTAAATCCTCACTATTAATTATGTTGGGATTCCCCATTCCTTCCTTAACTATTTACAATGGTAATAGCCAAATAATAAATCACTATCTAGTAGATATCAGAGTCAGGACCAGTAGATTTTGATATATTATGACAACCAGCTGTTTTACCGGTTGGCTTCTGCACAGAAATTGTAAAAAATTCCTTATAATAAATTAGAGGGGTGGTTCGAAAGCAAAATACATTAATTCTAAATTCCTATCAATTTAATGCCATAATCTAAACTATTTTCTAATATATGAAACAGTAAGGAGTAAAATCCAGCTATGGGCGGAGGTGGCTAAAAAATAACTTTTATTGAACAACCTTAAAAAATAGACAAAAACATGGTGTCGGACACTATCACACCGATAGGAAAGATCGACGCTTTTCTTTTTAAATGTTTTTTATTAGATTTTATATTTAAACTGGGAGGGGAAAGGAACAGAAAAGAAAGGGAGGGTAGGGTGGAGTAGTAGTAATGAACCTTATACAGGTACAGAAAGATTAAAAACTAGAGAACTCTCAAACAGTGTCTAAGAAACATAACAAGAGACCCTAAATAAGGAAAAAGAATCTTTAAGTCGCCAAACATTTTTTTGTGGGATAACATCCGTGGAAAGAGATACAACACCCCGATACCGCGACCGTCAGGAGTAAGCCTCAACATAAAGTATAGCCTAGCAGACCTAATTAATATGAAATTTATTATTCCTAGTCTTCCATTTTTTTGTATATTTGTGGATGTGATTATTGTTAATCGCGAATCTCCGTTCTAGGTCACTGTGTTGGCCTATCTTATCTAGTATGTCGGAGAATTTGGGTACCTCGGGTTTTTTCCACCATTGTGCCAATATAGTCTTAGTCACTAAGAAGATGTGAATGATAACATATCTAACCGAGCCAGCAAGTTGCTCCATGTCTATTGAAAGAACTGCTCTTTCTGGTGTGATTATGAAATCCTTGGAAAAAGATTAATGTGCTGGGAAACCTGGAGCCAAAGGCCTTTGAATTTTGGACAGCTCCAAACCAAGTGATGGAGATTTCCCTGATGTCCACAACTCCTCCTGCACAAAGGAGAATACTCTGAGTTAATGTGTGAGAGCCTGACTGGGGTGTAATACCATCTATTCATCAACTTAAAAAAACCCTCATGAAGGCTCATTGAAATGTTAGATTTATAGGTATTTTTGATGGTCCCGTCCCAGTTCTCTGGATGGATGACAGTTCCTTAATCGGACTCCTATCTCTTCATATAAATGTTTTTGTGGCTCGTCAGGTCCTTGACGATAGATCCTTACAGACTACGCAGACTCCAGATATTTTTATTATTGAGGTTGCACAATAGTGAAGATAGTAATTCGTAGTTTAATGACTTCCCGTTTATAATCTTCAAAATTTTGTCTTTTAGCATAGTGTAGAAAACCAATTCGGAGGATGGTAAAATATATTTGGCCTTGATCTCGCTGAAAATCAGGAATTTGCTCTACCTATAGACATCCCCCACTTTTTTAATTCCAGATCGACGCGTTTCAACCTAAGTCTTAGTCATGATCATTTGGTTGTTCAATAAAAGTTATTTTTTAGCCACCTCCGCCCATAGCTGGATTTTTCTCCTTCCTGTTTCATATTCTTTGTGGCGACTCACCATGATCCATGCTGGACATTGGTCGGCTCAGGGGACTTAAAGACACATCGGTAAGCTGACTATACGTCATCACATTTTCTAATATACTTGCATTAGAAATTCCCTATACTTCCCTTAATACACTATCTAACTGCTTTTCTTTCTTTTTTTATACTTCCTTTTTGGTGGCACTTCGTTTGACAATCAAAGTGCATGCTGGGATACTCAAATGACGTGTCATCAGGGGGCAGAGGCTGTAGTCACTACCACAGCCCCTTCCCCCTCCTTGAAACAGAGTGTCATCAGTGAGACTTGTTTCTAGGGCTGGGCTAGTCCCTCTGCGATGTGTACTGTGCGATGTGCACAATGGCAGTGCATGCTCTGTTGGCTCAGATAATCAGTAATGAGCTGGCAACAGAGCAGTGTCACAATGCCCGGCATGCAGAGACCAGTGACGGGAGCAGCATAGATCTCTGCATGTCAAGTATTCTTACACCGTTCTGTTGCCGGCTCATTACTGCTAATCTGAGCCGGCAACAGAGTGCGCTGTCATTTTGCAATTCGCACAGTGCACATCCCACAGAGACTAGCCCAGCCCCTAAAATGAGCCTCATTGATGACTCTTTGTTTGAGTATCCCAACAAGGGCTGGAATTCTCAAAGCATCATCATAAAGAAAGTAGAGAAAAAAATAGAAAAACAGTTGTCATAGTTAGGGAATGGTAGGTAATTTTTAATGCAAGTATACTAAAAAATAGTTTAGATTATGGCACTAAATAGATAGGGATTTAGAGTGAAAATTACTTTGGCCTTCAGACCACCCCTTTAATGTTTTGAGAAGATTGTCACCATTGTAAGTGAAAGATGAAAGGCTCATTGTTGAAAAAAGAAAATGAGACAAATTTGTAGCAATGTCATCCAAGTGTCCATGGTTTCTTTACAGCTCAGTTAAAAGGTCTGGTCACACAAACACCATTTGTGATTAAGGGTTCCTAATTTTGTGCCACCACTGAACAACAGAATAAGGGCCTTTGCTAGTTGAATTGAGCAGTGCTCATTCATGTGCATTATTCTTCCACTTAAAGTGTGCTGGACTGAACGAGATAGAGATCGCAGAGAAAGCTGAGTTTGGCTGTCAGACCCATACATTTAAATGAAGCAGGTCACACATGTGACCTCACTTGAACGCTTGTTCTTATGAAGTTAGGAGTCCCCACTGTGGATAGAGAATAAATATTGACTGTAGTCCAAGCCCTTTAAGCCAGACACCAGTAACAATAGGTACAAAACTGAAAGAAGCAATCTATAGGATACAATATGCAGTAAAGTCAACCTAAATTTACAAGCTTAGTACCATGAAAATAGTGAACTTGATCCAAACATTTGTTCCAGGGTTAACTCATGATTCAGCCTGATCATTTTAATTATGCATTCCTTTCATTTACTGCTACAATTATTGGTACTATATATCAATTCATACAGGATTGAAGCACTAAAGGGCTATTCTTAGATAAACTATGTCTGACCGTGCAGGAAAATGTTGTGATCGTATCTCATCTCCTGGGCTGGGGAGTAAGCAAAAGAGCATGCAGACAGGACAGCATGAGTCACAGCTGCAGTCTGTGAGTTAGAACATTGTTTATAAACAGGCAAGGAAATGTTTTCCTTCACAGAAAGAATCAGTTGTGATCCCATAATGTCCTGTCTGTATACTCTTTTTCTTCCTCCCCTTCCCAGGAGATGAGATATGATCAGACCATTTTCCTGCACGGTCAGACACAGCTATTACACAGCATATAGCTGGGGCACATTTCTAAGATTATGTCAGCACATGAACATATTTTAACTCATCCAATTGTGGAACTTGTTATTCCAAAATCTATTAACAAAAAATGTACTTTGTGGGAAAACTCCTTTATCTTAGGAAATCAGCTGCTACGATAAAATATTATGCCCTTTGATCACACATGTAAAAAATCATGAGTAGATGGGCAGCAATGGCGTTGTGTATGGAGGTGTGAGCTATTCATGGACCCAAGGCAGAAACAAATTATTTTTTAAAACTTTAAGACTAAATTACTTATTTTTTATAGGTATCCAAATATGCTGGATTAGGAAAATCCTTTATACTAGATGGGCTAGTAGGGCTTACTACAGCTTTGCTATTACCGTATTTTTCGGACTATAAGACGCACCGGACTATAAGACGCACCCAGGTTTTAGAGGTGGAAAATAGGGAAAAATATATTTGAAGCAAAAAATGTGGTAAAATATTTAATAGCATACAATTATATGTGGTGTTATTATATAGTATGTTATTATGTTGGAAGCTACGGGTAGGAGATGGTGCTGCGGGACCAGTGTGGTGTCTGTAAACTACTATGTGAAGACGCTGGAGGGTGAGTATAAGGCCGGGGTCACACATGCGAGAAACTCACACGATTTTGTGTGAGTCTCTCGCATGAACACCCGGAACTGCCGCCGGCACTCAGACTGGATCGTGCAGCTGCATAGAAATACATGCTGCATAGAAATAGAGACAGATGATAGAGACAGAGTTGATAGATATAGATGATAGAGATAGATGATAGAGACAGATGATAGAGACAGAGATGATAGAGACAGAGATGATAGAGACAGATGACAGAGATGATAGAGACAGATGATAGAGACAGAGATGATAGAGACAGGTGATAGAGACAGAGATGATAGAGACAGATGATAGAGACAGAGATGATAGAGACAGAGATGACAGAGATGATAGAGACAGAGATGATAGAGAGATAGAGACAGAGATGACAGAGACAGATGATGGATTAGAGACAGATATAGAGACAGAGATGATAGAGACAGATGATAGAGAAAGAGATGATAGAGACAGAGATGATAGAGACAGAGATGATTGAGACAGATGATAGAGACAGATGATAGAGACAGAGATGATAGAGACAGATGATAGAGACAGATGACAGAGATGATAGAGACAGATGATAGAGACAGAGATGATAGAGACAGATTATAGAGACAGATGATAGAGACAGAGATAATAGAGACAGATGATAGAGACAGAGATGATAGAGACAGATGATAGAGACAGAGATGATAGAGACAGATGATAGAGACAGATGATAGAGACAGATGATAGAGACAGATGATAGAGACAGATGATAGAGACAGATGATATAGACAAAGATGATAGAGACAGAGTTGATAGAAATGTGACACCTATGCGTTTCATGTGCACATGATGCGCTGCACAAAAAAACGCAAGTGTGAAAGTAGCCTAACCTTTTAATTAATTCTCTGTTGTACAGTGTGTCTGAAGGACCTGTGATGACATCATGAAGAGGCAGGGCTTTGGTCATGTGATGCTCCAGCCAGCCCTCTTCATGACCTCATCACAGGTCCTTCACAGGAGCATTCAGCTTCCCATCAGCACAGCCCCAGGCTGTCAGGTATGCCAGCTGCTCCTGCTGCCTCCTTCTTCTTCAGACACCGATCTGCCCAGCTGCTGCAGGAATCAGGCGCTGGGGAAACGGTGTGGCTTTGTGATCTGCTGCTCCCCGCTCACTGCTCAGCTGATAGGTGGGCGGGGAAGAGGCTGATTAATATTCACTGCACTTAAGTAGGGACCGGGGGTTTCCCCAGCGCTTGTTTCCTGCAGCAGAGGGGATATTTTCTTGCCTCCTGCTGATCCCACTCCACCGCTGCCCACTGCCCCCCTCCCCACATGTTACATTTCGACCATAAGACGCACCCACACTTTCCTCCCAAATTTGGAGGAAAAAAAGTGCGTCTTATGGTCCAAAAAATACGGTAACTCTTTAAGAACGGTATATATATCCAATATAACCATGCTAGGAAGATTAGAAGGGTCATTTTGATTAACAAAGAGTTTTTTCGTCACAAAAGCTTCAGATCAAATGGACTTTCTTAATTTAAACTCCTTAAATCCTTTTGTTTGTCTGGTGGGTGGTATGGGGAATAATTAATTGTCACTGCCTGTGGCCTAAGCTCTGTTGTTGGAGATCAGTATGTGTCCACTGAATCACAATACAAATCAGGAAGGAGGTAAAATTGGAACAACCAATACCCTTATTAAAAAGCTCTACCCCCATCTTGGCCAAGAAACTGGGACTTGGATACAAACATTAACTTTTAATTGTGTTTAGATGGGAAAGATTTTTTAGCAAAAGTAATGATGAGTAGCAGCCAACAGATTTTTGAGCATATGCCAAATGAATATTTTGATATAACCTGTTTTCTGTGGTCACAACATAAAGGAGTTCTCTGGTTTTGCAAACCCAATGTTCCCCGGCTCTAGATTGTTTTTAAAAACAATCTGAGCTTTACTCATCCTTTTTGGGTTGAGCACTAAGTCTCTGTCACTGCTTTTGGTGTCTGTTATTATTGTTATTTATAGCACTGTAGCCAATAGCTGAACTTGGCAGCTCTGAGCTGCTTGTGCCGGGAACTCGGGCAGCGTCACCGAGCTCAGTTATAGGCTGTGAAAAAGGTTAGAGAGAGACAAAAGCACATAAAACACCGGTTTAGGTGTGAATAGCTGCCTCATTGCTGGAGGAGACATCTTCCCGATGTGTGTTTACCAGAATGGAGAGAATCACGTTACACAGGCTGTGCTGTGGGAAATGAGGAACATTGGAGCTTCAGATAAGGTTTTTATTAGTACCAATGCATTTTGGCACCTTTCTCAAGGTCAAAAAACAAAACGAACGAGGTCCAATAGGGACAGTGTGTAAAGAGAAGAGGAGGGGGTCTAGGACTGAGCCTTGAGGAACTCTGACAGTAAGGGAAGAAGAGAGGAAAATGCACCAGCAAATGATACACTGAAGGAGCAGTCACAAAGGTAAGAGGAAAACTAAGAGAGAGCAGTGTAAGGCCAGTAGAGCAGAGCATAGTGAGGAGCAACTGGTTATCTATGGTGGCAAATGCTGCAGGCAGATCCAGGAGAACCAGCAGGAAGTAGTGTCCATTAGATATACAGGTGATTCTCACAAAACTAGAATATAATCAAAAAGATAATTTATTTTAGTTCCTCCATACAAAAAGTGAAACTCAAATATTAGATAGTCATTAATAATAATAATAATAATCTTTATTTATATAGTGCCATCATATTCCGCAGCGCTTTACAGTTTAACAGTTTCAAGACACAAGTCATAGGTAACAACGTTAACATACAATAATTAAAGCAAAATAAGATGACCCTGCTCGTGAGAGCTTACAATCTACAATGAGGTGGGGGAGATACAAAGTACAGGTGTGTATATACAATGGTACATTTACGATGATGGTCCAGCCATCTTGAGGGAGTGAGGGATGGATAGAGATAGTGAATGGGCTACACACACACACACTTACACATAGAATGACTTTGATTAGTGAATGTGATAGGCCGCTCTGAACAAATGTGTTTTGAGGGAGCGCCTGAAACCATGCAAATTGTGGATAGTCCTAATTTCTTGGGGTAGAGCATTCCAGAGGAACAGAGTGATCAATTTCAAATGTATATTTCTGTTAATGTTGATGATTATGGCTTACAGCCAATGAAAAGCCAAAAGTAATTTTCTCAGTAAATTAGAATAACAAAAACACCTGCAAAGGCTTACTAAGAGTTTAAAAAGGTCCCTTAGTCTGTTTTAGTAGGCTCCACAATCATGGGGAAGACTGTTGACTTGACAAATGTCACTGACACACTCCACAAGGAAAATAAATTTTGCATTTCATTTTGAAATCAAGGTCCCAGAGTCTGGAGGAAGAGTGGAAAGGCACACAATCCAAGCAGCTTGAGGTCTAGTGTGAGGTTTCCACAATCAGTGATGGTTTGGGGAGCCATGTCATCTGCTGGTAAAGGTCGACTGTGTTTTATTAAGACCAAAGTCAGCACAGCCTTCTACCAGGAAATTTTAGAGCACTTCATGCTTCCCTCTGCCTGCAAGCTTTTTGGAGATGAAATTTCATTCTCCAGCAGGACGACACCTGGTTTAAAAACAATAATATCAATAATAATAATGTGCTTGATTGGCCTTCAAACTCACCTGACCTTACACCCATATAGAATGTATGGGGTATTGTCAAAAGGAAGATGAGAGACACCAGACCCAACAATGCAGACAATCTGAATGCTGCTATCAAAGCAACCTGGGCTTCCATAACACCTCAGCAGTGCCACAGGCTGATTGCCTCCATGCCACACCGCATGGATGCAGTAATTGATGCAAAAGGAGCCTCGACCAAGTATTGAGTGCATTTACTGAACATACATTTCAGAAGGCCAACATTTCAGATTTTAAAATAATTTTTCAAGCTGGTGTTATAAAGTATTCTAATTTACTGAGATAATGACTTTTGGGTTTTCATTGGCTGTAAGCCAGAATCATCAACATTAACAGAAATAAACACTTGAAATAGATCACTCTGTTTGTAATGACTCTATATAATATATGAGTTTCAGTTTTTGTATTGAAGAACCAAAATAAATTAACTTTTTGATGATATTCTAATTTTGTGAGAAGCACCTATAGCTATTAGTATATCATTACAGACTTTCGTAAGTGCAATTTTTATTGAGCGTAAAGAGTCATAACCAGATTGTAAAGGGTCAAGAATTATCTGAAAGCTATAGGATTTTATTAGAACAAGCCAGGAGTTTAGAGATGAAGGGAAGTTTAGAGACAGGTCTTTAGTTAGAAAAACTGTTCTGATTGAGGGTTTTTTTGTTTTTTTTTAACAAACGAGTTTTGACACTGTGTTTAACCCCTTTCTTACATGTGACGTACTAACCCATCCAGGTGATCTGGGCCTTAAGTCCCAGAGACGGGATAGTACGTCATACACGATCCGCTGCGCTCACAGGCGGAACACAGATGATCGCGGCCGGGTGTCAGCGCTGATTATCACAGCTGACACCCGGCACTATGTGCCAGGAGCGGTCACGGACCGCTCCCTGGACATTAACCCCCGGAACACTGCGATAAAACATGAATGCAGTGTTCCGGCGTCATAGGGAAGCATCACGCAGGGAGGGGGGCTCCCTACGTGCTTCCCTGAGATCCTCAGAACAGTGCGTTGTGATCGCACTGTCCCTAGGGCCTCCTCCCTGCATGACCCCGATCCAAGATGGCTACGGGGTCCTTCCGGGTTCTGCAAGGAGGGGGCTTCTCAATGCGTGCTGAGAGCAGGAGCTGAAAAAGCCTCCTGCAGTGCCTGTGAGATCAGCGATCTGACAGAGTGCTAAGCAAACTGTCAGATTTGCGATCTGACACTATACAGTGATGTCCCACCCTGGGAAAAAGTAAAAAGATAAAAATTAACATGTGTAAAAAAAAAATTCCTAAATAAAGAGAAAAAAAAAATCCCCAATAAATTAATTTTTTAATGTAAATAAAAAAAGTAAAAACAATAAAAGTACACGTATTTAGTAGTGCCACGTCCGTAACGACCCACCCTATAAAACTGTCCCACTAGTTAACCCCCCTAAGTGAACCCCTTTAAAAAAAAAAACAAAGCAAAATAACAATGCTTTATCATCATACCGCCGAACAAAAACTGGAATAACACGTGAGCAAAAAGACAGATATAAACATGGGACCACTGAAAACGTCATCTTGTCCGCAAAAAACGAGCTGCCATACAGCGCCATCAGCGAAAAAATAAAAGTTATAGCTCGGAGAATAAAGTGATGCAAAAATAATTATTTTTTATATAAAATTGTTTTTACTGTATAAAAGCACCAAAACATAAAAAAATTATATAAATGAGGTATCGCTGTAATTGCTCAGACAACATTTTTACCACATGCGGAATGGTATAAACATATATAAATATAGTTTGCGCACATAAAAAACTAGAATGCCAGGGAGAAATTAATAGCACACAAGTCAATATATTGTAAAAAGACTGCACACAATAATAAATATCACAAATATCACACTATCAGTCGAAAAATTCATACAGTTAGATGCAGAGTATTGCACTGGCGGAGTATTGCACTAAGCCCCGTGGGAGAAAAGTGGTTAGGAAAGCCTATATTAAATGAAAAGGTGTCCCAAGTAGAATAAATGGACAAAAGACAGATATGTACATTGATTGGTACAACAACTTCTAAATATTAATAAGTATTAACAGGGTCAGTATTCAGAAAAGACATCACCTGCACTCAAAGGCAGTATATAAGAAGGCGATTATGAGTCAATAGGACGATCCTTATTGTTCTTTCAGCACAATAGAAGTGTACTGAGACTGTCCCGGCCGGTGACAGCTCAAGTAAAAGAAAGTCGGTGCTATATTAACAGTGAAAGAACAGCCTGCATGAGCAGGTCGATGATCCTTCCTCAGCCTCCTGTGGCCTTCTGATGATGAGTCCAATGCTGGTAGCCGACCTCCCGAGGCCTCCTTTGGCCTGATGTGGGATATCCGCTATAGATGATGATTCCTCGCTGGGAGCAGGAGCAGGAGTCCAAGCAGGACCCTCCGTGACTCGATCTGCGATAGCGGATGGTATCTGATGTCCTGGTGGGTCAAATCCGGTGGGTGTCCTCCTTCAGGCCTCTGGTGGCCGCAACCGGAGTCCGCTGCACGGCAGGGTAACAGTGTCTGCCAGACTAATGCACTTAGATGTGTGCGAGGACAGAGGACCTGCCGTGGTGCAAGCAATCACGTGATGTCACGTGGTGAGCAGTGGGTGAATGGGTACAGATAGCAGAAAGGACCACAAAGTTCCAACGCGTTTCGGAAACACGGTTTCCTTCATCAGGGATGGTCCTTTCTAGAATCTGGATCCTTTTATGTCCGTACCTTACAGTCAGCTGACCTAGTAAAAAGCAAAAAGTTTGATTTCGCTATTCAGTCCTTTAGGAATCATAGTGTCTAATGTAAAAATCCACTGAGTTTCTATACGGGACATGTGGGCTATGTAATTACCCTTCCTCCATGGTATTGGGACACTGACAAACCCTGTTATTTCCATGCACTGCGTGTTGCAATTATGATGTTCAATGAAATGTTTGGAGAGGGGGTGGCCAGTGAATTTATTTCTGATATTCCTAATATGTTCCCTTATCCTAACTCAGTGGGCGTTTCCTACGACCCATGTAAAATTTTGAGCACGGGCATTTAATCAGATAAATGACTCCAGTGGAGGAGCAGGTGATGAAATCCTTGATTTTAAAATATTGACCATTAACTGAAATCCCCACTTGTTTAATAGTGTGTGTTCTTTTACACATAATACATTTCTGACTGGGAAAGAAACCTGTGGGATGGTTACCACAGGGAAGAGTAGATGATTTCAACCTGTTGTTGTTCTGTACAGTAGGTGCAATAATGTTGCCCAAATTGCGGGATTTTTTGTATATGAACCTAGGGTAGTGGAAACCAGTTTCTCCCAGGATCTTATCTTCTTTTAGTAAGGACCAGTGTTTGTTCACTATTTTTCTTAGTAAGTGGGTGTTTGAGTTATACTGCATGATAATGGGAGTGAATTCATCCTTAATAGGCTCGTTGTTATCCTTTTTTTTGTTATTATTTTTATTGCCATTTTTATTGCTACTCAGGATATCTTGACGAGACATGTTGGAGACTTTTTGTTTAGATTCTTCCAGAATATTAATAGGGTACCCTTTTTCTAGGAATTTGGACGTCAGTGCCTCTGCCTCCTTATTGAAGTCCTCGGGTTTGGAACAGTTCCGATGTAGTCTCATGAACTGGCTTGTAGGTACATTTAGTAGCCAATTTGGCAGATGACAACTGTCAATGGGGATATAGCTGTTGACATCTGTGGGCTTGTTAAAAGTGAAAGTATGAATAACAGACTGTTCAATAAAAATATTAAGATCTAAAAAGTGGATTGACCGAGTACTTATTTGGGCAGTAAATTTTAAAAAGAAATCATTTTTATTAATGTTTTAAAAATATGTCCAGGGACTGCGGGCCCCCTGACCAGATATAAACGCCTCCCCAAAAGAAATTCATGAATTGCTGGCTTTTGTTCATTCTGCCTCCCAAAAATCGTAATAAAAACGATCAAAAAATGTCATGTGCCCAAAAATGGTTGCAATAAAAACGTCAACTCGTTCCGCAAAAAATAAGACCTCACATGACTCTGTGGGCCAAAATCTGGAAAAATTATAGCTCTCAAAATGTGGTTATTTTTTGCAATAAAAAGCGTCTTTTAGCGTGTGACAGCTGCCAAACATAAAAAAATCGCTATAAATAGTAAATCAAACCCTCCTTTATCACCCCCTTAGTTAGGGAAAAATAAAAAAATTAAAAAAATTTATTTATATGTATTTTCCTGTTAGGATTAGGGTTAGGGGTGTTAGGGTTAGGTTTGTGGTTAGGGCTATGGTTAGGGTTGGGATTAGGGTTAGGGGTGTGTTGCGATTAGGGTTTGAGTTAGAGTTGGGGGGTTTCCACTGTTTAGGCACATCAGGGGCTCTCCAAACGTGACATGGTTTCTGATCTCAATTCCTGCCAATTCTGCGTTGAAAAAGTCAAATGGAGCTCCTTCCCTTCCGAGTTCTACCATGCGCCCAAACAGTAGTTTACCCCCACATATGGGGTATCAGCCTACTCAGGACAAATTTCACAATAACTCTTGGGGTCCAATTTCTTCTGTTACCCTTGGAAAATAAAAAATTGGGGCAAAGATATCATTTTTGTGGAAAAAAATATGATTTTTTATTTTTATGGCTCTATGTTATAAACTTCTGTGAAGCACTTGGGGGTTCAAAGTTCTCCCCACATCTATATAAATTTCTTGGAGGGGTATAGTCTCAAAAAGGGGGTCACTTGTGGGGGTTTCCATTGTTTAGGCATATAAGGGGCTCTCCAAAGGCGACATGACGCCCT
The DNA here is from genome assembly GCA_033576555.1 of Oophaga sylvatica. NCBI lineage: Eukaryota > Metazoa > Chordata > Amphibia > Anura > Dendrobatidae > Oophaga > Oophaga sylvatica. Next base: position 378,714,286 of record JARQOD010000006.1, on the reverse strand, counting down.
CAGACCATTCCATCAAAGTCTGCATTCCAAAAAGTCACTACTTCCCTTCCGAGCCCCAATGTGGCTCCAAGACTGTATGATGACTACGTCACTGTAATCTCCACACTAAGATGGCCCCCTAGATAGTCCTCAATATAGTATAATACACTCCCCATAGGTCTCCATATAGTATAATGCACTCCCCATAGGCAGACTTCATATAGTATAATGCACTCACCATAGGCAGACTCTATAGTATAATGTACCCCCTCATAGGCAGCTTCTTTAGCATAATGTACCCCCATAGGCAGCCTCTATAGCATAATGCACCCCCATAGGCAGCTCCTATAGCATAATGCACCCCCATAGGCAGCCTCTATAGCATAATGCATCCCCATAGGCAGCCTCTATAGCATAATGCAGCCCCATAGGCAGCCTCTAAAGAATAATGCACCCCCATAGGAAGATTCTATAGTATAATGCACCCCTATAGGCAGCTTCTTTAGAATAATGCAGCCTTATGAGCAGACTCTATAGTATAATGCAGCCCCTTAAAAAAAAATACTCAATTCTCTTCTTTCTGGTTCCTCAGCTGCTCTGAGCTCCCGCTCATCTTCGGATCACAGGTGCTCAGTAGTGACGTCATCGTGCCCGCTGTCAGTGTTGGCGTCGATGACGTCTGACACTGTCAGGGGATGATGGGAGAGGAATCTTAATGCTCCTCTCATCAATGCGGTCAGCTGTATCGGCATGCAGCTGATACAGTTGAACCTGCGATGACAGACGGGCCCACTGCTGGCACAAGGGGTCCACTGCTTGCATCGGGCCCCCGCCTGCTCAGGGGTCCCATAGCGGCTGTATGGCAGAGCAGGGAGATCGATTCTCCCTGCTCTGCCGCAGAATGTAACTGTTGTGCACGCCAATACAGTTACAGTAGCGTAGCTCCGGGTGGGCCCCCTCAGAGCGCAGGGCCTGGGGTGACCACGCCCTCTGCCTCCCCAGTAGCTATGCTACTGAGTTTGAGGAAACAAGTTTCCCTGGGAGATAAGTGTCACCTGAGGTGTTTGGCACTAGTTTTACTCTCACTGTTGAACAAAACCAGCACTACTATGGATGTAGTGACCAGCAACTTTACAAAGCATGCACGTTATGAATGTTCAATAGTTGTCAGGAGCTAGCTCATTTTCATAAGGTTTTTCTGCACAGTGTACTATGTAGACTATACCAGGGCAGGATTCATTGTGCTCTAGGGTTTCTCTTAATGATTTACCAATTTTTTCCCCATAAATTTATAACACAAAAGAAGGTAATAAACTTTATAATATATCTTATCATTACTAACAGCTAAATCTAATGGTCACTACTCCATGCTAATTCTCTTGTATCTCACTGCAGCAATCGACACTGTGGATCATCCTCTCCTCCTCACTGTGCTCTGCTCTATCAGCCTCAAGGACACCGTTCTCTCCTGGTTCTCCTCCTAGCTCTCTGACCGTTCCTTCACTGTATCTTTTGCTGGTTCCTCCTCCTCTCATCTTCACCTTACTGTTGGGGTTCCTCAAGGATCAGTCCTAGGCCCCCTTCTCTTCTCTTTGTATACTGCCCCTAGTGGACAAAAAATCAGTAGATTTGGTTTCCAGTACCATCTCTATGCTGATGACACCCAATTATACACTTCTTCTCCTGATATCACGCCTTTTTAGAAAACACCGGTGATTGTCTTACCGCTGTCTCTAACATCATGTCCTCCCTATATCTGAAACTGAACCTGTCAAAAACTAAACTGCTTGTGTTTTCTCCCTCTACTAATGTACCTATGCCCAACATTGCCATTTCCGTGTGTGGTTCCACCATTACTCCCCAGCAACATACCTGCTGTCTTGGTGTCATACTTGATTCTGAGCTTTCAATCACCCCCCACATCAGATCATTGGCTTAATCTGGTTATCTGCACCTCAAAAACATTTCTAGAATTCGACCCTTTCTTAGTTTCGACTCTGCAAAAACTCTTAATGTTTCTCTTACTCATTCTCGTCTGGACTATTGTAACTCTCTACTAATCGGTCAAACTCTCCCCTCTCCAATCTGTCTTGAATGCTGCAGCCAGGATCATATTCCTCACCAATCGTTACACCAGTGCCTATACCTTGTGCCAGTCCTTATACTGGTTACCCATCCACTCCAGAATCCAGTACAAACTTATCAACCTCACCACACAAACACTCCATGGCTCAGCACCACCCTACATCTCCTCCCTCGCCTCAGCCTACCACCCTACCCGTGCCCTCCATTCTGCCAATGACCTGAGGTTAACATCCTCAACAATCATAACCTCCCACCTGCCGTCTCCAAGACTTTTCACGTGCTGCGCCAATTCTTTAGAATGCACTACCCAGGTTAATACGATTAATCTCCAATCCCCGCTGTTTTAAGCGTGCCCTAAAAACACATTTGTTCAGACTGGTGTACCATCTCAATGCATTAACCTAACTATCCCTGTGTTGCCCATTCAAAATCTTTTACCATAACCAGGTTCCTTGCATCATGTTCTCACATGCTTAATTCATTTAATAGCCCTCTGTGTCTGTATTGTTACATACCTAAGCTGATAACCGGTTCGTGCAGCATTACACGAACACCCAATTCTTACACTATGGCTGGACCGAACAATGAAAGCATTTGTAACCATCTACCTTTCGTGTCTCCCCTTTCTCTTCATAGATTGTAAGCTTGTGAGCAGAGCCCTCATTCCTCTTGGTATCTGTTTTGATCTATGTGTTTATTGTTATGCTGTAATGTCTATTGTCTGTACAAGTCCCCTCTAAAATGTAAAGTGCTGTGGAATATGTCGGCGCTATAGAAATAAAATTAATATAATTATCATTTTCTCTCAATTATTGGGTAAAATTTGTATTCAGGGAATACCAATTTTCATATTAGAGAGATAAGGGATGACTATGATAATAGAGATGGCTAAGATAGGAGATAAGGAGTTGCTGCTCATAAAATTCTATGTAGAGTGGAGGTAGAGGATGAAGGAACTGAATGCAGACCCAGTCATTATGCTACATATTCTCCTGGAACAGCAGTTACAATTTAATGACCACAACATTGAAACCTGAGATTATTATAAGTAATTCAGAATTATTGATATATCACGAGATTAAAAAAATCTAAGCATCAAATCCCTTTCACTTTAGTGGGGATGACATACTATGAATAACTGACATAGCAAAATATATTTTTCAGACTGTTACAAGAGTTTAAACATGCTGCTTGCATTTTTTTAATTCAACTATTTAGCAATAACTGATTCCTGAAAAAAAAAGTCACCATAAATATTTATGGTTTACATCAATGTAACTGTACTTTAAGCTATATTGCTTGAAACAGTTTGATAGAACTGGTAAAGTAGTTGGCAGAGAAGAATGGATCGTTTGCAATTCGAATTTTCCAGCCTTGTCAAATTTTCCCCCAAAATTGTAATCTGCATTGAATCAATTTGCTGTGAATAACATAGTTAAAAAGCTTTAATTGCCTATAAAATATGTGCTTATGGCGCGCCCCCTAGGGCCTGGGGTTACTCCGACCCGGGTCAGACGGTTCTTCAGGGGAATTGTCACGGCAGCAGTGACCCGGTTTGTAGCCCTGGGCATCCAATAAAATGTAAAGAAAGTCTATAGGGGATAGTTTATAGGGGATTAGTTTTGTGACTCCACCCGTGGTGTTCGGCAATAAGATGGCCAACGCTGCGATTAAAATCCACTGGGGCAGATGGTGACATAGCAAAGATGGTCCAGCTCCCCACAGGTAGAGCGGGACCCCAGGGCAGATATAACAGTCTGTCCTAGTGATGGTGAACGTTGAGGTGCAGAGAATAAGCAACGGACACAGAAAAGTGCAGTTTTCTTTACCTTTTACTTCTTGGTAGATGAAAATGCAATCCAGGGTACTAGTTACAGATGATAACAGGAGTCCGGCTAGCCTGGAAGCATTCAGGGGGTCTACCCTGCCAGGTGGGGTTGGAGGCCTTCTTGCTACGCTCTCTTTTTTGGTCCCTGCTGCCTGTAGCTAAGCTGCGACCCTCTCCTGCGTGTTGGCTTTAACCTGTATGGCAAACAATGTAAGCCTATCACAGGCAGTATCTGTTCACTGGCAGCCCTGGGCTCTTGGTCTGCTGTGGAGCCTCCAGTTGTTCGGTGTGGTCAAGGAGCTTGCGGTCCCCTGCCCTCCAGATTCGGCTGTCGGGGTGTACAGCACCCGCACAGCGCAGGACTCTGGCATCCTTTTTATCAGTGCTCCACTCTCGGATCAACTCTGTTGCAGCTGCAATTCCCCAGAGCCCTTGTCTCCGCTCCTCTCTCTTCCCTCTCCTCAGACTAACTTCCAACCAACCTAACTCCCCCTCCTAACCAAAGAGAGCAGCTCCCCTGAAGTCGGGTTCAGAACTCCCCCTTCTGGCCTGGAGCAGGAATTGTGCTGCATGCTATGTATTACCTGGATTGGGGACCTCTTCCTGCTTCCAGGCATGACATCACCCTGCAAAGGGAGGTAATGTCACTGTGGCAATCGGACTCTGGGGTGCCACACTTAACTCTCTGAATTTCCCTTGAGCTTTGCAAGCAAAGCCTTTTTATCCAAGCGACCTCATCCTATCTGGCTGTCAGAATGCAGATGGAAAATAGTGGGAGCACCAGCACATTTATCCTTACACAGCACTTTCAAACTTTGTAGGTTACTTACATTGTATTGACTATCCAAAAAAGAACCCAATTAGGCACAGATTCATGACTTTCTGTCTCTTTTTACACAGGTGATGGAAACAGAAGAAGCTGTGGCATTTTCACATGAGGAATGCAAAAGTTATCCCTGTTTGGGGACTTTCAAGAGATAAAGTATTTTCCTAAGCAAAGAAGTGATAGTTTTTTAAAAGCCGTCTAAAAATTATCCCTTGAATTAGAGAAATAAAACAGGTGTGCCACTTTAAACGTGAATAAGTTATTGTTTCCTATCTAGCCCTTAATTATCCCTCTTTTGAGGGTCCGCAACTGGTTTGGTAATCACAAAATGATTAGGCAATTACAAAGGCATTTTATTATGCCATCCAATAATTGTTTCCTATTTTTTAGGGAGACAAAACAACAGTACTCTTTTCAAAGTGAAGAATCTATGGCTCGTTGTCACCAACCGTTTTCAAAATTAGCCCTATTTTGGCTGCTGTTATATACTTGTTTACCCTCAAGAGAGCACATTTCTCAGCATTAGTATGAAACACAGCGGGCAGCTAGATGTGTAGTTGTTTAATGGCTGCAGTAACATGGTAGAGTATTAGGATATGATAGGCAAGAAGATGTGTAGCAGTATAGGGCCAGCAATAGAAACCCCGGCAGGAGCAGTAAAGTCTAGCACTATGAAACACAGGGTGCAGACAGGAGATGTGTGACTGGCATGGATGTGCCATGGCTGTGGAAGTAGCATCCCCATCGAAAGTCAGGACTTTATTGACAGTAGCAGAATAGTGTTTGTATACAGTAAATGTTTAAGTTTCAAGATAATGAGAGCAAACTGTAAAGCGCTGCGGAATATGTTAGCGCTATATAAAAATAAAGATTATTAAGATTATTATTAAGATTATAGAAATTTCTCTTAGAAAAAAAACAAACCTTGTCTTGAGTGTGTCAAAATTATAGGAATCACAAGCTTTCAATTCAGAATTTGTTTTTAGTTGCACAATTAGCAATGAAGTGTTCAAATTCGTTTGTATTCATGAATTTCAGGAAATCCAGCTCGAACTTGATCCTCCTTGGATTGATCCACTCCTCTCTAGTTAGTCTGACAACTCTTACAATTCAACCAATAGCATTAAAATTGTTGTCTGATGTAACAGCTACGTAGCTATAATGTCATAATTGAATACAATGATGCAATATCCTCGTGGTAGATATAGTAGCAATTGCATGCATGAATTTCATCTGCAGTATAGGGGAATAGGAGAAGCAGTAGTCTGAGATTGTGCCGAATCATGTAGAAGATGTCAGTATTATCTACGTGAATGCAACATTCATATAAGCACTTGGAGGCATCTCTTTCTAACACCTGTGTACCCACTCCAATTTTAAGCAAAAGAATAAAACTGAAGCATTAATGGGGCTGTCTAATACTTAATTTTGATGGTCCATCTAGGATAGGTCATCTGTATCAGATTGGTGTAGGTGCAACACCCGGTACCCCTGCTGATCAGCTGTTCACGATGACAATGCTGTCCGAAACTGATCAGTTGCAGAGCGTAACTACACAACACTGTGAACTGCATGGTGCAGTACTGCAGATCCTCTCCTACTCTGATGAATAGTTTATCTGCAGCTGAGTTGTCCTGTTCTGCAAATGATCACTTTCATATGCCGCCATCACTGGGAACAGCTGTTCAATGGGGGTGATGTATTTCCATGCCCACCAATCTGATATAGAATACCTATCCTAAGGATAGGGCATTAATATAAACTATTGGACAACCCCTTTAAGAAATGAGGACCGGATGAGTAATAACAGTTTTTTTTCCAAGGCATGAATGGTTTTAAAATAATAAACAGAGGCACACGTCTTTGGATCGATTGCAGGCGACTTTAGAGATCAGAACTGGCTGTGAAAGCAATGTCTGCCCTGTTTGGACTTACCAAAATCTGGTGACTACAGTCACAGGTTGAGAAACTCTGGAGAGGGACAGAAGTGCACACAAAAAAGAGCAATACTGTCTGATAAGGGATAAGTATATTCAATGGTAGCACTCACCTAAAAGTGTTGTGTGCAGGCACAATGCCAATGAAGGCATGGAAAGCCACTGGAGCTGCCCTGAGGCTGGAGGAAAAGGTTCTTACAGAGATATACTTGCAAAAATGGAAGCTGGCACATTTAGGCAAGATCTGCTGCGGGAATGAAGAGCCTTGGGATTCCAAAACAGTTTTTATTAATGCCAACTGGTTTCTGCCCCGGAACTGTGCCTTTCTCAAGGTATAAAAACTAAGTGACAATCACAGGTTATAGCCATCCTGGTAAATTCTGAACAGAGTAGACATAGTTTCCAGAAGAGTCACAGACTTCTGGAGATTTTGCGGAATTCCTCTGATGCTGCAGAGTCCAAGTTGCCTTATATAGCGGCTTCGGAGATTGTACCGTTCATACCAGAGGCGCAAGAACGCTACAGGTCCAAACTGTCAATCAAGCAGAAGTTATCATCTCCCAGTGGCCAGGAGGCTGGGGAGCATAAACCCCCTTGAGGATTGAGGATGAGAAATAATGGGGTTATGACTATTCAATCAATTTTAAGCACAAATTAGCAACATTTTACTATTTATTACTAAACTGATGCAGAGGAAGCAGATAAAAAAAAGCTAAATAAATGAACTAATTGTTTCCCATAGCATCATTTTACTTTTAATGGGATTTTTTTCAAGTCGAGAACAAAGAGGTTAAAATAAGCACCCTAGCCAGCAATATAAGATTTGGGTATGTGCATATGACACAAAGTTCTATATGACAGAAATAATAAGCACTCAACTCACAACTAAAAGGGGCAAAGTTTAGTGCAACTCGACCATGGAAGAAATACTGTATAAGGTAATAGCAGATAATAAGCAGCTAAGTGCATTAGCCTGTGTATGTGCGAACACGCATGGATTTCAGAGCATAATGCAACCTAAATATCAGGCCATTTTAGGTTATAATTGGGTTACAAGGTGTGATTCTGATTACTTTATTACACAGAAAAACACGATGACATTAAAGTCTTCTAATGGTGACAAAATATATGAAATTGAAGGAGTTTCTATCAGGTTATTGAAATGGAAGTCATTGATTTTTCATAAAATAAGAAAAAAGGTCTGACCACCATCATAGTTCATCATATATTAATCCTGTACTTCTATCAACACAGGAAAAACCCATAAAGTTAGGAACTGAAATATTGCATCACTTACAGTCATGTCTGTTTCATTTTTTTTCTCAAAGTAAAGCTATACTACAGTATCTTTTGTATTTTGAAGATATTTTTACATTAATGAGTGGCAAGAAGCCCAAATCGGCTGTATGCCAATCATATGGCAGAGCTCTTTAACTCTTTTATAACCTGTGATGTACATTTTTATCACAGGTCACATGCAGAACATACAGAAGATGCTCAGAGGACAGCATCTTCCGATGACAGCAGCGCCCAGAGCTTTCTCCAATTGTTGCTGTTTAACCATTTAAATGTAGCTGTCAATCTCTGAAAGTGGCAATGTGTTGTGGGGTAATTTGAAGCTCATGGACTCCAATGCAAAATATCACCCAACTTTCACTGGTCTTTAATGGTATCCGTCTTTTCATATAGACTAAAGGGAACATTTTTGGGCCCCTCTAGGCTTTAAGTTCCATCTACAACCCCTGCTTCCACTATAGTGATGCTCAAGTCAATTTGCACATTTACCGGCTCTCAAGGCCCACATGGCTTCCATCTTAGTCTTCCTGGCTGGATGGCTTTATAGGGAAACAAATTATTTGATATACTGCAATATTGTATATCTTGCACTTTATAGAGCAAAACACATTTGGCATTATGTCCATAAAAGTCTTTAAATCTAAAAATTTTTAAACCATATCTTAGATATCGAAAAGAAAGAAAATTGGACCATCAGACTTGCTATTTTTTGTTCGTGGCAGTTCCCCCAAAATTTAGTAAGAGTAATCAAAATGTAAAATATACTTCAAAATATACAGGAACCATAGTAAACATTTACATCCAGGTACCTTACAGGTTATATCTTCTGTAATTGGAGTTTTTTTAACTGAAGAGAACTAATCAAATTTGCAGACCATGCAAAGAAAGGAGGGACAAGCGAAGCCCCGTCTCGCATAGCGAGATCGCTAGCTAATCGCTGCTGAGTCACAAGTTTTGTGACGCAACAGTGATCTCCCCAGCGATATCGCTGTGTGTGACACTCAGCGACGACCAGTCCCCCTGCTGGGTATCGCTGGTCGTTGTTGAATGTCCTGGACATTTTTTTGATCGTTGGTCTCCCGCCGGCCAGCATGCATTGCTGCGTGTGGCAGGCGGGAGACCAGCGATCAGCGAGCTGGTATCCAATGTACATATCAGGTAACTAAGCACCCCCGGTGCTTAGTTACCCGATATGTACATTGGATACCGGCTCTCAGCCAGGCACTGATGGTGGCCATATAAGCCTAGCACAGAGTGCACGACCAGGGATAATGGAGCCGCCTCATAGACATCGCTACTGAAATCACAGGAACAACGAGCAGGACAAAGTTTTCCTGCAAACTAGTTTTGTCCTGCTCACGTCTCCCTGCAGCAATCAGCCAGATGTCGGCAGGTAGATCTGTGCCCCAGCCCAGCCCCGCTGCCCAGCAGCCCCAGCGCGCTGAGTCCGCTGCCTGTGCCCACAGATGGGTACGGGCTGTACATGCTGCCAGGCACTTGGCTGTACTAATAGCCGGAGGAGTACTGGGGCGGCGAGAGGGGCACACTGGAGGGGAGAACTCTGCAAGGGGGCAGCATGCTGCTGTACGGGGGGTACCTAGCCACCCCTCTGGCCGGGTACACTGCGGTGTGCTGTGGTGGAGCATGGGGAAGATGGAGCAGGAAGAGCCCAGCTCTGGCCCTGTTTGCTGGGGCTGCTGGCCCTGGGTTGGCAGGTAGTAGCGCTCAGGAGCCGCCTGCAGAGAGTTGTCCAGGTAACGAGGAGCAGAAGATGGCTGCACAGAGATCAGGTCCTCCTCTCCCACCCGGGAGCCTTTCCTCCCGGGGTCTGGTAAAGTCTTGGGGGCTTGGAAGTCCTCTGTGGCCTCTCTGAGCATTGTGCTACCAGGGGTGGGGGAGCTGCCAGAGTCTCTGGGGCTATCTAGGTGAAGGCCTCTGGAGGACACAAACTTCTTTTGCTGCTGCTGGCTTTTATGCTGTCCAACGCTGAAGTCCAAGCCTGGGCTCTGAGCCGCGGTATGGGGGTCCCCAGGCAGAGGGTAGAAGCTGCGAGCCAGTATCCAGGGTACATATCGGGTAACTAGGTGCTGTGCAGCCCTTAGTTACCCAATGTGTACCTTGGTTACCAGCTCCCTGCACCAGCGGGCTGGTGTCCAACGTACACTGCGGGTAACTAAGCGACGTTACCCGCAGTGTCGCTGTCCTGATCGCTGCCTGAGCTGCCTGTTTGGCAGCTCAGCAGCGATCATGTAGCGACACACCAGCGATCCTGACAAGTGCATATCGTTGTCGGGATCGCTGGTGTGTCGCTATGTGTAATGGGGCCCTAACACTAGAGAAGACAGAGAAAGGATACAGAAGGATCTAGATAAGCGTGTACAATAGGCAGCGACTAATAGAATGGTATTTAACAGTGTGAAATGCAAGATTCTACAACTGGGTAAGAAAAACGAAAATTACATCTACAGAATGAGAGGAATAGTACTAAACAACAGAAAGTGTGAAAAAGACTTGGGTTTACTAAAAGATCACAGATTGCACATGAGTCAACAGTGTGATGCAGCAGCAAAAAAGGCAAACACAGTTCTAGGATGTATTAAGAGAAGCATACAGTCTAGATCACGTGAAGTAATTATCCCCCTCTACTCCTCCTTGGTCAGCCTTGATCTGGAATACTGTGTCTGGGCACCGCATTTCAAAAAAGACATTGAAAAACTGGAGCAAGTTCAGAGAAGAGCTACCAGGATGGTGAGCGGACAGCAAAGTATGTCCTACGAGGAACAGTTAAAGGATCTGGGAATGTTTAGCTTGTAAAAAAGAAGGCTAAGACGAGACTTAATAACTGTCTACAAATATCTGATGGGATGTCACGGTGTAGAGGGATCATCATTACTCTCATTTGCACATGGAATCACTAGAAGTAATAGAATAAAACTGAAAGAGAGAAAATATAGATTAGATATTAGAAAAAACATTCTATGATTCTATGTAATACACACTTTGATGAGCTTTCACTCCCCCAGGTTACTTTTCCAGAATTCATTTTTCTCTGGCCTTCTGCAGCACATCTTGACATGATGCGCTTAAAAATAAAAATGTCATTATTCAGCATTAAATTGTTTCAAGGGCACACCCACTCTGTGCCCCTGAAACAATAATTGCCCCTCACTGTGCTTCCTGCACAAAATACGACCTTCAGACTGTTCCTCTCATGATACATTGTTTCCACCCTAACCCACCTTATCTACTATATAATTGTCTAATTCTGTCTGTAACGAAAATCCAGCGTCGTCCGTCCGGACGTGACCAATCAGCGACAGGTGCAGTCCGGCCGCGAATTGGTGCAGGATTTGAACCACGCACGCCACCACTATCGTCGGGAGATCAGCGGCTAGCCGCTGATCTCCTGATGGTAGCCGTGGGTCATCTGCCGCATGGAGGTCAGCAGCGGAAGTACCCTGACCGGCGGCCTGCATGTAAACCCCAGCAGCAGCCTCCACGTACATCCCACCAGCAGCAGCCTCCATATACCCCAGCAGCAGCCTCCACATATACCCCAGGAGCAGCAGCCTCCACATATACCCCAGGAGCAGCAGCCTCCACATATACCCCAGCAGCACCAGCCTCCACATATACTCCAGCAGCAGCCTCCACATATACCCAGCAGCAGCCTCCACGTACACCCCAGCAGCAGCCTCTATATACACCCCAGCAGTTGCCTCCATATACACCGCTGCAGCCTCTATATACACACCAGCAGCCTCTATTTTCACCCCAGCAGCCTCTATATACACCCCAGCAGCCTCTATATATACCCCAGCAGCCTCTATATACACCCCAGCAGCCTCTATATATACCCCAGAAGCCTCTATATACACCCCAGCAGCCTCTATATACACCCCGGCAGCCTCTATATACACCACAGCAGTTGTATTAAGTTTTATGAGCAATAACATTTAATGATAATGTATATATTTTACCCAGAAAATCCTGTGTATTCATTGCATTATTCTTAAATCTTCATAAATAAACTACATACATATTCTAGAATACCCGATGCGTTAGAATCGGGCCACCATCTAGTAAATTATAACCACCTCACTATACTCCCTCTTGGACTATAACTGTCACACTGTACTTCTTTATGAAATACTAGCTGATGAGCCCGGCGCTGCCCGGGCATAGTAACTAACTACAGTTAGTTATAACAAATTGTAATGATTATATCTATATATATAAAGCTTAGTGTATAGCCCACTCCGCATAGCCACATTCACTATAATATCCTACACAATCCCGTCAGCCAGAGCTAGCGGACTAATATCCCTAATATCCCACATCGTCCCGTCAGCCAGAGCCACCGGACTACTACCCCTAATATCCCACATCATTCCATCAGCCAGAGCCACCGGACTACTAATATCCCACATCAACCCGTCAAAGCCACCGGACTACTACCCCTAATATCCCACATCATCCCGTCAGCCAGAGCCGCCGGACTACAACCACTAATATCCCACATCATCCCGTCAGCCAGAGCCACCGGACTACTGCCCCTAATATCCCACATCATCCCGTCACAGCCGCTAGGCTACTACCCCTAATATCCCACATCATCCTGTCAGCCAGAGCTACCGGACTACTCCCCCTAAAATCCCACATCATCCCATCAGCCAGAGCCATGGGACTACTACCCCTAAAATACCACATCATCCCGTCAGCCAGAGCCACCGGACTACTACCCCTAAAATCCCACATCATCCCGTCAGCCAGAGCCATCGGACTACTACCCCTAAAATCCCACATCATCTCGTCAGCCAGAGCCATCAGACTACTACCCCTAAAATCCCACATCATCCCGTCAGCCTGGGTCAGAACCAGAGCGCTGAGTGGATTTGCCCTGACTTCCATACTGGGGATCCCTTTAAGAGAAGCCTGGGGTCAGAATCAGAGCACTGTGGGATTTACCCTAACTTCCATACCAGAGATCCCTTTAAGAGAGGCCTTGGGTCAGAACCAAAGTGCAGAGTGGATTTGCCCTCACTTCCATACCGGGGATCCCTTTAAGAGGGGCCTGGGGTCAGAACCAGAGCTCTTAGTAGAATTGCCCTAACTTCCATACCAATGATCCCTTTAAGAGGCCCTGGCATCAGAACCAGAGAGCTGAGTGGATTTGCCCTGACTTCCATACCAATGATCCCGTCAGCCAGAGCCATCGGACTACTACCCCTAAAATCCCACATCATCCCGTCAGCCTGGGGTCAGAATCAGAGCGCTGAGGGATTTACCCTAACTTCCATACCGGAGATCCCTTTAAGAGAGGCCTGGGGTCAGTAACAAAGTGCAAAGTTAATTTGCCCTCACTTCCGTACCAGGGATCCCTTTAAGAGGGGCCTGGGGTCAGAACCAGAGTGCTTAGTGGAATTTCCCTAACTTCCATACCGGGATCCCTTTAAGAGGCCCTGGCATCAGAACCAGAGCGCTGAGTGGATTTGCCCTGACTTCCATACCAATGATCCCTTTAAGAGAGGGCTGGGGTCAGTACCAGAGCATTTGAAGGCAATTGCCCTGACTTCCATACCGGGGATCCCTTTAAGAGAGCCTGGGGTCAGAATCAGAGCGTTGAGTGGAATGGCCCTAACTTCCATACCGGGGATCCCTTTAAGAGAGGCCTGGGGTCAGAACCAAAGTGCAGAGTGGATTTGCCCTCACTTCCGTACCAGGGATCCCTTTAAGAGGGGCCTGGGGTCAGAACCAGAACTCTTAGTGGAATTGCCCTAACTTCCATACCAATAATCCCTTTAAGAGACCCTGGGTGAGAACCACCCAGTCACTGTCTGCTGAGGTGTTGTCGAGGAGTGAGAAAACTGTTGCTCATAGTAACCAATCACAGCTCAGCTTTTTTTAAACAGCTCTGGTGAAATGAAGATGCTTTGTGATTGGTTGCAAGGAAAACTGCTGCTCATAGCAACCAATCACAGCTCAGCTTCTTTTAAACAGCTCTGGTGTAATGAAAGATGCTCGGTGATTGGTTGGTGATACACACACACATACACACACACACACACACACACACATATTCAATTTTATATATATAGATGGCCTCTACATTGTCCTCCCTTGCTATCCCCGTCTTCAGTATAACCCCTCGCACCCACCTATTCATGCTGTCTCCTCTCGCACACCTTCTCAATAACACTCTCTCCTCCTGTACCAGTCGTAACTTGTGTTGTCTAAGATTACTGTACTTGTTTTTATTATGTATACCCCATCTCACATGTAAAGCGCCATGGATTAAATGGCGCTATAATAATAATAATAATGTCATTTCACACTCCTGCTTCTGTATACTGCACCCCCTCTGTGCCCTCATACTAACACCCCCCTCTACAATAAAGGTACCTACAATTTTCCGCTCCACGAGCGCTTACCTGTCACGCTGTATAGCAGATATATATATGTGATGACAGTAATCTATATCAAAAGGGCAACATACTATATAACATGCGCATAGATATATGATAACATAGAATTACCTGACAGAATGTCCAGTGGGTCAATACGGAATTCGTTATACGCTGTCTCCGGCTAGAGGGTGACCGGGGTCTATGCTGACCCTAAACTGGGGTCCTAACTAATCCCTCTACCTGGAGGTACTGTTAAAGGTACAGAGGTCCAGGCCACCAGCGTAAACCCTGTCTCCTATCAATCCCTGCCAACTGTAATCTAGTCCTAAGAAGGACCCTGATTACCACCAAAGGGAATGAACAGGTAACGGTTAATAAACAGAAAGACATACAAGAAAGACAAGAAATAACGTAAATAAAGTCTTACATACAACACTCACACACAGTAGGAACACCTAACGTCTCAGAGATAAACTATAAGCTATAAGAGTAAAAACAACTAAGGAACTCTTAGCTTAAGTATTCTCAGAACCGATCCAGTCTGCTAGACTACATGAATGCTTTCACCGGCATCTAACAAGCAGACTGGCAGGTATATGAAGGAATCTAATTAGAACATAATCAAAAGCAGCCGGGCAAGGCTGGACCTAGTCTTAGCAAAGAGCTAGGTAAAATTAACTCCCTCATTACCAAACACAAAGAAACAGCAACTCAGCTGTGAGAAGTCAGAGTGTGTAATCGCGACGATCCTCGTGGCGATACACCCATGACAGTACCCCCCCCTCTACGAGGGGCCTCCGGACCCTCAGGCCAGGTCTGCCCGGGTGAGTTGTGTGAAAGGTCCGAACCAATCGATCTGCGTTAACATCAGACGCAGGGACCCACGTCCTCTCCTCAGGACCATACCCCCTCCAATGAACCAAGTACTGAAGGGATCGGCGACTGAGACGTGACGGTATGACTGGTGCCACATACTTTTTAAGTAATGATTTGTGAAACACATTATGAATTTTAAACGTAGGAGGGAGGTCCAGACGAAATGCCACAGGATTAATTATGGAACTGATCCTCTACGGCCCGATGAATCTGGGACCCAACCTCCAGGAGGAAACTTTAAGTTTTATATTCCTGGTAGACAACCAAACCAGATCGTTCACCTTCAGATCTAGACCAGAAACTCTCCCCCTATCAGCCATCCGTTTGTAACGGTTCCCCGTAACCTTCAGTCTTAACCGATCTGGAACTATCAGTCTCCCTGGAAGTCCCACAGGGGCGTCCCCCTGAGCCCCGAATACCTCCCCCTCAAGCTCAGAGCATACAGCTGACACTACAACTCCCTCCTGAGGAATAGGAACCGGATCATCCGTCCTCCCGGCCCCTGGGAAAGTACGAGATAAGGCATCAGGAAGCAACTTTATTGAGCAGTCATATGCGCGATGAGGAGGTAACTCTTTACATCCCTCCTCTGAGAACATCTCCCCAAAGTCCTCCAGAAAAGGAGACAAAGTCCTAGGCACAACCGCACCGATGACCGTGCTCATGCAGTTATTCCTGCAAAATTCACCCCACTGGCTTACCTTTCTGGATTGCCAATCAATCACTGGGTTATGTTTAGCCAACCAAGGAAGTCCCAACACAATAGGAGTAGGTAGACCCTCCAACACATAACAAGACAATTGCTCTTTATGTATTGCCCCTACTCGAAGATCTATGTTATGAACAGCTTGTACCAAGCTACCTTGACCGAGAGGTCTAGAATCAATAGAGACTATAGGGACCGGTTTGGCCAATACACTCAGTTGCATACCATGCACCTGGGCAAACCGAGCGTCCACCAGATTAGCCCCGGACCCACTATCAAGAAAAACAGAAATCCTCTCAGTTCTAGTACCAATCACCACCTCCGCAGGCACGAGAAACTGAGAGGGATTTGGGGACGAAATACACACTCCCAGGTTAACTCCTTTGCTCAAAGAGGCCCGGGATGGACACCCCCCAACAAAATGTCCCTCTCTCCCGCAAAAGAAACACCTTCTAGTCTTGCGGCGCACCGCCGATTCCCTCCTACAAAAAGATGTCCCTCCCAACTGCATGGGTTCCTCAGAACAGACCAGGGGAACCTCAGTATAAGGGACCTTAGTAGTAGGTGGAGTCATCACGGAGGCGGAGTTACCTCGCGTCTTCCCCGAATTCGTCTATCCATGCGAATAGCGAGGGCCATAGCAGCCTCCAGTGATGGAGGAGAATCATACTGAGCCAACACATCTTTTAATTTGTCAGACAACCCTTGACAAAACTGGCTCCTAAGAGCCGGGTCATTCCACTGAGTATCTGTTGCCCATCTATGGAACTCAGAAGAATATTCCTCCGCTGGACGATTTCCTTGCCGTATTTTACGTAACTTTGTTTCAGCAAGGGAAACTCGATCCAGATCATCATATACCAGACCCAGGGCAGTAAAAAATCGATCCACTGACTGGAGATCTGGGGAGCCTGGAGGAATAGAGAACGCCCAAGATTGAGGGTCCCCTTGTAAGAGCGAGATAACAATTCCCACCCTCTGCTCTTCACTCCCAGATGACCGAGGCCGCAGCCAAAAGTACAATTTACATGCCTCCCGGAAAGTAAAAAATTTGTCCCGCCACCAGTGAACCTGTCCGGGAGAGCAACCTTAGGTTCAGATCTGGTTTGCTCCGGGGGGGACAAAACCTTGGACTTAATGTCTGCAAACTCCATGGACAACCCCTGCAACTGCCGGGCCAGCTGGGCTACTGGATCCATGACAGCTGGGGAGAATCCTTAGTATGGGCCGGTGAAAATGTCACGCTGTATAGCAGATATATATATGTGATGACAGTAATCTATATCAAAAGGGCAACATACTATATAACATGCGCATAGATATATGATAACATAGAATTACCTGACAGAATGTCCAGTGGGTCAATACGGAATTCGTTATACGCTGTCTCCGGCTAGAGGGTGGCCGGGGTCTATGCTGACCCTAAACTGGGGTCCTAACTAATCCCTCTACCTGGAGGTACTGTTAAAGGTACAGAGGTCCAGGCCACCAGCGTAAACCCTGTCTCCTATCAATCCCTGCCAACTGTAATCTAGTCCTAAGAAGGACCCTGATTACCACCAAAGGGAATGAACAGGTAACGGTTAATAAACAGAAAGACATACAAGAAAGACAAGAAATAACGTAAATAAAGTCTTACATACAACACTCACACACAGTAGGAACACCTAAGGTCTCAGAGATAAACTATAAGCTATAAGAGTAAAAACAACTAAGGAACTCTTAGCTTAAGTATTCTCAGAACCGATCCAGTCTGCTAGACTACATGAATGCTTTCACCGCATCTAACAAGCAGACTGGCAGGTATATGAAGGAATCTAATTAGAACATAATCAAAAGCAGCCGGGCGAGGCTGGACCTAGTCTTAGCAAAGAGCTAGGTAAAATTAACTCCCTCATTACCAAACACAAAGAAACAGCAACTCAGCTGTGAGAAGTCAGAGTGTGTAATCGCGACGATCCTCGTGGCGATACACCCATGACATTACCTTCTCTCCAGTCTTCACAGCCTCTTCGGCACAGCAGTGACAGCAGCAATGATGTCATCAGCATGATGAGCGTTCCCCTTCCCCTGTCCCAGAGCTTATGTATTTAAATATATCCTCTTAGAAAAGAAGCAAATGCAGCTGAATGCAGAAAGAAAGTAGTCAGTTTTCTACTGGTTCTCTGAGCTCGGTGCAGAAAGTTCTTTCTCGAGATTCATTGATATTTGAGGTTTGTTTTTATGGTGTACATTGTGTTGTAGTGATACCAAACATGTCCAGTTTTTATTTATTATTTCAGTGGTGAAAAAAAATCAGAAGTTTAACCCCTTTCTGTCATCTGACGTACTATCAAACATGATCGCAGTGTTCCGGCGGCTGCAGAGGGGCTGATAGAGACACATGGAGACCCAATGTCTTCATGATGACATCCGGGTCTCCAGGCCTGAGGGACTTCCTGTCATGCGCAGTGATGACCAGGAAGTCTATCAGGTCAGTGCTATCGGAGCTGCAGCGCTGATTGCTTCTATAGCATGCAGATTTGCATGCTATAGAAGCAATCAGCCTGCAGAAAATGAGTGTCCCATAGTGGGACAAAGTGTAAAACTAAGAATTAAATTAAAAAAAAAATTTAATAATTGTAATAACATTTTAAAACATAATAAAAAATAATAATAAAAAAAAAATCAAAATTTATTCCAGCAATAAATAAATATTTTAATTAAAAAAAATCTAAACAATAAACGTACACATATTTGGTATCGCCACGTCCGTAACGACCCGCTCTATAAAACTGTCTCATTAATTAACCCCTTTAGTGAACACCATAAAAAAAAACCAAGGCAAAAAACAATGCTTTATCATCATACAGCTGAGCAAAAAGTGGAAAAGCAAGTGATCAAAAAAACGGATATAAATAAACGTGGTACCACTGAAAACATTTTGTCCCGCAAAAAAAAAGCTGCCATACAGCATCATCAGCGAAAAAATAAAAAAGTTATTGCTCTCAGAATGAAGTGATGCAAAAATAATTATTTTTTCTTTAAAATAATTTATATTGTATAAAAGCGCCAAAACATTAAAAAATTACATTAATGAGATATCGCTGTAATCGTACAGACCCGAAGAATAAAACTGCCTTATCAATTTTACCACACGCGGAACGGTGTAAACGCCCCCCAAAAGAAATTCATGAATTGCTGGTTTTTGTTCATTCTGCCTCCCAAAAATCGGAATAAAAAGCGATCAAAAAATGTCATGCGCCCGAAGATGGTACCAATAAATCGTCAACTCATCCCGCAAAAAACAAGACCTCACATGACTCTTTGGGCCAAAATATGGAAAAATTATAGCTCTCAAAATATGGTGATGCAAAAACTATTTCTTGCAATAAAAAGCGTCTTTTAGTGTGTGACAGCTGCCAAACATAAAAACCCACCATAAATAGTAAATCAAATCCCCTTTATCACCCCCTTAGTTAGGTAAAAATAATAAAATAAAAAAAGTATTTATTTCCATTTTCCCATTAGGCTTAGCGTTGGGGCTAAAGTTAGGGTTGGGGTTAAAGTTGGGGTTAGGGTTTGCATTATGGTTAGAGTTGGGATTAGTGTTAGGGTTGGGATTAGGGTTAAGGTTGGGATTAGGGTTAGGGTTGACATGTGAGAAATGTTATTTAGTAACTATTTTATGTGACATATTTCTCTATTTTAAGGGCATAAAAATTCAAAGTTTGAAAATTGCGAAATTTTCAAAATTTTCACCATATTTTCATTTTTTTCATAAACGCAAATTATATCGAAGAAATTTTACCACTACCATGAAGTACAATATGTCACGAGAAAACATTCTCAGAATCGCCAAGATCCATTGAAGCGTTACAGAGTTATAACCTCATAAAGGGACAGTGGTCAGAATTGTAAAAATTGGCCCGGTCATTAACATGCAAACCATTAAGGGGTTAAAAGAAAAAACAATGCGAGTTTTGCTGCGTGTGGCAGGCAGGAGACCAGAGATCAGCTGGTAAATAAGGTACACATTGGGTTTCCAGGCGCGGGCTGTGCCTGGAAACCCGATGTGTACGTTGGATACCAGCGCGCTGCTGCAGGGAAGCTGGTAACCAAGGTACACATCGGGTTTCCAGGCACCGCGCAGCGCCTGGAAACCTGATGTGTACCTTGGTTACAAGCTCCCTGCATCAGCGGGCTGGTATCCAACGTACACTGCGGGTTACTAAGCAACGTTACCCGCAGTGTCGCTGTCTTGATCGCAGCCTGAGCTGCCTGTTTGGCAGCTCACCAGCGATCATGTAGCGACACACCAGCGATCCTGACAAGTTCATATCGTTGTCGGGATCGTTGGTGCGTCGCTATGTGAGATGGGGCCCTTAGAGCAAGTTTATCAGTTTGAGAGATATAATCACACTTATTGTAATGTATGTAGTACAGTTCATATAGCGTCTTGTGCTTGGGTGCGATGAAAATACATGAGACACAGGTTTGATATAGAAAGTCTTGTATTACTTCATACAAGTTGGCAAAAATAGTCACACAGTTTGCAGACACAGAAGCAGGAGACACAGCAGGCCAGAGTAATCTAAGCTCAGCAATCACTCTCCACAACAGGTTCAGGATCTTCTTCTCTGTTACCGTAAGTCCATGCAAACGTGGGTCTTTCAAAGAGCAGGGTTCAGAGTCCACAAGTGCTTCAGAGTTCCTCAGTAGGAATAGCTGGAGTACAAGGTCCAAGGCTTTAGGAGTCAGGTCACAGGTTCACTGCAGGCTAGATTCTGAAGCACTGATTGCTCAGCTGTGGCTGCTTAAGAAGCAAAAGGAGAGAATCAGGGCGGGAACATGCAAGCTGGAAACTCCATTTTGACTGAGGGCAAGATAGCTGCAGCAAGACAGAAAGTAAAATGGCTGACGAACAAACTGAGTTTCAGGAATATATACATAGAACCTTACATTACTCCCCCTTAAGGACAACCTCCGGATGACCTCAGACCAGGCTTGTGTGGGTACCTCTGATGAAACTGACGGAGCAAGCGAGGAGCATTAACGTTATTGACCGGTTCCCATGAGTTGTCCTCCACTGGGTAGCCCTGCCATTTAATCAGATATTGTAACTGATTTCTATACAACCTGGAATCTAAAATCCTTTCCACCACAAATTCTTCCTGACCATCGACTAGCACTGGGTCAGGGCAAGGAGAGGAACGTCCAGGAAACGTATTGGGTGTCGCAGCCTTTAGTAGGGATACATGAAAGACAGGGTGGAGTCTCATAGTTCTGGGCAGTTGAAGACGACAAGCAACGGCACTTATAATTTTACTGATTTTATAGGGTCCAATGTACTTATGTCCCAACTTAGACGATGGAATCCTTAACTTAAGATTTCTGGTTGACAGCCAGACCAAGTCTCCTACCTTGAAAGCTGGTGCAGGTTTACGAAATTTATCTGCTGCTTTCTTGTACCTTTCTTGAGCCGATTCCAGATTTTCCTTTAGAAGATCCATATTCTTCTGTAAAGACGTGATTCTTTCAGCCACTGCTGGTAAAGGCGTTTCTATGGGAAATCGTGGTAGAATGTTAGGATGATAACCTAGATTAGAGTAAAAAGGAGACTGTTTAGTGGAGGCACTCTGAGAGTTGTTATACGAGAACTCAGCTAATGGAAGTAGATCCAGCCAATCATCCTGTAGGTGGCAGATAAAGCAGCGGAGATACTGCTCCAGGGTTTGATTGGTTCGTTCGGTCTGTCCATTAGTCTGGGGATGAAAAGCAGAAGAAAGGTTTACTTTAATGTCCAATGCTGCACAGAAATTTTGCCAAAACCTAGAAGTGAATTGCACCCCTCGATCCGAAATAACCTCATCCGGTACTCCATGTAAGCGAAACACATCTTTAATCATCAAATCTGATGTCTGTTTTGCAGTGGGTAAGCCGACACAAAGGATAAAATGAGCTGCCTTTGTTAGACGGTCAACCACCACTAGAATGGTGTTCTTCCCCTGAGAGGTTGGTAACTCCACAATGAAGTCCATAGAAATGGATCCCCACGGGCGGGACGGGGTGGGAAGAGGCTGTAACAGACCAGTTGGTGAGGAGCGAGGTGTTTTGCATCTTGCACAGACCTCACATGAAGTGACATAATTCAAAACATCCTTCCTGCAAGTGGGCCACCAAAAGAAACGAGAAAGAAATTCCTGTGTCTTTAGAATTCCTCTATGCCCAGCTATCTTGGAATCATGAATGAGTTGCAATACTCTTAATCTGACTGTTTCAGGAATATACAGACGTTGTCCCTGAATCCACACACCATTCTTAAAGACAAGACTTACGTCCCTTGGGGTTGTGCCAAAAAGGAATCCGCATGGTATGCTTCCTTGATGTCCTTAAGTAGGTCTTGATTATGAATTACTCCTAGGAATCTAGAGTCAGGAAGAATAGTCTTAGGAGGAGTAATTGGACGTGTCTCTGCTGAGTAAATCCTAGAGAGTGCATCAGCCTTTCCATTGCGCGATCCTGGTCTATAAGAGATGATAAAATTAAATTGGTTTAAGAAAAGATTCCAGCGAGCCTGGCGAGGAGTCAGGCACTTAGCCGACCTGATAAACTCAAGGTTACGATGGTCTGTCAGGACGACTATTTGCTGTGCAGCTCCCTGAAGAAGGTGTCTCCATTCTTTGAAGGCGGCAATAATGGCCAACAACTCTCTATTGCCCACATCGTAGTTCCTCTCAGCCGAAGACAACTGCTGGGAAAAGAAGGCACAGGGATGCAAGACATTCTTCTCACCTGTTCTCTGAGAGAGTATAGCTCCAACGGCACAGTCTGAAGCATCCACCTCTATTATGAAGGCAAGCTTGGGGTTGGGATGTACTAGGATAGGTGCAGTGGTAAATTTATCTTTTAGACGGGAAAATGCTTCCTGGGCTTGGGGAGTCCAGGAAAACCTAGACTCTTTCCGGGTAAGTTGAGTGATAGGTGACACTACCTCAGAGAAATTTCTAATGAAACGTCTATAGAAGTTGGCAAACCCGATGAAGCGCTGTACCTCCTTCACATTTCTAGGACTTGGCCAATCCTTGATGGCTTGGGTTTTGCTTCCATCCATACTAATTCCTTGTGTAGACAGTACATACCCCAGAAATTGAATTTCGGTCCTATGGAATTCACACTTTTCAAGTTTGATGTAAAGATGATTTTGTCTTAGACGTTCCAAGACCATTCTCACATGTCCATGATGTTCCTCTGTGGAGTTAGAAAAAATTAGAATATCATCCAAATAAATTACCACGAATGTATCTAGGAGATCCCTGAAGATGTCATTCACCAAGTGTTGGAAAGTGGCTGGGGCGGTACTCAGACCAAAAGGCATAACTAGATATTCAAAGTGTCCATAGCGTGACCTGAATGCAGTCTTCCATTCATCCCCAGGTCTAATACGGACTAAGTTATAGGCCCCACGAAGATCTAGTTTAGAAAAAATTTTGGCATGTCGCACTCTCTCCAATAACTCAGGGATTAAAGGCAATGGATAACGGTTTCTAATAGTAACCTTATTGAGTTCCCTATAGTCTACGCATGGTCTCAGAGATCCATCTTTCTTCTTTACAAAGAAGATGGGTGCACCTGCAGGAGATGAAGAGGGGCGTATGAAGCCCTTGGCTAGATTTTCATCTATGTAATCCTTTAAAGCCTTTAGCTCGGGCCCCGCCAGGGGGTAGATCTTACCAAAAGGTATCTCTGCTCCAGGCAATAATTCAATTGGACAATCATATGGACGGTGAGGAGGAAGCTGGTCAGCGTTCTTCTTGTCACATAAATCCACATAGTCCTGGTATACAGCTGGTAGTTCAGGGACTGACATGATTCCTTTAGGAACAGAGCAAGCTGAAACTTTTGGACTCATCTGTTTCTCTGGAAAGTGTAATTCCTTGGTCTCCCAGTTAATGGTAGGATTCTGAGCCTGCAGCCATGGTAGCCCTAGAATAATTGGAAAGTGGGGAGAAGAGATAAGCATAAAGGACAGTTTCTCTTGATGATCTTTACCCATAAGAACCCTCAAAGGCTCTGTTTCCTGATCCACTGGTCCAGAGGTCAGCAGGGAGCCATCCACAGTTTCCATCTGTACTGGAGTAGCCTTCTTCACTGAACGTATTCCCTGTTTCAGAGCAAAGGAGACATCCATAAAATTTCCACTTGCCCCTGAGTCGATCATAGCAGAGCTAGACACCCAAGCTGAGTCAACCCAGAGTTTGATGGAAAGAAAGCAATGAGAATTGTTTTTCTTACAACTCAGCTGGGACACCGCTGAGGAAACTTAAAAAATGGCAGCGTTTACACAGTCAACGTCCTCAGAGGTAACGGAGTTTAAGTCCGAGAAATTAAGATCTGTTGCTGCAGATCTCTCTGGAGCCTGAGGCTCGGACCTGACAGATCCCCTCTCGCAACACTCACAATGAATGAGTGCTGCAGTAGTCTTACGAGAACGGCTGGGGCAGTTTATAATGAAGTGCCCTGACTTACCACAATAGAAACATAGATTCTCCTTAAAACGATGTTCCTTGCGTGCATCACTAACCCGTCGTTGTAAAGAGTCTACCTGCATGGGTTCAGGTTCAGGTTCCCGTGTAATCCTACTCAAAGGTTCCTTAGCTGCAGAGGAAGGTAGGAAAAGGTTAGTACGATTGCTTTCGAACCATCTCTCTTGCCTGCGTTCAGTCAGACGAGTATCAATACGGATGCAGTAGTTAATAAAGTCACCTAACGCAGTGGGAGGGTCGGCACGAGCAAGTTCATCCTTAATCAGTGGAGATAACCCCTTTCGAAAAATAGATTTTTTGGCGGAACTGTCCCAGGTGGTATCAAGGGCCCATCTCCTGAAATCCAAGGCATATTCAGCTACCGAGTGCTTACCTTGGCGCAAAGCTAACATGGCTGCTTCAGCTGTTGCACCTCGATTGGGGTCATCAAACACCTGCCCCATGGCTGAAATAAAATCATCAAGGTGATTCAAAAATCATCCTCAGTCTCAATCAGAGGGTTTGCCCACATTAAAGCCTTGTTGGTAAGCAACATAATTATAGTAAGCACCTTAGATCGTTCAGTGGGAAATTGTGAAGCATGTGCAGAAAAAAAAGATTGCATTGATTAATAAATCCCCTGAATTTCTCACGTTCACCGCCAAAACGAAAAGGGGCAACTTGGGAATCCCAGCACTCGGGGCTACGGCAGGAGCCTGGACTCGCCCCTCTAGAACCTCAATCCTGGCTCGCAAATCCTGGGTAGTCTGTCCAACCACTTGCAAATTGTGATTATTGAGGTCCTGTAGATTTGTAAAACGGGTCTTTATATTCTGCAAATCTGCAAGGATATTATCAGTCACTCCGCAAAGTTCCTTTATGCGGGCCTCCATTTTCCAGATCTTTTAAGACAGGATTACTGGAAGAAGAGGAGAGAAAAAAAACAATAGTGTTCACCTGTGGCAACACTGCAGAGAGAAAAAAAAAAAATTAAGGGAACTGCTCACCTGGAATGGTTGTGAGAAGTCACAACCACTATCATCACCGAAAGTTTCAACCAGACATCTGATATCCAGAGTTACAGCAGACAAAAAAGAGAAAAGAAAGGAAAAAAAAAAACAATAGTGTTTACCTGTGGTAACACTGCAAAAAGAAAAAACTTAAGGGAATTGCTCACCTGGAATGGTTGTGAGAAGTCACAACCACTGTCATCACAGAAAGTACAACCGGATGTCTGATATCCACAGTACAGCAGACACAGCCTTCCAGACCCAGCAGACACACGTTTTGGCTTCAGAATCTTGTAATGTACGTAGTACAGTTCATATAGCGTCTTGTGCTTGGGTGCGATGAAAACACAGGAGTCACAGGTTTGATATAGAAAAGTCCTGTATTACTTCATACAAGTTGGCAGAAATAGTCACACAGTTTGCAGACACAGAAACAGGGACACAGCAGGCCAGAGTAATTCAAGCCAGCAATCACTCTCCAATACAGATTCGGGATCTTCTTCTTTTTTTACCGAAATCCATGAAAAGGGGGGGGGCTTTCAAAGAGCGGGGTTTCAGAGTCCACAAGTTTTTCAAGTTCCTCAGTAAAAATACCCGGATAAAAGGGCCCAAAGGGGTTACAGGATTCAAGTCACGGGGTTTACTGCGGGCTAGATTCTGAAGCCCTAAATTGTTTCAGCTGTGGCGCTTAAGAAGCCAAAAGGGGGGAATCAGGGGGGAACATGCAAGCTGGGAAAATCCATTTTGAAATGAGGGCAAGATAGCTGCAGCAAGACAAAAGTAAAATGGCTACAACAAACTGAGTTTCAGGAAAATATACATAGAACCTTACACTTATTTTACTGTGCTTAAAACAACTTGTACTCACTCTGCATGAAATTAGGGGTGTCAATACAGCTTACAAAAAAAGCAGTCTGTTCTGTGCTACCCTGTGAGACATAAAATGAAAGCCTCTATGATCTCACGCAGAGCGAGCACAAATTGTTGTGGACACAACAAGATAAGAGTGATTTAAAGACACATCTCGGACAGGAAGTAAGGGGGGGGGCATTATAAAAGAGGGGGCCCCTGCTATGATAGGAAAAGAAATAAAAATATTTGTATTTTGACACATTAAACAAACTGTTCTACCCCCTCCATCTACAAGGTCCAAAAAAAAAG
>JARQOD010000006.1:378652658-378687571 GCA_033576555.1 Oophaga sylvatica | reverse complement strand
TTTTTTGATCGCTGGTTTCCCTCTGACAGGCAGCATCGCTGCGTGTGACAGGCGGGAGACCAGCGACCGTGGTAACAAGGTACACAGCGGGTTTCCGGCACGCGCAGCGTTGGAAACCGTGTGTCCCTTGGATACAGCTCCCTGCTCAGGGCATGGTATCCAAGGTAAAAGGGGTTTTAGGCACACCCCCGGCCTGGAAAAACCCGCGTGTACCTTGGTTACAGCGGTCGCTGGTCTCCCGCCTGTCACAGCAGCGAGGGGCCGTGCCCTGGTCGTTCAGCGAAACAGCGACCCCAAAAGGCCCCCCCCCCCCCCCCCCCCCCCCCCCCCCCCCCCCCCCCCCCCCCCCCCCCCCCCCCCCCCGATCGTCGCTGAAATGCCCAAAACACAGGTATCGCTGGTGAGCTCGTGGCGTCAAAAAATAGTGATCAGCAGCGATCTCGGTAGCGTACGGTATGTGGGGGCCCTTAAGTGGAAAGCTTAATTGTTTGTTTTCCACTTTCATTCAGGTCAGCAGGGACACAATCAGTGAGTCAGGGGAACTGTTAACAAAAATAGGGGTTCCCTTCGAAAAAAAAATTGGGTGGGGTCCCCCCTATTTTTGTTAACCAGCCAGATAAGCAGACCGCTGAGGCCTGGATTTTCAGGTGTTAAGGGCCAAGATCCATGGACCTTGCCAGCTGATAATACCAGGCCCAGCAGTCTGCTTATCTTGGCTGATTTAACAATAATAGGGGATCCCTCGAAAAAAAATTGGCGTGGGGTCCCCCGTTTTTGTTAACCAGCCAGATGAAGAGACCGCTGAGGCCTGGATTTTCGGTGTTAAGGAGCCAAGTCCATGGACTTCCCAGTGATAATACCAGGCCACAGCGTCTGCATATCTGGTGTTTAACAAAATTGGGGATCCCTCGAAAAAAATTGGCGTGGGGCCCCCCCTTTTTTTTTAAACCCAGCCAGATGAAGCAGACCGCTGAGGCCTGGTTTTTCAGGTGGTAAGGTCCAATATCAAGGGGACCTTGCCAGCCTGATAATACCGGCACAGCGTCTGCTTGCTTGGTGGTTAACAAAAATAGGGGATCCCCGAAAAAAAAAACGGCTTTGGGGCCCCCCCAATTTTGTTAACCAGCCAAGTAAAATGCAGATGTGCGGCTGGTATTAAAAACTGTCAAGGCCATGGTTTTTTGGCCCTCAACGCCTGATAATACCGGCTAAGCAGCCCCACATTTGGCGCATAAAAGATGTCCAATTGTGGCCTTTACCGGCTTTTCCCCATTGCCCTGTAGTGGGGCAAGGGGGTAAAAAGGGGGTTTAAATGTCACCGTTGATTGCCGGTGAAAAAACCCCGGGTTTAATAAGGGAGAGGTGTCAATAAGACACCGATCCATTATTAATCAAAGTTTTTAAATGTTTTAAAAAAAAGACACAGCAAGAAAAAAGTTTTTAATGAAATAAAAGAGACAACACAGTTTTCATTAATTTTATTATATCTCTTCCTGCGACGCCATCGTCTGTAAAAAAAAAAAAAAAAAACCAACAGTATCACCTGTCCGACGCAGTCCATAACGACAGCCCCGCGATCCAGCTCTGCACATGCATGCGGCAGAGCCTGTCATCGCAAGCGACAGCTGATTTACCTGCTTTCCCCGGCGGTGACGTCATCGGATGATGCTTTCGGGGGTTACCCAGCAGTCACTGCAGTTATGCGGGGGGAAAAATTGTGCCCCCGGGGAAAGAGATTGGGCCTGAAGCAGTCCAGCCGTGACAGCCGGGTTTCTTCTGCAGGTAAGTGCGCTGACTCTGACGACCGGACCGACGGCACTGCAGTGACAGTGACAATCCCGATTCGGTTTCCGATAGACGAAAATATGGAACTCGGAATGGAAATTCGTACAGCCAATATCGGCCGTACCCCCTATTTGCAGTATCGGAATGCTCAACCCTAGCTGTGCGCGTTGGGTATTTTGGGGGTCTGTAGTCTTTGAGCAGGACTAACATTCACGGTGCGCATCGTTCATCATGAACGTACGAAACAAAAGGCGTTGTCATGCGCTTTACTGTAAAATGCACCTATGGATGAAACATAACGCATGTGCCCCATTACATAAAAGCTACAAGAAAAAACGAGTGTGAGGTGTGACACAGCTGTTTTGTTAAGGTTAAGTATTATATCGAATTGTACAGGGTCCTATTCAGCGTAAATAATATCATTCACCTTTCTATCTTTTTTGCCTTTCGCACCACTTACAGGTTATTTTTGCTTTGTGCTTGCACTATTGACTTTTTCCAAGGTAATGCTGATTTTTGTTGGATTATATGTTTCATGAAGGACCTTTTATGAATGGGCTGTTAACTTTTTAATTAAATTTGTATTTTTTAAAAGCACAATATAAGTAATGTTGAAGAGGGACTTTCCTACATGCTTGTTTGCACAAATATTAAGGTGAATTCGCCTTAATAACATTGGATTATTATATTTACTTTATGTTTTTTTTAAAAGGCAAAAACACTGAAATTAACCTTCGCACTGCAGCAGTTGTCAAAGTTAACCCAAATTATGCACTTCCAAATTTGCAGCTTTGAGTCATGATGTGAGTTGGATTTGTCTAAGCTATGGGGGACAAGGTTGACCATCAGTATTATAGATAGTAGGCTTTTGTGTTTGCATTTGTTTTTCGACATGTGCTATTGTAAAATATGTCACAATTATTTTGTTCAGATTTGTGACAAAGACTAATATTTTATGGTTTTTTAAAGTTGTGTTTCAAATGTTTAAGCTTAGAAATCAGGGGGGTAGCCTCATATCTTGTGTAGCCTAGGGACTTTGCATGTCATGTTTTTTTCACCTGATTAGGTAGCTAGCAGTAATTTTGGCCGGACACAAGCAGGGGAAACAGCAGGGTTACTGAACCCCACCCAAAACATCGCGATTGTTTTCTCTGTGCACTAAAAAAATTTGGCAGCAAGGCGGTGTTGAGCCCAGGGTCAAGGAGGGTGTAGGAGAGGCTAGTATGAGATGTTTGAAGTGAAAATTGAGTTAGCAGCAGTAATTTTTTCCAGCACAAGCAGGGGAACAGCAGGCGTTTTACTGAAACCCACAAAACACTCGCGATTGTTTTCATTGTGCATCTAACATTCGAGCAGCAATGGCGGTGTTGAAGCCCAGGGTCAAGGAGGGTGTAGGGCAGAGGCCTGTATGAGATGTTTGAAGTTTTAAGTTGTAGTTGCAGCGTAATTTTTGCCAGACACCCAGAAAGGGGAAAAGGGGTTACTGAAACCCAAAACACATAGCAATTGTTTTCATTTGCATTAACACTTTGAGCAGAATGGGGGTGTTAAGCCCAGGGTCAAGGGGGGGTTAGCAGGGCCTAGTATGAGATGTTTGAAGTTGAAGTTTTTAGTTAGCGCGTAATTTTTGCCGACACAAGCAGGGGAACAGCAGGCGTTTTGAACCCCACAAAACATCAGTGTTGTTTTCATCTGTGATCTAAAAACTTCTGAGCAGCAACTGGCGGTGTTGAAGCCCAGGGTCAAGGGGGTGTAGGAAAAAAATATTGAGTTATTGCCTTGTTACGTGGCCATTGCAAATGATGTACTTCAAACAAGAAAATGAAGTTTTATAGGACATAAATGATGAATTTCAATTCCAAGAATAGAAAAATATTTATACTTGAGAGTCCTCTGTGGTTGATACCGTTTAATGGCTAACTGAAAATATGGGAACAAATTCCAAGCTTTCGAGATCTTCAGGTTCTTCATCAGGCTAAGACTAAAACAAAAAATGAAGAATCACATATTTCTACACACAACAGGACAAGGAATAGGTAAGACAAGTGAGGGGGGACAAGTGAGGGGAGACCGGCCAAAAAATGAGAACAAGGATGAATTATCGCGCCACCAATAAGAGAAAAAATAATGGATTTACCTGTGGCAAAACACTTTTGTATGCCCGGTCATAGCATGATGGTATGGAATTTACTGTTATTAAAATCTAACTTCAAAATATGAGAAAGATACAAAGGTTTCAGAATATAAGCTCATCATGACCTTTGACACTGTTAGTGATGGAATGATAGATCACACGGTTTTTATGTCATTCTATATCAATTAAGGAATCTGCGTCTCTGCCCTTCCAGGGGCATGAAAACACAAAAACCGACCCAATCAGAGGGCAAATAAAACTTTTTACCTTATTAGGAACTGTTCCAATATTTATGTTCATCCCTCTGTGTAATGACAGTCTGCTACACGTCACTTACTTGTCTTACCTATTGCACTATTCCTGTGTCCTGTTGTGTATAGAAATATGTGATGCTTCATTTTTTGTTTTAGTCTTTGCTGATGAAGAGACGTGAGTAGCCTCGAAAAGCTTGCAATTTGTTACCATCTTTTCAGTTATCCATTCAAAGGTATCAACCATGCGGGACTCTCAAGTCTAAATATTTTTCTATCTACTGGCTAACACGGTACGAAGATACACATGTTTCCTAGTTCAGAATAAAAATAAAGACACTGCAAATATAAACGCATTATGCACATGCCAACAAGAAATGGAAAAACACACCACCCAAAAAATTGGTTACAAAATTAGTGTTGTAAATTTAAGATAAAAGTCCATTTTTGTATTTATGAATAATGCTTAAGGAACGCTATGTTAAACCATAACATAGTGAAGCAATGGATTTGTAATAGTCACTCATCCTCATCATTGCAATTTGATAGTGACAGTCTCAGACATTTCAATTATTTAAGTTAATAAAATCGTTACTTTGTACAGCATGTATGACATGTCCAGCATGGACTCATCAATGTGATGAACAATTAATGTTCGATAAAAAAATAACCATTTTAAAAAACATAATGCATTGTCACAATTTAAGTGTGTGCCTGAAGTGTAGGTGAAACAAAGGCTACGGATAGCAAAGGTTATAATTCTATGTCTGTATCAGACAGTGGACGCCTCTGATAGGTAATGGCGATGTTGTACTGTACGTCAATAAAGTCTGCGGGCTGCAATCATGCATTTTGCTTGTACAGTGTTGAAGAGGGTAAAAGCATGTCTGGTTGCGCAAGGCTTTATCCGTCAACACTACCTTCCTACTGTCACGCGTAGGGTAGGGTAGCGTGTGTCAATTAGATGACCTATAAAATGTGACGTTACGCAGCGTTTATTGTCGCCCTAGGGACGCCAAAAATACGACAGCAGTAATCATTTACTGTCTAATACTCCACCTATGACCAACAAAAAAGACCGTTCCCTCTTTAACAATCTACAAGACTAACAGCAAATGGTTGACGCTGACTTTATTGAGGTACAGTATTAATCGACATTGTCCATGAGTAACTATGCACTGTGATACCTATATACCATTATTAATTTATATCTGTTGTGTTGGTTTCAACAGCACTTGCAGGTATAAACTACCTATTGTCAGTATGCATGATGCACTTTCTAGATGTAATAATTTATTATTGCACTTATTACCAGGTTTAGTGCTGGCCATTTCATATATGGTGTGTGATGTTACAGTTGGCATCAGTATGTGTATTTTATAATGTCGTCATAAATAAAAATCGTGATGATGATGATGAGGATTTTATGATTCGTACATCCATTGACTGCATTATCTTACAGGTACAGATAAAAGTTCCTTAAAAAGCATTAATTGATAAGTATGAAATGTACTTTTATGCATTAATTTCAAAAAGTGAAGATATGTTTTAGGTTTTGTTACCATTTCTAATAGACATGTGCAGATATGCGCTGTGATGACAAATTATTATTTGTCCATATTTGTCATAAAAAATTTATCATTCTAGGCCTGGAAAACTTCACAATTTCCTGTTTTAAGCATAACAATCAGGGTGACGGCTCTTCCCTATTTGGAGCATGTTCGACATGGGTTTTTCTGTGCATGTGTAGGGAACAGGAGATTTCTTGCCGGACACACAGCAGGGGAACAGCTGGCGTTACTGAACCCCACTAACACTATAGCTTGTGTATTGGTCTGTGGACACGACACTTCTGAGCAGCAACTGGCAGTGTTGTAGCCCAGGGAGTAGAGTTCAGGTGGTAGAAAGATGAACATAACAGGAGACATGGATAACGTTGCGAACCAGTTATTTAATCTGAAAATGGACAGACAAATTCTGGCGAGATCCATGCCTTGTTCATTTTCAGAAAAGTAAGCCGGTCTACATTATCGGAGGATAGTCGCATGCGACGGTCTGTTAGTACACCACCTGCAGCACTAAAGACGCGCTCCGATAATACACTGGCAGCAGGGCAAGCCAGCACCTCAATGCATGCTGGCTAAGCTCTGGCCATGTATCCAGCTTAGAGACCCAAAAACTTGAATGGGGAAGAGCCATCTGGGAGTACACTGAGAGGGAAAGACATGTAGTCTGTCACCATCTTACGGAAACGTTGCCTCCTGCTGACTGGAGCCGTCTCGGATGGTGTAGACATTTGTGGCGCTGCCACAAAACTTCGCCACATTTGGAACATACTGGTCTTGCCCTGTGCAGAGGCGCTGCTTGTGCTCCCTCTTGTTGCAGAGCTGTCTCCACTGCCTCGACGCACAGAGCTGCTTTGTAAAGCAGTAGCAGCAGCAGTGCTCTCGGCTGGAATGGAGAACATTATGGATTGCACCAGTGTGTCTTGGTACTCCCGCATTTTACGCTCCCGGTTCAACGGTGTGATGAGGCTTTGTAAGTTGTCCCGGTAGCGAGGGTCTAGGAGGGTGTACACCCAATAATCAGACGTGGTGAGAATGTGGGCGATGCGGCGGTCGTTTCTCAGGCACTGCAGCATGAAATCAATCATGTGCTGCAGACTCCCAACTGGCCAAGAAACGCTGTCCCCTGCAAGAGGCGTCATCTCTGCCTGCTCTGCATCACCCCACCCTCGCTCTACATACTGACTAGAGCGTTGTGTACCTCCCTCTGGAGCGATGTCTTCCTCCTCCATTGACTCCTCCTCATCCTCCTCACAAAGTGAGCCCTGCCCAGCCCTTTGTGAGGAACCACGTTGCGCTGACTGTCCAGAAGGTGATGGAATTTGTGACTCCTCATCCTCCACCTCTTCCAAAACCTCATCCCTTCGTGCTTGCATTGTTTTTTGAAGCAGGCAGATAAGGGGGACAGTCAGGCTGACTAGTGCATCATCTGCACTCGCCATCCGCGTTGACTCATCAAACGCACGCAAAACGTGGCAGATGTCCTTCATAGAGGCCCACTCAGTAGTGGTGAAGTGTGAACTGCGCAAATTGCGAGTTGATTGCGCCTGATGCAGCTGATACTCCATTACTGCTGGCTGCTGCTCACACAACCGCTCCAACATATGTAACGTGGAATTCCACCTGGTGGGTACGTCACATATGATGCGATGTTCAGGAAGGCGAAATCTGCGTTGCAGAGCTGCAATGCGCGATCTGGCCATGCTGGAACGTCGCAAGTGAGCGCACTCTAGGCGGACCTTGTGCAGCAGTGCATCAAGATCCGGATAGTCCCTCAAAAAACTCTGCACGACCAAGTTGAGCACATGTGCCAGACATGGTATGTGAGTGAGGTTGCCAAGGCCCAGAGCTGCCACCAGATTTCGGCCATTGTCACACACTACCAAGCCTGTCTGGAGATTCGCTGGCAAAAACCACACGTCGCTCTCCTGCTTGATGGCATTCCAGAGCTCCTGCGCTGTGTGGCTTCGATTCCCCATGGAAATTAATTTCAGGACGGCCTGTTGACGTTTGGCCACGGCTGTGCTCATATCGGTCGCATCAGGTAAGCGTTCATGGGTCCATGTGGAGGTAGACCGTGACGGCTCCTGCAGCGATGATTCTGAGGAACTGGAGTAGGAGGAGGAGTCAATGTGGACAGACTTGATTCCTGCAATCCTTGGAGTTGGCAGAACACGTACAGCGCCACTCGCAAGATCTGTACCCGGCTCCACAACATTGACCCAATGGGCAGTGAGGGAAAGGTATCGTCCCTGGCCATGGGTACTGGTCCACGCATCGGTGGTCAGGTGGACCTTGCTACTGACGGCGTTTAGTAGCGCATGTTTAATTTTTCCCTCAACATGCTTTTGCAGACCAGGGACGGCTTGCCTGCTGAAATAAAATCGGCTGGGCACATTGTATTGTGGGACTGCCAATGCCATTAAGTTACGGAAACTGTCAGTCTCCACCAGCCTGAATGACAGCATTTCAAGGGACAGGAGTTTTGCAATGCCAGCATTCAGAGCCTGTGCTCGTGGATGGTTTGCCGAGTATGGCCGTCTTTTATCCCATGCCTGTGCTACGATGGCTGTTTTGTGGCCTGGGAGTGTGAGGATGACAGGGAACTTGCAGTTGTGGGTGGAATAAACACTGGGTCTCTGGACAACAGTGACAGAGGTTCTTCCGTGGCGATCCTGTGAGGAAGCCGAACCAGCTGTGTGTGAGCTGGAGGAAGAGGCTCCAACACGAGCTGAAGATGTAGGTGCTGCTGTAGGTTGGCCTACATCTCCAGTGTGTCTTTGTAACTCAACCACGTGCTTTGACGGCACATGTTTCCACATATTTGTGGTATTAAGGTTACTGACACTTTTACCTCTTTTTACTTTTTGATTACACAGCTTGCATTTGACATAGCAAATATCATCTGCAAGTGTGTCAAAAAAGGACCACGCAGTGCAAGTCCTGGGAGCGCCCGTTTTGGCTGTTGGAAGAGAACTGCTACGAACGGGTGCCAAACTGGAGGCTACAGGCAACCGAGTCTGCAGCCTACCTCTCCCTACTGTTTGGACCGTTGGGGCAATCTCTTCCTCAGAGCTGCTACCGCCACCTTCCTGTTCCTCACGCCATGTTGGGTCTTGGACCTCATCATCTCCACTACCCTCTTCCAACACCTGCTGCTGTTGGGTGGTCTGGCCAGCACCATGCTCAACAGAAACTGGCACCTGAGTCTCATCATCATCAGATGCGTTCTGCGGTGTGCTGACCATCGGCACTGGCTCACTCGCCTCTTCACATTCAGAGAGACACAGCTGTTGCGCATCACTGCATACTGCCTCTTCTTCACATTCCAGAATGCTGCTTGGCTGGGCCCCTGTTTGCAAGCCAACAGATTCTGAGAACAGAAGCAGAGACTCAGCTGGCTCCAGTTCAGAACTC
Organism: Oophaga sylvatica; assembly: GCA_033576555.1. Classification (NCBI taxonomy): domain Eukaryota; kingdom Metazoa; phylum Chordata; class Amphibia; order Anura; family Dendrobatidae; genus Oophaga; species Oophaga sylvatica. Next base: position 378,678,419 of record JARQOD010000006.1, on the reverse strand, counting down.
TCTGACTGCCTGGGCAATTTGGCAGGCGGTGAAGAGGCAGATGGTTGTTCAACAGTGCTGTGGTCCTGAGAGGAGGTGGAAGCAATTGAAGTCGATGCATTGGCTGCCATCCAACCAACAACGGCTTCAATTTGTTCTTCCCGCAGCAGGGGGGTACGCTGAGCTCCTACAAAATTGCGCATAAAGGAACGCTCACGGGGAAAACTGGTGGATGCTGTGTCACTGGGTGCGGCAGCAGCCACAGAATCCCCACGTCCTCTCCCTGCTGAAACTCCACTGCCACGACCACGTGCCTTACTCCCTGCCTTCTTCATCTTGGTAGATTGATAAAGAAAGTCAGAAAAGTTATAAGGCCTAAGTGTGGTTATTCCTCAGAGACTGCAGTGAACACTGCAGACAACTGTTCAGTAGCTGTGAAAGGCCCCTTTGTGTACTTCTATAGTGTTTGCAACCAATGTATTGTATACGGATGGAAGCGCGTCACACTAATAGATTAGATTTTTTTCAAATATAATGGAGCAGCACCAATTAGAGAAAAATGTGAAGGATGAGGCAGTGACACATGCTCAGCAGACTACAACCAGCAGTGGTTGAAGAACTAACTGGAGCGTAATCTGCACTCAAAAAATGAAAAGCTCACAGACTACAGTGAACACTGCAGGCAACTGTTCAGTAGCTGTGAAAGGCCCCTTTGTGTACTTCTATAGTGTTTGCAACCAATGTATTGTATACGGATGGAAGCGCGTCACACTAATAGATTAGATTTTTTTCAAATATAATGGAGCAGCACCAATTAGAGAAAAACCAGGGGAGGAGTCCCGAGGAGATAATTTGCATATTCCCAGTGCCTTCTGGGATAAGTGAAGAGTCTCCGCGAGCTCAAGGAACACTGGATTTTGGCTGTTGCAGCTGAAAGGAGGACATCAGTAAACCAGGGGAGGAGTCCCGAGGAGATAATTTGCATATTCCCAGTGCCTTCTGGGATAAGTGAAGAGTCTCCGCGAGCTCAAGGAACACTGGATTTTGGCTGTTGCAGCTGAAAGGAGGACATCAGTAAACCAGGGGAGGAGTCCCGAGGAGATAATTTGCATATTCCCAGTGCCTTCTGGGATAAGTGAAGAGTCTCCGCGAGCTCAAGGAACACTGGATTTTGGCTGTTGCAGCTGAAAGGAGGACATCAGTAAACCAGGGGAGGAGTCCCGAGGAGATAATTTGCATATTCCCAGTGCCTTCTGGGATAAGTGAAGAGTCTCCGCGAGCTCAAGGAACACTGGATTTTGGCTGTTGCAGCTGAAAGGAGGACATCAGTAAACCAGGGGAGGAGTCCCGAGGAGATAATTTGCATATTCCCAGTGCCTTCTGGGATAAGTGAAGAGTCTCCGCGAGCTCAAGGAACACTGGATTTTGGCTGTTGCAGCTGAAAGGAGGACATCAGTAAACCAGGGGAGGAGTCCCGAGGAGATAATTTGCATATTCCCAGTGCCTTCTGGGATAAGTGAAGAGTCTCCGCGAGCTCAAGGAACACTGGATTTTGGCTGTTGCAGCTGAAAGGAGGACATCAGTAAACCAGGGGAGGAGTCCCGAGGAGATAATTTGCATATTCCAGTGCCTTCTGGGATAAGTGAAGAGTCTCCGCGAGCTCAAGGAACACTGGATTTTGGCTGTTGCAGCTGAAAGGAGGACATCAGTAAACCAGGGGAGGAGTCCCGAGGAGATAATTTGCATATTCCCAGTGCCTTCTGGGATAAGTGAAGAGTCTCCGCGAGCTCAAGGAACACTGGATTTTGGCTGTTGCAGCTGAAAGGAGGACATCAGTAAACCAGGGGAGGAGTCCCGAGGAGATAATTTGCATATTCCCAGTGCCTTCTGGGATAAGTGAAGAGTCTCCGCGAGCTCAAGGAACACTGGATTTTGGCTGTTGCAGCTGAAAGGAGGACATCAGTAAACCAGGGGAGGAGTCCCGAGGAGATAATTTGCATATTCCCAGTGCCTTCTGGGATAAGTGAAGAGTCTCCGCGAGCTCAAGGAACACTGGATTTTGGCTGTTGCAGCTGAAAGGAGGACATCAGTAAACCAGGGGAGGAGTCCCGAGGAGATAATTTGCATATTCCCAGTGCCTTCTGGGATAAGTGAAGAGTCTCCGCGAGCTCAAGGAACACTGGATTTTGGCTGTTGCAGCTGAAAGGAGGACATCAGTAAACCAGGGGAGGAGTCCCGAGGAGATAATTTGCATATTCCCAGTGCCTTCTGGGATAAGTGAAGAGTCTCCGCGAGCTCAAGGAACACTGGATTTTGGCTGTTGCAGCTGAAAGGAGGACATCAGTAAACCAGGGGAGGAGTCCCGAGGAGATAATTTGCATATTCCCAGTGCCTTCTGGGATAAGTGAAGAGTCTCCGCGAGCTCAAGGAACACTGGATTTTGGCTGTTGCAGCTGAAAGGAGGACATCAGTAAACCAGGGGAGGAGTCCCGAGGAGATAATTTGCATATTCCCAGTGCCTTCTGGGATAAGTGAAGAGTCTCCGCGAGCTCAAGGAACACTGGATTTTGGCTGTTGCAGCTGAAAGGAGGACATCAGTAAACCAGGGGAGGAGTCCCGAGGAGATAATTTGCATATTCCCAGTGCCTTCTGGGATAAGTGAAGAGTCTCCGCGAGCTCAAGGAACACTGGATTTTGGCTGTTGCAGCTGAAAGGAGGACATCAGTAAACCAGGGGAGGAGTCCCGAGGAGATAATTTGCATATTCCCAGTGCCTTCTGGGATAAGTGAAGAGTCTCCGCGAGCTCAAGGAACACTGGATTTTGGCTGTTGCAGCTGAAAGGAGGACATCAGTAAACCAGGGGAGGAGTCCCGAGGAGATAATTTGCATATTCCCAGTGCCTTCTGGGATAAGTGAAGAGTCTCCGCGAGCTCAAGGAACACTGGATTTTGGCTGTTGCAGCTGAAAGGAGGACATCAGTAAACCAGGGGAGGAGTCCCGAGGAGATAATTTGCATATTCCCAGTGCCTTCTGGGATAAGTGAAGAGTCTCCGCGAGCTCAAGGAACACTGGATTTTGGCTGTTGCAGCTGAAAGGAGGACATCAGTAAACCGCGCGCCGCTAGGCGCGCGAGTTTTGGCTTATATTTCACCGCTTGATTATCTCTTGAACAATAAGAACATGGAAGAGGCCAGGAGCCATGTGGTGAGCTGCATTTCTTGCTACATGTTCATAGACTTACCAGTGGAAAAGCCAAATTTCACATGCCACAAATGCAAGCTTGTGTCCCTGTTGGAGGAAAAGTTGCAAAATCTGGAAGAGAGGTTATCTACATTGAAGACCATTAAGGAAGGTGAAGAGTTCTTAGACAGAGCAGAATTATCTCTTCATGGTACAGAAAGAGAAGAAATTCGAAGTGCAACTGAAGAAACAGAGGAATGGAAGCATGTGACCCAAAGAAGCAGGAGGATCAGGAGGCAGTCAGCACCAATTCTGCTCAGAAACCAGTACCAGGCTCTTACACAGGAGAACGATGAAGAAATACATCAGGATAAGACTTTGCCCACAAAGAGTAACCTTGTACGCCCTCAGAGTCCTCCTGGATGGAGAAAGAAAAATGTTGTGAAGAAGAAACAGAGAGTTGTTGTCATGGGGGATTCCCTGTTGAGAGGAACAGAGGCTGCTATCTGCAGACCAGATATAACCTCAAGAGAAATGTGCTGTCTTCCAGGTGCAAAAATTAAAGATGTGTCTGACAGGATATCAGGACTCTTCAGACCTAAAGATGACTACCCATTCCTGCTAATACATGTGGGGACAAATGACACCACAAGAAGTGACCTGGAAACCATCTGCAGTGACTTTGAAAACTTAGGTAAGAAAGTGAAAGAACTGGGAGCGCAGGTGGTCTTCTCCTCCATCCTTCCAGTGGATGGCCATGGAACAAGGAGGTGGAATAAGATTCTGCAGGTGAACAACTGGCTACGTCGATGGTGCCGTCAGCAAGGATTTGGATTTCTGGATCACGGAGTGAATTACCTGTACGATGGACTACTTGCTAGAGATGGGGTGCACCTTACGAAGACTGGAAAACATGTATTTGGAAGTCGCCTTGCTACACTCATCAGGAGAGCTTTAAACTAGAACAATGTGGGAAGGGAAGCAAAACGCCAGCAAAAGCCATACACCTGACAAATGCTATTGAGAACTCTGCTATTAGAAGTGAAGGGGAAGAACAAAGACAAAAAAATCTACATAATAAAAATATTGAAGAAAGAGAAACCAATCACAAACTAAAGTGTTTCTATACGAATGCACAAAGCATGGGCAACAAACAAGGAGAACTGGAGCTACTAACGCAGGAGAAGAAATATGATGTCATTGGAATCACTGAGACTTGGTGGGACGATACACATGATTGGAATACAAGGCTAGAAGGTTACAACTTATTTGCAAGAAACAGACTTGATAAACGAGGAGGAGGTGTTGCATTGTATGTTAGAAAAGCGTATATCTGCACAGAGATTGAAGCTTCAGAGACTGGGAGTTCTGTGGAAACTGTTTGGGTAAGAATACAAGGACAGAACAATGGAAAGGACACCATTGTAGGCATTTACTACAGGCCGCCTGTGCAAGCTGAAGATATGGATGAACTCTTTATGCATCAAATGGCCAAGTTCTCCAAAAAATATGACATAGTGGTCATGGGAGATTTCAACTATCCAGACATTTGTTGGGAATCTCTCTCAGGCAAAACTAACAGGTCCAGGAAATTCTTATCCTCTCTTGCTGACAACTTTATCTTCCAAAAGGTAATGGAGAAAACAAGGGGATCTGCTACCTTGGATCTAATCCTCATAAACAGGGAGGAAATGGTGGAGGAGGTAAGAGTGGCTGGGACCCTAGGAGGTAGTGACCATTCTATTTTAGAATTTTGGATAACAAGAGGAGGAAGACCTGTGAAGACTCAGACGTCAAGGTTAGATTTCAGAAAGGCAGATTTTAAGGAACTCAGAAAGAGAATTGGAGGGATCCAATGGCTGGATATCCTTAAGGACAAAAATGTCCAGGAAGGATGGAAAATCTTAAAAAATGAGATTCTCAAAGCACAATCGTTAACAATTCCGAAAAGAGGGAAGAATGGGAAGCATTTAAGGAAACCAGGATGGATGAACATAGAACTTAAACACATGCTAAAAAGGAAGAAAGAAATGTTTATCAAATGGAAAGAGGGAGGCATATCTAAAGAAGAATATAATGCTGTCTGCAGAACCTGCAGGGCACAAATCAGATTATCTAAAGCTGACAATGAATTAAGGCTTGCAAGTGACGTCAAAAGCAACAAAAAAGGATTTTGGGGATACGTCAAAAGTAAAAGAAAAGTCAAAGATGCTATAGGATTTTTACAGGATGAAAATGATGAAATGGTAAGTCAGGATGTTGAGAAGGCTGAACTTTTAAATTCCTATTTTGCATCTGTTTTCTCTCAGAAAGGAAATGTAACATCAACTGATCTTCACTGTCCTATTAAAGGAATAGAAGAATCCAGGATATCTATAAACAGAAAGACAGTGAGGAAACACTTAGCTAACCTAAATGAATTCAAGTCTCCAGGTCCAGATGAATTACACCCCAGGGTACTGAAGGAGATAGCAGAAGAAATTCTTGAACCACTGTCCATAATCTTTGAAAATTCTTGGAGAACAGGAGAAGTCCCAGAAGACTGGAGAAGAGCAAATGTTGTTCCTATCTTCAAAAAGGGGAAGAAGGTGGACCCAGGGAACTACAGGCCGGTGAGTCTGACTTCTATACCAGGAAAGATCTTTGAGCAAATTATTAAAGAACATGTATGCAAGTACCTGGATAAGAATGAAGTGATTAAACAGAGTCAGCATGGGTTTGTAACTAATAAGTCATGTCAGACTAACTTAATTTCCTTCTATGACAGAATCACTGACTGGGTGGATCAGGGAAATGCTGTAGATATAGTATATCTTGACTTCAGCAAAGCATTTGACAAAGTATCTCACACAATCCTTATTGGAAAAATGACTAAGTATGGAATGGACAAGGCAACTGTTAGGTGGATTCATAACTGGCTTAGTGATCGGACCCAAAGAGTGGTTGTAAATGGCTGCACATCCAGTTGGAAGAATGTCTCAAGTGGGGTACCACAAGGCTCTGTTTTGGGCCCTGTATTGTTCAACATCTTTATCAATGATTTAGATGAAGGAATTGAGGGTAAATTGATCAAATTTGCTGATGACACAAAGCTAGGAGGGGTAGCTAATACTAGAGAAGAGAGAGAGAGGATTCAAAAAGATATACATAAACTGGAGCAGTGGGCAGCAACTAACAGAATGGATTTTAACAGGGAAAAATGCAAAGTACTACATCTGGGCAATAAAAATGAAAAAAGCATATACAAAATGGGAGGAATAGGGCTAAGTAACAGCACATGTGAAAAAGACTTGGGTATACTAATTGATCACAGACTTAACATGAGTCAACAGTGTGATGCAGCAGCAAAAAAGGCAAATGCAATTCTAGGATGTATCAACAGAAGCATACAGTCTAGATCACGTGAGGTCATTATTGCCCTCTACTCCTCTTTGGTCAGACCTCATCTGGAATACTGTGTCCAGTTTTGGGCACCACATTTTAAAAAAGACATCAACAAACTGGAGCAAGTTCAGAGAAGAGCCACCAGAATGGTGACCGGTCTGGAAACCATGTCCTATGAGGAAAGGTTGCAGGATTTGGGAATGTTTAGCTTGCAAAAAAGAAGACTGAGAGGAGACTTAATAGCTGTCTACAAATATCTCAAGGGCTGTCACATTGTAGAAGGATCATCTTTATTCTCATTTGCGCAAGGAAAGACTAGAAGCAATGGGATGAAACTGAATGGGAGGAGACACAGATTAGATATTAGAAAAAACTTTTTGACAGTTAGGGTGATCAATGAGTGGAACAGGCTGCCACAAGAGGTGGTGAGTTCTCCTTCAATGGAAGTCTTCAAACAGAGGCTGGATAGACATCTGTCTGGGATGATTTAGAGAATCCTGCTTTGAGCAGGGGGTTGGACCAGATGACCCAGGAGGTCCCTTCCAACTCTACCATTCTATGATTCTATGTGAAGGATGAGGCAGTGACACACGCTCAGCAGACTACAACCAGCAGTGGTTGAAGAACTAACTGGAGCGTAATCTGCACTCAATAAATGAAAAGCTCACAGACTACAGTGAACACTGCAGACAACTGTTCAGTAGCTGTGAAAGGCCCCTTTGTGTACTTCTATAGTGTTTGCAACCAATGTATTGTATACGGATGGAAGCGCGTCACACTAATAGATTAGATTTTTTTCAAATATAATGGAGCAGCACCAATTAGAGAAAAATGTGAAGGATGAGGCAGTGACACACGCTCAGCAGACTACAACCAGCAGTGGTTGAAGAACTAACTGGAGCGTGATCTGCACTCAAAAAATCAAAACCTCACAGACTGCAGTGAACACTGAAACACAACTGTTCACTATCTGTGAAAGGCTCCTTTCTGTACTTCTATAGTGTTTGCAACCAATGTATTGTATACGGATGGAAGCGCGTCACACTAATAGATTAGATTTTTTTCAAATATAATGGAGCAGCACCAATTAGAGAAAAATGTGAAGGATGAGGCAGTGACACACGCTCAGCAGACTACAACCAGCAGTGGTTGAAGAACTAACTGGAGCGTGATCTGCACTCAAAAAATCAAAACCTCACAGACTGCAGTGAACACTGAAACACAACTGTTCACTATCTGTGAAAGGCTCCTTTCTGTACTTCTATAGTGTTTGCAACCAATGTATTGTATACGGATGGAAGCGCGACACACTAATAGATTAGATTTTTTTCAAATATAATAGAGCAGCACCAATTAGAGAAAAATGTGAAGGATGAGGCAGTGACACACGCTCAGCAGACTACAACCAGCAGTGGTTGAAGAACTAACTGGAGCGTGATCTGCACTCAAAAAATCAAAACCTCACAGACTGCAGTGAACACTGAAACACAACTGTTCACTATCTGTGAAAGGCTCCTTTCTGTACTTCTATAGTGTTTGCAACCAATGTATTGTATACGGATGGAAGCGCGTCACACTAATAGATTAGATTTTTTTAAAATATAATGGAGCGCACCAATTAGAAAAAATTAAAAAATAAGTCAGTAGTGACACGTCAGCAGCTACAACAGCGTGGATGAGAGCAAACTGGAGCGTATCTGCACTCAAAAACAACCTCACACTTGCAAGTGAGCTGTAAAACACACTGCAAGGAAAGGTCTCTTACTTCTACGGTTGGCAAATAGTGCTCTAAAGGAAGACAGCACGCTTCACTCACTAATAGATTAGCATTCTTTTCTCAATATAATTTGACAGCACATTGAGCAAAATGGAAGGCGGCTGCCATTGTATAGTGCTTACTACATGCATGTTAGAGAACTAATCAAGCTCATTGCACTCAAAATACTTAAGAGTGACCGACAGCATTTACAGGAAGGCTCCTTTCTGTACTTCTATAGTGTTTGCAACCAATGTATTGTATACGGATGGAAGCGCGACACACTAATAGATTAGATTTTTTTCAAATATAATAGAGCAGCACCAATTAGAGAAAAATGTGAAGGATGAGGCAGTGACACACGCTCAGCAGACTACAACCAGCAGTGGTTGAAGAACTAACTGGAGCGTGATCTGCACTCAAAAAATCAAAACCTCACAGACTGCAGTGAACACTGAAACACAACTGTTCACTATCTGTGAAAGGCTCCTTTCTGTACTTCTATAGTGTTTGCAACCAATGTATTGTATACGGATGGAAGCGCGTCACACTAATAGATTAGATTTTTTTAAAATATAATGGAGCTGCACCAATTCCACAAAATAAAATAAAAAAAAAAGTCAGTGAGTGACACGTGCAGATGCCTACAGACAGCGTTGGATGCAGAGCAAACTGCAGCGTCACCTGCACTCTCACACACACACCTTGCACAGAGCTGTTAAAACAGCACTGCAAGGCAAAAGGAAGCTTTACACAGCGGTTGGTAAACTAGCCTGCCTAAAGCAAAGTACACAAAATCGCAATCTCTAACTGTCCCTCAGAGTCAGCAGAGCAGCGTTCTGTCCCTATCTGAATTCACAGCACAGTGACGCTAAAATGGCGGCGGCGCCTTTTATAGTGCATTCTGACATCATTTCAGCAGCCAATCACAGCCATGCCATTAGTTAAGATGACCGCAGCATTACAGGATGTGCCCACACTTCATAAGATTCCTCATTGGCTGACTAAAATCACATTGCCTCTCAAAGAATTATGGGAACTTCCGATTCCGGTATACGATATTGGAAAAATATCGGAACTAAGTATCGGAATTCCGATACAGCGAATATGGCCGATACCCGATACTTGCGGTATCGGAATGCTCAACACTAATTCTCACCCATCCCTGCAGTCTGTGAGCCTCGCGGGCAGGGTCCTCTCTCCTTCTGTACTTGTGTGTCCCTTGTCCAGCACATGTTTATTGTACCTGTCTATATTTTTCCCCTTTTCATATGTAAAGCGCCATGGAATAAATGGCGCTATATAAATGTATAATAATAATAATAATAAAAATAATAAAAAAAATTATCTAATGATAATTAGATTTTTTCATTTTCACAGCTTGGGGTTTATGGTGCATTCCTTGAGGGTTCTAGCTTAAAAAATAGTGTCACTTGTGTGGAATTTTCCACTGTTTATGAACATCAGGGGCTCTTGAAACAAGACATGACACCGGCAGACCATTACATCAAAGCCTGGGCTCCAAAACGTCTCTCCTTATTTTCTGAGCCCGTGAGCCTAAACAGTAGTTTACCTCCACATATGGGGTATCTGTTTTTCTCTGGAGAAATTTCACAACAAATTTTGGTGTTGATTTTCTCCTGCTATCCTTGTGAAAATATTATAAACTTCTGTGAAGGATCTGGGGTTCAAGGTGCTCACCACACATCTACATAAATTCCCTGAGGGGACTAGTTTCCAAAATGGTGTCACTTGTGGGAGGTTTTCACTGTTTAGGTACATCAGGGGCTCTCCAAACACAACATTGCATCCGCTAATTATTACAGCAAATTTTACATTCAAAAAGTCAAATGGCGCTACTTCCCTTCAAAACTCTGCCGTGTGCCCAAACAGTGCTTTTTCCCCACATATGGGCTCTCTGCATGCTCATGAGAAATTGTGGGGTCCATGAGTTCCTTTTACCCTTGAGAAAATGAAAAAATTGTGTTTTAAAGTAAAATTTTTGTGACAATTTAAATGTACATTCTTTCCTTTCACAATCCAAAAAATTCTGTGAAGGACCTGAAGGGTTAGTAAACTTCTTGAATGTGGTTTTGAGCACCTTTAGGGATGCAGTTTTTAGACTGGTGTTACTTTTGGGTATTTTCTATCATATAGGCCCCTCAAAGTATTTTCAAATGTGATGTGGTCCCTTAAAAAATGGTTTTGTAAATTTTGTTGTAAAAATGAGAAATCGCTTTTCATGGTCAAATTTTAACCCTTATAACTTCCTAACAAAAAATAAATATGTTTCAAAATTGCACTGATGTAAAATTGACATGTTGGAAATATTATTTATGAACTAAGTTGTGTGATATAACTCTCTAATTTAAGGGCATAAAAATTAAAAGGATGAAAATTGCAAACTGTTATAAATTTTTATTCAAATTTCCCTTTTCTTTCACACATAAATTAAAGTTGTATCAAAGAAATTTTTCCATTATCATAAAATACATTCTGTCATGAAAAACAGTCTCAGAATCAGTGGGATCCGTTGAAGCATTCCAGATTTATTACCTCATTAAGTGACAGTGGTTAGGATTTTAAAATTTGGCCTGGTCATGAAGGTGCAAAAAGCCTTGGGGGTAAGGGGTTAAAGGACTTTACTTTGTCTTTATTACACTTGACTATGGGGTCAGTAATGGACTCCATTAGTAAACCATGGGCTTAATGTCAGTGGCAATAAAACAGCTGACATCAACCCCACAACTATTACCCCACATGCCACCACACCAGGGCAAGTGGGAAAAGCTGGCAAAGCATCAGAATTGGCAAATTTAATAGGTGCACCTTTTCTGTGGCGGCTGTGGGCTGCTATTTTTAGGCTTGGGAGGGCCAATAGTCATGGCCTTTCCTAGTCTGAGACTACTAGTCCCCAGCTGTCAGCTTTAGCATGGCTTGTTATCAAAAATGGTGGGAACCCATGTTGTTTTTTTAAAATTATTAATTTAAATAATTTAAAATGGTGTGGGGATCCTTCTGTTTTTGATAGGCAGCCAATATAACGCTGACAGCTGAATAGAAGTGACCTCATGCCTTTTTTTCATTGTATTTATTTATTGCAGAGGCGCTGCTGGTGAATACTATCATCATCATATACTTGCTCTCGTTGCTATCAGTGAGACTTGCCGTATAATGATTAGAGTAGTACTTTCATCAGCCATTGCCTGTGACCGGTGGAAACCTTGTTATCATTGGTCACAGCTGCTGGTTCAGACGCTGTCATCTGCGTGACAGGGTGGGAACCCCAGCTCTCTGACTGGCGGTAACGAATTTACCACCTATCAGAGCCAGTGTTTCTCGAGCTGTCATACAGATGACAGCGTGGGAAAGGCCGGATATATGGGCCCCCCATTAATTTGAATGGTATTTGGGTTCGAATTCGGGTACCATTCTGATACCCGATCCCAACCTATTTTTTATTGTTTGACTGAACCCGACGGACTCGAACATCCACAGGTCCGCCCATCACTAATAAGAAGAAAGCCATCCGAACCTGCCACTTTTGGTGGCACCAGCTTGTTTTTTTATGTTTACTGTGGACTTCTGATTTTTCAATGGTAAATGATGTAAGGAAAAAAATAATTGGTTATGTCAATTTGTAATACGCAATAATTTTGGAATATAGGTTGCAGCCAGAAGTGTCTAGTAGTGGCTTACTTTCTCCTATATTGAAAACATTAGAAAACTTGGCATTACCTGGTATGCATGTATAAAGGAATCCAGGAGAGATCGCTGTTAGATGAAGTGAGCATGTGTGTGTTTGAATGAATTAGGATGAATAGCTGCAGAACAAAAGAGCAGCTGATATCCATTGAAAGTTTTTGGCAACCTTCATTCATGGGTCTAGGAAGTCAGGGGTGACACAGTAGAGGATTTTGATCTGCATATTTCAAAGTTTCCTTCATCATATACTGCTATTGCCTATGCTTCATAAAGAAAGAAATCTTATTTTATTTCGAGACATAAGCATCCGATTGGAAATTCTGTTGTACATTTTATAGCAGATCACCTCAACCTGTCGCAATTCAATGGAGGCCATACCCTTTTTTCTTTCATTGTTGGCTTTCTTTAAGTGAAAAAAATACCTGTGCTAACTGTTGGTTAATGAGGAGAAAAGTCAGGAAGAAATATAAAATTGCTCATCATTACAGCCAAAGTTTCACACATAGCAACAATAGTATCAGTAGAGGGTTGAAGCAGACCCCAAAGTCACCCAAAGGCTCCACCATATAAGCAGACATTTTTATAAATGGCAAATTGTGGTTGATCTTACAGGGAAACAAACTCATTTGGACATTTTATTTTTTAAAAATCTTGAGAACTGTGCAGTTACGACCTAAGTACGCACACAGAGCGGGATAAAGGGTCCCATACTTAGACTAATGTCAGCTGAAACCACTAATACATATGTATTCGGCAAACAATCTAATGTACATGGGGCAATAACCCACTGTTTGCTAGGAATATGGGAATGGGGCATATCTAATTTCAGAGTACCACTTTGCCCTCGAACAGACAAGCCACCGGTAGTGTTGAGCGATACGATACTGCAAATATCGGGTATCGGCCGATATTAGCTGTATCGGGCTTTCGATTCCGAATACCGATATTTTCGTCATATCGGATACCGGAATCGGGATTGTCACTGTCACTGTCTGTCGGTCGGGTCTGTCAGGAGTCAGCGGCACTTACCTGGCAGAAGATCTCCGGCGGTCACGGCCTGGACTGCTTCATGGCCGCCATCATCTTTCCCCGGCGGTCACATGCAGTTTCTCGCGATAACTGCAGTGACTGCTGGGTAATCCCGGCCGTAAAGCAGTCAGTCCGATGACGTCACCGCCGGGGAAGCAGGTAATCAGCTGTGCTGCGTCGCGATGACAGGATCTGCCTGTCATTGCGATGTAGCAGAGCTGGATCGTCGTGGGACAGTCGTTACTATGGACTGCGTCGGACAGGTGGTATACTGTTGGTTTGTTTTTTTTCTTTTTTTACAGGAGATCGATGGCGTCGCAGGAATGAAAGTACAATAAAAGAAATGAAAACTGTGTTGTCTCTTATTTCATTAAAATACTTTTTTCTTGCTTTGTCTTTTTTTTATGCATTTAATAACTTTGGGATTAATAATGGATCGGTGTCTTATTGACGCCTCTCCATTATTAACCGGGCTTATTGTCACCGTGCAATCAACGGTGACATTAACCCCTTATTACCCCGCTTGCCACCGCTACAGGGCAAGTGGGAAGAGCCAGGTAAAGTGCCACAATTGGCACATCTTTTGATGCGCCAAATGTGGGGCTGCTGTAGCCTGGTATTATCAGGCTGTTGAGGGCCAAAATCCATGGGCCTTGACAGTCTTTTAATACCAGGCCGCAGCAGTCTGCATTTTACTTGGCTGGTTAACAAAAATAGGGGGACCCCTACGCCGTTTTTTTTTCGAGGGGATCCCCTATTTTTGTTAACCAGCCAAGCTAAGCAGACTGCTGTGGCCTGGTATTATCAGGCTTGCAAGGTCCATGGATGTTGGATCCTTACCAGCCTGAAAAACCAGGCCTCAGCGTCTGTCATCTGCTGTTAACAAAATAGGGGACCCACGCAATTTTTTCGAGGGATCCCCTATTTTTGTTATCAGCCAAGATATGCAGACTGCTGTGCTGTATTATCAGGCTGGCAAGTCCATGGATCTTGGCTCCTTAACAGCCTGAAACCAGCCTCAGCGTCTGCTTCATCTGCTGGTACAAAATGGGGACCCCACGCCAATTTTTTTCGAGGGGATCCCCTATTTTTGTTAATCAGCCAAGATATGCAGACTGCTGTGGCCTGGTATTATCAGGCTGGCAAGGTCCATGGATCTTGGCTCCTTAACAGCCTGAAAATCCAGGCCTCAGCGGTCTGCTTCATCTGGCTGGTTAACAAAAATAGGGGGGACCCCACGCCATTTTTTATTTGAAGGGAACCCCTATTTTTGTTAATCAGTTCCCTCTGACGTCACTGATTGTGTCCCTGGCTGACCTGAAGTGAAAGTGGCAAGCAATCAGTTAAGCTTTCCACTTCCTCTCCTGTCAGCCAGTAGAGGAACTTATTCATTTGGGGGTTTACTGTGAGGCTGCAGCATTAGCTGCGGTCCCTGCAGTAAACATTAACCCTTTCTGAAGGATTACACCGTGGGACCTGACTGTGCATGGGATAGGTAAGAATAATTTTGCTTTTTTATTTTATTTTTATTACAGGAAATGGTTTTTGCAGTCAAATAAAAGATGGTCAAAAACATGTGTCTTTATTTCATTAAAATGATTTTTAATTAAAGTGTGTGTGTTTTATTTTTATTTCATGCAATAGGATTAATAATTGATAGTTGTCTAATTGACAGCTCTCAATTATTAACCTGGCTTAAGGTCACCTTTCAATTGCAATGTGGCTTTAACCCCATATTAACCCATTCGCCACCGCTACAGGGCAATGGGAATAGACGGGCAAAGTGCCAGAAAGGGCGAATCTAATTATAGATTTGTCTTTTCTGGGGTGTCTGGGGGCAGATGTTAGTAGCCAGGGGGGGCCAAAAATAATGGTCCCTCTCTGGGCTATTATTATCTGCCCCCATTCGCTGGCTTTGTCTGTCTGGTTGCGAAAATAGGGCGGGAGCCCACGCATTTTTTTTAAACAATTTTACACCTCATATATATATATATATACACATGTCATTGAATTTGTGACACATATATATATATTTATATTTATAGTTCATACACTTCTACATAGTATAATAGCCACTAATTCAATTGCAGGCTTTTGTGAAAATGCAGAACCCGACATGAAATGACACTTGGTGTACATAGGGTTAACCATGTCTTTTCATGTCCTTTGCTATCTAATTTGCACAAACAATTACATCAGTCTATGTGTGCAAAATTTCACACCTGTAGGGGTTAATTAAAGGTGTAAATTCGTAGCAAAAAAGTCCGTTTTTTTTAACAACGAATTTACACCTTTAATTAACCCCTACAGGTGTGAAATTTTGCACACATAGACTGATGTAATTGTTTGTGCAAATCAGATAGCAAAGGACATGAAAAGACATGGTTAACCCTATGTACACCAAGTGTCATTTCATGTCGGGTGCTTCTGTCTTTTCACAGAAGCCGGCTTTACCCGGCAATTGAATCAGAGGATATTTTACTATGTAGAAGTGTATAAACTATACATATATGTATATATAATATGTCACAATGACATGTATATATATATATATATATATATATATATATATATATAAATGTATTCTATGTGTGTATATTTAGTGTTTACAAGGAAATAAAGGTTTTTTTTAGTTGCGATATTTTGTTCCCATAGACTTACATGGGACTTCCGGTATCGGAATCGGATATCGCCGATATTTAGTGATATCGGCGATACCATTCCGATCCGATATTTTTAGATATCAAGCAGTATCGCTCAACACTAGCCACCGGCAAAGATGTCTGTCAGCGATTTTCTTACAAAGGACACATCAGCACTTTGCGAGCAGCCATCTAACATGTATGGCCATCTTAAGATTGCAATAAGAGAGAATAGGCTCATTTCCATTTTATCTGTAAATGGCTCTGTGCAATGTAAGGCAGGAGCTGAGGCAGGAGTTTGTTTTCTGTGGTATTCATACTCTACTCTGTGCGCTACTAAAGGCACTGCCACACTTAGAGATTTCACTAGCGATCACAACAATGACTTAACCTGGCGAGATCGCTAGTGCGATCGCTATGTGATCGCTAGTTAGATTCCAAACACAAATCATCAGCGATCTGTGATTCCAAACACATCTCATCAGCGATCTGTATAACGACCTCTGCGGTCGTTGGGAAAACCTAGTCCCACCTGCGATGCTGGTGAAGTCGTTCATAAAGGGTGTCACACTCAGCGATTCAGGCTCACCAGCGGGACACCAGCGACCAAAAAATGGCTCAGAACGTTCATAAGCGATCAGCGACATCTCAGCAGGGGTCACATCACTGCTACATGTCACACACAGCTAAGCCGCTAACGAGATCGCTACTGCGTCATAAATGGTGACGCAGTAGCGATCTCGTTAGCGATCTCGCTAGCGATCTCGCTTAGTGTGGCATACCCTTAAGGGTGAGGGTAGTGATGGTTAGAAGTGGACAAATCTGATCTGCCTGCAGATAAAAGGGCACACAGAAATACAGTTGTGTGGAAAAGTGTTTTCCCCCTTCCTGATTTCCTATGAGCGTTGAGCCTAAGGCCGGAGTCACACACAACCACAAAAAATCGGTCCGTTTTAGACGGTCGACAATCGGATCAAAATAAAAACATCACACATCCTTCTGGCATCCGATTTTCCTTCAAAGATGCGATTTAATCGCATGTGTGTGTACCTTGTAACATCCGATTTTCATCCGACTTGCGAGATTTTCTCGCAGGCTTGCAAAACTGACATATAATGGATCCAAAAGAATAGTATTTAAATGCCAAAAGAAAGAATAGATATATACACATAGAGCACATATATATATATATATATTTTCATTGTGACATATATATATACATATATTTATAATTCTTACACTTCTACATACTGTTATAGCCGCTAATTCAATTGCCGGCTTCAGTGAAATCACAGAAGCCGACATGAAATGATACATTGTTTCCACACATTTAACATGTAATTTCATGTATTTTTATATATGTTTGAAACATACAATTACATGAGTATATGTGTGCTAAATTTCAGACATGTAGGGGTTAATTAAAGGTGTAAATTTGTTGAAAAAAAATGCGTGGGCTCCCGCTGTATTTTCTCCACCAGACAGACAAAGCAAAGCGAGTGGGGGCAGATAATAATAGCCTAGGGAGGGTACATTTTTTTTGTGCCCCCCCTGGCTACTAACATCTGCCCCCAGACACCCCAGAAAGGGCAAATCTATAATTAGATTCGCCCTTTCTGGCACTTTGCCCGTCTATTCCCATTGCCCTGTAGCGGTGGCGAATGGGTTAATCTCACCTTACTGTCACCTTAGTATTGAAAGGTGACCTTAAGGCAGGTTAATAATTGATAGCTGTCAATTAGACAACTATCAATTATTAATCCTATTGTATGAAAGAAAAATCAAACACACACAGTTTAATAAAAAATAAGTTTAATTAAATAATCACACAGTTTTTGACCATATTTTATTTTCCTGCTAAAACCATTTCCTGTAATAAAAATAAAATAAAAAAGCAAAATTATACTTACCAATCCGATGTACAGTCAGGTCCCACGGTGTAATCCATCAGAAAGGGTTAACAGGTTACAGGTCGCAGAGAGCTAATAATGCTGTCTCAGACCTGTATTCCCTGAATGAATAAGTTCCTCTCCCAGCGAAAGTAGAGGAATAGATTCATGAATGGAGCTTAATTGATTTATTGCCAATTTAACTGTAGTGACCTGACCTAAAGGGAAAGTGGACACAATCAATTAAGCTTCATTCATGAAACACATCCTCTCCTGTCGCCAGGAGAGGAACTTATTCATTCAGGAGCTTTGAGCTGAGCATGCAGGATTACTTGCACTGCTTGGCTCAAAGCTAGTTAACCCTTTGTGAAGGATTACAGCGTGGGACGTGACAGATCGGTGGAATAGGTAAGAATAATGTTGTTTTATTTTTTTTTTCTTTATTTTAGGAGATCAATGGCTTCGCACGGATTAAGTGTAAAATAAAATATGGTCAAAAAATGTGTTTTTATTTCATTAAAATTATTTATTCTTAAAGTGTGTGTGTTTTTTTATTTACTTCAATAGGATTAATAATTGATAGTTGTCTAATTGACAGCTATCAATTATTAACCTGCCTTAAGGTCACCTTTCAATACTAAGGTGACAGTAAGGTGAGATTAACCCATTCGCCACCGCTACAGGGCAATGGGAATAGACGGGCAAAGTGCCAGAAAGGGCGAATCTAATTATAGATTTGCCCTTTCTGGGGTGTCTGGGGGCAGATGTTAGTAGCCAGGGGGGCACAAAAAAAATGTACCCTCCCTAGGCTATTATTATCTGCCCCCACTCGCTTTGCTTTGTCTGTCTGGTGGAGAAAATACAGCGGGAGCCCACGCATTTTTTTCAACGAAATTACACCTTTAATTAACCCCTACATGTCTGAAATTTTGCACAAATACACTCATGTAATTGTAAGTTCTAAACAAATATCAAAATACAGGAAATGACATGGTTAACTGTGTGGAAACAATGTATCATTTCATGTCGGCTTCTGTGATTTCACAAAACCCGGCAATTGAATTAGCGGCTATTACAGTATGTAGAAGTCTAGGAACTATAAATATATGTATATGTACATGTCACAATGACATGTATATATATATATATGTGTTCTATGTGTATATATCTATTCTTTCTAGTCTTTATTAAAGCTGTCAGTGTGATTTTACAGTATAGCCGGGGATGAATTGCCGGCTTTTCTAAAGGACACCGATGTGATTTCATCGCAAGTCACACAGTGTGGTCCGTTTGTAATCCGATTTTTCATCGCTCCCATAGACTTGCATTGGCGATTGTCGACCGACAATCGGTGACAATCGCAGCATGCTGCGATTGTACACGGACGTTTAAAACGGACCACAAAAAATCGGATACTGGGAGCTGCTCCATAGATTAACATAGGTCCGACTGCAATGCGATATTTCATCGCATTGCAGTCGTCCGATTTTGTCGCCAGTGTGACTCCGGCCTTACTGCGATATTTGGGAGACAGAATGAACAAATCAACAGCAGGTAAAGAATTGGTTTTATTTATTTTTTTTACGCTGTTCCTCGTGTGGTATAAGTGATTAGGTGACTTTACTCTTTGGGTCGTTGCGATTCCAGATTTATATCAGGTTTTATGTTTGGCTGCTGTTACACACTAAAAGACACTATAATTTTTCCATATTTCTGCCCACAGAGTCATGTGAGTTCTTGTTTTTAGTGGGACGAGTTGAAGTTTTTATTGGTACTATTTTCGGACACATGATATTTTTTAATCGCTTTCTATTCCAATTTTTGGGAGGCAGAATGAAAAAAACCTGCAATTCAGGAATAGTTTTTTATGTCTTTCCATGTGTGGTAAAATTGATAAGGCAGCTTAATTCTTAATAAATTGATAAGGTGGCTTAATTCTTCGAGTCAGTACAATTGAATCGATACCACATTTATATAGAGTTTTTATGTTTTGGCACTTTTACATAATAAAAACTCCTTTATAGAAAAAATAATTATTTTTGCATTGCTTTATTCTGAGAGCTATAACTTTATTACTTTTCCTCTGATGGAGCTGTATGCTGGCTTATTTACTGTGGGACAAGATTCCATTTTCAGCGGTACCATGTTTATTTATATTTCTCTTCTTTTGATCGCATTTTATTTCACTTTTTTGTTCGGTGGTATGATGATAAAGCATTGCTTTTTACGGTGTTCACTAAAAGGGTTCACTAGTGGAACAGTTTTAAAGGTCAGCTCATTCTGGACATGGGATATGAAATATGTGTACTTTTATTGTTTATATATTTTATTTTTCATTAGAATATTCATTTATGGGTACAATATATACAATATACTGTATATATATCTATATATAGATATATAATATATATATCTATATATAGATATATATACACACACATTACTTTTTTCACATTCTTTTCACTTTTTTTACTTTTTCCCGCTATACGACTTTCAATTTTTGCAGGATTATCGCTTGTATAGTATAGGGAGGCAGGAGCTTCCCATGCCATGCAAACTGTTAGTGCTGCACTGATTCTGAGCATGATTAAGCAACCTTGCTATCTCTGGTGATCTGGATGTCATCATGACGACACCGGGTCACCATGGTAAGAATCGGGACCTCGCAATAATATTCTTTGGTCTCTGAACCAGGGACAGAAGGGATTTCTTCCCTCTGCCTGCTCGTGAAATTGTGTAATCAAGTTCGATAGCAGCATTTAGGGGGTTAAAGTTCCGGGAGCGGTGCGAGAAATGGGTGCCACTGAGAAACGGGTGACAGTGGTCAGAATCGGCTGACACCCGACGGCGATCGCGCACACACAGCGTCTACTCGCAAAATCGCCTGGACGTATCCATACGTCTAAGGTTGACAAGTATCGGGTAACCTGGATTTATTGATAGTTCTAAGGTTGGAAAGGGGTTAAGATTAAGTCTCTTCTCTCACAATTGGACTGGCTAAAGCCCATGTTAATCAGGACATTATATTAACATATATATATACTGTATATACAGTATATATATATATAGTGTATAGACTAGAAGTTGTAGGTGACAATAATGTTTGGACCTTTTTTCCTGAAGAATGTATACAAATTTAGAAGAATATACACCTCACCATATAACACCAAGTCATGATTTGTAGAACATTTAGAATGGAAGACTTTGTCTCCTTTTTGCTGTCTGAAAAAAAATGATGGATCACATTGTGTTCCCTGGAAGTATACATTACTGCTATAATTGCTTAATTAGATGAACTTCCCAGATCATCATGTTAAAAACTATGCACCACTTCTGTAAATTTTGGGAGGTCATCAAGCAATCAATCACAGAATAGTTCTGAGGCCATATAAAAGCACAAGACGATGGGAAGACAGCTTTTATAAGTTCATGATAGTATATTATTTCCTTAGGTGAATTCAGACAGGTCGATCTTAGCCAGTTAACAAGTGCCATCGATACAGTTTTTACAAAACGATCAGAGATTGGATGCTGGCCTATTTACACAAGCCAACAATTAATGATAGGAACAGAACGATTGCCAATATGATTGTTGCTTATTTATACATCATGTTATTGGCTGCACATCCCCTCATCCCCCTTTTACATTTGGTGACATGCTCTCAACAACAATGATTTCTATGCTGCCATAAACAATACTAAGACCTAACAAACAACAGTTTTGCTTGTTCATCGTATAATCGGGTAAGCATCTTTACATGGGCCGATAATTGGGAACAAGTATTCTTAAAAACACTTGTTCACCAATTATCAGTTCATCTAAATGCACCTTTATAATATTCATAGCCCTTTTCTACTGGTTATAGCAAAGTATGCCTCTATGATAGATCATGCTGCAGAACTTTACATAAGGACCAGTATGGTCCTACATCAAGCTACAGGCATCGTATTATAGAATCATTCTATAGATATCCATAAAAATTTACTGTTCATGAGCCGCATATATGATGGGTGTGCTTAAAATACTAGCAAATGCATAATTTTGTTTTATTATTTTAAGAAATGAATTTGTCCCACCTGATTGATCTATACCTTTATGCATTATTCTTGTAGATCTTCTGATTGCATGTTTCTACAGAGGAATATTTCATAGGTGATCCATGCATTATCTTGCGTCTTGTGGTGACATGTAACAGACAGGTGGCGTGTACTTATGGCATTGAAAAATGTTAATATGTTTTTTATTTAAAAGCTGTGCCATCAAGTGTTTTTAAGTGTCCACTTTTGGAAACACTGTTTTTTAATGCATGAATTGACTTTCATGGATTTTTCTACATAAATTGTATTCAGTGGATTCCCTATAATTAATGATATCTCTAGTAGTATAACTTGTAGATCTGCTATAGATGGGATTAAAAGTATTCTATTAATATTTGACCAGCTTTGCCCGTGCGAAATTTCTGCACATTAGTCATTGGGGGCGCAGGCAATTTCAGAAATAGTAAGCTGGTCAAATGTAAATGTATTTCATGAGATGATGAACACAGACAGGTATTTAAATATGTAGCTTGGTAATACAATAAATTGGTTTGATAAGTAGAGGCCAAAAAATGTCTTCCGGTTGAGGTGCCACCTGCAGGTCATTGTGTCTTTCTGTAGGTTTATGAAAATAAATGTTTAAACTGTATTTAGTGCTAAAATTGTGAATGTGTGGTTTGTTTGGCTCTTTTCTTGCTGAAGGGGGCAGGTTTACCTTTCAAATGGTGTATCATTTGTGTGTGTGGGGTGAAGTAATCAGCGAAAAAGCAGTGCATGTTTACAAATGTGTTTGCATACTGACTCACCGTTTGTGTGTGTGGGTCGACGTAATCACCGAAAAAGCAGTGCATGTATACAAATGTGTTTGCGTATGTGACTCAGCTGCATTGAAGTGTGCAATCCTCCAATGTGCCTGAAATAGGCTGGGCAAGCACTTGAGCAAGCTGGAAATACCCCAAGGAAAATGTTTGGATTTGCTTTTGATGTCTGTAACAGCTTTGTGGTAGTGTGCTTTGGGGTAGTGTGCTGACACCTTCAGCTAATTTGACCTTTCAAATGGTGTATCATTTGTTTGTGTAGGTGGAATATGAACAGAGCAAGTGTGCAATTCTGTAGGCAGTGCATGTTTACAAATGTGTTTGCATATGTGCCTCACCTGCAGTGAAGTGTGCAATCCTCCAATTTGGCTGAAATAGGCTGGGCAAGCAGCTCGGCAAGCTGGAAAACCCCAAGGCAAATGTTTGGATTTGTTTGTGATGTCTATAAGCAGCTTTGTGTAGTGTGCTTTGGGGTACTGTGGTGCCACCTGCAGGTCATTTTTCCTTACTGCAGGTTTATGAAAATTAATGTTTAAACTGTATTTTGTGATAAAATCGTGGATGTATGGTTTGTTTGGCTATTTTGTTGCTGAAGGCGGCAAGTTTACCTTTCAAATGGTGTATCATTTGTGTGTGTGGGTGCAGTATGAACGGAGATACAAAGTAATCACCGAAAAACAGTGTTTAGAAATAATAGAATAGATAGAAATTGTGAATCATTAAAAAGATACACAATGATCTCTGAGGCCTTGTTATGGCCGGAAGTACCAGCATAAAATGAACAGACCAGAGCTATGGCCTGAATGAAAGAAAAGGTACAGCTACAGCCTGACACCAGAAAGAAAAGGTGCTGATGAATGTACAGCAGCATTCACCACTATCCGATCCTCTCCTTTTTGCTGTCACAGTCAACCTGTTAACTCTAAACAGGACTTTCAGGCCGTTATCTGGCCTCAGAGGTCACTGCACATTGCAAGTCTGTGACATCACAATGCACATTGACTTCTGAGGTCTAGTGCTGGCTGGAAGACCTGGCCTAGAGTGAACAGGCTGGAAGATGTGGCTCGCGTCAGTGAAAAAAAAGAGACTGGCCAAAAGCCAGGCTAGACAAGTGAGCAGTAAGTATAAGCTGCTTTTTTTTAAACTTTTGATGGTCATCTACGGTTCAGTAAGATGGGGGCCAGCTGGATTTGATTAAAGCAATTTTACAAAATGTCATGTTTTCAAATATGCAGATTTTATGTATATTCAAGTAGAATTCAATTCCACTCTAATAGATTTGGTTGTCTTTATGTGTTACCCTTCCTCACTTCCTCCTGTCACCAGTAGGAGAAAAATCTGAATGACCCTGTTATTCACCCTTTTCCATTTACTTGTCATATTGCTTTGAACATGGATAGATGTATTTCTTGAAGGTTTCAATAGGCAACTGGGTTGTAGCAGAAGATCTCGGGTGGGCTTAGGCTCTGACACATTGATTTGCCCAAACAATCCAACAGAAAAGAACCCCCATTTGTGGCCACCTAGAACTTACCACCAGGGTCATTTCATGGGCAATTGACAAATAACATTTCACTTTGTCGATGATGAGTCTTGTGTGTGTAAAATTATAAAGTTTATAATCACAATTGAAATTAGGCAAATTAGGCAAACACTTTGTCTGTATACATGAAGAATGAAGAATCATTTCCTCTAAGTAACCTCAATTTCATAGTAAATGGTGGTCAGGACTAGCCTAAACTGAGCTCCTGCTTCTCATAGGTACAATATCTTGATTGGCAGATTTCTTAAAGTAGCCAGACAAAAAAGAAGAAAGAAAACCCATCTTGTATTGGCATAATAGCACAAATGAAATACTGTATGAAATAAATTAAGCAATATTTATTGGCATGTTCATAAGCAAAACAATGCATTTGAAAGCTTTTCTTCACAAAGGCAAAGGGTAAAGGGAATCTAAAATGCAACTTCATTTTCCTCTAAATTTCATTTTTTTATGAAAACAGTTTCAAAATACACTTGCAATATCTTTAGTGTCTAAAAAGACAGTATATATGTTTCTACCGCTCGTATGGTGAGAACCATTATTTATATTGTAAAAAATGTCATTAATAATGAAAGTCTTTATTATATGTATCACACTTTGTTCAACTTTACAAATTTTTTTTTTCTTTTTTTAAATTTTTTTTAGGGTTGATAAATATAGAGTTTTTCCCCTTTATTTTGTTGTCTCCTTCATAAAAGCAAAAGACTCTTTGAAACGAGGAAACTCCACCTAAAACAGTAATACGAAAAATCAAACAAATGAAAAACACTTTGTAAATATGCAGATACAGTTTTTAATGTATCACAATGAGCAACAAACATACTTGATGAACTATTTCCAGGAGAAGAAGTTCAAATACCATCTACAATAAACATCATTTCAACTATGACAACAGGTCTGTGACAAAATAAAAAAAAGTTTTCAAAACCATGTTATTTACCGTAATACGGTACATTTGAGACTTCAAACATTACAGTAACAAAAACTAATGAGACTACCCTCTATATATAAAACATCAATAACATTTTTGGTTTAGTTTATTTAAAGTTATAGCCTTACGGGCTCTTTATTAAAACCTCAGGGTGCATTTCCTATGTAACCCAGGCGTTGAGAGTACATGTTGTGTAGACAATGATTGCGCTGTAATAATCCCTTTGATATCCAGGAAAAACAATACTCATTCCCAACCTTTTGTAGGCTGTCCTTTTTTATTTTTTATTTATTTATCTATTTTTTTTTCTTCTTTATCTCACCCTAACAACGTCCATCCAGTTAAAGTTTTTTTTTTATTTTTTTATTTTTTGGCTGCTGTGCAGTTGTAAAAGTTTATGTCGACTTACTGTCGAATCATCATTTGTAAAACAGTCCTTTGTTTTGTGAAAAGCGTTCTGTTCCATGCTAACACACTGTTGCACATCGTGTTAACTGCCAGTACAGATCGATCTCACAATGCTGCTGCTTAACATTCATGAAAAAGGCAAAAGCAATCTTCTGAAGCCTTTGGATTTAGGACATTAGCTCACACTATAGCGGCAGGATTGCACCTTGGGAGGCCATGATGTCTCTTTACGAAACACGATAAAAAATAAAAAAAAATAAAAAGTGTCTTCAGGATTAAAATAAAAATTGTTAAAATACAAAAAAAAAAACTTTTCCCCCAAATCAAGAACAATAAAAAGTTTGCATAAAAAAATGTACAGAACATCGTTGCGATCATTATTTAACAAAACCAAAAAACTGTACAATAATAAAATGTCAAATGAAATGTAAGTTGATTTGATCATTAAAACAGTTTTAA
>JARQOD010000006.1:378500158-378650158 GCA_033576555.1 Oophaga sylvatica | reverse complement strand
ATGTTTGTTGACTGAAACTCGAAGCACTGTTTCTTGTGGGTCAAACAAGGCCTGACCAAAGAAACAGAAGGACTTTTGATGGTTTACTGCTGCTTCTTCATCAGTAAAGATCATCTGGCACTTTCTGCATATAAACTCATGCTTGACAAATGGAACAATGACATTGTCTGATAAGTCTGCATTTTTTGGATGTGTCTGGGGTTCTTCTTTTGTGCTTTCCGTGGCAGGACATTTTTCTTCCTTCTTTTTGGATTTTTCATTTGCTTTTTGCTCCTGCTGCTGCTGTTCACTTTCTACATTTGGTGAGTTGACTTGGGGTGGCTTTTGTTCTTGCTGTTGCTTTTGTTGTTTTTGTAATGAATCCTGGAGGCTTTGCTGATACTGTTGGTATTGTTGTAACAGTGCACCAGGAGACAATCCAGCAATAGCTTGAGGCACTGCTGGACCATATGGAAAGAGGCTCTCCATCCCACAGATTGGAGGGAGATACCCACCTTGCACTGTTCCATGGAGCTGGGGTGTAAAATAAGAAGCAAAACCAGGAATAAAATATGGCAAGAACTGTCCACCTATAAATGAAGCTGGATCATTTAAAACAGCATTTTGAAGGGCTTGCAGCTGAGCAGGGTCCATGGGCATTTCTCCTGTTTTTCCCAAAATGGAAAGAGCAGATGAGATTTTTTCCTCTTTTTTAGCCTGTTTAATTTCAGATCTTGCAGTTTCTAATTCTTCCTTTACTTTTTTGATCTTATGGCGCTTGCTTTTATCCAGATCTTTGTTTTGCTGCTCTGTCTGCTGTCCTGACAAAGAGGATGATGGGGAAGGTTGTGGTGGTTGTGGAGGAGGATGAGGTGGAGGAGGAGTCTGCAGCAAAGATTTGGTGGGAGCACTGCTGAGGGACAGGGCAGGAGATGGAGTAGCTGAATTAGGGAACCCAAACATGCCTGCACCAGGAGAAGTCAGAGCTGAAATCAAGAAAAATATAGTTGTTAATTTTTATGTAACAATTTTATCATCTCTAACGGCTACAATGTTATGTAAAGAAATGTGATACTATACACTTTATTGATCCCAAGGGAAATTGTGGAATCACAGCAGTTAACATGTTAAAAGAGAAATGTCATATATATATATATATATATATATATATAATATATATATATATATATATATATATATAATATATATATATATATATATCCAAAATTATCATGGTTAAAAATGCTATAGCATTTATATAGTCTACATATTATTCATCTACAAAGCATTTTCATTATTTTCTATTTACATGTTCTGCACCATTTGCCTTTTACAGTATTTTTTGTTGCAAAGTCTGTTGATTGCTGTAGTGTGAGATAACTGAGAATCTATCAGTCAGCCCAATTTCACAGTCTGATGGGGAGTTTGTAACCCTGTCTTTTTCTGACCACTTCTCAGCTGATGTATGAGCAAAGACCACATCAAAGTTGAATACTCAGGAAAACAAAAAATTTGTAAAAAACAAATGGTACAAATTTTTTAATGAAACTGAAGAGCTAAAAATAATTTACCCCAAATACATTCATTTAAGTAAAAAAAATAATAATGTTTCCAAAACTGAACAACTCCTTTAAATTAGATCTATGATATACAATTACCATTTGAACTCTGTGTAAACCCAGGCAATGGTGATGGGCTGTTCATCCCAGGAAGAAGAACTGGAGGAAGGCCAGGTAGCCCTTGGTAAGATGCTGTTAGATTGAGACCATGAAGAGAATTGTTCTCCATTATACTTGATGGCTGAACAGATAAACCCAAAGCATCTGAGGTTTTTTTTATACGATCCAGTTCTTGTTGTGCCATCAGTTGCCGCACAGTTGTAGGAGCCAAGTAGTCCTTTTCACGGTCAAGCTGATTTCCTACAGTTTCCCTCACCTTGGTGATGTGTTGTTTTGAAAATATATGATCTCGAATGGACAGTCGTGCTGAATATTTCACTCCACAAAGAGAGCACTCTAGTTTTGTTCCATCTGGCCCAGTTTGGTTAATCATGAATGGCTTTCCTATGTTAATTTTGAATTTCTTTTCTTTTGCCCGTGCATTTTGAAACCAAACTTGAACAACACGTTTGGGAAGACCAATCTCATTGCCCAACATTTCACATTCTTGCATTGTTGGAGTCCGATAATCACAAAAGCAAGCCTTAAGAAGCTTAAGTTGAACATTACTCATTTGAGTTCTAAATCGTTTATGGCATGGTCGATCACTATTTTTGGTTTTAAATGGATTGTTACTACCAAATGAATTTGGCGAGCTGGGATCTGGATCTGCTATACTTGATGTTTCACTACGGTCAGCATTGTCCTCAAATTCATCAGTCATATATATGCTTTGGTCATGATCACTTTCTCTGTCCATATTATTATGTGATGTGTTTGATAAAGAGAAGAAAAAACTCTCATCACAGCTGTCTGCAATGGAAGCATTTCCTGTTTTTGGCAAACTGTCATATATGTGCATTTTTGGCTCTTTGGGAGTTTTTACATCTTTAGTACTACCAGTGGTGCTTTCCCCATCATTGTTTCCCTCATCTCCTGTTGTAGCATCACTAATGGCTGTGTTAATTGATGATGTTTCATCAAAGTCATTTTTGCTTTGATCAAACCTTTCTGTGGCTGGAGCATTTAAGTTTTCAATGTCCTCACTGCATTCTGCCCTAAAAGATGATGGACTTAAAATATTCTTTGGAGACGGCTCAGCATTTTTGCTAATGGGTGTAGAAACAGTAGAGGGTAAATCATTTTCACTTAGTTGTTCATTCTTTGGAAGTTGAGGGTAATCAAAAAATATGTATTTGTTTGGACTTTCACCAAAATCATCCATTGCATTCAGAGGACTTGGTGGCAAACTATAACCAGCTTGCTTTCCTTCATTCCAGTGCCGAGATCTTATATGACTTTCTAGGGCTGACTTTGCTTTAAATAGCGCACGGCAAAAAGGACATCTTTTATGGGACTGTGCAGGTCCTACAGCCCGAAATTGACCCTTTCTTTCTCTGGCTCTTGTGTTTTGAAACCAGACTTGCACCACTCTTTTTTTCAGGCCCACTTCTCTGGCAATATGATCAAGCATCTTTCTTGTTGGATTGGAATCTAGTAAATACTTTTCATATAGTATTTCTAGTTGCTCAGGAGTAATTGTAGTTCTTAATCGCTTATCCCGATGTTGGTCCTCCCCACTATTGCCTCCCTCCTTCTCACTGCAGTTATTATCATCTTTGTCATCCAACTTTCTCTTCAAAGATGCAGAAACTGGTGTGGCTCCATGTGGTGCTCCAGGTTGTTGGGGCAAGTGTGGCATGGAACCTCCAAGTAATTGTCCTCCCATGAGAGGGTTGTTTGGGTCAAAAATCATGTATGGCATATCTATTGGTCTTTCTAAAAATTGTGAATGGAGAAACTGATTTTGCGCAGCTAAAAAATGCATGTGTTGGTGCTCTTGCCACATCTCTAGTGTTGGAAAAGCAACTGTGCACTGATCACATTGGTATTGCAGCAACTGAGGAGGTAGGCTGTTCTGCAGGGAAGTCATAGATATGGGCAATGGACTAGATGGAACAGGAGTGGTTTGGGATGCTGATGAAGGTCTTGCAATTTGCTGTCTTTGTTGGGTAACAGTTACTGTAGACTGTGTATCAGATGATGTTGAAGCTGAATTAGACTGTATTAATTTAGAGGCTAATGAGCTAGCAATAGCATCAATTTGCTTTGGTTTCTCTGGCTGTACATCAGGTTTTGGTGAAGTTTTACCAAGCTCTGGTCTGGGTGATGGATTTAAGGGGGTGCTTGAGCCAGATCCAGAACTTACTATGGTTACTGTTGAAGCTTTAGATGTTTCAGCCTGGCTAATAGCATAGTATGTCTTTGGCATTATTTGATCTGTACCATCCAAAGAATCTTCATTTTGACTGTCATCAAAAACATCATCATCTTCATCCTTATAGCAAAGTTTTTTCTGATGAGTAATTAAGTCAAATATTCTAGGGAACAACAACATTACATTTCTTACATTGATACTGCATGTTACTAGTACGAATGTAACGCTCGTTAGTTAGTTCCCTCTTTTCACTGTCTTTAGTTTCTGCTTGATTCTCATAAGTTTTTCTTGCCTTCTGACGCGCATTTTGGAACCAAACAACAATGACACGAGTGGCTAAATTGAGAACTGTAGAAAGTTGCTCAATCTCATCATCTTTTGGGTATGCATTAGTGTCAAAAAAGTCCTGTAAGACTCTAAGTTGATAGTCAGTAAACCTAGTCCTTGATGATCTTTTGCTGAAAGCTGAATCTGACCTGTGAATATCTATGGATGGTAATTGGGGCTCAATTCTTATATCATCAAGAACTGTTATTGGGGGATTACTGAAATTGTATGGTGAATCTTTATTTCTTTGACGCTCCTTAAATAAAGTGTTACGAAACCAGTGTTTAATAACCTTCAATGAAAGTCCTGATTTCTCTGCCATCTCCTGTATTTGATCCTCATTTGGAGAATTGTTAATGTCAAAGTAGGCACGTAGTATTTTCAATTGGTCATCTGTAATTCTTGTACGTGGGCGTTTAAATTGGGAATGTCGAAAGAAATTTGGATCTAAACCCAACTGTTGCTGACACATTTGTGTTAGATCTGCTGACAAAGCATCCATAGGTGAAAGTTGTAGTGCAAGTTGTGATGGTAAAGCTGGATGCTGGACAGGTTGCATCATAATTGGAGGAAAGAGAGGAAGATCTAAAGAGACTGGAAGTTGAATTTGAGGTGGAGCAGGAGGTGGTGGCGGGGGAGGTGGTGGTGGTGGAGGTGGTGGAGGAGGAGGTGTTGGAGGTGGAGCTTGCAATGGAGTTGGTGTTGAACTTGGAATCTTCACTGGTATTGTAGGAGTAAGAGCTGGTGGGGGTTGTGTAGGTGGTGCAGATGGAGGAGGAGGTGGTGGAGGTGGTGGGGGTGGAGGAGTTTCTGGAGAAGATGGTGCAATTGGATAAAGCTTATCATATGCTTCTCTGTATTGACGGGCAAACTTTTCTAATTCCCCATATGGGAAAAACTGTCCATGAACATGTTCTTGGTGACTCTTTAAGATTAGAATATTTGAAAATAGCTTACTACATTCCCCACACTCTAATTTCTCATGGTTTTCATTATCCCCCAGTTTATGCTTCTTCTGAACTTTCTGCCTGTTTTCATTGTACTGAATTATCAGCTCAAATCCAAAATTTTCAAGTAGGGCTTTTGCTGCATTTCCCCTAGCACCAGAAGCTATACGTGGTGGTGGAATAGTAGAATCTGAAGGCTTCTGCTTCTTGCCATCTTTGTCTTTGGGAGTGTCATTATCATTTGTAACTTCTTGCTTTGGTTTCTCTTTTTTTTCAATCATGTCTTCAGAATCCTTGTAACATGATGTATCTTTTATTAATTGACTTTCAGCATTTGCCACACTTTGTTCCTGTTTAAGTATCCTGTTGTGATGATGCTGTTTCTGTGATTGATGTTGTGACTGTACTTGATATTGTTGGGCTTGCTGTTGGGCTTGCTGCTGGAGAAGTTGCAGCTGAGTTTGCCCAACTTGATGTTGTGTTTGGATTTGCAGCTTTAAATCTTCAAGAAATGACCCGGCCATGCCAGGCATCCCAAATGCAGCAGAGGCAGGTAGTCCCAAATCTGGATTTAGGCTAAATTCTGTGCCAGGTATGTAAAAAGGAAAAAGAAACTGAGGCTGTTGGAATTGAAGAAGAGCTTCAGGAGTCATGGGAAAGTGAGGAAGAAATGCTGGGTTTAAGAACTGGGGTTGAAAGAAAGCAGCTTGTTGTTGCAATTCGTGCTGCAATTGCATTTGAAGCTGTGCTGGTGACTGGGGTGGGTGATGTGGAGGTTGGGTAGAAATAACTTCAGGAGCTTGCTTTTTGTTTGTTTCTTTGGCATCTATGTGGGTTTCTTTGCTGTTAACAGCTGGCAAACTCATAGAATCTAGCATCCCTTGGTTTGGGCTGCTAACATTCCCTGGTATATTACTCCCACTGGTATTGTTACTATTGGGTTCTAGCTTGGCAGCCCTTGCCTTAGTTTGGTGAAGTACAGATCTCATATGGATTTCCAATGTAGAACTTTGGCTGTAGGCAACATTACAAATGCTGCACTTATATGGTTTATTGTCAGTGCTGTTGTTGGTCTCTTGAGGAACTGGACTTGATGCTTCTTGTAAAACTTTTTTCAGCTTATGCAAATGAGACACTGAATTATAATGAACCAAAAGAATGTTCTTTTGTGTGAAGGACTCTTTACATACTGTACACTTATATGGTCGTGATGGATCTAAAAATTTTTCCATAGTAAAATTTGGCCCTTTTCTAAAAGGCAAAGTCCGCTTTGGTTCAGAGCCCAAGTCATCTGGAATGGAGCTACTGTCACTCCCAACTGGGCTTGCTTTCCCCTCATGGTCCATATCATATTCTCGCTCATTTTCCTGCTCTAGGGAGTGTTCATCTAGGGCGATACTTTCATTCTCAGCCCAGAGCTCCCCATTAACAGGTAGGGTTGCACACAGCTGCTGAAGTTCAGTCTCATTAAGCTCAGGGTGGCCCGTTTCCAAATGTTTTTTTAAAGCAGGAATGTACGGAAACTGCGTTGGCAAAGACTGCACATGGTAGCAGCCCTAATAGCATGATACTGGGAATGTATCTGAAGCTTCTGCATAGTCTTAAAAGCCAAACTACAATGGGTACAACGGTACTTATAAACATGTCGGTCAGAAACAGAGAGCTGCTGTCTTTTTTGCGGATCATTCAATTGTTCCGTTAATGAGTCACATGGTTTTGTATCTTTGCTGACACTTTTGTTCCATTCTGTGGTATCTAGCGAATCTTTGGACTGACTTTGCTCCTCTGTTTTAATTTCAATTCCAGCTTTTATATCCTCTTCAGTTTGGAGGTCCGTTTCTTCAGTCGAACGGTCACCTATTTGAGGCAGACGTAAAATAAAAAAATAATAAAATTAGCACTAATGTATTTGCTCTCCTTTGTATGTGCATAAAAGGTTTTTTTTGCGTTACAGGATTTCTTTTTCGTGTGATAAGCAACCAAGAACAAGCATGTAATACAATAAAATTAAGAGGCAAAATCTGCTGTACAAGCTCTTATGAGCCATGTTGTGTTAGCTATTAGAATAGCAAAAATGATACCACCGTTATCATTAGAAAACGTTTGGAGACTGATGATCTGTAAAAATAATTAATCTTCTGTTCTTCATAATGTTTATAGCTAAAGAATTTAATATTTTTTCTTTGTTTAGTTTCTTCTCCCCCAAAATGTAAATATTTTCTGCTTCATTTTCATATTTTTTTAATGAAATCATAAACTATGACATTATGGAGCAAAACACAAAATACAATATTTAAAGAGCTAATCCATCTAAATTTAGTTAATCTGAACCTATCGTTTTAAAAAAGAAAGTCTGCTCTCTGAAGACATCAAAAATGAAGATGCACAGCACCCAGCAGACCATTTGTACCGCTTTGTTTTAACTAAAAGTTGAGGTCTGTGCACCTGAATCCCACATGATCAAAATTTTTGATATGTCACTATGATATGTGAAAAGTTGTTTTGTTGGATTGGATCCAGAAACACAGAAAAGGCATTTGGTCAAATGTCCAATGATGATTTTTGACACTGATTTCCTGCCATAGTCACACAACAAAGTTGAGCATGCATTTGTGTTGAAGTTGTGTATCAAAATGTGTTACTAGCCATATCACTGAATTATGGGAGTAGGGGAATGATAAAATTGAACAAACATACACTACTCAAAAAAATAATGGGAGCACGCAAATAACACATCCTAGATCTGAATGACTGAAATATTCTTGTTGAATACTTTGCTCTGTACAAAGTTGAAAGTGCTGACAACAAAATCACAGAAAAATCATCAATGGAAATCAAATTTATTAACCATTGGAGGCCTGGATTTGGAGTCACACACAAAATTAAAGTGGAATGTAATGTCCTTAAAACAAGTCAAAATGATGCTCAGTAGTGTGTGTGGCCTCCACGTGCCTGAATGACCTCCCTGTGCCTGTATGACCTAGCTACAATGCCTGAGCATGCTCCTGATGAGGCGGTGTATGGTCTCCTGAGGGATCTCCTCCCAGACCTGGACTAAAGCATCCGCCAACTCCTGGACAATCTGTGGTGCAATGTGACATTGGTGGACGGAGCAAGACATGATGTCCCGGATATGCTCAATCGGATTCAGGTCTGGGGAACGGGCGGGCCAGTCCATAGCTTCAATGCCTTCATCTTGCAGGAACTGCTGACACACTCCAGCCACATGAGGTCTGGCATTGTCCTGCATTAGGAGGAACCCAGGGCCAACCGCACCAGCATATGGTCTCACAAGGGGTCTGAGTATCTCATCTCAGTATCTAATGGCAGTCAGGCTACCTTTGGTGAGCACATGGAGGGCTGTGCGGCCCTCCAAAGAAATGCCACCCCACACCATTACTGACCCACTGCCAAACCAGTCATGCTGAATGATGTTGCAGGCAGCAGATCGCTCTCCACAGCATCTCCAGACTCTGTCACGTCTGTCACATGTACTCAGTGTGAACCTGCTTTCATCTGTGAAGAGCACAAGGCGCCAGTGGCGAATTTGCCAATCCTGGTGTTCTGTGGCAAATGCCAAGCGTCCTGCGTGGTGTTGGGCTGTGAGCACAACCCCCATATGTGGACATCAGGCACTCAGACCATCCTCATGGAGTCTGTTTCTAACAGTTTGTGCAGACACATGCACATTTGTGGCCTGCTGGATGTCATTTTGCAGGGCTCTGCAATGCTTCTGTTTCTCCTTGCACAAAGACAGAGGTAGCGGTCCTGCTGCTGGGTTGTTGCCCTCCTACTGCCCCCTCTACATCTCCTGGTGTGCTGGCCTGTCTCCTGGTAGCGCCTCCAGCCCCTGGACACTACGCTGACAGACACAGCAAACCTTCTTGCCACAACTCGCATTGATGTGTCATCCTGGATGAGCTGCACTACCTGAGCCACTTATGTGGGTTGTAGAGTTCGTCTCATGCTACCACAAGTGTGAAAGCACAACCAACATTCAAAAGTGACCAAAACATCAGCCAGAAAGTATTGGTACTGAGATGTGGTCTGTGGTCCCCACCTGCAGAACCACTCCTTTATTGAGTATGTCTTGATAATTGCTAATAATTTCCATCTATTGTCTATTCCATTTGCACAACAGCATGTGAAATTGATTGTCAATCAGTGTTGCTTCCTAAGTGGACAGTTTGATTTACTTGGAGTTATATTCTGTTTAAGTGCTCCCTTTATTTTTTTGAGCAGTGTATATTAGAGACCAACAGTACTGGAATCCCATTAATGTTGTAAAGTGGAATGGTATGATAACTTTCATTTTATTTTTCTTTTATTGTACCACATACTAGTAACATGTAGCTTAGAAATTACAATTTCACTCACCCGTCAACTTTCCTGACAACTCAGGGGTGACAGATGGTGGTATCTCAGGTTCTGACTTCTCAGGTGCAGCTTGTGGCAACAGCATACTGTTTGGCATCATGACCTCTGGCACAGAAATCTAGAGAAGACAATAGACTCTAATAAGCAAAAAGCTACAATAGTAGAAATTATTCTAAACATTACAAATCATAGCCTGGCTTGTTTCTAATTAGATAAGTACTGTCAATATATTCATTCGCTCTCATCCTAAAATAATGGACGAACATCAATGCCCAACAGGAAATCTATTTCTTTATCAGCCAAATAAGTCTTTGTTTACATGGACGCTACCCTCCATTCTGTCACAGTTCCATTGTGTTTGCAAGAATATGAAGTCTGTAACATCATTCTTCCTGTCTAAGGCCCTTTTTCACACATCTGTTTTTTTGTATCAGGCATGATCCGGCGTGTTTTTAAAAACGGATCCGGTACCGGATGCGTTTTTTTACCATTGACTTTCATTAGCGCCGGATCGTGCCTGATGTCATTGCGTTGTATCAGTTTTTGTCTGGATCCGGCGGAAATGTACATTCCGGCGGCCGGACAAAACGGTGCATGTAACGTTTTTTTGTTTGCCGGAGCCGCCTGATGTGTCCTGAAGCGGCGCATCAGGCGGCCGGAAACAATAGAAGTTAATGGAACCGGATCAGATTTTTATGCAATCTGTCAAAAGTCTGATCAGGATTCTGGAAATCTACTACTACTACTACTACTACTACTACTACTACTACATTTTCCAGTGTCTCCGGGCATCCAAAACCCTCTTTTTCTGGGTTCAAAAGTTCAGGTCGGATCCAGCAAAAAAACGGATCCGTTGCATCAGTTTTTTTATTTCAGTGCCGGATCTGTCCCTTCAGGTGTTCGACGGATCATGCCTGATACAAAAAAATAGATGTGTGAAAGAGGCCTAAGGACACCAGAACCACAAAAGATCCTACTGTATTAAGTCAATAGAATTTGTCTGAAAATGGAACCGTCGTATCCGCTTCGGTTGTTTAAAAACAGCAGCCATGGCGGTAATAATAGCAGTCATTTAATGTAAAATTTATATAAAAAGCCACTTACTGTCATGAGTAGTTTTTCCACACAGTCTGGAGACACACTGTGCAAATGAGTCAAATGCAACTGTAGATGCATTTTGTTACTGAGAACATCTTGGCAAAGGGGACAGGATATTACGGGTTGCACCGAATGCTGGGAGAGGATGTGCATCTGGATACGATTCGGGTCCTTGCTGCTGTAGTTGCAGTAGGGACACTGATAGCACTAAAAAAAAGGAAAAGAATAAATAAAATTGAACAAAATAGTTGCAAAACTGCTAATATAACTAATCAAAATATTATTTTGTCCAAATCTTCTTTACCTGTTCTTGACAAATGCTATTTTCATCTGCAGTTCTCGTCTTTTTATTTGTACCATCGTCTTCTTTACTTTGCGCTAGTTGCCGCTTTGCTGTTGTAAAATTCAAGACATGATCCTTGTCTGGAGTTTGAGTCCTGGAACCTAAAATAGTTTAGGAAACAGAAAAATTTAAATTAGAAAATATAATTTTTCAGGGTTCTGAACAAATAAAAAAATGAAAGTGGGTTTACAGTACAGGTATAATAATATATAACAGAACTATGATACATATGGCAGAAAACAAGTACAATAAAACTGAATTAATGAGTGACCGACCAGTACAGAGGGAGAGAGGAATCTACCCACAAGAGCTTATAGTGTACAAGGGAAGAAAGTGTTAAATGAGGGTATAAGCTGAGTGACAGACTGGTACAGAGTACACAAGGACTTACAGGGAACAATGGAAGGAGGTGGTAAGTGAGGGTAAAAGCTGCTCATGTGAGTGACAGACCAGTACAGAGGGAGTGAGGATTCTGCCCACAAGAGCTCACAGTGTACAATGTAAGAGGATGGTAAATGAGGGTATAAGCTGCTCATATATGACTGACAGACCGGTATAGAGGGAGAGAGGATCCTGCCCACAAGGGAAGGAGGCGGTAGGTGAAGGTATAAGCTGCTCAAATATGAGTGACAGACTGGTACAGAAGGAGAGAGGATCCTACCCACAAGAGCTTACAGTGTACAAGGGAAGAGCATGGTAAATGAGGTTATAAGCTGCTCATATAAGAGTGACAGACAGGTACAGAGGGAGAGAGAATCCTGCCCACAAGGGCATTTATTGTGGAAGGGAAAGAGACAGTAAGTGAAGGGAAAAGCTGCTTATTTATAAGTAACAGAGACCAGTACAGAGGGAGAAAGGATCTTGTCCAAAGGGGATTAGACTCTACATGAGAAAGAGGCAGTGGATAAGGGTAAAATCTGCTCATATATGAGCGGCAAATAGGTACAGAGGAAGAGAGGATCTTTCCCAAAAGAGTTTACAGAATGGTACCGAGTGAGCGCATCCTGCTCAAAAAGATTACAATGAACAAGGGTTAGGAAGAGGTAAGCGAGGGTAAAAGCTGCTTATAAATGGGTGACAGTATAGACAGAAAGATCCTACCACATGTGATTACACTTCACAAGAGAAGGAGGTGGTAGATGAAGGTAAAAGCTGCATATATTTGAGTGACAAGCCGGTACAGAAGGAGAGCGGATGCTGTCTGTGGGTGCTTATTCACAACAAGAAAATGAGGAATAAGGCAGTAGATATGGGAAAAAGTATCTCATATGGCAGTTTGGTGGCAGCAGGGTTTTTAGAGGTTGCAGCCTTTTCTACACTGACATATTTTCACTTTGCTTTTGAAGATTTCAAAGTTGGGGAAAAGTCTGCTCAGTTGATGTAGTGACTTCCAGAATACAATGGAACATGAGTAAAATCTTGGAGATTGTTGTGTGAAGAGCAAACGGACTAAACTACATGTCAATATGTACATTACTACATTAGGAACGAGGCATCGCCTTTTAATTTTTTAACACGTTTGAATAAAGAATCCGTTTTATCCCTGGATGGCTGTGCCAGAATCTTTCCCCATTTTTTCTTCTACCTTCCTCTGATCACCAGTGGAAACGGCACCCTCAGGACAAACTCCGGGCCAAATTTCTAGCTACACATTCTCAAAGTGGCAAGCTCCTTCATCCCTCTCCCTGCATTTCATGCACATTACTACAGTGAAGGATTACTCTAGTTGTGAAGGCACCAATATCATGAAAATGCAATCAACCTTCTAAGTGGTATTATAGGTCAATTCCCCTTATTGGATGCTGGAACACATTTGATTACATTTGAGCCAGTAAAAACGTAAAGCTAAACATTTCTGAAATATTAGTAGTTTTGTTTGTGTGGTTATGTCATGGAATTTCAGCCTCTTACCGGGAATATATTGGAAGTCACTTTTTATGTCTAGTAACCGTTAGTAGACTCAATAAACAGGTTTAAAAATGTACTCCTCTCCTTTGTTTGGATAACCCTAGCTTGCCTTGAAAGATTAATCAATAACAGCATTTCAGATGGAATTTCTAGATTCCCTCAAAAAAAAAAAAGCGTTTCCTCAACATTTCCTCATCTGCTACTTTCATTCTTTTCCTGTCAAATGGTTGCAAAACAATAAAGTTTTGTTGTTTTAGCAAAGCTCCACAAAGCCGTCCTGCAAACGGGGGAAATATCCTCTTAATAACGACGCACTTACCTATGTAGAGGAATAACATTTTATCTCCATCTCTCTTTTCCCATTGAACACTATCAGTCTGTGGGGCTGTAAACGCTTGCATTGTGATTATCTGATCTCTTAAGACTGCAAACATTTTATTGTGCTATTTTGCAGCTTGACTATAGTTAATTTCAATATTATCATCTGAACAGTGCGTTTAATGGGATCCTGGAGCCGGCAGTATAATGTGGCTACAACTTGCATACATCAAAGAGAAGGTCTCAATTCTAATTTTCCTGTCCATCAGAAAATTCTTTCCAGCGTCAATTTGCCAGATAATCTCTTCTGCTAGGCTGGATATTACAAGAGCATTGGACAGGCATGTCACATACATCTTACGACAAATACAGAACCTCATTTGCCAGCCATTCCAGTCTCATCACAGAGCAGCATCATCTGACCTTTTTTTTTCTTCTGTTTATTATGAGTATTTCTAATTTTAACTTTCAATTTTCACCATCTTCCACTCAATTTGCAACTAAATTATTTTCAGGATGAGGACACCATCACTGGACAACTGGTTGCAAATGCATCTTGAAATGTACTGTTGCTAAGCCGTTGATTGCCATCAGCCCCTACATAAATATATAGGCCATTGGTAATCTGATTGTGCATGAAGATACAACTTGATTTTCTTTTTCCGTAGAAGTAACTAAATGGACAAGATGCTCTTGATTGCACAGTAACCTATTTTTAATTTATAAATGCGTTAGCAAAGGTTGAGGACAAGAGATTGTGCAGGTTTATTTCCAGGGAAAAAGACAAAAGAAAGTGATTTAGAGAAAGGGCGGACATTTATTTGTCACAATTCAACATGACTTTATTCTTTCATGCAAAAAGAAACAAATAGCCATATACTCAGAAGAAGAGAAGAGGTCAGTGTAAAAGATCAAAATGAGCCCCCCATTAAAGTGCTCTGTGATGTGCACTGCCCTCTCATGCCCTACACTAGGCATAACACCATAATATGTACAGACTGCAGGGATGCTTTAGTCCTTCATGACCAGGCCATTTTTCATTATTTCCTCCCATTCTCCCAAGAGCCATGACTTTTTTTTATATTTTTGCATCAACATAGCCACCCAAGGTCTTATTTTTTGTGTTATTATGAGTTGTGGTTTTTAATGACATCATTCACTTTACCATATAATATACTGAAAAATGGAAAGAAAAAAATTCCAAGTGGGTTGAAATGGTGTAAGTAACACAATACTGTCATT
Source organism: Oophaga sylvatica (assembly GCA_033576555.1). Lineage (NCBI taxonomy): Eukaryota > Metazoa > Chordata > Amphibia > Anura > Dendrobatidae > Oophaga > Oophaga sylvatica. The sequence continues at coordinate 378,635,743 of JARQOD010000006.1, read as the reverse complement.
GTTTTTTTTGGAAGGGGATGTCTTTACAGTTTTCATTGTGCAGCAAAAATGATCCGACATCCTGATTCGTCAGTTCAGTATAATTGAGGGGATTCCAGACGTTGGTTCACGTCGTGATTTTCTCAGATCCGTAACATTTTCATTTACTTTTTGTCAATGGTCCGGTACGAGAGCCTGTTTTCTCTTTGAGTGACTTTGCAGTGATTTTGATTGATACCATTGTGGGGTATATATGATGGTTTGATAGATCTTTATTATATTTATGAGGATGCTAAAGTGATTAAAAAGTAACAATTCCTGCTTTAAATTTCTTTTTTTATTGCGTGGTTTTAATTTTATATTTTCACAGCTCAGACTGTTGTGGAAATGGCAACAGCAAATATGCTTTTTATTGATTTATTTTCCTTTATTTCTTTGTCTTTGAATTTGAAACTCAAACCTGAAATCGTTGTATCAAATGTAATATATATTAGAATAGTAAAGTATTGCAATATAGAGGACTTTGTTGGTGTACAAAGATGGTGGTGATGAGTGCTTTCAGCAGGCCTCCGATTGGTATGACAACCCATCTGCATCTTGTGATTGCATTGCTGGCTTGGTAATAAAAGCCATTTAGGCCAGGTGTACACCACCATATATTTTTCGTCCAAGTGCAATCCGACAAAACATCAGATCGCACCTGGACCAATGTTATTCTAAGGGGTTGTGCACATGTCCGATTCTTACCAAAGTCGGTCCAGGAAAAAAAATAAATCAGAGCATGCTTGAGTTTGATCCGATATTTAGATTGCACTCAGCCATGCAAGTCTAAGAGTGAATGGAAATCATCGAACTGCACTCGACTTCCATGCATTGACACAATGGAGAAGATGGAGAATTTTTGTTCTCCATCTTCTCCTCAGTATGTTCCGATTCTCTCATCTGAGAAAATCGGATCACACTATGATCACACTCTAATCAAACTCTTATCAGAGTTTGATCTGAGTTTGATCGGAGTTTCACTAGCATAATCGGTGTGATTCTGGTAGATGAGAGAATCTATGGTCATGTGACCCTGGCGTTAAATGGAACTGTCTTTTATAACGCGCAAAGTCTAATGATTAAACAGCAGCGATCAGAGCTATGCTCAGGTAGCTGCTTTTTAAGTGGTTGCTGTCTGATTCTACTTGATACACCTACATGGACGTCCACTGTAAAGGGATTAAAGTGTAACTGCACTTTTAGAAAATTTTTGATTCAAACAGTGAGTCCGATGCTGACACTCCTACCTACTGCTGATATGTAAGGGCAGAAGTTTTCAATTGAATGCTCATCTCCTCCCAGAATTAACTTGACTGTGAAAATATTCCTAAATGTGATATTTAGCCGTAACCTGATGCTTCTATTTTACACATTTGCATTTCATGTGAAATCTATTTTAGGAGTAACTTCTAGCAAGGCTAACATTTAATGTTAAACATTGCTGACCTCCAGTTCAGCTGATAGCACAGCCCTATCCTGCTAATGCACAATTTCTGATGGACCAACAAGCTCCAAATAATCTTCCGTCAATGCCATGTTACCAATGTGTAATGAATTTTCTGCCTTTCTTTAATTTTTTTTTTTGCGGATTTTCTAAACTTATCATTACAGTAACACTATGGGTCTGCCTTTTCTATTGTGTTTCTGGACAGAATATTTTTTGCCAATAATTTTCACTAAACTGAACAATTTTGCTGAACATTTCCAATTGAAAAAAAAAAACAAAAAAAACAGGGAACGTCGTCTACCATGAAAAATCAGAACAGCTCTGGAAGTAAACAGGGGAATGCTATTTACAAGTACAAATGTTCAACACTCATTACCAGACATTAAGTCCCTGACTTATCGAATGTGATCCAAATCCAAGTTGTGTTCTACATTATAATTATTGATATTCATTTCTAATTAGACTGAAATGAGAGCGATTTCCATTGCAATAACCGAGGTTAATTTTTTATCTTTTCCCCCTAATGTTTACAGTCTTATTAAAATAAACTCCCCTCAGCAATAACAGGAAAGCTCGGTGTTTTCGATGCAAATATATTAATCTGGGTAAATTCCATATTAATTATTTTGCTGCATAGACATGTAATTTGGATTATAATTAATCGAAAGTGGCACTACATTTAAATGACAATATAAATGAGGCATTAGCGGGCTGTTTCTGCACTGAATGAGCCATCAGCAAATAGGACTTGCATATACTGAAGTCTCATTTTGTGCAGTAAGATCCTGCTCATAATGTAAGCAACACAGCACAACAGCTTACATGGTGTTATAAACACACGGGTACTAATCATGTGCTAATCCTCGCTTGTCTAATAGATTGAAAACAAAATAGCCACACTGCTCTCTTGCCTGACATGTTGGTGCTGTGGTAATTGTGTCATATATTTTCTTGGCTGGATACAATGTAAACATAGAAGCCCTGGCAGATCCGAACCTAGTAGGGCAGTTTTGATTTATGAAACTAAGTACCTAAGCCAAAACTAGAATATTTGTGACTATCCAGCTGTTTCAGGACTACAACTTTCAGTCCGACCTGCTCCTGGTTACACCTACTGAAAAAATAGCTTAGTGTTAGTCTTGAGTTTGCCATGGGCATTACTACAGTAGACATTTTAATCAGTTTTTGCAAGTTATGTATGTAGCTAAAGATCTGTCTCTTGCTTTTAAAAAATTGTGTTCACTACCTTGTAAAACTCCCTGAGTTCCCCTGATTCTGCTGCTTTTTTCCATTTTGCTCTGCCTCGCACCACTGCAGAGATATTCACATTTGTTGCTTTTGGAGCACAATATGTGAAATCTCTGCTTGTAGTGCACTTAGGAGTTTATTTAGTCTTCTCTGGAGGCGTGAGCTTTCACCCCATCTTCCCGGACCCCACAAATCACAGCTTAGCAGCTGATATAGTTATCTAGCAATGTAGAACACTGTGCACACCCCCAGAAAAAAAACTCTGAGGAAATGCCCAGTTGCCCTACAGTACAAGCAGATTTTTCATATACTGTGCTCCAAAAGCAGTAAGGGTAAGGATTGTCTGCGCTTTGGACAAAGCGGAAACCCTGCTCTGCCCAAAGCCCCGCCCCCTTCTGTACACGCGGTGATTGAACACATCCGGAATCGCCGCACGGTATACATAGGACTGTGTTATTTAACCTTGCAGCAACGCTCCGTCGCCGCAAAGTAAATAGATATGCTGCGGTCTAAAAAGACTCGCCGCATGTCCGATTTAGCAGGTGTGTCACCCACGTATTAGGACGCATAGTGGAGAAGGGATTCCATAAAATCCCCTTCACTTGCTGGAACATCTGGCCATTGCGGATTAAACCGGTAGGACACAGCGTTCATTCCGCAGCTAATACTGATGGTTTCCTGACCGTGGAAACATACCCTAAATGTGAATATCTCTGCAATGGAGTGACGAGGCACAAAATTGAAAGAAGCAACAGAATCAGAGCAGCTCAAGCTTTTTTTTTTTTTTTACAAGGTTTGTAACTCAACTTTTTGAGCAAGTAACAGGCCCTCTTTAGAAAAGTTTTCTGGCGTTCTGGAAGAAGAACAGCAGCAAATGTTCTAAACTAAAATGAAGATAGTGCATCAAGTGGCCAATTCATGTCTGCCCAGAAGCCATCGACAAGGTGACCCTCTTTCCTGGGAACCTAACCTAATATGATACCTCTCCTTGGCTGAAAGGTAGGATCCAGCAGTGACTAAAATCACCATAGGCTGATGGGTGAAGTGTCAGTCAGAAAGCCTATGTATAAATATCAGAGACTGACCATAATTTCCAAACAGCTCAGGAGAGGTTCATTCATTCATTATGGAATATTATATTCATTCATATTTCAAAGCTATTCAGAGTTATGAATAAGGGTTGCTAACCCAAACGAGTAAGCCTATGGATCCTTAATCTTTTTTTTATCTTTTTGCTTTTTCTCAAGGCCACATTCACATGCCCAATATCTGTTCAGTATTTTATCTCAGTATTTGAAAGCTAAAATCAGGAGTGGATGAAAAATACAGAAGTGGTGCATGTGTCTAGTATACTTTTCCTCTGACTGTTCCATTCTTGGTTTTGGCCTACAAACACTGATGTAAAATATTGAACGTGGCCTAAAAGTTAGGTCTTAACATTTCCTCATTGGTACTGGAGCCCAGTCCTCATGGACTCTTCTTCGATTTCTGACCTGGATACCAGCTTGATGTGTTCCTACACTTCCTGCACCACACCCTGACCAAACAAGGTCAACCATGGTTCCTATATGCATACAAGTGGCTTTCATATTGAATTACTCTCCCTGAAAGGTGAGCTGATTAGATTTTTATTCCCTTCACTATGAATGCTATATACTGCGCTGTGTGAGCATCAAGATCTCACTACTGGATTATTTTGCGGATTATGAAAAGGTGTCATCTGAAGGCTCAGACCCCACTTCTATGATTCTGTGAGCAGATAATGACTAAGTAAAGATGTTTCTTTTCTATCTAAAACAAGTGTGTCTTGGTCTGAGAGCCCTAATCAGCCATACTTTTCCTTCCTTACTTCTATGATTCTGGCCATTTGTAGTCAGCACACATTCCACATTTTATGTGCATTTTAATTTTTTTAATAACTTATGTTTGCTAAATTCATTATTTCTATGTTTGCTATTGACTTTTCAAGGAAAGCCCATAAAAAAAACAGGTAATAGATTCTTTTTGCATTTTCTCTCTGGTCAGCACATTTAAAATACTGTTACATTATTAGTTCAGGCGTTGTGCGACTTGATAAAAGAATATGACGAGCCGCTGGTCTATGTATTGCTCGAGCTATGAAATAAATCTACTTTCTATCTAAATATCCATTTTTAACACAAGCACTTTTATATATTCTACTGTCATTGAGATACAAGACAAAGACAGATGACTACCTGCTTCTAATAGGCTTCAACCTTTCTCAGCACTTCTTCTGCTTGAATGAACCCAACTTAATGTAACTAGGTATAGCGTGCAGCAAAAATAGCCAATGTAATATTCATTGCGACCATAGATTTCCATCTCATACATACAAATCATGGGTGAAGTCAGATATTTGCCAAATCAAACACAGAAAAAAATCCTGGGTATCCAGGCCAGATGCAGGCCTTGGGTTTTTTTGTGCATAAGTAAATGTCATGACATAGAGGTTTTGTTTTCAAAGACAGTAGCTTTCATTATGGAGCTTTGTCTATTCCCGGAGATCAAAATGACCCAAATCTAAATCCATTTTCAATGATATTTCCCTCTGCTTAGGCTGGATCATCTGCACATTCTTTTAGCTGGATTGTGTCTTGTGTTTTCCTAACCAGCTGCCCCATGTAAATTCTGCTGAGTTTGGCTGTATTACGGTGCTTAGTCTACTCGGAGCCGAATAAATATGCTCTATGTGATACAAGACAACTACTTGGGACATGAAAGTAGCAGAAGAATTAAATGTTTATTTGGAAATATAAATTCATAGTCCCCGAATGTGAGTAAAATGTTATCAGTTGTGTCCATCAAGATATGAAGGAGCAAACAGGCTGAATCGACCAGATCAATGAAGTGAATTGATTTTAAATCTTTGCATGTGTAAATGTACAAACATTCGTTTCAACTCCTTCATCTAAAGGCTGGGTCTCACATAACGATACACCAGTGATCCCGACAACGATATGCACTTGTCAGGATCGCTGGTGTATCGCTACATGATCGCTGCTGAGCTGCCAAACAGGCAGCTCAGGCAGCGATCTGGGACAGCGACACTGCGGGTAACATCGCTTAGTTACCCGCAGTGTACCTTGGATACCAGCACGCTGATGCAGGGAGCTGGTATCCAAGGTACACAGCGGGTTTCCAAGCGCTGCGCGGTGCCTGGAAACCCGTTGTGTACCTTGGATACCAGCTCCCTGCATCAGGGCGCTGGTATCCAAGGTACACAGCAGGTTTCTAGGCACAGCCCCGCGCCTGGAAACCCGCTGTGTACCTTGGTTACCAGCGGATCGCTGGTCTCCCGCCTGTCACACGCAGCGATGCGTGCCTGTCAGCGGGAGACCAGCGATCAAAAAAATGTCCTGACATTTCAGCGACGATCAGCGATACCTGGCAGGGGGGCTGATCGTCGCTGAATGTCACACACAGCGATTTCGCTGGTGAGCTCGGTGCTGCGTCACAAAACTAGTGACTCAGCACCGATCTCGGTAGCGATATCGCTATGTGAGACGGGCCCTTAAGGAAAACTGGATTCAAATAATCTGCAGCATTTAATATTCTGCATAAGGGATTATTGTGAGAATATGTATAAGCCATGGCTGAAAACCACAGCATTTGAGTATTTTTCTTGCATTTTTGCAGCGTAAATAATATGCTGTAAAAACCATTGCGGACTTTGGTGCAGAAATGCTGCTGACCTGAACACAATTTAATCTTTGCCTTGGAAACAATTACATCCACAGACAAAATTGCCATGCAGATTTTTGAAAGGATAATTGACATTTTGTGAAATCTCATTCACAATACTGTTCTTTTATTATAAATCTGGAAGGAAAATTCACTGTGCGTGCAACCTGTGGGGATGTAGCCTTTGATTATCCTTCTGTACAATTTTGGAGAGGTCAGCATTAAATTCAGCAAATATTCTGCAGAATTCTCCAAACTTAATCTTTAACTATTGACAGCATGTATCAGGCACTGGCTGTGTGAAATCAGCCGGGTAGTCTGACTCTGAAGCGCTGCAGTATTCCAGTGAATACTTTAAAAGCCACAAGGGACTGAGCGGATCAGATGACTAGTCGGAAAGATGGTTCCCCAACGTCTTCTCCCTGCCCACTGCTAATGACTGATGTGTCTATCCCCATACAATCTTGCAAGGAGAGACCTGTCACTCAAAGGGGGGTGGGCGGGGTGAAGTCACCAGGGACCGGCCTTACCAGTTAGTGCTGCAGCATTTCAAAGTCAGACAAACAAGACTGAAATCATACAACCAATGTCTGACACATGCTGCCCATGGATCTGTCCGCAAGTATCGGCTATCAGGATCCCTTTAAGGGGTTGTTCATTACTTGGACAACCCCTTCTGAATCCCTATGTTTCCACCTTGTAAAATAATAACACTCACCTCTGTGCCGGCGCCATTCTAGCGGTGTCAGCACTGGCTCTCCCGGGGACTGCATGACATTGTTATAATAACATTTAGGCTACGGTCACACGTTCAGCATTTGGTCAGTATTTGACATCAGTATTTGTAAGCCAAAACCTGGAGTTGGTGATAAATACAGAAGTGGTGACGTGTTTCAATTATACTTTTCCTCTGATTGTTCCACTCCTGGTTTTGGCTTACAAATACTGATGTAAAATACTGACCAAATACCGAACGTGTGAAAATAACCTTATACTCATTTCTGGTGCCGACATCATTCTAACGGTGTCAGCGCTGACTCTCGCAGGAACTGAGTGACATTCTTATGTCACGCGATCTCTGCTGCCAATCAGTCAGAGATTGACAGAGGGATTTATCTGGTTAACAGTTGTGGGTGGATCTTTGCTCCACCCAGGGCTGTTAAAGGCACATGACAGCTGATTAAATTAATTGTCATGTGCCTGGAAAGTTGTCGCTTCAGCGCCGGAGCCTACATCAAATTCAGGGACATGATATATGACATAAAATATACGTCATATTCTTGAAGATTAAGTATGAGGCACGAGCATTTTAATAAATCTAGTACATCATTTACTATGTACAGTTTGAGTCGAAGAATTAAATCTATACCAGATATTGGCTAGTGTAAATTATAGCATATGTGCTAGGCTGTGTGTGTCCCCTTTCCCTTTCAAAAGCTTTTCCCACCTTTTTGGAAAAATGCCATTGGGGTGACAGATTAAAACATATCAAATTATGGCATCTACTTTGAGGGCACTATCATTTGCAACTTTTTTTTATTTCGGAAAATGGCATAAATGCAGTAAGAAATGTCCCCCAATATCTTTTCTCTCAATGCAAAGATATGCAGCTGTATAAGCATGCAATTGTATGTAGGAACATAATCAATTAATGGAATTTTCTAATGTGGTAAAATCTTAACCTAAGATGTATAGATGTAGAATCTGGCAATATGACTGTCGGAGATATAAACTATTTGCATAGTGTGTGCAACATGCTATTCTATGACCACCGCGTGTCCCATCTGTTATGTTGGTGGATCATTGGCAATTATGGTTTACATTTATTTACATCACCCCAATAACTGCAAGAAAAAAAATGTATCTGCTGCATATACAGTGCTGTGCACAAGTTTTATGCAAGTTTGGAAAAAATGCTGCATGGTAAGAAAGCTTTCAAAAACAGAAGTGTTAAAAAAATTTTTTTTTATCGATTAACAAATGCAAAGTGATTTAACAAAAGGGAAATCAATATTTGGTGTGACCACCCTTTGCCTTCAAAACAGCATAAATTTTTTTAATGACACTTACACAAAGTCAGGGATTTTGTAGGATTATAGTCAGGTGTATGAGTAGGCAATTATACCAATCAGGTGATAATCATCATCTTTTTCATATGTAGGTTGAAACACAGTCATTAGCTGAAACAGAAACAGCTGTGGAGGAGGGTTAAACTGGTTATGGAACAGCCAAACTCTACTACAAATGTTCATACTGCATGGCAAGACTAAGCAGAGCAATAGGACAAAAGGTAGTTATACTGCATCAGCAAGGTTTCTCCTAAAGATTTCAATGCAGACTATGCTGTTCAAGTTATTTTGAATATGCACCACAAAATGTTCAATGTTGAGGACCACAGATGGAGTGTTTGGCCCAGAGACCAGTGCAGGATAAGGTATGCCACACTGAACAATATCGCTAACGGATCGCAAAAAACGTCACTATTTAGTGATCCCGTTAGCGATGTTGTTCATGCGGCATCTGCCAGCGACGAGTTCCTGCTGTGATCTCGCTCGTCGCTGGAATCGCTCCGGACCCTATTTTCTCGTCGGCGCTCCGCTGGGTAAGTATATATCGCTAGTGTGCACCTTTTCTTAGCGATTTAGCGTACTTTTGTACCGCTAAAGTCGTTAAGAAGATCGCTAACGCGATAGCGTCGTTAACTATACGCTAATGTGGCCGCACTTGCGATATAGAAACAATCCGCTAGCGATCGCATTAGTATGCTCGTTATCGTGATCGCTAGCGGGATGTTTAGTGTGGCAGTACCTTAAAAGACACATCATGCTACTTCCCTTGAATCAGATGTGCAGCAGAGTCTTCACTCAGAACAGGCAGAAGGCATAGAACCAGCTACACTCATTTAGTATTTGGATAAGTCTAATAAGATGTTATCTTCAGGGAATAATTGTGGCCGAACAGCCATAACTTTGACATGGAAGCAAGGCCAAGGGACTCAAGTATGCATAAAAATGTAGGAACTGGAGAGCAAAAAAACTGTCAGCATGTACACTCGATTGAGGAGTCAAAACATGAAATATTTTACTATAACAAAAGGTAGTTTGTTCACCAAAGGGCTGGGGAGTGGTACAATAATGAGTGTCTGCAGGAACAGTGAAGCACGGTGGAGTATCCTGGCAGGTTTCAGGCTGCATTTCAGCAATGGAGGCCCCAATACAGTCAGATACTTGTACATCATGGAATAATATATCAGTACAGCGCCTGATTAGTTCCAAATTTTTTCTGAAGCAGAACAACATTCAAACATATAAACAATGTCATTATGAATTATCTTCAGTGTATAGAAAGACAAGGAGTCCTGGAAGTGATGACTTGGCTCCCACAGCGCCCTGATCTCAACATGATCGAGTCTGTCTGGGATCACATGAAGAGACAAAAGGTTTACACAAGCGACATCCACAGAAGATCTGTGATTGGTTCTCCAAGATGTTTTTAACAATCTTCCTGCAAAAGTTTCTTCAAAAACTGTGTGCAAGTGTACCTAGAAGACTTGATGCTGTTTTGATGGCACAGAGTGGTCACAGCAAATGTTGATTTGTATTAGATTTCTCTTTTGTTCATTCATTTTGAATTTTGTTCAAAATAAGGTATTAACACTTCCATTTTTGAAATCATCCTTACATTGCTGAATTTTTTCCATTCCTGCTTAAAACTTTTGTACAGTACTGTACTTTATTTAGCTTAAACATTAAACAATAATTTAAGTCACCATGTTATTTACTAGGTTGTTTTTTCTCATATTTGAATAACAGAATGTGGTTTTCATTTCTTGCACTGTATCCATTTTTGGTCCATTACACCTGCTGCTATTCTTTTTTTCACGAGGGCATTAACTTGCTTTGGCGAATCTGATCCACAAAATGGATCTGTATCTGTTCTTTTGTTTTTTTTTGTGGACCTTAAGTCCGCAAAACAAAAGACATAAAAGCATTCTGGTTGTAATGGATCTGCGATCTATTAGTATAATGAATAGCAGTCTTAGGGCCCCGTCTCACATAGCGACGCACCAGCGATCCCGACAACGATATGAACTTGTCAGGATCGCTGGTGTGTCGCTACATGATCGCTGCTGAGCTGCCAAACAGGCAGCTCAGGCAGCGATCAGGACAGCGACACTGCGGGTAACGTCGCTTAGTTACCCGCAGTGTACATTGGATACCAGCCCGCTGATGCAGAGAGCTGGTACCCAAGGTACACATCGGGTTTCCAGGTGCTGCGCAGTGCATGGAAACCCGAAGTGTACCTTGGTTACCACTCCCCTGCAGCAGTGCGCTGGTATCAATGTAAACATCGGGTTTCCAGGCACAGCCCGCGCCTGGAAACCCGATGTGTACCTTGGTTACCAGCTCCCCTGCAGCAGTGCGCTGGTATCCAATGTAAACATCGGGTTTCCAGGCACAGCCCCGCGCCTGGAAACCCGATGTGTACCTTGGTTACCAGCTGATCGCTGGTCTCCCGCCTGTCACACACAGCGATGTATGCTGGCCAGCGGGAGACCAGCGATCAAAAAAAAGTCCAGGCATTTCTGACACGACCAGCGATTCACAGCAGGGGCCTGATCACTGGTACGTGTCAGACATAGCGAGATCGCTGCTGAGATCGCTGTTGCGTCCCAAAATTTGTGACTCAGCAGCGATCTCGCTAGTGATCTTGCTATGTGAGACGGGGCCCTTAGGCCACGTTCACACGTTCAGTATTTGGTCAGAATTTTACATCAGTATTTGTAAGCCAAAACCAGGAGTGGCACAATCAGAGGAAAAGTATAATAGAGACACGTCACCACTTCTGGATTTATTACCCACTCCTGGATTTAGCTTACAAATACCGAGGTAAAATACTCACCAAATACTGAACGTGTGAACGTGGCCTTACCAAAAAATACTGTTGTGAAAGAGCCCTAAATTCAATACACTTGTAATACGGCACATAAATTAAACACCTTTGTAAAGCATATTGACAAAATAAAACAGTCCTGAGAACCTAGCTTTGTGATTCCTTCTTGTGCCCCCATAAATATAGATAAAATAAAAAGACAATGAAAAGATAGACTCAGCTATTGGGCAAATATCACCGGGCCCCTTTAAGACCGAAAAGTCAAAATAAAAAAATGTCATTCTTTCAGTTACAAGGATAGATATTTGATTGCTAGGAGGAGAAAAAAAAATCAAGTGGTATCTAATCCTACGCTTATGAAAAATTAATATGTCATCAGAGGAATCACAAGTACAGCTAAGATTAATGAAAGGCGCTTAAAAAATTACAAGCACACAAACTGATTTGATTAAAAAATAATCTCACTGGTCGTCCTGTAATATTCCTCAACTTATCCGCATCTATCCTGTCAGATGGTTATGATTAAAAATAGGTCAGTGTGAGGCTACTGATAGGAATCACATGCAAAATGCACAAGCAATGAATAGGAGCAGGAATGTCCAGACAGTTAAAATTGAAGATCAGTACAAAAAACCCTACAGTGCAGGATGAGCCTGCAGACCTGGGGATCTCAAAGGATCCAAGGAGGAGGGAAAACATTCAATCTTACCTGAATCCTTTAATGTCTTGGCCTCACTGCTGCTGTCTTTCTCATTTGTGCCTTTCTCCTCGGCTGGGGCTACTGCTGTAATTTTCGGAGTTTCTTCTACTTCCTCTGCTTGCTCTTCTGGAAAACATTAAAAGAATAGGTGCATTTTAGAAACCATTTTCCCTTTCTTTTTTGCAGTCCTATTTACTAATAGAAATGCAACGTAAAAGAAAAAAAGACTTGACATGGAAGATTGTAGCTATAGATAGATACAAATACATAATGTCCAAACATGATTATACATAGCGTTCCACCATCCATTCATCCAGTAACATGTTTTTCCCGTTTTTTATTTTTTTTGCTGCCGCAGCAATACCCTTTGACTAATGTGAATAATAACTATTTATGTTTGCCCTGCAACATTGTAACAAAGGCGAGGAGAGACTGTTCAAGGATGCAAGTCGAAAGAGCCTATGTTAGAGAAAAAGAGCAATGGAGGGGTTTTTCTCTGAAAACAATAGCGAGTGCTAGGAGCTATTCTTCCCCAGACTTATTTTTTTTTTTTAGCATGGCTTGTAATTAATAATTGAATAGCTACAGTGTTTTTATTGTTTTACCACAAGGGGAACTGCAAAGGTTATTTGATACGATGAAGGATCATCTCAAGAAATCTGCATCGCACTCACCTCACTTATATGTTCACACCAGCCAGATTACATAGAAATCTTCACAGTAACTCAACCCTATTTAATTATTCTGTAAATCTTAGCTATGCTGCTGGTGGATTAATCTGTTTATGCAGTTAGCCTCTATGCTGGGGCTGTGTAGCACTAATCCATGAAAGACCCACTGTTCCTTTTCATCCTGTGATCATTTGTCTCTCACTGTGCTGATGTCACATTTTAATGAATTTTTAGCAATCTGAGTAATGCCAGATAACCAGGCCCTGCAACTCCCCACTGCACTTCATGCTGTTTTCATTGCTGTACAAAAATAAAAATCATATTTCTCAGCTCAGGTAAAAATTACATAAATTAGGAGGCGAATGTAAACTGTGTTTCAAAGCTCCAGGCTGCTCAATTTCATAAAATCTTTAAGACCATATAATAATAAACTTTCTAAAGCATCTTAAAGTAGGTGTGTGTTTAGATTTATATGTCGTTGTGTGTGTGTGTGTAGTGTATTATATTATATGTGTGTGTTGTGTGTGTGTGTTGTTGTAATGTAACATTGTGTATGTATATGTATGATGTGTATTATGTTGTGTGTGTATATATATTGTGTGTGTGTGTATGTATGTATATTATGTGTGTGTGTTGTATGTATATCTATGTGTGTATGTGTATGTGTGTGTGTATGTATGTGTGTATGTATATGTAATATGTGTGTTGTGTATGTGTGTATGTATATGTAATATGTGTGTTAGTGTTATGGTGTGTATGTATATGTAATGTGTGTGTATGTGTGTATGTATATGTAATATGTGTGTGTATGTTGTATGTGTGTGGTATGTTTTATGTAATATGTGTGTGTATGTGTGTATGTGTATGTATGTATGTGTATGTATGTATGTGTATGTATGTGTGTGTGTATATATCTGTATTTGTGTATGTATGTGTGTGTATATGTATATATGTGTATGTGTATGTATGTATATGTGTTATGTATATACAGTATGTGTGTATGTATGTGTGTGTCTGTGTGTATATGTGTGTATGTATATATGTGTGTGTATGTGTATGTATGTGTGTTTATGTGTATGGGTGTGTGTATGTGTGTATGTGTGTATATATATATATGTATGTGTGTATATGTATGTGTGTATATATGTATGTGTGTATATAATATATCTATATATATACAGTATATATACCACACACACACACATTAGTAAAGATGCTATTCAGAAAGACCTGACCTTTTCCGTTCCTGAGGTTAATTTATATGGTCGATAAAGATTTTATGAAATTGACTATGTAGATTATATATATATATATATATATATATATATATATATATATATATATATATAACAAACACACACACACATACATTTTTTGTTCAGCGATGACGCCATTAACCCTTTGCTGCGCCCCTCCCCCATCCACCCCTGTCCTTTCCCCGCATTAATGTTAAATTACATACTGCATCAAATTTTCATTGTGAAAATTCGAGGCTTGATTGAAAGCAGATAAAGTGGACTTCTCCACGTCACATCTTTTATTAATAATATTCTGACAGCTGAATGAGATCTCATCTAACATATGCAGCAGCTGAGTACAAAGGAAGATAAAAAAAAAAAAAAAAAAAGGGCAAACAGCATCCGTAAGATAGTGGCGGAAAATAAACAGAGCGGAAAAAAAAATGGAATAAACATGAGCAAAGCAACAATGAATGCCGTAACGGGAAAATGCCCCACGAAACCATTGTTTTGCATCTCGTAGGAAGAGGGGTTTGTTAATAATAATTGCCTGCTACTTTACAAATCTGGGTTCAAATGAAAGGCTTTTGGTTTGGGATAATTTATGTATATGTGTATTCACAGATTACATTACAGGGGAAGAAAACAGTTCTTACTGTTCCAGCCATTTATTCTTCCAGTGTTGATTGCTAATCAAACACGGCAGGCATCCTCATCACAGTGGGAATGACGCTGTATTTATTAAGGTGGTAGGGGGCACAGTTTGGTCTGCTGTGAGCCTGTGATCATGACTGGATTGGGCTGTGTTAATGCCAAGTGCACACACATGAGACACACATCCAGTGTCAGGCCCTGAGGCCGGTGGCAGCCCTTGGCAATCCCTTTTTTGTGTCTTTCTTGGAGAGGAGCTATTGTTTTTTTTCTTTTCCTAGATTTACTGACCCATTCCCTAAGGCTGGAGAATGAAGTGTCAAAGAGCTGCTGACTGTCCTTATCTTCGGGGGACATGAAATTTTTAAGACTATTGTGGCACCTATTAATAAAACATCGCGTGCCGGGAAAGCCCCAATGCACGCGGAAGGAAAAAAAAAAAGAAGCAATTATAATGCTACTAAAAGAAAAATCGTATCATCTGGGTCTCATCATACAGTTTTGCAGGGTGCTCTCCGATTTTTTTTTCTGGTATGTGTTTTAAGTGTGAGAGAAATTCCCAGACATGTTCTTCTATACATCATCATAGTGTCTGACCTTAAAGTGACCCTGGCAACAGTTTGAGAAATCTCAACGTGAACAAAGACTCAGTGTCAGCAGCAAGGAAAAGATTGCGGGATAGACTTTCCCCATCAACTTAATCGCAAACAGCAGTTTTTAGGCTATAACTTCATAAAGCTTCCCCAAACCACAAACATATAACCTTTCAAGGTGAAGTAGCCCCTTTACATGGTCCCTTCACCCTCTCTCCCCTCTTTCTGATTTTTCTCTATCCTCTTTTATTCCCTTTGATGTCGAAAGGCAATTAGCTCTAATGTTCAAGAGCTGCAGGCCTGTTTTATGGCTTGGAAGGTGAGAGCTGTTTATTACAGGTAGACTCCAGAGGGTCACAAAGGCTTTGTATATTCTTTAATCACAAGCAAAAATGAAAAAATAAATAATAAAAATAAAGCATGAAATGTATTCTAATTACTATTCAAATTCAAGATCGTTTTCTGCTACCTATTCCTATTGTACTCTTTAGCCCTCTAGGGCAGCAAAACATGGCAGCACAAGACTATTTCTCGCTTCTTGTTTGCCACTGATGGTAGGAAGAATGTCAAAATTAGTCGATGCCTGCAGCAAAGAGATAAAAGTGTCTTCTCCGGGGTTATCACGTTCCAAAGCTTAACGTACCCAGGAGTTCATTTTGGGTGTGTGTGGGTGCAATCCTCGCCAGCACCGAAAGGATTAACTGGAAGCAGGACTTAAGAGGTGTAGCCTTGGTTAAGCCAATGGTCCTTGAAATTGAAGACCTTGGTTCAAGACCAGTGGCAGCTTTCAGTGACCTAGGGCAAAACACTTTATCCCATTGTGCTCCAGAGATCTGACAATTCAATTGCAAGCTCTGCGGGTCAGCTTTTCATTGTGATCTATTGTTTCTAAGCATGCAAGAATGTAGCGCCATTCATAACTGAATGACATAATAGCCTACGCACCAACACATAAACATGAATAGACGTTTCGGATAAACAAGATATTTTACATATTTTTTGAAGGTTCCCATTACACAATCCTTAGGAGAGCTTCAGTTTTTCATGCCTTAAAATGTTTGCACATGTCCAGTTTTGGAATGCTCACAATGAATTAACTATCGGGAATGGGCTTAATAAGCAATCTGTTTGCATTACGGTTTTGTTAGCACCTGGTTTTATTTTACCTAAATATTTAAGGTCCCCTTTGATGTGCAGACCCCTGGATACACATGTTATTAACATTTCCACCATCTGATCTATAGAGTGAATATTCATAGGCACATTCTGTGTTCTTTTTTTGTAGGCTATAACTACTGCTGTCAAAACTATTTTTAACACAACTCATTTCAAGCAGGAAAAAAGTATAATATATTGAATTTGATTTCCAGCAGACTGTGCCTTTGATGAAGGATCCTCGTAGACCCGTACAGTGTACAGCAGACAGATGTTTATATTTTCTGACACTGATCAGTCGAATACAAATCTTTTCCATATCTTCTTTATTAAACATATTTATCATGTCACCATTTTTGACACAAACTGTCACCGTGGCCGTTTTAGGTTAGTAAGGAGCAGCGGCGTCTTCAAAATTCTAATTCCATTATATTAAAAATTCTTTCATGTTTGTTATTTAATAAGATTTACACTATGGCTACTAACTACTTCTGTATGGCTGTGTTATCCAATCCTCCGATCAGAAGTGATAGATATCACTATAATTAATATAAAGTCGTTCACGATTTCTACGTCTTTAAATAGATGTTGATGGGACTTAATGCAATATCGTTATTTATGATCTACCGCAATGTCAACTGAGCAGAAGTACACCAATCATTTTTATTTCTGTGTCATAGTGCCACTGCTGATGGAATAAATAATGCCTTGGGCACCTGTGCCACTGTTAAATATACACCAGTCGAGTGACAAATTTTTACCTGTGAATCCCGCGTGTATATGATTGGTGCAAATAAATAATGTTGGATATTTATTTTATTTAATTTGCTCACCTATATAGCGCCATTAATTCCACAGTGCTTTACTTATATTATCATTGCTGTCCCCATTGGGGCTAACAAAGTAACTTCCCTATCAGTATGTCTTTGGAATGTGGGAGGAAACCGGAGAACCCAGAGGAAACCCACGCAAACACGGGGAGAACATACAAACTCCTTGCAGATGTTTCCTTGGTGGGATTTGAACCCAGGACCCCAACGGTGCAAGGTTGCAGTGCTAACCACTGAGCCACTGTGCTGCCCCAGATATGTCGGATTCTGTCATTGATTCATTAGTTTAAAGCAGCACTCTAGCATTTTTTTTACTGCAGAGATGCAATGGTGCTACTAATCTCAGTTCCTTGACCCTAATCTCATACTTACAAGCTGCCATCTTCATCTGTTCTCGCTCCAGTGTTTGCTGGGCGAGCAGCCGGAAATCACTACTCAATGTAAGTCTATGAGAGCCAGAACAGGGCTCACTAAAACTTGCATCAAGAGCTTGTGAGCGTTCGCTCTGACTTCCCATTCACTCAGAAGTTGCGAACACAAGATGGCGGCTGTGCGAACACTAATGGCACCACTCAAGCGCTGAAATAAGGAGTGATGTTTTATTCCTTAGGCAAATCTGATTCAGCAGCGATACAGCTACAACTCCACCTAGTCATACTTACCCACACCTAAAGGACCATAGACATGATAATTTCATAGAACTGAAAGGCATCTGGGTGTTACAACGGCAACATGGATATGAAAAGTGACCACATTACTGCTGTCTGCAACTGGTAAACTATATTATCTCATAGGCTACTGTATACTATCTCTCTGCAAGTTAGCTAAAGAAAACTTTCTCAAGTACCATATATCGGAGGTAGCAAGCAAAGTCAACAGGCCAAGCAACAAGGCAAAAATACTACCAAAAACAGAATTTTTCACTGCAGCTACCAATAGGTCACATTTCTGGGACAGTTTTCAACCTTCTGGAGAAGAGCTGATTTGCCTATTTTTTCCCATGAAACATTGTCTCTAAGACTCCATACTTTAACACTAGAACTACTGATGGAGTCATTTTGACTCCTTTCGTTTTTTATTTCTCTTCTGTGACTACATTTTTCAGAATTCCGGCTTGAAACTCGGTGACTTTTCCTCAAATATGATGTGAAAAAAGATTTTGTGAGAATAAATAATTTTGGTGAAAAATTTGCGCGTTTTTTTCAAAATTTACCAAGAACTACTGAAGGGAGTCATTTTGACTCCTTACTATATTTTGAGGTCCTTTTGTCACTAAATGTTGCTATAAAGTTTTGTGCATAATTTTTTCACTCTGTCTTATTTACCCTGATGTTCATATAGATGTAGTTCAATTTACATGTCAACTTTTCACATTTTCCTTGTGTTTTACCTGCTTGTATTACTGTGTAATGCTGAACAAAATAGCTTGTTTACTCTAGGCTCTTATCTTATGCTAATGAAGGGTGGTGTTTTTCTAAGGTCCTAGCAGGAGACAGTATTTGTAAGGTTCTGTGTATCTGTTTCTGAAACTCAGTTTGTTCGTCGGCCATTTTGCTTTCTGTTTTGTGGCAGCTATCTTGCCCTCAGTCAAAATGGAGTTTTCCAGCTTGCATGTTCCCGCCCTGATTCTCTCCGTTTGCTTCTTAAACAGCCACAGCTGAGCAATCAGTGCTTCAGAATCTAGCCTGCAGTGAACCTGTGTTCTGACTCCTGAAGCCTTGGACCTTGTACTCCAGCCATTCCTACTGAGGAACTCTGAAGCACTTGTGGACTCTGAACTCTGCTCTTGAGAGCCTCACGTTTGCATGGACTTGCGGTAACAGAGAAGAAGATCTGAATCTGTTGTGGAGAGTTATTGCTGAGCTTAGATTACTCTGGCCTGCTGTGTCTCCTGCTTCTGTGTTTGCAACCTGTGTGTTTATTTTTTGCCAATTTGTATGAAGCAATACAAGACTTTCTTTATCAACCTGTGTCTCAAGTATTTTCATCGCACCCAAGCACAAGACGCTATATGAACTGTACCACATACATTACAAGATTCTGAAGCCAAACGTTAGTGTCTGCTGGGTCTGGAAAGGCTTGTCTGCTGTACTGTGGATATCGGATGTCCGGTTGTACTTTCTGTGATGACAGTGGTTGTGACTTCTCACAACCATTCCAGGTGAGCAATTCCCTTAAGTTTTTTTTTCTGCAGTGTTATCACAGGTAAACACTATTGTTTTCTTTTTTTTTTCTCTTCTTTTTGTCTGCTGAAACTCTGGATATCAGATGTCTGGTTGAAAGCTTTCTGTGATGATAGTGGTTGTGACTTCTCACAACCATTCCAGGTGAGCAGTTCCCTTAAAGTTTTTTCTTTCTTCAGTGTTGCCACAGGTGAACACTATTGTTTTTTTTTTTCTCTCCTCTTTTTCCAGTAATCCTGTCTTAAAAGATCTGGAAAATGGAGGCCCGCATAAAGGAACTTTGCGGAGTGACTGATAATATCCTTGCAGATTTGCAGAATATAAAGACCCGTTTTACAAATCTTCAGGACCTAAATAATCACAATTTGCAAGTGGTTGGACAGACTACCCAGGATTTGCGAGCCAGGATTGAGGTTCTGGAGGGGCGAGTCCAGGCTCCTGCCGTGGCCCCGAGTTCTGGGATTCCCAAGTTGCCCCCTTTTCGTTTTGGTGGTGAACGTGAAAAATTCAGGGGATTTGTTAATCAATGCAATCTTTTTTTTTTCTGCACATGCTTCACAATTTCCTACTGAACGATCTAAGGTGCTTACTATAATTATGTTGCTTACCAACAAGGCTTTGATGTGGGCAAACCCTCTGATTGAGACTGAGGATGATTGTTTGAATCACCTTGATGATTTTATTTCAGCCATGGGGCAGGTGTTTGATGACCCCAATCGAGGTGCAACAGCTGAAGCAGCCATGTTAGCTTTGCGCCAAGGTAAGCACTCGGTAGCTGAATATGCCTTGGATTTCAGGAGATGGGCCCTTGATACCACCTGGGACAATTCCGCCAAAAAATCTATTTTTCGAAAGGGGTTATCCCCACTGATTAAGGATGAACTTGCTCGTGCCGACCCTCCCACTGCATTAGGTGACTTTATTAACTACTGCATCCGTATTGATACTCGTTTAACTGAACGCAGGCAAGAGAGATGGTTCGAAAGCAATCGTACTAACCTTTTCCTACCTTCCTCTCCAGCTAAGGAACCTTTGAATAGGATTACACGGGAACCTGAACCTGAACCCATGCAGGTAGACTCTTTACTACGACGGGTTAGTGATGCACGCAAGGAACATCGTTTTAAGGAGAATCTATGTTTTTATTGTGGTAAGTCAGGGCACTTTATTATTAACTGCCCCAGCCGTTCTCGCAAGACTACTGCAGCACTCATTCATTGTGAGTGTTGCGAGAGGGGATCTGTCAGGTCCGAGCCTCAGGCTCCAGAGAGATCTGCAGCAACAGATCTTGATTTCTCGGACTTAAACTCCGTTACCTCTGAGGACGTTGACTGTGTAAATGCTGCCATCTTTCAAGTTTCCTCAGCGGTGTCCCAGCTGAGTTGTAAAAAAAACAATTCTCACTGTTTTCTTTCCATCAAACTCTGGGTTGACTCAGCCTGGGTGTCTAGCTCTGCTATGATCGACTCAGGTGCAAGTGGAAATTTTATGGATGTCTCCTTTGCTCTGAAACAGGGAATACGTTCAGTGAAGAAGGCTACTCCAGTACAGATGGAAACTGTGGATGGCTCCCTGCTGACCTCTGGACCAGTGGATCAGGAAACAGAGCCTTTAAAGGTTCTTATGGGTAAAGATCATCAAGAGAAACTGTCCTTTATGCTTATCTCTTCTCCTCACTTTCCCATTATTCTAGGGCTACCATGGCTGCAGGCTCAGAATCCTACCATTAACTGGGAGACCAAGGAATTACACTTTCCAGAGAAACAGATGAGTCCAAAAATTTCAGCTTGCTCTGTTCCTAAAGGAACCATGTCAGTCCCTGAACTACCAGCTGTATACCAGGACTATGTGGATTTATGTGACAAGAAGAACGCTGACCAGCTTCCTCCTCACCGTCCATATGATTGTCCAATTGAATTATTGCCTGGAGCAGAGATACCTTTTGGTAAGATCTACCCCTGGCGGGGCCCGAGCTGAAGGCTTTAAAAGAGTACATAGACGAAAATCTAGCCAAGGGCTTCATACGCCCTCTTCATCTCCTGCAGGGGCACCCATATTCTTTGTAAAGAAGAAAGATGGATCCCTGAGACCATGCGTAGACTATAGGGAACTCAATAAGGTTACTATTAGAAACCGTTATCCATTGCCTTTAATCCCTGAGTTATTGGAGAGAGTGCGACATGCCAAATTTTTTTCTAAACTAGATCTTCGTGGGGCCTATAACTTAGTCCGTATTAGACCTGGGGATGAATGGAAGACTGCATTCAGGTCACGCTATGGACACTTTGAATATCTAGTTATGCCTTTTGGTCTGAGTACCGCCCCAGCCACTTTCCAACACTTGGTGAATGACATCTTCAGGGATCTCCTGGATACATTCGTGGTAATTTATTTGGATGATATTTTAATTTTTTCTAACTCCACAGAGGAACATCATGGACATGTGAGAATGGTCTTGGAACGTCTAAGACAAAATCATCTTTACATCAAGCTTGAAAAGTGTGAATTCCATAAGACCGAAATTCAATTTCTGGGGTATGTACTGTCTACACAAGGAATTAGTATGGATGGAAGTAAAACCCAAGCCATCAATGATTGGCCAAGTCCTAGAAATGTGAAGGAGGTACAGCGCTTCATCGGGTTTGCAAACTTCTATAGACGTTTCATTAGAAATTTCTCTGAGGTAGTGTCACCTATCACCCAACTTACCCGGAAAGAGTCTAAGTTCTCCTGGACTCCCCAAGCCCAGGAAGCATTTTCCCGTCTAAAAGATAAATTTACCACTGCACCTATCCTAGTACATCCCAACCCAGAGCTTGCCTTCATAATAGAGGTGGATGCTTCAGACTGTGCCGTGGGAGCTATACTCTCTCAGAGAACAGGTGAGAAGAATGTCTTGCATCCCTGTGCTTTCTTTTCCCAGCAGTTGTCTTCGGCTGAGAAGAACTACGATGTGGGCAATAGAGAGTTGTTGGCCATTATTGCCGCCTTCAAAGAATGGAGACACCTTCTTCAAGGAGCTGCACAGCAAATAGTCGTTCTGACAGACCATCGTAATCTTGAGTTTATCAGGTCGGCTAAGTGCCTGACTCCTCGCCAGGCTCGCTGGAATCTTTTCTTAAACCAATTTAATTTTATTATTTCTTATAGACCAGGATCGCGCAATGGAAAGGCTGATGCACTCTCTAGGATTTACTCAGCAGAGACACGTCCAATTACTCCTCCTAAGACTATTCTTCCTGACTCTAGATTCCTAGGAGTGATTCATCATCAAGACCTAATTAAAGACATCAAGGAAGCATACCATGCAGATTCTTTTTTGGCTCAACCCCCAAGGGACGTAAGTCTTGTCTTTAAGAATGGTGTGTGGATTCTGGGACAACGTCTGTATATACCTGAAACAGTCAGATTGAGAGTATTGCAACTCATTCACGATTCCAAAATAGCCGGGCATAGAGGAATTCTAAAGACACAGGAATTTCTTTCTCGTTTCTTTTGGTGGCCCACTTGTAGGAAGGATGTTTTGGACTATGTCACTTCGTGTGAGGTTTGTGCAAGATGCAAAACACCTCGCTCTTCACCAACTGGTCTGTTACAGCCTCTTCCCACCCCGTCCCGCCCGTGGGGATCCATTTCTATGGACTTCATTGTGGAATTACCAACCTCTCAAGGGAAGAACACTATTCTAGTGGTGGTTGACCGTCTAACAAAGGCAGCTCATTTTATCCCTTGTGTCGGCTTACCCACTGCAAAACAGACATCAGATTTGATGATTAAAGATGTGTTTCGCTTACATGGAGTACCGGATGAGGTTATTTCGGATCGAGGGGTGCAATTCACTTCTAGGTTTTGGCAAAATTTCTGTGCAGCATTGGACATTAAAGTAAACCTTTCTTCTGCTTTTCATCCCCAGACTAATGGACAAACCGAACGAACCAATCAAACCCTGGAGCAGTATCTCCGCTGCTTTATCTGCCACCTACAGGATGATTGGGTGGATCTACTTCCATTGGCTGAGTTCTCTTACAACAACTCTCAGAGTGCCTCCACTAAACAGTCTCCTTTTTACTCTAATCTAGGTTATCATCCTAACATTCTACCACGATTTCCCATAGAGACGCCTTTGCCAGCAGTGGCTGAAAGAGTCACGACTTTACAGAAGAATATGGATCTTCTAAAGGAGAATCTGGAATCGGCTCAGGAAAGGTACAAGAAGGCAGCAGATAAATTTCGTAAACCTGCACCAGCTTTTAAGGTAGGAGACCTGGTCTGGCTGTCAACCAGAAATCTTAAGTTAAGGATTCCATCGTCTAAGTTGGGACATAAGTACATTGGACCCTATAAAATCAGTAAAATTATAAGTGCCGTTGCTTGTCGTCTTCAATTGCCCAGAACTATGAGAATCCACCCTGTCTTTCATGTATCCCTACTAAAGGCTGCGACACCCAATACGTTTCCTGGACGTTCTTCTCCTTGCCCTGACCCAGTGCTAGTCGATGGTCAGGAGGAATTTGTGGTGGAAAGGATTTTAGATTCCAGGTTGTATAGAAATCAGTTACAATATCTGATTAAATGGCAGGGCTACCCAGTGGAGGACAACTCATGGGAGCCAGTCAATAACGTTAATGCTCCTCGCTTGCTCCGTCAGTTTCATCAGAGGTACCCACACAAGCCTGGTCTGAGGTCATCCGGAGGTTGTCCCTAAGGGGGGAGTAATGTAAGGTTCTGTGTATCTGTTTCTGAAACTCAGTTTGTTCGTCGGCCATTTTGCTTTCTGTTTTGTGGCAGCTATCTTGCCCTCAGTCAAAATGGAGTTTTCCAGCTTGCATGTTCCCGCCCTGATTCTCTCCGTTTGCTTCTTAAACAGCCACAGCTGAGCAATCAGTGCTTCAGAATCTAGCCTGCAGTGAACCTGTGTTCTGACTCCTGAAGCCTTGGACCTTGTACTCCAGCCATTCCTACTGAGGAACTCTGAAGCACTTGTGGACTCTGAACTCTGCTCTTGAGAGCCTCACGTTTGCATGGACTTGCGGTAACAGAGAAGAAGATCTGAATCTGTTGTGGAGAGTTATTGCTGAGCTTAGATTACTCTGGCCTGCTGTGTCTCCTGCTTCTGTGTTTGCAACCTGTGTGTTTATTTTTGCCAATTTGTATGAAGCAATACAAGACTTTCTTTATCAACCTGTGTCTCAAGTATTTTCATCGCACCCAAGCACAAGACGCTATATGAACTGTACCACATACATTACAGTATTCTGGATAGTAACTTTACTTTCAGTTCAGCTGAAGAGACAAAGAGAACAGACGCAGACATACGAGCTCTGAAGACTCATACAGGTATGAATTGTTATGAAATAGTTTAGCTGTCTGTCAACTGATTCAGTCCACCTACTTTTGAAGGTGGCAGAACAGTTATTATTTCTTTTAGTTTTCATTTCATTTCTATTTTTCAGCAGGGAACTATATAGAATTATGGAATTTGTGAGGAATATGGAGAGAAGACGTTTGATAAAGCCTCAGGATATTCTGGCTACTTTGCAATCCATACCGGAGGATGAATCGGAATCCGAATTGCAGGAACATGTATTTGATTCTGACAGTGATGAAGATTTCATTCCTCAGAACATATCAAGTGAATCTGAAGACTCAGAAGGAACAAATCCAGAAGGTAAGTAGTTATGTGTATTTATTTGTTCTTCCACACACTGAATTATGGCCTGTGCATACTAGCAGAATTCTGGCTGAATAGCCATCTGGATATTCTTGCCGCAATACAGGCCGTACCTGCCTGCTCATGCCTGAAGCTCCGCTCCGAACCCCGGGCTGGAGCCGCTGTCAGGGACAGAGCAGCGCTTGCTTACGCGAGAGCACGGCTCCGTCCCAGACAGTGGCTCCAGCCCGGGGTTCGGAGCGGAGGTTCAGGTATGAAACTCCGCTCTGTACCTGAGCGGGCAGGTACGGGCCGGATTGTGGTGAGAATATCCGGTCGGATATTCCGCCGCTAATCCAGCCAGTGTGCACGGACCCTTACAAAACAAAAATTCTAAATATTCATCAACTTTTTTCCAGATATTCCAAGCACATCAACTGGGGATCGGGCTCATGCAGTTATGTTGCCTCGTGACTATCCTCCTGGTCGTGGACAGAAAAAATCAGCAAAACGTCCCAGAAATGAAAGAACAACAGATAACGATGGCGGCGAAGGTAATGCAACAACAAAACACAGAGAAGGCGAATCTGAAGGAATACTAGTTTCAGCGGATGGTATTCAATGGAAACCTGTTGAAATTGGAGAACACTTGCCTGGTAGGCGTGACAGCCAAAATATTCTTCGAGAAGCACCTGGCCCTACAGGATACGCCAGAAGAAATATCATTATCGATAGTCCTTTGAGCGCATGGCGTTTATTTTTTGATTCATATATATTGACACATATAAAGAACTGTACGCTTGCAGAAGCATGCAGGAACAATAATTTACAGTTTACTCTATCTGATGAGGAGCTAGATGCATTCATTGCGATATTCTATGCTCGTGGAATATCTGGCACGAACCGTCACTCGATTAGCAGTATTTGGTGTAATGACTGGGGAATACCGTTTTGCAAAGCGACAATGTCTAGGGACCGCTTTGTTGAAATTATGAGGTTTCTCAGATTTGATGAGAAATCTACTCGATCGGAGAGACTGCAAACGGACAAGTTTGATCTATTTTCTACTGTGTGGGACAGGTTTATTGAAAATTGTATTGCGTGTTACAAACCTGGCCCATACATAACGGTGGATGAGCAACTTTTCCCAAGCAAAACTAGGTGTCCATTCACGCAGTACATGCCTTCCAAACCAGATAAATATGGCCACAAATATTGGCTAGCTGTTGAGAAGGAGAGCAAATATCTGGCAAATGGCTTCCCTTATCTAGGCAAAGATGACACACGCCGTGCTGAGGACCGTTTAGCTGACCATGTGGTAATGAAGTTATTGGACCCGTTTTTGAAAAAAGGTCGCAATGTTACAACCGATAATTATTTTACTTCAGTAAATTAGCTAAACAGCTAAAAAGCAAAGGAACAACCATCGTGGGAACACTGAACAAGATAAGGCGAGAAGTGCCTAAAGAAATAAAATCCATGAAAGAGGAATTGTACAACACTAAAGTGTTTAGAAATGAAGACAATTTTACACTTACAGTATATCAAGGAAAGCCCAACAAAAATGTTGTCATTTTGAGTTTCGTCCATCCAGATGTTGTTGTTGCGTCTGATTCCGCTAAAAAAACTCCAGAAACGGTAAAGTTTTACAATGAAACAAAATATGGAGTAGATGTAGTGGATCAGATGGCACGAAAATATACCACACGAACATGCACAAGGAGATGGCCTGTTCATGCATTTGAAAATGCCTTAGACTTTGCGGGTATAAATGCATGGATAATATTCAATGAGATAACCCACCAAAAAATGTCACGCAAGGCATTTTTGCAAACGCTTGTGAGAGAGTTGAGTGGTCCTTATGTCACAGATAGGGAAAAGGGTTCCACGTCCCAAGTTTCTACATGCTCAGAAGTGATGGTTCAAACAAAATTTTGCCAGATCAAAGAAAAGTGCAAGAAAAATAGATCTGTCGGCAATTGTAAGACTTGTGGTAAGTCTTTGTGTGGGCAATGTACTGCCATAAATCAAAGGCAATGCCTAAAATGCGAAACACCAAATGTTTAGAAGGTGAATTCTGCGCCATATTTTCATTTTTATGCTCCTCCACCTACATTTTCTCTGCTTTTTGTTCTTCAGTTGTTGTTTATATGTGTGCACTTGAATAAAAAAAAATGTTTGAAAAACGTCTATTATAATTATTGTTATTTTCTGTAGAAAAATAAGAAAGGCAGAAAAAAAAACACATCAAAAGCATTACTGTTGGATCTCACAATAATAATACATTACAAAAAATATAATTATTAATAAATAACCACAAATGAAACTCTAACAATAAACGAAAACAAGCAAGGAGTCAAAATGACTCCTTTCAGTAGTTCTAGGCGGGGTCACGAGTCCAGTAGTCCTAGTGTTAACCAAATCATCTTAATGGGGTTGTCTACAACTTCCCAAAAAAGTCTAAAAAAAAGAATACTCACCTCCTAGATCGGTGCTACTCTTCCTTACTTAGTACTGCATCCCTTGCAAGTCTATTGGGATCAAAATCCAACTGTGACATCACATAATTGCAGAAACCAATCAACAGATGCTGATTGAGTACAGCATTCACATTTCATAAAAGCGGAAGTAGTACTGCCAAAATGTAAATTCTGCAGTGGCAGCAGCTGATTAGATCTAGCAATCGTAGGATAACCCTGACAGATTTTGGTTTTAGGAGATTGGCAGGGGATACAGTGCTGAGTACGATGCACAAGTCCAGTAGGTGAGTATTGCTCTTCGGGTACCACTGATAGTCAAAACTGTTATCTTTCTTTAAAAAATGTATTATTTCCAGTATAGCATTTGTACTAATAACTCATTGTCACACCAAAAAGTTTTTTTTTTTTATTAGTATCAGTATTTATTCATTAGTAAAATTTAGGTAGCTGTAATGCTGCTGCAGTGCATTATAGCCCAACCTCCACCAGGGGGAGCTCATGAGGGAGGAAAGGCTTCACTCACAGCATAACATCGCAATACAGCAGGCAGGAGCCACTAGGTGGCGGAAGAGTTGTCAGACAAGCCGAGTCAGCAACGGACATGGAAGCGAAGTACCAGAGGTCACAGCAATACACATGGTCAGAAAAAAAGCCACAGAAGTCAGAGCCAGTCGAGAACAGGAATGCCAGAGACAGAAGACAGTAAACAGGTCAGAAGACAAGCTGGGTCAAATACCAAGGGGTCACAATACAGAGAACAAGTACCAAGATGAGGAAAGCCACAGGGAGCTCGGGAACGGGACCTAGAAAAACGGGCAGAGGACAAATCAGGGTATAATGGGTTAGCCGCTCAATCCAGAGGCAGAACTATAACTGACGCTGTCTGCCGGACGCAGTGGACTGAAATAGCAACAAAGCTCCCAAAACGGGGCAGAGAAAGTTAACCCTCGCATGACCAGACTAGGGAGAGAATAACAAGAAACAAACCCCAGCCTGGATCATGACAGTATCATAATGGAAATTGACAATTGAACTTTCATTTTTCTAAATATACCTGAACCAGCCACCTTAGCAATGGTCATTTCTAGTAGGGAGCTTGTAAGCTTAAAAGATGACTCTGCTACAAAGATATAGCAGTATAAACTAAAGGAAACAGATTTTACAGTTTTGCAGTCTTACAGTAAATGTATATTCTGTCTTGACTCTAGAAAGCTAAGGACAAGTTTAACAATAAGGGCATCACCAGTGGCAGGAAAGCCAGACAAACAGAATGAGTGAGCAGCTTGTAGGCATCCCTTATACGGTGGTCACCCACCCCTTGTATTCGAGTATGTTTGCAATTCCTTGTTCTTTAACCTTCAGGATAAATGAAGGATGAATGCAGCAAATTCATGTATTTCTCAAGAAAATATCTACTGCGTGAATGCAAAATGAAGAAGAAAAAACTCCATGTTATACTTTCTCATGACCTAGCCTTCCTGATGGATGTTTGGGTAGCTAATGGTTTCTAATTTAATCCTGTTAGTACACTGCAATCTTCGGCTTATTTTTAGATATTTAGTATAATAAGTTCACTTGTATTTTAATTGCCGATGGAAGTCGATAATGCATACATTGAGACAAATCAATTTCATTGAAATGTATTGACCATTGTAATATAAAATTTGCATGTTTTCTTAGTTTGTAAACCCTTTGATATGGTGACAAGTTCTGTTCTTGGTTATCTGGAAGGTAACATATCCCCTGGACTGCAAACTCTGTTTCTTGTTCAAAAATCTCCCCACCACCTCCTCCCATCACCAGTTTATTTTTTTTTTGCTTAATTTCAGAAATTTTACAAGCTCTTAGATTTTAAACAGATGTACATTATGTTTGCCTGCATGAAATATAACAGCTGATTAGCTATTTCACCCGATAAATGCTGGATTGATTTTAGGAATTGTTACTCAAAGAAACAAACTACTGCTTGGAAGAGAACAGAAAGGCACGACAAAAAAAGTTTTCATTAGATTATATTCATTACTAATCTATCAATTAAATCTATATCAATCTAACCTTTAAAAATATTGGTTACTTAAAGAACCACTCCCATCAAAATTGTCAGCTTCATAATATATTGCAGTCATATTATATAGCCCTGTGTACTTACAATTGCTCATTTTGCCCTTCTACACAGATAATTCTCTTTTCCATTAGGTCTATGACATCATGTGATTAACAACTAACTAGGTGAATCCTTCTTAGCTCTACGTAGAAACAGGATGTCAATTTTCCCTTTATGAGACATGAGTCAATGCAAAAGTTCCTGGCAGGGGGAAAGAGGGAGTAGCTGGGATAAGAGTTGAAGAGGGAAATGATAAATCAAGGACAAGATACTGCTTGTTTCTGTATAGAGCAGACAAAAGAGAAGAATTAACTGGGTAAAAGGGAAAATGAGCATTTATAAGTACACATTGCTATATAATATGATGATTGCAATATATTAAGAGGATAAAAACTTTGATGGGAGGAGTGCTTCTTTAAGAGAGAAGTCAGACTTGCCGTATAACACAGACGATGATCGCATCGTAATGCTTGGACTGGCCGCCCGAGGCTCTCCTGACCGAGGAGTGACACTATGTATTTCTATGCAGCTGTCATGCTCGAGTCAGAAGAGCTGCCGGTCAGTCTTTGCAATGGATGCGATCTTCATCCATGTTATATAGCAATCTGACTGCTCTCGAAGTTGTAATATCTACCTTTTCAAGCTAGAAGAGACAAATCAATTATGGAGGAGCTTGGAGGCAGAGGTAGCTATTGTCATCATAAGACCCTCATCTCATGTTGCCCAATTAAACGTTTGCTTTTTCTTTGTTATCACTAGCTGTCCATTGACTTTAATGCACTCCAAGAGACTTTTTGGCTTTTTTCTATTGGCTTGGGTCCTAAATTGCACCTTTACTGATTTGCATATTTCTACACCATACCAAGTTTGGTCAAAACAGAAAGTTGCAAAGGTGGCCATACATTGACAGTCATCTAATAGTCATTGAGGTATCTTCTACAGATGATCAAATCAATTAGATGAGAATCAAATTCATATACACTTTTTTTTAGACATTCACTGACTCAGGAAAATCCAAACATTTGCAGTTCGATTTGCTTGAATCCTCAAAAATGCTTACTGCCATTTTACCCATTACAGAAGATTACATCAACTAGGGAAGACTTGCATGACTTCGGGCACAGCTGGGCTTTCCCACCATGTCTTGCAGCTATCACATACATCACATGGTACAGCATAGCCAGTGAAGGATTATTATAGCATGTATAAAAGCAGATGTAAGGAATGCAACAAACATTTTGTGGTCAATCTGGAGAGAGGTCGTCACAGCTTAGCCATACAGATAAGGAGAGAAAACCATAAAACACTGAATAATCTCTGAAAATAGCATATGAATACAGCAGTGAAAACAGTTAACATTGGTTTAGCCATAGCCAAATATGATGAGGTTCCTTTGATATTCTTAAGGTTGTGTTTTCATTAAAGAGCTTGAAATGAGTTTGATAGTTTGAGGAGGCCTAGCAGTTTTACAAACGTTTTTTTTTAGGGCAGTAGAGGTACTATCAATTCGTTATGAATGGATTCGCCATGGCTTTAATTTTTGGGAAAAATCTGGTGAGACTGGTACATTTGAATTTCAAAAGATTTGCTTGGCTCTAGTATCTTCCCATTTTTCCAGTATCACTGTTGCAGCAGTAGTACCGTCTTCCCATTTCTATACAATTTTGAAACATTTAAATTTGTAACATTGAAGGTTTTGTACCAAGATTGGAAGTTATCTCTTATATTAGGCTTTGAAAAACTAAGTCAAGCATGCACACCTCTTCTCCTTCAATCTCAATGTAACCGCCAGAGATAGTCACGCGCACAGCATTTTTTAATATAAAACTTAAATTTGTAGTAAAAAGCTTAAGCCTTGTCACCTGTATGGCTTAGCACAACACTAAACAGGTAGCATATAAACAACAAGTCGCACTTACACACAAGTACAGTTTTACTAATATGGCGTCCCATGTTGACAGGTCATGCATAATATGACCTTCATCATTAATTATCATACCTAAGTCTGAAAAAAATAAAATCTTAATACCTTTCATGAAATTCCATAAACGATGCTGTAGGTTAATTGTGAAGTGTGACATGTACGGCTGCAATGGAACCCATCTGGTCTACAAGTGATCTATCAAGGCGATCTCATGAAGAGCTCACAGGACAACTGTGCAGAACATGCCTCTTTCTTTGTCAGTGTGACATTGTATGGTCAATGACAGCATAGTATATTCATTATCATACAAGAAGCCAAAGAAAGAAAAGAGTTAACATTGGATTGAGCACAGAGTTAAGGTAACACGTTGCATCTAAATTTTACTACCCCCTTGACCATTTCTGTTTTCTGTATTTTGCTTTATGGGCACGTTTAAAATAAAAGGATTGTATAAAACAAAAGTGTGGTTAAAAATTACAATACTCTTTTTTTTTTTTTAGATTATTTTTGCCTGAAATTCCCGTTTCCTACAGCCTGTAATATTTATGAAACTTCCTGCGCTTTTCCCAATCCCTTATCTTTCTTGCAGTTTTGGCTTTCGGCCTCTCCATTGTTCAGTGCATCCTGTTCGGCCATTATTTCTATTGGTTTGGCAGTTAGTCTCATTGAATGTATGGATTTTGTGTTTAAATGTATTGGAGGTTTAGCACTGATAAAGGGTTATTGAATGTGTTGTGAATGCCTGCTCTCCGGTCAGCCCCTCCTGCTTGTTTTCTAGAGAGCTCGCTGTTTTATATTGTCTTAGGGAGGTCTTCTTTGCTTTCTTTTTACCCTGTGGCCCTTAAACCTCAGTTAGGGCGACAGCCGATACTGCCGTGTTTCCTATTCATGAGCCACTTTTCTGATCCTTTATACCTTAATAAAAATAGACACTTTAAATACAAAACAGAATTGGCCTACTATATAGCTGGAGTCAATGATATTGTCTCATATACCATATTATGTTAATGCAAACCTCTAATAGCAATTCCATCATCCATATCCTCCGCCCTGCGGTGAAAATGATTCTTCCAGAGTCTTTGTTCTTTCGAAAGGTAAATAAAATGGCTGCTGTATAAGTTACATGCCATCAATTGTGAAATCACAGAAGAGAACGAAAAAGGATCATGTCTAAGTGAGCGAACAATAAGCGATATGCAATTCCTCCAACAAAAGAAGGATAAAAACACTTGTCATCTTGAAACGGAAGCTGAATGGTGTCATGATCAAACCTACATATAATGCAGTAATATCCTTTATATCGGATCTTTGCTAATCTGCAGTGGTCTGTGTTTTTTTTTTCCTTCTATTTACGCATTTCCGGCTGCACTAATGGCTATGTGCGTGTTTTTCTCCAGTCGAAATTAAAAAATAATTCACTCTTAAATTTACCAGTTTCAATTTTTCAAAATCCCTTTTACTGCCCTGAGGGAAATATTGCCCCTCGATGTAAGTGCTGGGAAATGTAATCATATAGAGGCTGAAATTATATTATAAGGCTATTGTAGTCGGCAGCATGAAATATTAACAGGCGGCATGTGTGAGCGAAATTAAATCTATGGGATCATGTTTAGCACGACATTTTCCTATGCAAAATAATAAGCAATCTGTGTAACGGTTCCGACCTACATGGTGGCCGAAAGGCCCTCGCGTAGGGTTGCCGGTTTTGTATATACAATATTTAGCTTTATTTATAGGAAATATTGTGACGGCTCTGTGCGCTAGGTGTAAAAAAAATAAATAATAAAAAATAAAAAAATGCAATGGTGACATAGCAATAGATGTGATTTGTAACCAGCCCTATGCATAAGCTATTTTGAGCCTAAAGTCCTTTGACTGCTCACGAGATGATAGAAAAGAAAGAAAAAAATCAGGCATGACAGACATTTGACATGAAAAATGATGCAATACTCTGCAGTATACAGCTGGGTCAGAGTGACACATTATATTTCAAAGACAATGCAGACAAAGCCCCTCCAACAGCAATCAAGCCTCCACCCCCTCCATCATATTAAATGCTACCTCCATCCAGCTCACAGACTCTCCCGTAATATACAGGTTTCATTATAGGGATGTGTATTTCAGTGTACAATCTTTGATGGTGTGCAATACCAATACGCCTGCTGGAATATACTACACCCCAGTCCCAGGAGGTAAATAGAGCAAGATTTAATTGCTGGGTGCCTAGATGAACCCTTTTCTATTTTACCTTTACAAATAATTGCTGTATATGTAAGAAGAGGCTTCTTTATTTTATATATCCTTTACATTTATTGGGACTTTATACTACGGTTATTAATAAATGATAATGATGTGTATTGGCCAATAATAATGTGCGTTGTGCACCTTGTAGATAATATTAATATATTGGAGGGGCTTTTTAAAAGTTTTTTAATTGCCCTTCTCATCGGATCTTGTCTGTGTTTGTTTATCTAACCTCTCAAACCCGGGAGAAAAACCCCTATGGGCTCGTACAGATGACCGTATAAATTGGACAAGTGCAATCCGATAAAAAAAAAAAAGAAGAGAATGGAACTCGGGCCAATGTTATTCAATGAGGCGGTGCAGATTATTGTATTTTTTTCTCAGGCCTAATCGGCGTGAGAAAAAATTTGCAGCATCCAGCGATTCCACAGATTCAAGTCTATGGTGGCGAGAAAAAAAAAAAAATCGGATGCCACAGTATGGCTTTGATTTTTTACGGATACATTAGAATTGTGTAACGTAGGAATCAGTAAATGGTCTTGTAAAGGATTAATAATAGGTGCTGCTGTAAAAAAAACAAAAAATGGATTGTATGCAGATGACAAGCGAGCATAAAATCGTCCCACTTTTCTAGATGAAAATTGGACCGATTTTGTCACGTGACCCTGGCCTATAGGTCATGTATATATCCTATGACACAGACAAATGTCTGTGAATTTTCATGCTTGTCGGAACAAGAGCCACGGATAGAATATTATGGTAATTTTTATTGTTCCAGTTTTCACAAAACATACAAAAATATTCACACAATAAAAGCATAATAAAAACAGCAAGAACTGTCTTCTAGTTGCCATGTCATCCTCCAATAATGCTACATGGTGGTAAAAAAATTACCTTTTGTAAATGTGAGAAATATTCCTCATTACCCGCAGTGTTTCTAACCCCCCAAAATAAACGTACGTAGGGTTGAATTATAGTGATTGTGTTATTTATCAAATTCCTAACTTCCTGCCTTATAACATGGCTTCGGACTTATTAAATGAGTATAAAATTAAATCGGCTTCCTTTTTGCATTTTTTAAACTTTATTTATTATTAGCTTTTGACCTCCTGATATTACCGGAAATAAAATAGGTAGCACAATATATATATTAAGAGAAAAAAATTATTTAATAAATATTTACAAAAATAGGATTCCTAGGTTTAACCCATTCACCCTCCCACAAAAATAGGTTGCCTTCTTTTGTTATATGGACATCATAGCCAAATACGGAAAATACTAATTGTTGTCGTGCTTGAAAAGCAAAGGATGACGAGCATTTGCTCGTTTTTTGGAGATGGCTACCTGTGAGAATTGGAAAACCGTCAAGTCTTCTGATTGGATCATTATAACCGAGCTATCCTCCGCACGTTGAATTGTAGTAAGTGACAGCGATTGAACAGTTTGAAAATACGCTGCCAAAATGTGACTGTCAGCAAATACACAAAGGAGGTTTAAAAGGATATGCGGAAAATAGTCTACATGGGATGCAACAGGATAAGAAAGAAAGAAGAAAAAAATTAGCCGCTGCACGTCCTACACTGCAAATGCCGAAGACAGAAAAACACATTATCCAGGTGTTTTGTGACGCTAATGCATTTATACCCCAGAAATCTTTATGGAAACTAAACATACAGCTCTAGTTATTGTTACCAAACCAGCAAAATCTAATAAAAGTGAGAATCAATAGATGAACAATTTAAATCGTACAAGCTTCCCGGCTTACAATTGTTTGTTTGGTAGTTACGCATGATATGGGCGACAAAGGCAATACTTCTGTCAAATCAAGAGGAAGCCACGCTGCAGCTCTGACATCTACAGTTTGCAGTAAATACTGGGAAGTAGAATTGCGTCTTTAGCACTTTTATTTGTTTTTCAGACTTTTTTCAGGTTATTACGTTATAGGTGGTTGAACAGCCATCTTTATAAAGATAAAATTATGGATAGATTCTGGTATTACCTAAATCAAAGAATGAAAACCATAAGGGCAAGGCAGGGAATTTCAATATGAGGCAAAATCAGATGTCTAAATGAGTTGGTCACTCTACTCGAAGGCGACCATACACAGACTAAGGCCGGTGTCACACTTGCGTGTGTGATGCAAGAAACTTGCACGAGTCTCTCGCATCAACACACGGCACTGCCACTGGCACTCAGACCGGAGCATGCGGCTACATGTATTTATATGCAGCCGCATGCTCCGGTCCGAGTGCCGGTGGCAGTAAGGGTATGTTTCCACGTTCAGGAAACAGTCCGGATTAGCTGCGTGTTTGACGCTGTGCGTTGGCGCAGCGTCAAACACGCAGCGTCCAGATGTTACAGCATAGTGGAGGGGATTTCAAGAAATCCCGTCTCCACTATGCTGCAAAACACGCAGGCGGAAGACCTGCGTTTCCGGACATGCGGCGCGTCTTTTTAGACCGCAGCATGTCCTATTCCCTTGCGGCGACGCTGCGTCGCCGCAAGGGAAATAACACAGGGCTGTGTAGCCCTGCGGTCATTCCGGATGTGTTCCGGATGTGTTCCTGAAACACATCCGGAATGAGCGCGCGTTCAGAAGGGGGCGGGGCTTTGGACAGAGCGGACTTTCTGCTCCGTCCAAAGCGCTGTGTTTCCTGACCGTGGAAACACAGCCTAACGGGTGTTGATGCGGGAGACTTGTGTGAGTTTCTCGCATCACACACGCAAGTGTGACACCGGTCGAATGTTGAGCAACGCCAACTGTTTTGTACCAGTTGACTGTCTATCTTTTTATTATATGTATATGTGCTGTCTGAGATAAAAATCGGACAGAACACTGACCAATGTTATTCAAGTAGGGTGTAGTTCACATGACAGTTTCTCAGCATGCACTAATCTATTCTGGATTTTGGATCACACTCACCTATCCAAGTCTATCGATGTGCAAAAGAAAAAAAAAAGAAAATCGAATCCCACACGGATCATTCATATTCCATCCAATTTGTATTAATACATTGCAGTTCTATTTGGTTCTATAAATTTTATTCACTGCTGATGTATAAAAACAGATGTCTTACTAACGTAAAATACAAGAAAATGGATGGAGTATGGATGAAGACCGCCCGTTTTTTCCGGATGAGAATTGGATGATTTTTTTTTTTTAGAAGCTCATCTGAATTTAGCCTAATCTGTATTAGTTGTTTGACTGTCGTTTGCGCTAAAGATGTTATTGAAAGAAATGGATCTGGTATTTTAAGTTTCATAATACCTAACCCCATATTTCTTAGTGAAGACAAGCAAGTGCAACCAGTCAAAATGTCTGGCAGCAGTTTACTACTCTATCCATATTTATGCGCTCTTGGCTGAACCAAGTATTCATGCGTGTGGGGAGGTTAGCGGGAATAGCTGTTGATCAAACAGGCATTTACTGAAAACTATTCAAGCTGTATGGTCACCTTAATGACACGTGATGGATATTTTTGGCACAGGTCTCTTGTGGGGTCTATGGAGAGTGCTCAGGAGCTGAACATTCTCCATACCATGCTGATGCTAGCTGTGTAACACAGTTCTGCATCTATCTGTGAAAGCAATGACTGAAACTTCTGGTTTAATCATTTACATGCTGCTGTCAGTCACTGACAGCTGCTTTTAAATGGAGTAATCACCAGTACGCAAACATTGGCTCCCATGTCCCCACCTGGTGATGCTATTACCACGGCAGACTATTGCCTGCTGAAAGCACTCATCTCTGCCATCTCGGTACTCCTGTGAAGATCAACCCAGGAAACTAAATAAAAAAACAGAAAAAAAAATGTAAAAAAATTTTTAAAAAAAATATATAAAAATTTAAATTACACCCCTTTTCTTTCCTCAAAAATAGAGATTTTGAAATAAATATATTTGGTATTGCCGTGTCACTAAAATTACCATCTATCAAAATGTAAAAATAATTAAGCTGTACATTAAAGGGAACTTGTCACCAGTTTTTAATTCTCTCAACAAATGCCACCACCTTTATCTGCTCATGTACTGCATTCCACAAAGTTGCCTTTTGTCTCCTGACTCCCCCGTATACTCCTAAAAATACAATATGAATTGCTCCCAAACTGTATTTAGATGAGGATAGTCCGGTCCGATGGGCGTCATCCCTGTGGCGTCCTGCGTCATGCACATAATCTTAATCATAATTTTACGCCTGAGCAGTAGCTTAGCAGGCCCAATAAGGAGCACTCTCACCGGAGCCGGAATGACATCTATCAGCACATGCGCAGTGATGTCCTTTGCTCTGCCGGCAGTAGGGCTGAGCAAGGTGCGCCTGTGTGCGCAAGCGATGCTACTCTGCAGGCTCAAGATTATGTTGCATGGACACGTCATCCACATTATTCTGAGCTGGAAGACGGCAATTAGGAGCAGAGAGGAGAGACAGACGCAGCAGCGATGATGCCCATTTGACCAGACCACACTCATCTAAATACAGGGTGGAAGCAATTCAAATGGTATTTCTGAGGGTATACGGGGATAGTCAGGAGATAATATACACATTTGTGGAATGCTGTACAGGAACAGATGAAGGTGGTGGTATTTGTTGAGAGACTGGTGGCAGGTTCCCCTTCATGTCAAAAAGAAAAACAAAATTCAAGAATCTGAGTTGGCGCTTTTCTCACACTGTACTTCCCACCAAAAAAAGTGACCAAAATGTCAGTTGTTCCTCAAAATGGTATCAATAAAACTACAGCTCAAAGAAACCAAGCCTTCACACAGCTCCATTGACAGAAAAATAAATAAAGACAAAAAACCTGACTGGCACTTCCAGACTAATGTGAACTAGGTGCAAACCAAAGGGAGCTACCCTCATGTAAAACATCCAAAAAAAAAAAAAAAAAAAAAGCCTGCACTCAAGCATACTAAAGCATGACAACATAGAATATATGAAATTTTGAATAGCAATATGGCTTTGGAATATAAGGAAAAATTTGAGACGCTTAGTATAAACATTTGGCCAAACATTTTAAAGCTCAACAACCATCGTCAAGGTGGTCTCAATTCTGTTGAGTCCCTAACCTAATGTGAACATACCTCTATTAGGCTGATATCTGAATTTCTGGGCGAATATGCACCTCTGTCAGTAATGCCTGCATATATGGGTAAAGTAGGGAGCCGGTGTAATTAAAATCACCACCTGGTGGGAGCGGAGTGCTCGGTCAGCAAGCTAACATTCAAAAGACAAAAAACCTGACTGGCACTTCCAGACTAATGTGAACTAGGTGCAAACCAAAGGGAGCTACCCTCATGTAAAACATCCAAAAAAAAAAAAAAAAAAAAAAAAAAAAAAGCCTGCACTCAAGCATACTAAAGCATGACAACATAGAATATATGAAATTTTGAATAGCAATATGGCTTTGGAATATAAGGAAAAATTTGAGACGCTTAGTATAAACATTTGGCCAAACATGTTTTTTGAATGTTAGCTTGCTGACCGAGCACTCCGCTCCCACCAGGTGGTGTTTTTAATTACACCGGCTCCCTACTTTACCCATATATGCAGGCATTACTGACAGAGGTGCATATTCGCCCAGAAATTCAGATATCAGCCTAATAGAGGTATGTTCACATTAGGTTAGGGACTCAACAGAATTGAGACCACCTTGACGATGGTTGTTGAGCTTTAAAATGTTTGGCCAAATGTTTATACTAAGCGTCTCAAATTTTTCCTTATATTCCAAAGCCATATTGCTATTCAAAATTTCATATATTCTATGTTGTCATGCTTTAGTATGCTTGAGTGCAGGCTTTTTTTTTTTTTTTTTTTTTAAGAAAAATAAATAAGTCTCAGAAACTGGAAACAAAAAGAAATAAAATGTTTTGCAAGATCTAAAATTTCTTTAAGTAATAAAATTAGAAAAAAAAAAATTCTTCAAGTAATAAAATTTAGAAAAAAAAACATGTAAGTTTGTTATCTCCATGACTGTACTGACATAGAGTATCATATTATTAGGTCATTTTTATTATACAATGAATGCAGTAAAAACATGGCGGATTGTGGTTTTTTTTTATCAGCTCACCCCACATGGAATTTTATTCCCAATTTCTCCAGTACATGATATGATAAAATGAATAATGTAATTGAAAATTAAAACTAGTCTTGCATAAAACAAGTCCTCATTATGGCTAAGTCAATGGAAAAATAAAAGTTATAGTTCTTGGGAAAAGGAAAGGAAAAAAAAACTAAAAGAAACAAAAAAAAAACAAAAAACCCAAAAACTAAAATTCTCCAGGTCTCGAAACAGTTATGAAAGAATGATATTAAGATAAAAAAAAATTACACTTTAGAAATCAGAAACATATTCATAAAAGCTTGGTATCATTGTGTTTTAGCAATCAGGAGTGGAATTACTTGTACACCATGATTTTTACTGTAATATAATGGTTTATGAGAAATGCAAATGGGAGATGTTGTGAACAATGTTCGAGATATGAGAAAAATTATATTAAATCCATATATATACCTATGGACTAATTTTACCTATTTGAGGATCATTGTTGTGAAAAAATGGCCTTCATATATTACTCAATAGGAATGAGTGATAGCTTGGGAGGGCTTGAAATGTTAAAGTCTAGAAGGTATCCAAAATATTTTTTTTTGGGATGACATTTGATCACCTTAATGACTCCAGTATGCTAGAGCCTTGAGCAATCCCAAT
This sequence comes from Oophaga sylvatica, assembly GCA_033576555.1. Lineage (NCBI taxonomy): Eukaryota > Metazoa > Chordata > Amphibia > Anura > Dendrobatidae > Oophaga > Oophaga sylvatica. Next base: position 378,595,308 of record JARQOD010000006.1, on the reverse strand, counting down.
ACATACCTCAAGTACTTGCCTTTATCAATAGAGATGGTCAATACTTCTTGAAGTCTATGGATGAGCCCTGTTGTATAACTGTGGCCGCTGCTCAATCCTTAGCATTAATGAGGCACCCATAGATAGGCCATTGTTGACCACGTTTGTATTGAAAAGGTTAGATCTAGAAATGGACAATCCTTCTAAGCTCTTTAAAATATAAATTAATTTTGAGCAGTTTTTTGCTAGCATTATATACCGAGATTAAGAAATCTGAAATATTTATATTATGAGACTAAGATTCAGCCAGTGGAATTTGTATTAATGACTAATCCATTCTGAATGCATAATACTTAATAAATGGAAACAACTTGAAATTCCTTCATTTAGAAGGTGCTGCTGCTGTGGAACGCTAGGCCTCGACCAATTTAATACAGCAGCTCCAGGCTGCGGCCTTCTTCACTTCTAATGGTTTCTTTGTCTAAGATAACTTGGCTTTGGTGTGTGTTAAAGATTATTCCAGCTCTGAAAGGGTCTGGGCAACAGAACATAAGACAATTAATTGCAGGTTGAACAGCTTTACACATGAGTTTTACCTCAGGTGCAGCACACTACACAGATATTTCAAGCCTCTTCTTGGGCTGAAACATCTGCAGGAAATAAAAACCTAACATTCTTGATAAATGAGATAAGCAAAAGCATGATTTTAATTAAGAAAATGATTTCCAAACATATTTGCTGCAACATCTTTTATTATCTGTCTAGTCGTATGACAAGTCTAGAAAAAAAATATATTATATATATATATTTATATATATATATATAAAATTCTGTTGTCTGCTCATTTTTAGTTACAGAGTATTAATGGATATTTTAGTTTTATTCTACTACATTGATCTGGAGCTACTGTATAACGGCACATTCAGAAGTACATATGAAACGGTCCGAGATCTGACCATGATGCACAGACTGACTGCAGGTCTCCTGACCCAAGAGCGACCACTTCATAGAAATAGATGAAGCTGTTACACTTGGGTTGAGAGACGCTGCCAGTCCGTGCAGTGCAGTCTGATCTTGGACCGATGTGTATGGATTTCTGAATGCGTCCTAAATAAGAGGATTATCATCCACAGCAATATGTAACTACTCTATACTAGAGATGCGAGAATCGATTAGCACGATACCGAATCCAGCAGTCAGGTCAGTAATTCATGATCACTGGATGGGAGCCATGCAAATCACCATTTACCTAACGGCATCCAAGGTTCTGCTTTTGATTATTCGGGCTGGCGCAACATCATGTGTGCGGACGCCACAAATTATGATTTGGCATAAGGCTGGCTAATCAAAAGAGGAGCCATGGATGCCATCAGGGAATTTGCAGAGCTCCCGTCCAGTGGTCACATAGTACTGACCTGGCTGCTGGAATCAATTCTCCCATCTCTACTCTATATCAACCATTTGCCCATATTTACTAAAATATCCTACAACATATAGATATTACCACTGCCCTGTGCAAACTAATCACTTGACCTATGGTAGATATGACCAAAAATTCATGTGCATAAATGGCTCTTAACCTTTAGTGATTGAAGGGTCATCTATCAAACCGATCTATTCAGAGTCTTGACCTCTCAAGGTCTAGTTAAGAGGGCTAAATAGCACATGATTTGTGTAATCTCGTCTTGTTTATTTCCTTATGGTTTCATAAAGATTAAGTGTCTGCGGGACTAGCGCAGTGATATATCTTAAAAGGAACCTGTAATTTTGAAAATGGTCTTTGATCTGCAGGTAGAATGTTCTAGAGCTTGAGGAGCTGATCCGATTTATATAATTTTTGTGGGTAAAGTTTTAGTAAAACTTGAATTTTATTCATTTTCGCATAATAAGAGTCCAGTAGGTGGTCCCATTCATTGATTGACAGTCTCACATGTATGATTGTACATGCTGAGATAGCTGTCAGTCACTAGTAGGACCCCCACTGGACTTGTATGCATACAAATACCAGGGTTATATATACTGTATATATACATACAGTACAGACCAAAAGTTTGAATTAACATATGTAGAATTATACATTACACTTTACAAAAAAGTGTGAAACAACTGAAAATATGTCTTATATTCTAGGTTCTTCAAAGTAACCACCTTTTGCTTTGATTACTGCTTTGCACGCAGAAAAGGTGAACGGATGGACTCTACATGCCTGGTTCCCACCGTGAAGCATGGAGGAGGTGGTGTGATGGTGTGGGGGTGCTTTGCTGGTGACACTGTTGGGATTATTCAAAATTGAAGCGGTGAGCGGTCCAGCTCACCCCAAACCATCTCGATGGGTCAGGTCTGGTGACTGTGGAGGCCAGGTCATCTGGCATAGCACCCCAACACTCTCGTTCTTGGTCAAATAGCCCTTACACAGCCTGGAGGTGTGTTTGGGGTCATTGTCCTGTTGAAAAATAAATGATGGTCCAACTAAACGCAAACCGGATGGAATAGAATGCTGCTGCAAAATGCTGTGGTAGCCATGCTGGTTCAAAATGCCTTCAATTTTGAATAAATCCCCAACAGTGTCACCAGCAAAGCACCCCCACATCATCACACCACTTCTCCATGCTTCACGGTGGGAACCAGGCATGTAGAGTCCATCCGTTTACCTTTTCTGCATGCAAAGCAGTAATCAAAGCAAAAGGTGGCTACTTTGAAGAACCTAGAATATAAGACATATTTTCAGTTGTTTCACACTTTTTTGTAAAGTGTAATGTATAATTCCACATGTGTTAATTCATAGTTTTGATACCTTCAGTGTGATTCTACAATTTTCATAGTCATGAAAATACAGAAAAATCTTTGAATGAGAAGGTGTGTCCAAACTTTTGGTCTGTACTGTATATAGTCAGCTTCAGCTTCTCTATGCCGTGATGTCCACAGATCAGACTCCATGTACAACTTTACAGGTTCCCTTTGAATATATCTTTTAATACAGGAGATTGCAGATTATTTGCCGACCTTCATTGTCATTGCTCTTCTTGACATTCAGTGACCATCATACTGTGGTGTGATGTGTCTGGTTTTTACAGACCTGAATACAAATCCTGCCTCCAAATGCAAGAAGTCTCTTGTGAACAGTGATAACATGGTTTAAGTGCCGACATCCCAGCATCACACTTAATGTCCTGAGAGAATATTGTGCAAATATTGCATGAATAATTAAATTGTTGGACCAATTCAGCAATAACTGCTAAGATTTTACTTCCCTGAGTGTTTTCGCTTGTTATGTAAATCAAATAGATATTGCCGCAGAGTTTTTTTAGGTTAAAAGATGATTCCAGCACTAGCAAATATGGCTTATGCTGTCATACAAATACAGCAATCATTTCAAAATGACTGAAAATCATATTCTACGTGTATTTGTACTTAGAGGGTAATTTTATATTCTTATGTTCGCTTTTATTCATCGGTTCCTGTAATCTCTACAGTCTCAAAATAACTACAGAAAAAAACAGTTTAATCAGAATGAGATGTAAGTTTATCCAAACCAGTCTCATTTTAGTGCTTTGGGCCAAACCACTTTTGGTATTTCAAGCAAGGCAATGACAGCATACCTTCTTGTTATTATTTATGCATAGAAGGCCAAACCAAATGCTTGGGCGGGTCCCCCAAGACGGGGAGCTGGTAGTTTTTTCCGTCCACAGGACCCCATTTACATTTAAATGAACTTGCTTCTTGTGAATGGTTGGCTCCACATGTGAATACCACACCACCACAGACACTGCAATTAAATCACAATCACAAGTATAGAAGCCACCAACATATTGCTAAATAAGGCCTAAGAACATTGGTTAAAAGACATAAAAAGAAGTGGTATTGTAAGGCAGAGCTGGAAGCAGACTGCAGTTATGAAAGGGGTTATTTGGCAGTTCTTACTATAGTTAACCATTATAGTACTGTGCCTAAAAGCTGTGTAGGTTTCATTTAAGGTTGAACTTGACAAACCATTGTCATTTTTCAACCCTTTAAAGTATGTGGATTACTAACAAATCAATGACCTCCTCCTTTGCACATGCTGCGTGTCATAAGGAAACACTATTTTTGTAGTTTTTAGTATTGTCTATGATGGGAACACAACACCCACATATCACCCGTTATTCACCAGGTTATGCCTACTTTTTTTAAAAAAAAATTTTTTTTAGATAAAACCAGAATGTGCAATCTGTATCAATCACATGATGGTTTCTCAGCAGGTGCCTCTGGAGGTTTCTCTCAGGCCCAAAACACAAGGGTTCCAAAGTAGAGTTGGTGCAAATCAATTCACAGGATCTGGCGCAGTAATCTGTGGCCATTGGACAAGAACCCTGAGAACTGAGAACCTATTTCCCAACATCTAGAGCTCTATTTTTTGAATAGTCACATGATGGTCACAACAGGCTGGTTAATCAAAAGACTATCCGCAAATGTTGGGAGTAGGAAGCGGTTCTCAGGGCTCCCATCCATTAGCCACACATTACAGCCCTTATCTATGGACCAGATCATCGAATTGGTTTGCACCAACTCTACTCCAAAGTACCAACTCATGTATGCAAAAATTTGTGGACCAATATAGGTTGACCCTATCTGAACCATGGTGCAGTACAGCAACACAACTATAGAGGTACACTTAGCAAAATGCCTCCAAAATATTTAAAAAGTAATTTTATGTATTGGCCAGTCTCACACAAGCATAATACAAGCACACAATATCCTGCCCGGACCACAGGTTTAATGACTCAACCTTAGAGGACCTATAATGCTAGTTATGGTAGTTAAACCTATGGTCAGGCCGGGAAACCTCTGCAAAAATCTGCCCAGATTACAATTTTGTGAAATTAGCCCTACAAATATTTTTTATAACTCACTATTGAAAAGTTATCGAAAAAGTTGACATGGTTAAGTGGAGTAATAAAAAGCAACAGATGTACAACATAATCTTGGCACAATATATTGGTGTAAGGGCTAGCTCACACCACTGTAACTTCCATCTTAGTGCGATCTGACAAAACATCGGATTGCATTCGGACCAATATTAGTCTATGGGGCATCGTGCATGTCTATTTTTTCCTCGGACAGAGGCGGTCCAAAGAAAAGTGACAGCAAGTCCAAGTTTGATCCAATATTTCGATCACACTTGGTCATGCAAGTCAATGAGTGCATGGAAATCATCAGACTTCACTCAGACTACAGTCCGATTTCCACACACTCACAGAATGGAGAAGATGGAGAAATTTTGCTTTCCACCTACTCCTAACAGTGTGCTCCAATTGTCTCAACTGAGAAAATCAGTTCACGTTATGCGGATCAGAGTTTGATCATTGACATTTGCATAATCAACCCGATTCTCTTAGGGTGAGTTTCCACGGTCAGGAAACGCTGCGTGTTTGGCGCTGTGCGCTGGCGCAGCGCCAAACACGCAGCGTCCAGATGTTACAGCATAGTGGAGGGGATTTCAAGAAATCCCGTCTCCACTATGCGTAACAATACGCAGGTGGCAGACCTGCGTAAACGGACATGCGGCGCGTCTTTTTAGACCGCAGCATGTCCTCGCGTATTGCGGCGACGGTGCGTCGCCGCAACATAATTAACACAGGGCTATGCAGCCCTGCGCTCTTTCCGGAGGTGTTCCGGAGGTGTCCTGAACACCTCCGGAAAGATCGCGGTCATAAAGGGGGCGGGGCTTAGACGGAGCGGAATTTCCGCTCCGTCCAAAGCGCTATGGTTCCGGACCGTGGAACCATAGCCTTAGATGATAGAATATACAACCATCTGGCCCGAGCCTTAAGTTAGGCCGTGAAAGTGTGGGGTAAGAAAAAGAAAGGAGACTAACATATCTAGCAAGATTCACAAAATTTATCTCAGAACATTCGCCACCGACTGATTTATTTGGTGCAGATTTTTCCAATTTTGTCTAAATTCAAGACAATATTAATCTGCAGCACAGAAGATACTGTAACTGAAATGCTTTGTGATCAGCCATCCTGGAGAAGCTGATCTCCATTAGGTTATATTCGGTGTATCGCCAGCATTGACCATGTAGCAGCTCATCTAGATATATATTATATATATATAATATATATAATATATATATATATCTATATATATATATATAATATATATATATATCTATATATTATTATATATATAATTCACATTTCATCCATGTATAGTTACAAAAACATTTTCTTAATGTATATCCTGCCCAAACATATTCAATTTTCCTCTTCTAGTTCTTCACTCCTAACCCCCAGAATAGGATGTTTATAAGATTTTGCACAAGTCTCTACTGTCATAGCAGTTTTCTTTTTTCACACACACATTTTTTTTCCATTCCTTAAAGTGACACTAACATGACAAATGTGGGAAAGTCCACAGATGTGAGAGTAGGGATTAGGCTGTGTGCTTCTGGTCACATGCATTATAAATAAATCACTGTTCATTAACTATATGTCCAGGTTACGGTCAGCTAATGAAAGAGAACATTTTCGAATGTATAGTAGATTGCAGTGACCTGAATGAATATATTAAGTCCTGGAAGACAGATATGCATCCTATATTGAATTGGACAAAAACCCTATAGGTCACCTGTTGTCGGAGAATTTTTTTGAGTCTATCCAGGTGTATATTATTTATTACTTGCATGCATTATTTTATATAGAGGCAAGTAAAGGAAAAAAAAAAGCTGCACACCCTCCAAAGTGACCTGCAGATAGATAGAAAACAGTTTTCCCACTCACCGCTTGGCTTCCTGTATGTGACCTCTGCAAAGCACTGGAGGCCAGGGTTAATGGCCTTTCCAATCTCTGTGATAAGAATTCATTTTGTACTATTACCAGCAGTTATCAGAGAAGCCGGCTGCATCACTTCAGCAGGGTTCAATCAATGAGAAAACCTAATGAAGTAACCAGCTGTAGCTCTGTTTCCTTGGTCAACTCTATCAGCCAAATAGGATCTATCAGTCACATGGTAGGACCTACCCTGGACGTAGCGCCTTTGCATGCTGCACCCGTATGCATATGAACTAATGACACCCAGCCATTTTCTAGTTAATCTTCTCTCTTGATATAGCTTTTGGAACATAGAAAATGGAATGAAATGGGTTTGTGAGATGCTACATTAAGAGGAAATAATGCAGGATTAAAGAGGAGAGGATTTGTAGCATGGCGGCGTACAGAACTTGTTTTAACGGCAACCAAAAGAAAAGTGCAAATTGCTTGGGTTTTGCGGTCTCCTCTCTTAACGTTCGTTTGGAAAATGTCTCAAAAAAAAAAGGACAATCATTTTGTTTATTATTTTAAGCCAAGGATGATCAAATGGCATAAACAGTCCTAATTACAGGATTATACATTGAATGGCTATTTAAAAAACAACATAATTACAGCGGTATTTTTAGAGTCTGGTCAAAAGCTTGTCAGCGTAACTGCAGCCCTACTTATTTTATGCCTTAGACTATTATTGCACAAGTATTTCTAAATCCAGAAATACAAGAATTGAGTTAAAGGCGTTTTTTTTTCCTTAACGTATCCAGTGCAAACAGCTGCATGCTTCTCACCGGTTCAGAGTCTAAGCATGTTGCATCCATGTTCTTGAGCTTTTCGGCAAATATGTCTAAGCAAAAAATGGATTATCGCCTAATGCTCCTGTGTCTCTAGGCTGATGGTTAATTCTCCTGAATAATATATGCTATGCAGATGAAAAGCTAATTCTACATTGACCACACAGAGCAGACAAAGCTGCAGCCATTCCAGGAGTACAGCTGGTGACCCTTACAGGCCTACACTCTCCTTTGACCTCTTATCTCCAGCAGTGAAAGAGCTGTTGTGGCAAGAGACTTTGATGATTGCTAGTTACACTACAGATGATTCTTAACTGTGAAATCTTCAAGACACAAAACCGATTGTTGGTCAAAATGTCTATCCCTCTAAGGAGAGCGGTGCTGAGTGAATCACGTGACTGGCAAGAATGTCTGAAACCAGTCTACCTGCCTCACCTGTAGGTAGACACATTCTTGGCCAATAGTCCATAGTCTTTAGGGTTTAGCTAAAGATCTTTGTGTTCGATTCAGTCAAATACGTTGTTTGCTATAATTCCATCCAGACCTGAAAGATCTCCGACCGTCATTACTTCTTCCTAAAGGTTCATATATACAGGCATTATAAAAGGAGACCTTTGCTGTAGAAATTCCCTAATTGCGATCAGCCTATTTCCAACACACTTTTACCAAAGCGTCCTCATGTTGGGGCCTCCTGGGGTCTGCTGTAATCTATGGGGAAACCAGGTAGCCAGTGTTTAAAATGTCCCCTAGCACCACCACAGGAAAAATGACACATTACTACATGCCAATACACATCAATTGGGTTATCTATGTGATGCAGGACAGGTCCTCCAAAGTAAGAGACACTCTTTATGGCCGGGGTCACACTTGCGAGTGTGATGCGAGAAACTCGCGCAAGTCTTTCGCCTCAATACCAGGCACTCGGGAACAGAGCGTGCGGCTGCATGCATTTCTATGTGTATAATTTTGAAGCTGTATTGTTTGCATCACTGCATTAGGGCTGTAGACTTAAGACGAGTGCTATCCGATGTATTATCGGATAGCACTTGGACCAATGTTATTCTATGGGGCGCTGCAGTCAGTTTTTTTCTTATGCTGCACAAATCGGATATCACGCTGCAATTCAAGTCTATGGGTGTGAGGAAAGCTTCCGACTGCACTTGAATGACATCCGAGTGCAGTCCAATTTACATTAACTCACGCAATGGTGAAGATGGAGAGATCTTGTTTTCCATCTTCTCCTCACCTGTGCCACGATTCTCTTATCCCTGAGTATCGGATTAAACTAAGCTGAGTGTCATTTACATAATAGATCCGACTCTCTCGGAGAACAGCATATCTGCTTGTGTGACCTCGGCTTTGTACTATTGCTTTATTGTTTTAAATAGCATGCAGCTCCATATTGCTCACAACTACATCCTCGTGTCGGAAAGGCAAGGACAGAACAACTTCACAGCACACAAGAGGCTTGTCTCCATTAAAAAATAAAAAATAAAGATATATATTTTTATATTTTTCAATGTGGACAAGATATATATTATATACACATAATACACATATACATAATACATATATACACACACATATATATTATATACACACACATATATATATATATATTATATTATATATATCAGCTGACTACACAACTAAGGCTGGAGTCACACACACCGAGTAAAAAATCTGACCGTTTTAGTCGGTCGATAATCGGATTAAAATTTCATGAACATTGATGCGACTAGCATCCGATTTTTTGTAGTTGATGCGATTTAGTCGCATCTGACCGTAGTTGTCACATCCGATTTACATCCGAATTGCGAGAATTTCTCGCAGGCTTGCAAAACTGACATATAATGGATCCAAAAGAATAGTATTTAAATCACAATAGAAAGAATAGATATATACACATAGAACACATATATATATATACATGTCATTGTGACATGTATATATACATATATTTATAGTTCCTAGACTTCTACATACTGTTATAGCCGCTAATTCAATTGCCGGCTTTTGTGAAATCACAGAAGCCGACATGAAATGATACATTGTTTAGACACAGTTAACCATGTCATTTCCTGTATTTTGATATATGGTTTGAACTTACAATTACATAAGTGTATGTGTACAAAATTTCAGACATGTAGGGGTTAATTAAAGGTGTAAATTCGTTGTAAAAAAAATGTGTCAAATCTCTAATTAGATTTGCCCTTTCTGGGGTGTCTGGGGGCAGATGTCAGTAGCCAGGGGGGGCACAAAAAAAATGTACCCTCCCTAGGCTATTATTATCTGCCCCCACTCGCTTGCTTTGTCTGTCTGGTGGAAAAAATACAGCGGGAGCCCACGCATTTTTTTTTACAACGAATTTACACCTTTAATTAACCCCTACATGTCTGAAATTTTGTACACATACACTTATGTAATTGTAAGTTCAAACCATATATCAAAATACAGGAAATGACATGGTTAACTGTGTCTAAACAATGTATCATTTCATGTCGGCTTCTGTGATTTCACAAAAGCCGGCAATTGAATTAGCGGCTATTACAGTATGTAGAAGTCTAGGAACTATAAATATATGTATATATAAATATGTCACAATGACATATATATATATATATATATATATATTATATATATATATATGTATTCTATGTGTGTATATGTATTGATTCTATTCTTTAATAAAGCTGTCAGTGTGATTTTACAGTATAGCCAGGGATGAATTTCCGGCTTTTATAAAGGACACCGGTGCGATTTAATCGCAAGTCACACGTGCGGTCCGTTTGTAATCAGATTTTTCATCGCTCCCATAGACTTGCATTGGCGATAGTCGACCCACAATCGGTGACAATCGCAGCATGCTGCGATTGTACACGGACGTTTAAAACGGACCACAAAAAATCTGATACTGGGAGCTGCTCCATAGATTAACATTGGTCCGACTGCAATGCGATATTTCATCGCATTGCAGTCGTCCGATTTTGTCGCTAGTGTGACTCCAGCCTAAGGTTAAATCCATTTGTATCTCCTCCAATTCATCATTCTCTGTTCCAGCACAGGGAAAGCAGGGAGTACATCCGAGCTGCAGCCGTCTCCTATTTGCTGCTATGTTGAAAGCCACGTATAGCCAAGTTTACTTTATTGGGTTAATCATGATGACACTCATAAAATGAAATTTGTATCCTTTTAACTCAACTGCCCTCTTTGTCATATTGAAAGAGAAACAAAGCAGAGCTTTTCTCCCTCCTCGCAGACAAATGATATCTACGGGAAGCAAAAATAAATAAAATTACTTGGTGACCCACAACTGGATAAACTTGTGCGTATGCACCCGGCGTCTAATTCCATTAAAAGCTAAAACATGTTGGATGGATGGCTGCATATGAAACCATAAATAATGATGTTAGCCGGCCTCGTGCATACACCTCGTGAATTAGAATAGATCTCATTTCATCTTGAAATACAGAAGTCACTTTTATTTGTTAGTCTTTGTGAACATATTCATATTAAATCCATTCGATACAATTCAGCTAATGTACGTGCAGGAAATAGCCGGGACTTATGCAAAACAGCAGGAAGATGCATTTACCGGCTGACGACTGACATATCTATCCAGAGATAAGACTTTTCCTGGCAGGCTTTTGGGAACCACGTGTCAATTTTTGTGTAGCGTGTGCTGATTGTGTGGTATTGATTGCATTTAAGCAAATTTGCCACCCAAAAAGCACAGAAAAAAAAAATAGCCGTTAACAATTTGAGCAGAAAGGGGATGATCAATATTTAAATGACTGTCCTTATTGATTTAAAATTAACTTTCAATTAAGAGATCCATAGGACTCTTAACTGCGACACTTATCCATTCAGGACAAAGCAAAGGTACATTTATTGATACGTGTTAAACGGCAGCGGCTGGTTTCGCATCGATCCAGTCATTTGCACAGGGCCTCCGTTAGCTTCTTTGGGCTTGAACTTGCGTTCTGGGTTTGTTGCTATTACGATAATATAGAGGGATGCCTGGGGAGAATTACTGCACTGAAATAGCCTCATGCAACGGAAAAAGGGAAATGCAAGCTATGTTTTTATCCCAAGGTACTTCGGAACAGGTGACATCTTTTTCAATGCCACCTTAGCTTCAGATAATTCCGTCCCGGTAGATAGCTAAGGCAAGCTTTAGCGATAAGGTGAGGTGGTTGGAGCTGGCAGCAGACTGCTCAGTAGGTACGATAGCTAGCACTTGTTATACACTGCCCATTTTCTTATATCAGAAGCTATAATTGGAAGCGGGGGCATGTTGAGCCCTTCCATTATCTCACCATTAGTATTGGTGAGGATCTGATACCCTGTGGCCATCTTAACTCATTGCAATTGATTGCCAAGTGTTTAACTGGTCTCTTACTTAAATGGGGTCTGTCGCCGGATTTCACAATACAAACTGCACTTAGACTTAGCCTAGCTCTAGCCAAACTCAGAAAATGTTCATCTTAATTTCAGGATTATGCAGTCATTCAGACAAGGATTTTCTGGAAAAAAAAAACACAAGCTACCAGTCTTCTCAGGACCAAAAAGATCAATTTGATAACAAGTGTAGTTTAACACCTGATGACAGTTCCACTTTTTAACCCCTTCCTTACTGATGACGGAATAGTACCTCTTCGGTAAGGTTCCTCTGCTTTGAGGTGGGCTCTGGCGGTGAGCCCACCTCAAAGCCGCGACATGTCAACGGGCGATCAAAAGAACGTATTTGCACAAAAGTGGTATCATTAGCAACGTCAGCTCGGTGCGCAAAAAATAAGCCCTAACATGGCCATATTGACGGAAAAATATAAAAGTTATGGCTTTGGAAAGAAGGGGAGCGAAAAATTAAAACGAAAAATCGAAAAAAAAGCTCTGGGAGTTAAGGGGTTAAGTGAGACTACAAATAATCTTTGCTACAGAAGGAAGAAATTGTCTCTCAAATGCCACCTATTAAAGTTGGGGCAAATTTATCTAGTAGAAGAGAATTTGACTAAAATTTTACAAAAATGCAGAATTGGGATTTTTTTGGTAATTTTGTTCCATGAAGTCAGCAAAGTGAAACCCGGCTTCCAAATATAGGGTTGGCAAAAGGTTAACAAACAAAGATAATACCTCACCGCTCCCCTCTCTGACCATCTTCACTGCTTGCTCTCACCTGTATGATCCGGACCTCCGGTCGTGGCTTTCCCTGCACATGCGCATTGTAAGGTCATAGTGACGTCAAGACCTGTGCCGTGACCTTACTACTTCCACTCTAGGCTGGGACTTCTGGCCCCAACTAGACCCATGTGCAGGGACATCCCAGCTCTAGTCACAGCCAGAAGTCCCAGCCTAGCCTGAAAATATGGGGGGAATTTCAGTACCAATCTGTAGCACTCTACCCATACAAAACATATGGACGCTCAGTCAAGTCAAATAAGCCCGTGTATGTTGCTTTTGGGAGGAGTAGTTCTCCCTGGAATGAGCATTCAGCCTACAGTTATTGCAAGTGTATGGCAGCATTAATTCCACTGATTGGCACAGGATTGATGGTGACCTCTCACTGCTGAGAAATCCAGGCTAGGGTGACACAACGGTGTATTCTTTCATCCTAGCCAATTAGGAAAAAGGTAACAAATCTGGCACCAACATCAAATACTGCTATACAAGTTCCTGTGCAGTCAGATAGGGCTGCACCTCTACGTACAAGGGACGGGGTGTCACCAAGAAAAACATGATACTAGTTCATGAAAGAGAGAAAAAGAAGGTTGCACTCACCGTTCCTGTTAAGACTTGTTTCCTCTGTTAAAAAACATCGAGCTGGTGAGAAGTGTGGAGAGCAGGATAAACGGCCGTTTTGCACTGATTGCACTTCAAAGGCCGGGGTCACACTTGCAACTGCAAAGCGAGAAACTCGCGCGTGTCTCACACCTCAATACCCGGCACTCGGACCGGAGCATTAAGCTGCATAGAAATACATACAGCTGCACACTCCGGTCCCAAGTGCCGGCGGCAGTGCCGGGTATTGAGGTGTGAGACACGCACGAGTTTCTCACATTGCAGTTGCAAGTGTGACAGCGGCCAAACTCAGGACGCACAATCATCACGAAATGGCTGTCGTCCATTCATCCTGCTCTCCACACTTCTCCCCAGCTCCACATTTTTTAACAACTGAAATATAAGTCTTAACAGGAACTGTGATTGCCACCTTCTTTTTCTCTTTTTCATGAACTACGATTATGCCAATTACCCTATGATCAGATTCAGATCAGACTGCGATCACCGTGTGATCATAGAGTGATCTGATTTTCTTGGGTGAAGAGAAGATGGACAAAAAAAATTCTCGATCTTATCCATTGTGTCAATCCATGAAAAATGAACTGCACTCAGATGTCATCCAAGTGCAGTCTGCTTGCAGTTATTGCAAGTGTATTGCAGCATTCATTCCACTGATATCATTACAGCTTATGCCTTTCTTTCAAAAGAAATAAAAGCTAATATAGTAGCTTCATGGCGCAGCGAGGTGTAATTAATTACATAAACACTGATAATTACATTACTAAAAAAGATAAACCTGAAATCAACTTTTTCATGATTTATTATGAAATATGAGAGACACAGTCACATGTTACTCCATAAATTCTTTCATTTCTTTTGCAGAAAACGCAATTTCAAGGAGGAGAAAATGATAGATGTGGCATGTCTAGATTTTAGAAATGTCAGACAGCAGAGGAGCAGAAACTAATTTCAAGAAATAAGTACAGGACATAAATAGGAGAGTCTTTTCACCAGACAGGTACATTTTCCCCCTTCTTTACTATACAATAATTGGAGGCTTAGAGATCTGTCTGTTACTTCTTTTTTTTACCTTCCCCTTTGTACTTTTATTATTAGGAGGAAAAAAAAAATGTTCCCCCAGAACCGTCTGCTCCGTAAAATGAGGCTGCCCTAAGATGACCCGTTCATTACGTATTCATTTGCTATGATCAGCTCTTGCGAAGAAAAAAAGCAAGCGGTCTAATTGAGTTAACCCCTTCAGCTCCGGAGGGGACCTTAAACTCTCTTGCTGTGGATCAGAGCATTGGCTCAGAATCAGATGTAAATAGCAATTAACTTTAAATGGCGTATTCGATAGATAATAATAACTGTGTGCTTGCTTTGTAATTAAAATTGAAGGGAAAAAAAACAAAGTAAGCTCTCAATACAGAATTGTAAATGGACAAAAGAAAATGGGACGCTCAATACATGGTCAGGTCTCTCTTTATATATAAGTAATGCAGCGGACAGTGTGTGCAGCAAGGTGTCTGCAGACACTAATGTATATATTTTAGGGCCTATACAAGCTAATTAGCCTGCACTAACAGAAATGAGGCATAGTCTATATAGCAATAATGCAGCTGAACGTTCACATGTTGAACATTTGTATACCTATTAGAGTGCAGTTGGTGCTGCTGCTTTTTTGTATATACAGTACTTGCAAAAAAATTTTTTTGCAAATTCTGAAAAGTTAGAATACTTTCAAAAATAGAAGTATTAATAGTTTATTTCTATCCATAGCATAAAGGGCTTGGGAGTAGTGGAACATGGAGTGTCTGCAGGCAACAGTGGAGGTTCCTTGCAAGTTTGGGGCTCAATTTGAGCAAATGGAGTTGGGCATTGGCACAGGATTGATGGTGACTTCTCATAGCTGAGAAATACAGGGTAAGGAAAGGGTGACACGACCATGTATTCTCTCATCCGAGTGAAATCGGGAAAATTACGCTAATTACACTCTGATCAGCCACCAATCAGACTGTGATCAGAGTGTGACCCGATTTTCTTTGAGGAAGAGAAGATGGAAAAAATAAATTCTCCATCTTCTTGCGTCCGTCCATGAAAATCGACTGCACCTAGATGTCATCCGAGTGCAGTCTGATGTTTTCAATGGACCTATTGACTTGCATGGCCAAGTGTGATCTGATAATCGGATCAAACTTGGGTATGATGCTATTGTTTTCTCACGCCGGCTCAGTCCAAAGAAAAAATTGGACATGTGCATGGCTCTATAGAATAACATTGGTACGAGTGCAATCCGATGATTTGTCACAACACACTCGGACCAAAAATATGGCCATGAGCACAAGCCCAAATATTTATCCATCACCCAATACCAACAGGGAGGTGTCTGATTGCTCACTAGTTATTCTGGAGCAGAACAACTCCAAATATACAGCCAAAGTCATTAATAACTATCTTCAAGAGTGTAGAAGAACAAGGGATCCTGGAAGTGAAGATAAATCCCCACTGAGCATTGATCTCATAATCTAGCTGTGATTACATGAAGAGACAGAAGGATACATATATCCACAGATCTGTGGTTAGTTTCCAAGATGTTTGGAGATGCTTCCTTGCCGAGTTCCTTAAAAAACTGCATGCAAGTTGTTTCATTCACTTTGAATTTTGCATTCTAAAACTAAAATATCAACACTCCTATGTTCTAGTATGTTTGCTCTGCAGCATTTTTTTCACAGAATCCTAACTTAAATATAATAATTATATATATATACACACAATATATTATATATATATATATATATATATATATATACATACACACACACCACACTATATATATATATATATATATATATATATATATATATTATATATAGTACATCAATATATAAATGTGATTCACAGAATGAAGCACTGATCATCTGATACCATCTTGTTTATAGGCTCAGCAAGTGATCCCCCCTCTCATCCTTACAAAATCCCACTCATCAAGTGCAGCATCACTTGGAATATATTAAGAATGTTGCAATTACAAAAGATGTGTGATGCCATTATTTCCAACTTGAAATTAGATGATTACACTAATTAGGTGATAGCAGGTGGCATGGGATGACTTTCACAGTCCTCTATGATGTGCAGATAAATGTATGTACCATGTTGTAGACACTCAGAATTAGTAACAACTGACTTAAGTAGAATTAATTCCTGAGGTGCAAGAAAAGAAAATGACTTTGATTTAACGCTTCTTTATCACATCAAACAGGTGAAGACAGGTTCTATTTCGGACAGACCCAACAACATTAATTATAGTCTATCTTTGAATGTTGCCTGATAGGTTAGGAGGTAATAAAGAAGTGATTGACTATAAAGGCTTTTTTCATGTTTAGTATATTTGGAAATACCAGGGTGCCATTAAAAACATATAAAATTAGTACTACCGCCTTATAATTATCTATGCGACATTGCCAACTAATTAGCATCAGTGAAGCTTTCCTTGCTAGTAGACCTGGATGCTTTTTAAATGCATTAATACAAAGTAAATGCGCACAAAATGCTCAATGCTAAAGAGATTGACCAAACAGAAACGTATTGAGCTTTAAGAACATTAAAAAGTATAATTTCACAGATACTAGGGTAACTTATAGCACCTTTGCCGACATATGTTGGAATTTGTTTACGTGTAAGCCAATGGGTGCCCACCAGGTGTACCACCATGATGACCCTTACAAAGATGCCTACAGTTGGTACAAGCAGGTCAAGACTGATCCACCAAAATGATCAACACTGATAAAGGGCTCCAAAAGTCTAACTGAATTTGGTTCCAGTCACTTTTGCTTCTACGTTGATGTAATCTAAATGCGCCCATTTACCTTGCTAGTTATTTCAACCTTTAATACACATGCATGCTCAGTTCGGTTGAGCTTTCATGTGATTTCATTGGGGATAGGGGAGTTAAGGTACTGCCACACTACACGATCCCTCTAACGATCTCGTTAGCGTCGCATACTAATGAGATCACTAGCGGGATCGTTTTAATATCACTAGTAGTGGCCTAATTTAGCGATGTCGTTAAGGACGCTATCGCGGTTAGCGATCTCCTTAACGACTTTAGCGGTACAAAATACCGCTAAATCGCTAAAAAAAAGGTGCCACACTCAGCGATATATACTTACCAGCGGGACGCCGGCGATAAAAATAGGGTCCCGAACGATCGCTGAGATGAACGAGATCACAGCAGGATCTCAGCAGGGGCCACGTCGTCGCTGGATGCCACACATAACAACGTCACTAACGAGATTGCTAAATAGTGACTTTTTTAGCGATCTTGTTAGCGACGTTGTTTAGTGTGGCATACCCTTAAGTAGCTGCCAGAGACCTCTTATCTGACATGGAAACAAAAGCATCAGACATTGAAATTCAACAATTCTTCTTTTCCCTGACATCATATGTTGAGTAATGGGTGCAGGAGACAAAATGGATAGTTAACCAGTCCGGCTGAAATTGGTGGGTTCATCTGGCTTTAATTCAATGTGTATTGGGGTCTTTAGCACACATTGACTGATTAAAGAGTATCTGTCTTTTCAACAAAAATTAAGTAGGGACATAGGCTTCTTGGTTTAACGCTTATTGTTCTTGTCACCTATTGGAGTGCTTTCACAGCACATGTTTTTGACTTATATGCCCTGTTGCCTCTGCACACCTATTTACTTTCCTCTCCACTGAGGGGGCATGTACTAATGGACTCTGCCAGTATTGTACCGCTCTGACATCCTTTCCCATACATCCAGGATGCACTGTAGCATCCTTTCCACCAATTCCTTGTGATCCACATTCTGAATGCCCCATCACTCTAGGTGGCTGATTAACTTGCAATTGGCATTTTCACTTGATAAAAGACGCTAGTCCAGCGTGGAAACATGTTTTGGACACAAAAACCGTTCAACTCATCTTGGTCCTAAGGATTCTTCATTACAGCAGCGCAACCAGATGTCACATTATCGTCCAAATGGTTAACAGAATCGGCATTTTCAAAATTAGCACTGCTTTTTATAATGGCCAGGAATGTTTTTGGGGCTGTGAAGAGATGCCTGCAGAAACATATGCTATTGAAAATATCCTGTAATAAAGATTCTCCAGCCCACGAGTGATCTTAAGGACTGACATGTAAGGATGCATAGTATGTGATTCACAGACCACCCATGAGTCTTCTAACCCAAACTCAACAGCTTCATAAGCATATATGAGGTTGTCAAGATCAGGCAATGGGACCAGTCTGTGCATCGCAGTCTGTTCTTGGACTTCAACATCCAGCATAATGTTCAGCCTCCAACACACACATAAACAATCACATTGATGTGGGGGAAGGGTATGCGATTGTTCTCAGACTGCACTTGTTATGGAGCTGATGCATGTCATCTCTGCACCTAACAGATTGCTGATCCATGAATTCTTGCATGAAACCTAAACTTATACTGCACAAATGAGTCAAGTTAGTGAGGCAAAGGGATGATATAAAACAGCTCTGTAATGTTCAGGCTAGGAACAGTCCCAGTCCATTCTTGGCATGGTAGTAGAGGGAACCTGTCAGTCATTGTGTTAGTCCCACGCCCAGTTCCTGTGATCTGTCTTGTTGTCCCTGTTACCAAGTGGGAGCCACTTTAAAGTGATTTTTTAAGGGTAAAAAAAATCAAAATATGTATGTATAGTAAATTACAATTTTCATTCATGTCACTTATACTATTGAATGAGAACAAGTTGTTTGAGATCACAGTGACCCTTTAAGGATGTTCGACATTACTGGAGTTCCCTATTCCTTTCTATTCTGAAATACTACTTTCTATATGTGTTGTGGTATGAGGAATGGCTGATAGAAGGCCCCAGTCTTTGACTAGTACAAAGACATTGCTTTGCATTGTAATATCTTCAGTATTTACGGAAAGCTGGACGGAGTTCACAAAAAAAGGGATTCCTTATTCTCCTTTTTTTCTTTAGGTATTGCGGAGGTAAACCTCCTTCACCTGGTTTTTCATCAAAGCCCCGGAGATTCCATCAACAAAATCAATGTATGCATGTTCAGAGCGGTTTTCAGGGTTTTGTAAGACAAATCTTTTCAAATGGGAGCTAGTTTAATGCTATTGAGCTGTGTTTCGATCTGACAGAGTGAGTGAATAACACAGAAACAGTTCGCTTACCACTGCTCACACTACAGGAGCCAGGAACCAGGTACAGCTCTGTACAAACACAGCTGTGTCATTCACCAGCAACCTAGAATGCTACCAAGACTAAATCTGACACCCAACGGTGGGGCTGCTAAACAAACTAATGCTAAAAGAGCAAAAAAATTCAAGAAATGCCATTAGCCAATTTCTTCTACCCAAGATGCATGTATATATCAGTCCGTGCTGTCACATATCTGCTAGGTCGAATTTCTCTGTGGCATCTAGTCTACCTTCTACTGCTATGACATTAATGATAGACAGTCATAACGCAGATGAAGAGGTTATCACTCGCCTTGGTCAAGCACATATACCGTTTTACTATATAAAGACCTCTGTCCCTTGTGGAAATATATATGTGTGGTCATGTGACTGTGTCTTGGCAGAATATTACATTTTTCAAGTGCTTTTAAAACCAATATTAAACCACAATTTTATTTGCTTGTTTGGTCATAGTGGTGAAGCTGTTGCTATCCTTTTTTATAGTAAGTTTTCTATATTTTGTTTCATTATTTCTTTTAAAAAAAATGTTGGAATCCAATCATGGGAGGGCTGCTTGTTCACGATTTACAAAAATATGGGAGAATGGTGAATGGCAGTGCTCACAACCTCAGCATCACAATAAAATAGCCTATAGCAATGATCTGGAGTTCATTTGGATGGTGTATGGGCTTTTATGAGCTTTTCATGGTCCAAGTCATGATGATCACACAATGAGAATTTGTGATATGTTTAAGCAGTTATGGATCGCTCTTTCTGCTCGTAGAGCTATTGGTGAGGCATGTCATTTATGGCTGTCCTAAGTATTTTCTCTATTCTTTCCCCTTTAGTATGGTCTGAGATGTGTGGAGTTCTCCAAGTTGAAGAACCTCAAAATGTTAGAGTTATAACATTACAACATAACAAAGATTAAACCATACAATAGCCCCATAGATGAGAATTGAGGTGTCAATACACATTAGAGCAATGTTTGCTGAACCTGCCAATTTTGGTGGCACCTGCTAACCATCTTATGTGTATGGGGCTTCCCAAGTCTTCCCTAAAAGAAAATGTCAAGAGAAGGCAGAATCAGGCATGATACATTTCCATATCTAATCCTTTTGTTTTAGGAGGTGATGCATTGTCACCAAAGTATTTAGCAGCAGCTTACTCCACTGACCCAACTGAAAACACATGTACGCTCAGAAGAGCCAAGCATGCAGGCATATTAAAAAGTGGAGAGGAACAGCTGTTGACTGCTCAAGCAACAACTATTGATGGAAAATGGGCTCTTATAGCCCTGCTTGAAATTAATAAAGAGGTAGTTATATTAAGATACAGATCGAGGACACACCTATAAGAAGTACCACGTGTTCTTGAGATCTGGAACTTGAGGACACCAAAAGGATTTCCTTTCCCATATGAGCATATGAGAAGACAAGATCTAGAAATCAGTATAAAGCCGGGGTCACACTTGCGAGTGTGATGTGAGAAACTCGGATCAATACCCAGCACTGCCACCGGCATTTGGGACCGGAGTGTGCGGCTGCCTGTATTTCTATGCAGCCACACACTCCGGTCCGAGTGCCGGTGGCAGTGCCGGGTATTGATGCGAGAGACTCGAATGAGTTTCTTGCATCACACTCGCAAGTGTGACCCCAGCCTAACAGTTAGGAGAAAGAGAACAAAATAAAAGGAAGATAGATAATAAAATCAAATAAATAACCTGTGATCAGCCGTTGAAAGATTCATCCAAGAAGGAAGTGATCGTCCGAGGATTGAAGAGGGTGACTCCAAAGAAAGGTCTTCAGAAGCGGTGCCCCGGCCAGTAGCACGTGCTTCCTAGAAAATCCTGGGGAGCTGTCTTCCACGTAGTGTAGTTGAAAAGGTACTTGCAGTCAGGACCTGCGAGTTCAGGAAGGTGCAGCAGGACCTGCTGTGACGTCTTCGTCACGTGACTAGATGGCGGTACAGGGCTCAGTATGGACCAAAATCCATCAATGAACCTTCCTGAACTCGCAGGTCCTGACCTCAAGTACCTTTTCAACTACACTACTTGGAAGACAGCTCCCCGGGATTTTCTAGGAAGCACGTGCTACCGGCCGGGGCACCGCTTCTGAAGACCTTTCTTTGGAGTCACCCGTTTCAATCCTCGGACGATCGCTTTCTTCAATCCTCGGACGATCACTTCCTTCTTGGATGAATCTTTCAACGGCTGATCACAGGTTATTTATTTGATTTTATTATCTATCTTCCTTTTATTTTGTTCTCTGCTACAATCCAGTATAGATTTAGTTGAGTTCTTATTTACTTAACCCTTCGCAAGTATTTTATATACATATGGGCACATGTAACTACTGATAGCGCAAAATACTTTTTTCTTTTATAAGTTATTGTTATCCCTCTGACAGTTCTTGTGGTACTGTCTCTTTCTTTGCTGCTGAATACGTGTACCCATCATCACTGCGCCTTTCCAGTTTCACAATATATGCAGTTAGGAGAAAGGTTGACCCAATTTTTCACTGAGGCCCAAAAACTTAGAAGTTGTCCTAGCCATTTACATTGTTGGCTTATCTTTAGGTCATCAATATGTGATTGGTGGAAATCTGCTGTACCTGGTGCTGTTGTCGGTGGAAGAGCACAGTTGCGAAGCAGCGTAGCTCCATCAACAGCATATTGGCCACAGCCGGGTTCTGCACATCCACCCCCTATTGATTTGAATAGGGAGCAAATGTGCAATACTCAGTTGCGACCACCCTACTGTTGGCATAACTGTGCTCTGCGATAAATGTAGATGTCCCGGAAAACCTATCTAAACTTATACCTCTCAAACGGTGCAATTTCTTACTTCTGATAGCTGTGAATTACCACATTTCAAGGCTTTTATATTTACTTAATAGTAAGAGTAAAGACTGCTCATTTCTTTGCAGTTGTGCATAAAGGTTGTTAACCAAAGTTACATGTTGAACACTAGTGCACCAGGAGAATCTCACTTATTAAATAACAAAATCTTATTAAAAACAACAGGGAATTGGGTTTTGATAAATCTACAGCTGTGCTCTGCAGCGGGGAATCTTTGACAAATACTTCACACGACGCCTAATTTCAATGTGGGTTCAAGCCAACTAAACAACAACAGTATAACCCACCAGAAAAACCCACATTTCTTATCCTCTTCAATGAAAATGTTCAAGTTTTTATAGTCTTTTGTTTCGAAAAATCCTTTCTTTGTGTGGTTAGACATAAGAGGTTTGGTACAATGCTTAATCTACATTCACAAATCGTTTTTATAATCCATGTGCTCTCCGCGTTTATAACAGAAAGCACAATGACCCATTGAGTTTAATGGAACCATTCACACATCCGGTTTTCAGACATATATATGGACATATGGATACATACCTGTTTGTGTTTCAGTCCTTAATAGCAGATGACATCTGTGAAATAGTCTCAAGAACATTAAAGCAAGCAAAGCAAGCACAACAAGCCTGTATCCCAGCTAAAATTGCTCTCCCATATACCTCTGTATTGAAACTTGATAACTGTTGGTTATAAAATTCCTTTGATTTTCTGTAGATAATAAAATACTTTGGCAATTACGATTGACAATCCTGGATAATCTTGAAGGCTGCCTTGCCTGAAGATGAGTGTTACAAATCACCCCGTTGAAAAAAGGAAGAAGCACGCCAGGCAGCAGACAGGTCTCAATTTCACAATGCTGATTATCTCATTCGCCATTCTATGCATGCCTAAATCTGAGACTCCTCAAGCAGCTATATGGACTTCTACTTTTAAAATGCCTATTACGCTTTCATACTTTTTTTTCCGCTGCTTCCTGAAGAGTACCATTTCGCCAAGCTTAAATAGCAGAAAATTGCACTTCTTTTCCTCTGCCCATCTCTTCAATCTCTATTAACCTGCACAAGAACAAAGGGATATGATGGTCCAGCTAGATTTTGTAAAATAAGATTGAAGTTGTCTGATATTTACTGATATCTTGCCTTTTCAACTGAATACTTCATATATATATTTTTAATATGATCGATGGCACGAATATGCTCCAAAACTATATGGAGGTACTTTAAGAATATAGAGTGAAGACTGACAATAAGCAGTGATTTGCAACATTATACCCCTTTTACATTAGCCAAGCAAACCGTTAATCACTCTAGCAGGTTTTCTTTTCAGCGATGGAGTGGTGCTTCTACTGTAAGGTCCCTGACCCGGTCTTATACTCATCCCCCTGTCCAGCGTCTTTACCTTTATTCAGTACCACTCCGGTCCAATGGCGTCATCCTGTGACCGCAACTTCTGACTGTCTGGAAGTCAGAAGTTATGTTATAAACTCTCAATGCAAGTCTATGAGAGCCAGAGGAAGGCTCTCATAGACTTGAATTGAGTTGTTACTTCCGATTTGCCCAGCAAACATTGGCGCAATACAGAAGGTCACAAATTACTGGAGACGGATGGAAGCGGCAGTGTTAAAAGGTGAAGGCGGCAGCAGGCAAGTATGAGAGTGGGGGCAAGGACCTTATGTTAGAGGACGCACTCCAGCGGTAAAATCAAAAACGAAAGCTGGAGTGGTACTTTAAACGACCTCCAATCGGCTATGTACAAGCCAATAGCTGGACATTTAATAGCCTGTTTATAGAGACTCACAAACATTCTACACACAGAACAATTGTTAATATGTTTGTCTTGTGTGTTCACATAACATTGTTATTGGCAGCACATCACTGGTTTGCATGGGACAATATGCAGCTGATTCCAATGACTTTTATGGAGGTAAAAAATCATCACACCCAAAGAATACATATTTTCCTAGTATGAGGGTTGATTGCCAATCAGTTTAGATGAGCCAATAGTTCAACAATTTCTCTTTCTCCAATAATTGGTTTGTCTCAATGGGCCATTAAAGAAATCTCAAGGAGTAATATAATACATAAGAAATTTATTCAGAATATTTTGAACATGTCATATCCTAGTGGGAAATCATATAGTGTTATGACCCTTTTACATGGTCAGGTAATCAACCCCCAATCATGGGCCTGTGTAATCATGGCAGTGATCAGCTGATGAACAAGCAACCAGCCTAAAAATTATAGCGGGCAGCAAATCTAGTGTGAACAAGCTGTATGAGAACTGAGGGATTGTTCTAATGATCAATTACCTCTATAGAGTTTATATCGGCATGCTCAGGCACCGTTCAACTTGACATATCATAAATCATTAAAGGGGTTGTTCACTACTAGGACAATCCCTTCTCAATCTGAGTGTTTGCTACTGCTAAAATCAAACCACTTATTCTCACTTCCTGTGACAGTGGCGTTTCAGCGTTGTCGGCACTTGCTCTCAGGCTCATGTTAGGTTATATCATATGAGCCCTGCACCGAATCAGTGCTTCACTGTCTCCATCTTCCAGATGAAAAAGTAACCAAGATGAAGTCAGAGCCACGGCTGCTCTCTCACACCCTCTGCACTGTCCCCAATCTGCAAGGACTTCACTGTCTCAGTCTTCAAATGAATAAGTAACCAAGAGGAATCAGAGCCACAGCTGCTCCCACACCCTCTGCACTGTCCCAATCTGCAGACTTCACTGTTCTGTCTTCAATGAATAAGTAACCAAGAGAAAGTCAGAGCACGGCTGCTCTCTCACACCCTCTGCACTGTCCCAATCTGCAAGGACTTCACTGTCTCCGTCTTTCAAATAATAAGTAACCAAGAGAAGTCAGAGCCTGGCTGCTCCACACCTCTGTACTTTCCCCAATCTGCAAGGACTTCACTGTCTCAGTCTTAGACGAATAAGTAACCAAAGGAACTCAGAGCCATGGCTGCTCCCACACCTTGCACTGTCCCCAATCTGCACTGGCTTCACTGTCTCAGTCTACAGACGAATAAGTAACCAAAGGAAGTCAGAGCCCGGCTGCTCCACACCCTTTGTACTGTCCCCCAATCTGCACTGGCTTCACTGTCTCTGTCTTCAGATGAATAAGTAACCAAGAGGAAGTCAGAGCCCGGCTGCTCTCACACCCTCTGTACTGTCCCAATCTGCAGGACTTCACTGTCTCCGTCTTTAGACGAATAAGTAACCAAGAGGAACTCAGAGCCACAGCTGCTCTCACACCTCTAACTGTCTCCAATCTGCACTGGCTTCACTGTCTCATGTCTCAGACGAATAAGTAACCAAAGGAAGTCAGAGCCACAGCTGCTCTCACACCCTTGCACTGTCCCCAATCTACACTGCTTCACTGTTCTCTGTCTTCAGACGAATAAGTAACCAAAGGAAAGTCAGAGCCACGGCTGCTCCACACCCTCTGTACTGTCCCCAATCTGCAAGGACTTCAATGTCTCTGTCTTTAGACGAATAAGTAACCAAGAGGAACTCAGAGCCACAGCTGCTCTCACAGCCTCTAAACTGTCTCCAATCTGCACTGGCTTCACTGTCTCAGTCTACAGACGAATAAGTAACCAAAGGAAGTCAGAGCCACAGCTGCTCTCACACCCTCTGCACTGTCTCCAATCTGCACTGGCTTCACTGTTTCTGTCTTCAGACGAATAAGTAACCGAAAGGAAGTCAGAGCCACGGCTGCTCCCACACCCTTTGCACTGTCCCCAATCTGCACTGACTTCACTGTCTCTGTCTTCAGATGAATAAGTAACCAAGAGAAAGTCAGAGCCGCGCCTGCTCTCACACCCTCTGTACTGTCCCCAATCTGCAAGGACTTCAATGTCTCTGTCTTTAGACGAATAAGTAACCAAGAGGAACTCAGAGCCACAGCTGCTCTCACAGCCTCTAAACTGTCTCCAATCTGCACTGGCTTCACTGTCTCAGTCTACAGATGAATAAGTAACCAAAAGGAAGTCAGAGCCACAGCTGCTCTCACACCCTCTGCACTGTCCCCAATCTGCACTTGTTTCACTGTCTCAGTCTACAGACGAATAAGTAACCAAGAGGAAGTCAGAGCCATGGCTGCTCCCACACGCTCTGCACTGTCCCCAATCTGCATTGGCTTCACTGTCTCAGTCTTCAGACGAATAAGTAACCAAGAGGAAGTCAGAGCGATGGCTGCTCTTTCACATTCTTCTTTGTCCCCTCTCTCCAAAAACGGGGACAATGAAGTCAGCGCTAGTAGAGGGCAATGCTCATGTGACATAACCTGGCATTTTATTTTACTATTTATATGTGAAAAGAGCAGAATTTATCATTCTTAACTGCTCTGTGCATCAAATGTATGAGATAAAAGATTGGATTAGTTTGACCTTCAGGTTTTACGAAAAAGCACATAACACAAAATGTTATTATAACAATATATTCTTTGTATGTGTTTACTTTCCGGGTGGCAAAATGGAAGCCATTATTCACAATGTTGTCCGTTAGCCCCTCTATTATATAAGTTCACTACTGCTCCAAACCACAAACATCTCCCATTAATTACATTTCCTTTTGATGTTCCATACGGGGCTTGCTAGATACTTTGTATATGTGTAAACACAGATATTGTACATAATTATCCCGAATGACATTGTAATACTTGATTATACTGTGTCGAGGACTAAAAAAAAAAAAAATGTAATGAAATTCCTTTCATTTTGCTTTGCAGGAGAACAAGAGGTTTTAAGCCGAAAGGAAAATTACTGAGGCACCTGGTACTAATGCTTGCAGTAGGCCTTTATTAGATGTCATAAACTGAATGATACATTGTGCAGCAGATGACTTATGGTCTGCAAGTGCTGGAGCAGGATGAAAAACAAAAGGGGTAATTCAATATGCTCCAAAACGGACAATCACAGAAAACTCCTATTCAAGTCAAGGTGAATTTTCCCTGTGTGGTCGGCCATTTTTGAGACAGACTGCATTAGTTCCAACTCTTGTTCCTTTAATTGACGACTTTAAATACCTCTTATTATGGAAGGAATGCTCATTAGAAACCAAAAGAATAGTAGCAGCTCTGGAGGGCTGAATATCTCACAGCATTATACTTTGTATTTCCAATTCTCCGAGGAATAATCTTGTTTTCTCTCCTAAATTGTCGGATTATGTACAACCACCATGCAAGTCCTGATTATACAGCAGCAATGCTGACTGCACCACGCCATCTCTCTTCTTTTTTTTCCAGCAGGAGATCTGAAATTACTATTTCTGGCAATTTTTGGCAATTAGTTTAAAACATTCATGCATGTTAATGGAACATAAGAGGTATTTCTCCCCCCCTTCACCCTTCCTTGTAGAACATTTGAAATAAGATGTTTTACATTTAAAAAGATAAAAGAATGTTTTCTAAATGACAATTGCTGGTTGGCCATCGATTTGGAGCTTTAATCTCATAGCCTGCTCAAATTCCCCATTATGTCTCGCAGGGGCTTAAAGGGATAGAGAGGGCGAGCTATGGCCTTCAACAAAAGTGAAGAAGGAAGGAGGGAGAATGGAGGGGGTTAGGGCATCAGAAAACACAGCTGTTACACACAAGCCGAAAAAACGTAAGACTAACTCAATGCTTGTTGTTTTTTTTTGCTGAAGCTAATGAAAAACTTAAAGTGTTTTGCATGCTTTATATAAACAGTGCACTTAAGTTTTATAATCTAGTACATCTTATTAAGCGTGAAGTCTGCAGATCCCTAAATTATTCATAACATGATCCAGACTGATTAAGATTGGCTTGTTAAGGAGCACAAGAAGCAATTAAACTGACAAGGCAGTGCGGCCTTGATGTATACATTTATTATCACAAGAATACCCAAAGTGAATGCCCTTATTAAGCAATGAATTTCACCTCACTGGCCTTCTACCACTGCTGCCATAGCCAGAGAAGGCAAGGAACAACATGTCAAAAGCTAACTCTGAGGAAATGCCTATCTTCAAGTGAAACCGATTTTGTAATGAACCTTTCAGTTCACTCCTGAGGTAATAAATCCTGACTGGTGCATTAATTACTTGATAACATCCCATCAAAATGCAAATGCAGCACTTGACCCACAGGAATGGCTCACTAGCTGTTAACTCTTCAGGGTATACGTAAATTATCTGTTTTCTTTCATCAAGCAGGGCATTCATTTCCTTACAAGGGTGCGTGTCGTTCTTGCCACCCAGTGCCATGTGGCGCCCTGACAAAACGGTTTGTGCAAATCTGTCACTAAGCGTTTGGGCCTAGCTGCCATGCTCTGCGCCTGCACAATTACTGTCCTCTTTCTTCTATGGATGAATGCTGGTGTCAAATGTAATATCTTTTTCACTCCTCGTCTCCTTTACTCCTTTTAGTAATGCACATCATGCGTTACTATATGACAGTAGCCATTTGCATTTGTCCGCCCACTATGCACGAGATGACAATAATCCTGCTTGGTTTTTGGTTATTTAATGGAAGTCAGTAGTATAGATTAGATACCTTCTTTTAATAAAGTGATGGTCTAAAGTCAAAGGACTTTTAGTTTCCTTTAGGCATCATTCACACGTGTGACATGTGTTTTTGTCACAGATATCACACGTACCCATTATAACCTTTGGTGCTATGCATGTGACCATGTTTTTACATGGTACTGTGTGTCCATGCAAAACATACTGAGACATATCCATTTTTTTCTGGCAACACAGATGATAAGGGCCAAAATAAGTCTATGGATTCTTGAAAAACACATAGAGCACACGTATGGCATCTGTGTGCCATCCATGCATAACTTTGCAAAGCATAGAAGTTTTGTAAGTTCTTTCTTTATCCATACTGGAAAAACACTGATGACACTGATGGTGATAACGGACACGGATGACACACAGATGACACTGATAGAAAACACGGATGGCACCGGTACCATTTTTTCAGGTGCATGTTTTTATATGGATATGTGCAGGAGGTCTTAGGCTGGGGTTACATGGCAACTTTGGCTATGGAACAGGTTATGTAGCCAAAGATCATTCCATGCCAATGTAGCATTGCACATACTGCAGGTGAATTGGGTACAAAATACTGTAAAGCCCCCGTCTCACATAGCGAGATCGCTAGCGAGATCGCTGCTGAGTCACAAGTTTTGTGACACAACAGCGATCTCCCCAGCGATATCGCTGTGTGTGACACTTATCAGCGACCGGCCCCCCTGCCGGGTATCGCTGATCGTTCTGGAATGTCCTGGACCATTTTTTGATCGTTGGTCTCCCGCTGGCCAGTATGCATCGCTGCGTGTGACAGGCGGGAGACCAGCGATCAGCAAGCTGGAGCTGGTAACCAAGGTAAACATCGAGTTTCTAGGTGCTGCACGGCGCCTAGAAACCCAATGTGTACGTTAGATACCAGCGCGCTGGTGCAGGGGAGCTGGTAACCAAGGTAAACAGCGGGTTTCTAAGCGCAGGGCGGCGCTTAGAAACCTGCTGTTTACCTTGGTTACCAGCTCCCTGCACCAGAGCGCTGGTATCTAACGTACACTGTGGGTAACTAAGCGACGTGCATCGCTTGTTACCCGCATAGTCGCTGTCCTGATCGCTGCTGAGATTTGCCTGTTTGGCAGCTCACCAGCGATCATGTAGGGACACACCAGCGATCCTGACAAGTTCATATCGTTGTCGGGATCACTGGTGAGTCGCTATGTTTGACGGGGCCCTAACAGCCATGGTTTCCATATCTTGCACTGATGAAGGCTAACAAACCCAAAACAAATGTAAGCAGTTTGGGGTAATTACTTCACTCTAAGTTCTAGATGCATAATTGGCTTTGAGAGCATTACCTTAGAGTGACATTGAGATCATGGTTTCCCATTGCAACCTTGCAACTAACGATGCCCTATGGAGCTGCATTGCGAGCTATGACTATGGCAGAGTTGCAAATATTTCCAAATGTTTCAATTTTCTGTCTCTGGGCACGAGTTGCTTCAACTCATTTGCCATAGACTTCAATATAAGTGGCATGCGATTGCCCCTCGAATTTATTTCTTCTGCAATTTCCTTTTCTTTTTTTTTTTTACAGCAAAATATCAGCTTTAAAATACTCACACAATAGCAAGAGGATATCCTCTTGTTTCTGGAAGGTCAATAGAGATTAGCGGGACCCATGGAAGTTGGGGTTATAGTACTCTACCCGAACTTTATTCCAAAAAACCTTAACTGAACTTGAAGCAGAACCCAAATCTCATTAAAAACAATGGGGAATCTGACTTTTGAGCTGGAAAATTCTCTCCCTCTCTTAGACTTCCACTGGAACTCCAAACATTGTAACGTACTTATGGGAGAAGTCTGTGTTCAGCGTTAAGCACCGGACACTGACTGTCTTGTATGAACCCCAACTTTTAAATTCGGGTTCCCCATCTCTAGAAGTCAGCCTTAGCTGTTTTTAATAAATGATGTAACAATTGTAATTTTCCATTTTCAAAAAACCATAAAGGAGTTTTTAAGTTTCGGTAAACTTTTCTCACCGCTTTTAAAAACAAACAAACTGTGCTAACAATTCCAGGTCCAGCACTGAGTCTCCGCCGCTGCTTTCAGTGTCGTGGACAGCGCAGCAGCCAGTGAGTCCAGCGGCTCTGCTGGGCATCATAGTTACTGGTTACATTGACTGTCATGTCGATGTGACGTCCATAGCTGCAGCAAACAGTAAACAGAAACTGATGGCATGCGGTGAGTAAATCTCCTTTTCTTTTAAGAAACTGCCACGAAGTGGAGGGATTTTACAAAACCAAATAAACATTGCATAGGTTATTTTCCGGGTTTCGGTCTTTTGTGGATGTACCGTTATACAGGTTTGGTACATATCATGAAACATCGAAAATGCTTTTTAACAATTTTATTTTTTTTACTACTACTAATGTGTAAAATCCTGATAAGAGAAAAATTAAAGTGACACCAAAAATAGAAAAAAATACAGTGTGGGTAGATAACACGCTTGCTGATGTTAAAGGACCCCTCGAGAGAAGACTGATGGTATTAGAATTTTTTGTCTTATTTTTTCTATTTGGACCCCCCTCGTATTTTTGATATGATGTGACATAAAAAGAAAAGTTTCACATCTTCCACCTGGGTCATCCTGGCTTTTCTTGTTACATGTCTTTAAATCTTGGGAAAAAAAATTCTTAATTCGTGCTGCTAGGCAACCGCGCAGGTGAGAAAATATACCGCTAGGCCCACTCCACTTTTGATCACACACTGGTCTAGTGCCTTCAGAAATGGACCGCGTAAAACATGCGCTGATAATTCCCTGTTATATTTTTCTAGAGGCGAGGTCAGGGGAAAAATTAATTGATGCTGAAAATAATGACAGGAGGAGACGTACCACAGAGACATGGTGTGACTGGCATGTGATAATGTTAGCAAGAATCCCAGCATGTGACTGGACAGTGTGATGAAAAATATACTTCATGTGAGGAAAAAACAAGTTACAAAACTTAATTAGTTTTTGACACTTCTTCATAAGTTATTATCTTTTCATTTGGAACATAGCCTTGGGACATCAATACACAAGGAAAAAAAAAAAACGAGACATTCTTATTATAGCAATAAAGGAAAAGATGGCTTTTTATTGTATTATCGTAGCTTTCAATGCCCTTTTTTTAGATTTTTTTTTTTTTTTTAGATTCCTCCTTTAAATTTACCAAAATGTCCACAGTCGCCTTGGGTGTAGTAAGCATCATGTAAATCCATCTAGCAAACATATAATCTGTTGACGGTTGATATAATTATTCTGTTACAAATGATTATGCCATTGCACTTCAGAATAAAATCGGAGGCTTCAAAACAGAATAAAAAAGGAGACCACGAGAGGGATGAGGGAGGTGCAGCCATAAATGTGATGGTGTTAAATTATGACACCTGCAGCAATATGGCTTCTTAGACGCCAAATGCAATTTTATTATTTTTTTTTAGTGACAACGCTTTTTATACCTAAACGTAATTCACACTGATTACTAAATAACCCATGTGAGTTGCCTTTGTCTTCTGAATTAAAAAAAAGCACACTTGCCCTGAGCAATGAATTTCATAAACCAGCAGCCCTCATGCTTGATGAATCATCCTTACTTTCTGCGGTGCCGTGTGATAGAGGACTGATGTAAAATATTCCATCCACCAGTTATTCCGTACAATTTATCATCAGCGGCTCACTAGGCCAGTGATAATACCCGGCTTGCAGATTGTAATGATCAGATTCTGTATTTTTTCTCCTTTTCAAACAGGAGCGATACGAATACCAGGGTTTTTAATTTACATACATTAGTGAGGTTCAAATGTGGCAATAGCTACAAGCAAATTCGCTTGCAAAGCTGAATGCTCTCCTTGCATAATGGCTTCCCTTCAGCAATTACGCGCCAGTGAAGTACCCAGATAAAATGAAAACAATGAGGGGAGGAAAATCACGGTACAAGCACCACAGCGTGGCCCGAGATAATTACTGAACCTCACTGAAGGTCACGTTTATATCTGTTTTAGTAATGATTTCTTGCCCCTCCAGACTCTGTTGAATTCCTAACGCAACCTCCCCTTGCTTTTTTTTTTGCCACCGACGTCCCAATCCAATCACACATTTTGTCACCCTAAACTGCCAACCCTGGATCCTATTATTCAGATATAGTTAAATGGACATGCAGATAATTGCGTGGAAATGTACTAATAGCCTAGAAATCTCTGCAAAATTGCAGCAGTCTGAACATTTAGTAAAACCAACTGGCTTATAATAAAATACCTCTTACAGCTCCATCACTTTGATACTGACCGCAGTATTGAGCCTGAATTCCCTGCAGCATCATTACTGGACATTTTCTGCCACCTTTCTAAATCTGAAAAGCTTCCTACATTTAGTGAAGATTAGGTAATGCTACAAGCAATCAATAAAGGCTATCAATTCCATACCATGTTCACAGGAACAAGGTGATTCGAGCAAGTGGAAAGGATAGGAGAATATGCCGAACACCAGGAGCTGTTTTCCTGTCAATTTAGGCCCTCGCTAAAGCCAGATTCTGCTTCCTTTAATTAGAACTTTTCCCGTAACCCTTTCACACCCAAAAGAGTGAGACACGAAGACACAGGCAGTAGATGAGTTGCCAAGGTATTGTTGCACACCGTATAACGATATCGTTCACTTGTTATGCCACAAATAGAAATAAAAGATCAATTATCAGTTGTCAGTCGACCGCCAAACAAAGGAGATGAACATTTATTACAAAGAGCTTGTCACCTCTATATGGACTTGGTAGCTGAATGATTAGGTCATCTGAGGAGAATCCCACATCCTACCCAAGGGTATTAGTCAAACTTTACTATCTTCCCTGTGACATGGTAAAACTATTTAATGATGGGTGTTGGCCATAAAAAACAACAATAACCATTGCCCGGTTTGGTAATACCTATTTCTTATATGAAACACTGGTCGTAGCTTCTCTTTCTGCTAGGATCCCTAATGATCAGTCGCAATCTGTAAGGAAACTTAACGGAAAGTGCTCACTATCCCTGCAGCACCATGGCAGGTGAAATTAAAGGGCATCTGTCAGTAGGATCAACCCTCTAAAGGTCATCTATACAGACATGTAGGTCTTAGGAAGTTGAATAAGAAGAAACCTTGATATCTGGTATGTAATGTCTTCTTTGACAGAAATCCACTTATTTTTTAATATGTAAATTAGGTGTTAAGATCTATGGGCCGGACATAGATCTCCCTGAGATTCTGCCTGCAGAACTTATTTTAATTTAAAGGGGGTGTTACAAATGTGAGACATATAATGACAGACAGCTCTCCTGATCTACATGTCACACACTGGTAACTCCCCCTTTCATTTAAAATAAGCTCTGGAGGCAGGTTCTCAGGGAGATCAGTGTCAGCCCATAGAGCTTAACAGCTCATTTACATATTAAGAAAAATGTGGATTTCTCTGGAATAAGACATCAGATCGCAGATATCAAGGTATCAATATATTCAGCCTCCCGTTACCTACATGCACATATAGACGTTTTGGGTGGGTTCATCCTACTGATGGAATCCCTTGAAGAATTACACATATTACTAGATATATATATATATATATATATATATATATATATATATACATATAATAAAAATATATTAAAATTTGGTTTCAAGATAACTAATGGGAATGCTGACCTTACTTATTATCCTTATTTGCTTCATTTTATTGAGCACAACACTTAAACTCTTTATAGCAATGTTAGAATCCTCTTAAATAAGTAGTTGTGTATTTTTCATAATATATCACTCCTTGCCCGTTCATACACTGTATAAATTATCAGGATTATAAATTGCTATTTGTTGGCACAAATGTCCTTTCTAGTGTCTTGTGAATAGAGGTGCAGGAAGGGTTAGGATGTGAAAGATAATTCTCACTGCTGTTGTGTGGCTATTACACAGTCTTGCCAGCCTGGACAAGTTATTAGGTCAGATACTAACTTCCTAAGTAGAAAAATGATGTGTCCGCCTTTGTCCTTTCTACAGTAATGGCTGGAGTCAGTACTAATTAAGGCCCTGAGGCAGTGTGGTGCGAGAGAGGTCAGAGACTTCTTTTTGACACCTAAACAGCGCTGAGCTCAATGGAAGTGCCCCTAATCCGAAATGATGTGCTGTGGAGTTGCCCTTTCAGCTTTGCTGTATATTTAAAGGGAAATGACAGTTAATGACAGGGGTGTCAAAAAGGAGCAGATGGAGAGGCTAAGAATAAGGTACATCTATGATAAAAAAAAAAAACTGTACCTTCAATTAGTTCATACAGAGTAACCCCTTCTACACTGCTAGATAAAAAATAAATGCACAACGGGAAATAGTAATATAACATATAACGTATACGTATAGGGCAGCTGTAAAAGTCATAGTCACCACATTGCAGCCTATATCTTAGTAACTACAGAGTCGGTCCATTTGTCCAGTCCTACCATATGGTCCAACTCCTATTACCAATTAAGAATTGATCAAAGACTTCCTAAGTAATTTATATCGTTTTTATGCTTTCTAAGCAATTTTGTAATAAGCAGCTTTAATTGTATAAACATAGTGACAAATATTTTCTCTGCCGTATTGTTTGGTTAACCCCCCAATCGTTTAAACTGAATTTGTTTTAGTCTACAAACACAATGTTAAAGTGTAACTAAACTTTGGAGCATTTTTTATATTTTGTATAAAACTACTGTTTTGAGCAGTTTACGAGGCAAAAGTGCTCAAATCCTAAGCGCATGAACAGAGTGGTGTTAGAATCAAAGACTTTTTATTAAAGCACCACTCAAGCATTTATTTTTCAGCCCTGGAGTGGTGATACTAATCTAAGTTCCTTGACCCTAGCATTATTCTTGCCAGCCGCCATTTTGAGCCTTTTTTTGGTCCCACGCTACTATCTTGTGACCGCAACTTCAGATTGACAGGAAGTTAGAGGTAACAGTAATAATCTCTCAATTTACATCTATGAGAGCCTCATTCTGGCCTCATTCGGACTCTCATAGACTAACATTGAATTGTAATTTCTGGATTGCCCAGCAAACACAGGGGCGGTCTGTCAGGTCGCAAACTGCTGGAGACCGACTGGAGGGGTGCCGATAAAAGATGAAGATGGCGGCTGGTAAGTATGAAACTAGGTGCAAGGAACTTAGATTAGTAGCCCCAATCCAGTGCTGCAATAAAAATAAATGCTCATGTGGTGCTTTAAACCGGCACACCGTTCTGTGCATGCGCTAATGCAGGAGCTGAGCGCTTCTGCCTCCTGCCCTGCATAATTATGAACAGTATTTTGAGCAATCAGCAAGGGTCTCAGGATCCAGACCCCCACTCATCTACAGGATATTAGAGGCCTATAAAATATAAAACTGCTCCATAGTTTAGTTACACATTAATATTTTCAGCTTACATTGTAACCAATTTATTTCATTCCAGGAAATCACAGCTAATTGCTGCCAACAACACGATAGACTTAACTATGTTATGACAGAGGAGAGCAATTTGTTGATGCTGATGATATATTCCTACAGAGGTGCAATCCTTGGCAAGATTGGAATCAAGATTCAGCACAACACATCAGTCCCCTAAAGGATGAGCTTGTTAGCTTCCCATGTATTTGAAGATCCACATAAAATTATAAGTCTGATCTACAGAGAAATGGCTGAGATTTTATCTACCAGGGAGTAAACTGTTGCAGTAATTAATCTTTCAGTCAGTTGCTTTCTTCCTCCTGGAGGCATGGAACTTGGGAAACAAAAGCAATATTTAAAACAGAACCAGAGATTTATTGTCGGTAATTCATAATGGACACCTGCACCACTTACTAATTACTACAAAACCATAAGGTCTATTGGCTTCATGCCATGTACAGTCTCCCTTTATATCCACTCCCTAGGACACACCTGCGAGGATATAATTGATACTGTATTTATCTTCAGCGTCTTTACTCCTTGATATATGTTCTTTCACAATTATAAAACCTTGCTTTGTAATTAAATGATTCTCACCGGTTGAAAACTAGCGTCCAATAAGTAGGAGGCTGCAGGGAAATTATATTGGAATTTTAGGAAGTCACGACTATAATAATAGTTTTGACTGGTATTTTGATTTGTATAAAAGCAGAATATGTTACAGAGATTGTCTGTTTGAAAAAAAAAGCCTTTTGTTATATTATTTTTTAAAGAAACTGCACCATTTTGGTTTATAGGCTGTGTCCGTTACTGAAACTCATCCTCATTCAAGTAATTGGGGCACAGATACCTTGACCTTCTCATAGACAAAATAATTTCTGAAAAATTTAGATATGTTTTTCCTTATTTTGGGAGAACCCCTTTATCACTAGAATGCTCCAAGACCTTTCAAAAGTGGAGAGTCTAAAAATATGACTTGAATTAAAATCAATTATGAAAATTAAAAATAAGTGAGTTAGTTCAAGATTAATCAGATTCACCTCAAATTTGTTGTGATTCGCCTTGGGCAAATTCATTATTATGGAGTATGGCCCCCAGTTTGCTCTACTGGTTAAGCAATCGGCATGTTATTGAGAAAATGGTGAACAAATGATACATTTGGTTTTTGAGAAAATGGTGAACAAATGATACATTTGGTTTTGTAGGTTTGATGAAAAGTAATAATTCATTTTTTATTCATTAAAGAGTAACTAAACTTTTTTTTTTATTTTTCCTATTTAGCAGGCACTTGAATTGCTTGCAGATCGTTGAGGGTCCAGTTCCAGAGACTGTCTCACACTAGACCACCAAGAGAGAGGAGAAGCACAGACAGGAGAGTCCAGCTCCTATGTAGGCATGCGTACATTCTGTAGTACAGATCCAAAACCTATGCTTTTTATTGAGTCTATACTTCTGGTTAGGTGTGCTTTCAGAGTGGAGAGGTACATTCCTGTCTGACGTGTGCACTTCTTGTGGGACTCGTGCGCAATCAGTAGGTGCTATCTATTGAATTTGTACTCGAAGCTGTATTCATGCTCAGACAGGAGCTGTGTGCTCCTGTCTACTGAGAAGCACACTGATTGGGATCTAGTAAAGGTCTCAGCACTTTAACCCTGATCTGTGGGAAAATCATGTGCCTGCTAAAAAAGGAAACATAATAAGGTTTAAAATCTTATTATAATAATAATAATCTTTATTTATATAGTGCAAATAAATTCCACTGTGCTTTACAATTATTATCTTATTATGTTAGCATACTATTGTGTGGTTTGCTAAGTGATTGATGGTTGTAAACCACTAAATGGGACCACCCACTTGACTTCTAATATGAAAAGATCAAGATTTTCTATAAATAAAATACAAGCTATGCTGAATATTTTGATATATATATA
This sequence comes from Oophaga sylvatica, assembly GCA_033576555.1. Taxonomy (NCBI): domain Eukaryota; kingdom Metazoa; phylum Chordata; class Amphibia; order Anura; family Dendrobatidae; genus Oophaga; species Oophaga sylvatica. The sequence goes on along the minus strand of JARQOD010000006.1, from coordinate 378,557,040 downwards.
TATATAATATATATATATTATCAAATGGCTCATCTTGTATTATCTGTAGATCAGACTCCATATTGTGTGACAAGTTCCCTTTATTATATTTTTTGGAATGTTTTGATGTGGGTAGTTGGCGTAGATTCTCCTTTAAATCATTCATGTTAAGTATTTAATCAGTAATTTAAATGAGGGTAACTTCATGGCTAATTTCATGTAAAATTCCCAGACACAATGACACTCTCCACTCACTTTAAAAGAAACTATTAGTTTCTCCTAAATCTATTAGTTTCTTCGGCTTACCAAATTGCTTTGCTGTAGATGTGTTCTACCCATCATGGTTTAATTTCTTTTTGCAATTGCAAGGACCTGCAGGTTAAACAGATGTGGCAGGGAAGGGGAAAATGCTATTTTAATGGTTGCTAAAACTTTAAAATCGGATTGGAAAATAATATATATTTTAATTATATAGAAAAAACATGTTATAAAAATCTTAAATCATGAATAATAGCCTACTTGATTTTATATGCAATGATGTCCATTGCTTAAGACTGTGTAACACATATGACTCTCAGTAGTTACTGACTATGCACACGCACTGCCATACACCACCTATATACAGTGAGGTTCGGAAAGTATTCAGACTCCTTTAAATTTTTCACTCTATGTTTCATTGCAGCCATTTGGTAAATGCAAAAAAGTTAATTTTTTTCTCATTAATGTACACTCTGCACCCCATCTTGACTGATAAAAACCAGAAATGTTTGCAAATTTATTAAAAAAGAAAAAGTAAAATATCACATGGTCATAAGTATTCAGACCCTTTGCTCAGACTCTCATATTTAAGTCACACGCTGTCCATTTCCTTGTGATCTTCCTAGAGATGGTTCTACCCTTCATTGTAGTCCAGCTGTGTTTAAATAAACTGATAAGACTTGATTTGTAAAGGCACACACCTGTCTATATAAGACCTCACATCTCACAGTGCATGTCAGACCAAATGAGAATCATGAGGTCAAAGGAACTGGCCAAGGAGCTCAGAGACAGAATTGTGGCAAGGCACACTTCTGGCCAAGGTTACAGAAGAATTTCTGCAGTACTTAAGGTTTCTAAGAGCACAGTGGTCTGCATAATCCTTACATGGAAGAAGTTTGGGACCACCAGAAGTCTTCCTAGACCTGGCCATCCAGTCAAACTGAGCAATCATGGGAGAAAAGGATTGGTGAGAGAGTTAAAGAAGATGAACTACAAAAACATGGCACTCAAGAAGCTATATGGAAGTTGGTGCACAAGTAGGGTCTCCAGCCCAAATGGTAAATCAAAAACAAAACTTGGCACTCAAATATTGAATAAATGGACCAAAAATTGAAGATAGTTGCTGTGGTTATTGTCTTTTTATTGCATCCGTGAAAGATAAAGGTGACGTACACTACAGATGAACGTTTTCGGCTACATAACATTAGCCTTCCTCAGATAATATGTACAAATTTTGCACTTAAGACGGATATGGTAAAATAAAGTCAAATGAGTTCAACCACAGAAGATGAGCAACTTGGAGAGCAAAAATTGGGAACAGAGCGCTGGTAGCGAAAGCTAAAAAGCTTTCGCTACCAGCGCTCTGTTCCCAATTTTTGCTTTCACGGATGCAATAAAAAGACAATAACCACAGCAACTATCTTCAATTTTTGGTCCATTTATTCAATATTTGAGTGCCAAGTTTTGTTTTTGATTTAGAGTTAAAGAAGAACCCCAAGATCACCGTGGCTGAGCTCCACAGATGCAATAGGGAGATGGGAGAAAGTTCCACAAAGTTAACTACCACTGCAGTTCTCCTCCAGTCAGGCCTTTATGGCAGAGTTGCCCAACGGAAGCCTCTCCTCAGTGCCAGACATATGAAAGCCGACATAGAGTTTGCTAAAAAAACATATGAAGGACTCCCAGACTATGAGAAATAAGATTTTCTGGTCTGATGAGATGAAGATAGAACTTTTTGGCTATAATTCTAAGTGGTATGTGTGGAGAAAACCAGGCACTGCTCATCACCTGCCCAATCAATCCCAACAGTGAAACATGGCGGTGACTGCATCATGCTATGGGGGAGTTTTTCAGCTGCAGGGACAGGACGACTGGTTGCAATTGAAATAAACATGAATGCGGACAAGTACAGAGATATCTTGGATGAAAACCTCTTCCAGAGTCCTCTGGACCTCAGACTTGGCCGAAGGTTCACCTTCCAACAAGACAATGACCATAAGCACACAGTTAAAATAACAATGGAGTGGCATCAGAGCAACTCTGTGACCATTCTTGACTGGCCCAGACAAAGCCGTGACCTAAACTCAATTGAGCATCTCTGGAGAGACCTGAAAATGGCTGTCCACCAACAGTCACCAGCCATCCTGGCTGAACTGGAGAGGATCTGCATGGAAGAATGGCAGAGGAATCCCAAATCCAGGTGTGAAAAACTTGTTGCATCATTCCCAAGAAGACTCATGGCTGTACTAGCTCAAAAGGGTGCTTCTACTCAATACTGAGCAAAGGGTCTGAATACTTATGACCATGTGATATTTCAGTGTTTCTTTTTTAATTAATTTGCAAAAATTTCTACATTTTTGTTTTTTTCAGTAAAGATGGGGTGCAGAGTGTGCATTAATGAGAAAAAAAATAACTTTTTTGCATTTACCTAATGGCTGAAATGAAACAAAGAGTGAAAAATGTAAAGGGGTCTGAATACTTTCTGAACCCACTGTATATGGTAGGTAAGATGGTCCACAGATATGATTGATCGCTTTAAGAAGAAAAATAAAGGGGTTTTTCTAGGTTTAGCTATCAATGTGTGGTTGATGGGGGTCCAACCCCAGAGACTCTAATCATTCAGGAAAATGAAGGGGTGAGGCAATTCACTTAGTACCATGCATGTGGCTGTTACTAGTAGTGCAGATAATTCTTATTCAATAAGGCTATTAACCAATTCTAACATGGCGATTTTCAGTTTTTGCATTTTTTATTTTTCCTCTACTACTTTCAAGAGCCATAACTTTTGTATTTTTCTTGAAATTAGACATATGAGGACTTGTTTTTTGTGGGATGAGTAGTACTTTTGAATGGCCCCATTTTATTGTGTAATTTACTAGAAAAAGAAAAAAAAAGTTCCAAGTGAAATTGCAAAAAAAATTAATGAGGATTTTTTTTTTTTTATGGTATGCATTATACAATAGAAATTACCTGGCAGTATAATTCTCCAGGTTGGTAAGTTTACGATGATACCAAACATGCATTTTTTCTTTTCAGTTTAAGTGGTGACACCCGTAATGTTTTAAATTTTCAATCGATGAGGTTCTGTGAGGGATTGTGTTTTGCACCCTGGGCAGATATTTTTATTGATATCATTTTGGGGTAGCTATGTTAGTTTGATTGCTTCTTATTAGATTAAGAGTGGTGTTACAGCAGCTGAACAAAAAAAATTCTGGAGTTTTGATTGTTTTTCATTTTGCATTCATTACTCTGGTTAATTAATTTTATAATTTGATAGACCAGAATTTTATGAATGTGGAGATTTTTTGTGTGTATTTTTTATATTATTTATTTTTAATTGGGGAAAAGATTGACAGCGGCATTTAATAGGTTAACAGTCATGTGCAGAGCTCTGTTGCCCTTGAGACTATTAGAGGCAGAGGATGACTGAATAAAACAGCCATCGTCTGCTGGCAAATATGCAGGCTCAGCTTCTAAGCCTGCATCAAAGTCAGAGACTCGACATAGGATGTACTAGTATGTCGGTAAGGGGTTAATTTATATTACTGAAAAATAGTTTTTAGGCTTCCCTCACAGTTTTTGCCATTTTCTTCTACAAAACACTAATTTTTTGTGTTTTTAACTGCTTATTTTAAGAATTGTGTTTTTTTCCCTTGCAATATCTTAACTCCTTCCCAACTTATGACTACATGTTGTTACTGCACTCCATGTGGGCTACGCCGCTGAACCTGCATGTTTTCCTGCACAAGACAGCTGATCTGATCAGCTGCCATGTGTCTCTAACAGCTGTGGGTGGAATTGTGATCCACCCGTGGCTTTCAACATGTTATATGTGGCTGTCAATCTCTGACAGCGGCATTAAACATGGCAGCATCAGAAGCATGTCCCAAATCATGCTCATCGGCGCCCATGTCACATGACCACGGGTCGCCGATGGGTTGACATGACAACCCGGTGATCTGCAGGAGACCCCTGTGGTTGTCATTGCCGTAAAGTAAAGAAAATAATGTTTTTTAGATAATAAAATAAAAGTTCAAATCACCCCTCTTTCACTCTATTCAAAACAAAACAAAAATCATATTTGTTATCGCCGCATTCAGAAATGCCTGATTAGTATATAAAAAAAAATTATCCGACTGGTAAACAGCGTATTGAGAAAATAACTCAAAAGTCCAAAATTATGTGTTTTTGGTTGCTGCAATGTTACAATAAATATGCAATAACAGGCGATCAAAAAGTTGTATATATACCAAAATGGTATCAATAAAAACATCAGCTCAGAGTGCAAAAAATAAGCCCTCACCCAGCCCAGATCCCAAATAATGGAGACGCTATGGTTCTTGGAAAATGGTGACTTTTTTTGCAAACTTTGGATTTTTTCCTCACCACTTAAATAAAAAAAGAACCTGTACTTGTTTGGTTTCTGTGAATGCTTAGCCACCTGGGGAATCATAATGGCAGGTTAGATTTAGCATTTAGTGAACATGGTATCAAAAAAACAATTGTGGAATTGCACTTTTTTTTCCATTTCAAAGCACTTTTAATTTTTTTCTGTTTTCCAGTACATGATATGGTAAAACCAATGTTGTTGTTCAAAAGTACAACTCATCCCACAAAAAACAAGCCCTTACGTGGCAATTTTTACTGTAAAATAAAAAGGAAAAAAAAAAGGAAAATGCAAAAATGGAAAAAAAAAACAAGAAAACAAGGTCTAAAGGGGTTACATTAAAAATTCTAATTTTTTAATGGTATTTTTCAGTATTTGCAGAGTAGGATATGAGAAAAATGACATTCAAAACTTCATATGTAGAAAAGACAACTAAAACAAATTTAAAAGGAAGCACTAAAACCACCCACCACACTAATGCTTCTCATTGTGTTACTTAACAAAACATCTAGCCATGTAAAAACACTAAAAATATTGTTGAAAACAGTGGAAAAAAATACAACAAGCACTGTATGTGAAACCTCCCTTAATGCCTATAATTAGTTACTCTGATACTTTAACAAAAAGTTTAAGAAACATTTAAAATCTGTTTGGTCTAGGTTGTTCGGCAACAGATGACTGGAAATGATCACATGTCGACTACATTGATGACATGTTGCTTCATATTAAATCAAGTGCATTTACACACTTAGCTAAAAGAATAAATTTGGAGCTTCCCAGCTTATACTTTAACTTTCCCTCCGACTGGCCAGTATGTCATTTATTAAACTGTAAAGTGAAGTGTGGTGGTGTAACTTAAAACTTGTGAGCCCCAAATCCTCTAACAGGGCCTTCAACTATTACATGTTTACAATAGTATTGATTTTCTAATATGAGACAAAAGAGAACTCTTTGTCTCCCCGCAACCCCTCCCCCCAAAAAGAAAGGGCTGAGTTGTGTCCAAAACCCTTGCGCCCACTATAGTTTGACTTCTGGTATAGCACAAAAGACTGTGCTCTTCTATACAGAGGGTCACCATAAAAATATATTCTGCTTGGCAATGGCTCTCAATGTTGGTCAGATGCCTAGGCATGCATCTAGACCAGGGGTCTCAAACTGCATTCCTCGAGGGCCGCAAACAGTGCGTGTTTTAAAGATTTCCTTAGCATTGCACTAGGTGCTGGAATCATTATCTGTGCAGGTGATTAAATTATCACCTCTGCAATACAAGGAAATCCTGAAACATGACCTGTTTGCGGCACTTGAGGAATGCAGTTTGAAACCTCTGATCTAGACCAAGCCTAAAGGTACTGCCACACTAAACAATCCGCTAGCGATCACGATAACGACGCATACTAATGCGATCGCTAGCGGGATTGTTTCTATATCGCTAATGCGGCCACATTTAGCGATATAGTTAACGACGCTATCGCCGTTAGCGATTTCTTAACGACTTAGCGGTACAAAAGTACGCTAAATCGCTAAGAAAAGGTGCCACACAGCGATTAGATACTTACCCAGCGGGAGCGCCGACGAGAAATAGGGTCCGGAACGATTCCAGCGACGAGCGAGATCACAGCAGGAAGCTCGTCGCTGGAAGCTGCCGCACACAACAACATCGCTAACGGGATCGCTAAATAGTGACGTTTTTAGCGATTCCGTTAGCGATATTGTTTAGTGTGGCATACCCTTAGATAAAACAAAATGAGCAATACCCTGCAGTAAGTAAATAATTAAATATTAAATTTAATAACACAGGGTACTTAGTTAAGACTGTTTTGATAAAACAAAGCCTGAAAGCCATCCCACCACAACAAGGTATACCTAATCGGGATGGTCCTATCTCTAATATTAAACCTCACCATGTATCGGCAGACCTCAATGTAGATGGGACAGACCAGTGTTTTCCAACTCCAGTCCTCAGGAGCCACCAACAGATCATATTTTCATGATTTCCTTAGTATTGGAATTATCATCTGGCCAATACTAAGGAAATCATGAAAACATGTTCTATTGGTGGCTCTTGGGGACTACATTTGGAGAACACTGATCTAAACTATGTCTAATGCTGAGCGCTTACCTCCTGAGATTATACACCCAATAGTGGCAAAAAACAGTGTTTTCAGACAATAGAAGTTGTTCCCTACGATGTTAAAGAAAGATGTGACCAATAGAGCAAAAAAAAGTGTACAATCCCTTTAAAGTTCAATATGCCACAATCGTAAAGCTGTATTTAAGTAATATATTTTATTACATTTTCTCTAGCACTGGAATCATTGAAGCAATTCTGTTCCAACCCCCTTTTACTTATACATAAAAATAGAAGTAATGCTCTTCACACTCTGTACATAATTTACTGTATTACCTCTAATAAAAAGGCCCATTAAAGCAATCTATTGCAGATACAACAAATGCACATTTACGTGTTTCAGAGAAATAGCGGCAATATCTGCAGTGAAATGTTATTGAAATGTGGTCATTTTATTAGCTATTGTTTTTAAGGTTTAAAGGTTAATACAGTAATGGTCTAGCTGTATAGACTAGATGTCCTCCAAATAATTACAGTGCGGAGGGTTGGCTGTCTGTCATTCATGCATGTCCAATGCATTGTGAGCGAAAGAAAAATAAAATGGCTTCCCAAATATTAGCACATCACCCTTGGCTAGTGCAAAGACAAGATAGATTAGGATGTATGTTAAATCTCACACTTGACTTCTTTTCTGTATCAAGGTAAAAATACTTGCTCTTACATACATGCTATTAGACTGACATCTACATTAATATTGGCAGTATATCAACATTTGTTATATTAATAGTCTAAAAGCAACGTAAACCCAATACAAACTAGATACCAAAATGATTCCAAAACGGCATTAAAGTTAAAAATTCCGATAACAGCCATACCTCCACCAATCTAATAAATTTTCATTCCTAAACTGGACATCTACCGCTGTGATTTGATGATCCAATCATATTCGTCAAGCATGAATTCGAGCAGATAAGGAAAAGCTCCAGGAAGGTAAAGGCCCACAGCAGACACAAGTCAATGCAGAGGAAATTATAAACTGTTGGATTAACTTTTTCAGATCCGAATTAGAACAGAGATTACCATCTTCAAGCAAGCGCTGTCTTAAATACAATCTACTCTATCGAACTTAACAACATAACTGTTCAATCCAAAAAAATGAAACTTTCAAAAACACAAAGTAATACAAAAATTAAATAGAAAAAAAACAATAAATACCATTGCCTGCGCATAAAATCCAATATATATTATTTACCTTTTAGGCTTAGAAGCAGTCATGTTGCATCCAACATTAGTTCCCTACGTTCATTAATTATTTGTGTTTTTTTAAGTGATAGCTTGCCATTGCATGTTCTGATCTTTCTTGCTTTCATTAAGCCGCTACCATTAAGGCTTTCAAGGTATCCACACGTCTTACACAAATTCCAGGAATTAAAAGGTTTATTTCCCCGTCCATAGTTTAAAGACAGATGATTGGAGGTGGGAAATTAGAGTAAGCATGGTAATGTGGGGGGAGGGGAGGAATAGCAGTCAATATGGAAAGAAATACTTTTAAAAATAATGTCCATTAGAGCCCGTTATTGGCCTAAAGCTGATATGTAAATGGTTATCATTGCAATCTTGGTAATTAGGCCATGGTTGGAAGCGTCCCAAAGCCTTATCACTCAGCAGAAACAAAGGAGAAGCACTGCCTTGCAAAAGTTCCCTGGCTTTCAGATGCATCAGTCAGCCACATTACAAGTACTGTTCATCTCAAGAGTCAGACAACCTTTGTTTTAGGCATGGCACAGACAAAAGCCTGTCTCTCCTCCATGTCTTCAGCATTTGATGAAAGACATTGTGCGTGGACCCTTTCAGCACCAGTCAAGTGGCCGCCAAGCAATTTCAGAGCACCTGACAGCAGCTGGGTTGGCAGGTGAAGAAAGGGTTAAATAATTATCTTTTGCAAGATCCAGTCTTTTCATTTATGCAAGTCCTTGAAGCCCGACTGAAAGAAACTCTGAGCCTACAGACATAAGCTGTTCCATCAGGCAACACTACAGGTAAACAATGAGCAGGATGAAGGGGCCTTTTCTGCAGCTCGGCTAATGCTGTTTCAGACTCTTCTTGGAGCATAAACAAAAGCAGAGATGCACAGAAATGCCTGGTACCAAATTGAAGCTAGCACTCCAGTGCTTGAGATGTTTACAGGCTTCTAGACAGCTAATTAACCCCTCTCTGACATTAGACGTACTATCCCGTCCATAAAACCCGTGCCATTCTGACCATGGACGGGATAGTACGTCATAGGCGATTAGCTGCGCTCCCGGAGGGAGCGCAGCTAATCGCCGCCGGGTGTCAGCTGATTATCACAGCTGACACCCGTGACTGTGTGTCAGGAGCGGTCACGGACCGCTCCCGGCACATTAACCCCTTGCACACCGCGATCAAACATGATCGCGGTGTACTGGGGGCACAGGGGAGGATCGCGCAGGGTGGGGGCTCCCTGCGCGCCCCCCTGAGACCCTCAGACCAGCGCGATGTGATCGCGCTGCTCTGAGGGCTTCCTCCCTCCCAGGACCCGGATCCAAGATGGCGCTGGGGTCCTGGAGGGAGGCGGCTTCCTCAGTGCCTGCCGAGAGCAGGCATGAGGAAGCGTCCTGCACTGCCTGTCACATCGCTGGTGTGACAGAGTGCTGTGCACACTGTCACACCAGCGATCTGATGAAATACAGTGATGTCCCACCCTGGGACAAAGTAAAAAAGTAAAAAAAAGTAAAAATAAACATGTGTAAAAAAAAATCCAAAAAAAAAAAAAAAAAAAAAAAAATATTCCCCAATAAATTCATTACTTATTGTAAATAAAAAAAATAAAACAATAAAAGTACACATATATGGTATCGCCGCGTCCGTAACGACCCCCCCTATAAAACTGTCCCACTAGTTAACCCCTTTTGTGAACCCTTAAAAAATAAAAAATAAAAACGAAGCAAAAAATCAGTGCTTTATCATCATACCGCTGAACAAAAAGTGGAATAACACGCGATCAAAAAGACGGATATAAATAAACATGGTACCGCTGAAAACGTCATCTTGTCCCGCAAAAAACGAGCCGTCACACAGCATCATCAGCAAAAAAATAAAAAAGTTATAGCTCGCAGAATAAAGCGATGCAAAAATAATTATTTTTTATATAAAATTGTTTTTATTCTATAAAAGCGCCAAAACATAAAAAAATTATATAAATGAGGTATCGCCATAATCGTACTGAACCGAAGAATAAAACTGCTTTATCGATTTTACCACACGCGGAACAATAAAAACGCCTCACCCAAAAGAAATTCATGAATTGCTGATTTTTGTTCATTCTAACCTCCCAAAAATCGAAATAAAAAGCGATCAAAAAATGTCACGTGCTCAAAAATGGTACCAATAAAAGCGTCACCTCGTCCCGCAAAATTAAGACCTCACATGACATTGTGGGCCAAAATATGCAAAAATTATAGCTCTCAAAATGTGGCGATGCAAAAAACTACTTTTTGCAATAAAAAGCGTCTTTTAGCGTGACAGCTGCCAATCATAAAAACCGCTATAAATAGTAAATCAAACCCCCTTTATCACCCCCTTAGTTAGGGAAAAATAATAAAAAAAAAAAATGTATTTATTTCCATTTTCCCATTGGGGTTAGGGTTAGGGTTTCGGCTAAAGTTAGGGTTAGGGTTGGCGCTAAAGTTAGGATTAGGGTTAGAGTTAGGATTAGGGTTAGGGTTGGGATTAGGGTTGGGACTAGGGTTAGGGGTGTGTTGGGGTTAGGGTTGGAGTTAGAATTGGGGGGTTTCCGCTGTTTAGGCACATCAGGGGCTCTCCAAATGTGACATGGCGTCTGATCTCCATTCCAGCCAATTCTGCGTTGAAAAAGTCAAACGGTGTTCCTTCACTTCTGAGCTCTGCCATGCGTCCAAACAGTAGTTTATCCCCACATATGGGGTATCAGCGTACTCTGGACCCCAAGAGTTATTGTGAAATTTGTCCTATTTCTTCTGTTACCCTTGGGAAAATAAAAAACTGGGGGCGAAAATATTATTTTTGTAAAAAAAATAAGATTTTTTGTTTTTACGGCTGTACATTATAAACTTCTGTGAAGCACTTGGGGCTTCATAGCGCTCACCACACATCTAAATAAGTTCCTTGTGGGGTCTATTTTCCAAAATGGGGTCACTTGTTGGGGATTTCCACTGTTTAGGCGCATCAGGGGCTCTCCAAATGCGACATGACGCCCCCAGACCATTCCATCAAAGTCTGCAATCCAAAACGTCACTACTTCCCTTTCCGAGCCCTGACATGCGCCCATACAGTAGTTTTCTCCCACATATTGGGTATCAGCGTACTCAGGACAAATTGGACAACAACTTTTGGGGGTCCAATTTCTCCTGTTGCCCTTGTGAAAATAAAAATTGGGGGCGAAAAAATCATTTTTGTAAAAAAAAAAGGATTTTTATTTTTTACGGCTGTGCGTTATAAACTTCTGTGAAGCACTTCGGGGTTCAAAGTGCTCACCACACATCTAGGTAAGTTCCTTGTGAGGTCTATTTTCCAAAATGGGGTCACTTGTGGGGGGTTTCCACTGTTTAGGCGCATCAGGGGCTCTCCAAATGCGACATGACGCCCCCAGACCATTCCATCAAAGTCTGCAATCCAAAACGTCACTACTTCCCTTTCCGAGCCCTGACATGCGCCCATACAGTAGTTTTCTCCCACATATTGGGTATCAGCGTACTCAGGACAAATTGGACAACAACTTTTGGGGTCCAATTTCTCCTGTTACCCTTGTGAAAATAAAATATTGGGGGCGAAAAAATCATTTTTGTAAAAAAAAAAAGGATTTTTTTTTTTACGGCTGTGCGTTATAAACTTCTGTGAAGCACTTCGGGTTCAAAGTGCTCACCACACATCTAGATAAGTTCCTTGTGGGGTCTATTTTCCAAAATGGGGTCACTTGTGGGGGGTTTCCACTGTTTAGGCGTATCAGGGGCTCTCCAAATGCGACATGACGCCCCCAGACCATTCCATCAAAGTCTGCAATCCAAAACGTCACTACTTCCCTTCCGAGCCCTGACGTGCACCCATACAGTAGTTTTCTCCTACATATTGGGTATCAGCGTACTCAGGACAAATTGGACAACAACTTTTGGGTTCCAATTTCTTCTGTTACCCTTGTGAAAATAAAATATTGGGGCGAAAAAATCATTTTTGTAAAAAAAAAAAAGGATTTTTTATTTTAAGGCTGTACGTTATAAACTTTAGTGAAACACCTGGGGGTTCAAAGTTCTCACCACACATCTAGATAAGTTCCTTGAGGGGTCTAGTTTCCAAAATGGTGTCATTTGTGGGGGTTTCCACTGTTTAGGCAGATCAGGAGCTCTCCAAACACGACATGGCGTCCAGCCAATTCTGCGTTGAAAAAGTGAGATGGCGCTCCTTCCCTTCCAAACTCTGCCATGCACCCAAACAGTGGTATACCCCACATATGGGGTATCAGTGTACTCAGGACAAATTGCACAATAACTTTTGGAGTCTTGTTACCCTTGGAAAAATAAAAATTCGGGTGAAAAGATCATTTTTGTGGAAAAAATATGATTTTTAAATTTTACGGCTCTACGTTATAAACTTGTGTGAAGCACTTGAGGGTTCAAATTGCTCACCAAAGATCTAGATAAGTTCCTTAGGGGGTCTAGTTTCCCAAATGGGGTCATTTGTGGGGGGTTTCCACTGTTTAGGCACATCAGGGCTCTCCAAATGCAACATGGCATCCAATCTCAATTCCAGCCAATTTTGGTTGGAAAAAGTCAAATGGTGCTCCTTCCCTTCCGAGCTCTGCCGTGCGCCCAAACAGTGGTTCCCCCCCACATATGGGCCATCAGCGTACTCAGGACAAATTGGACAACAACTTATGTGGTCCAATTTCTCCTGATACCCTTGGGAAAATAAAAAATTAGTGACTAAAAGATAATTTTTGTGGGAAAAAAATAGGATTTTTTATTTTCATGCCCGGGCATTATAAACTTGTGTGAAGCACTTGGGGGTTCAAAGTGCTCACCAAAGATCTAGATAAGTTCCTTAGGGGTCTAGTTTCCAAAATGGGGTCACTTGTGGGGGATTTCCACTGTTTAGGCTCATCTGGGGCACTGCAAACGGAACATGACCCCCATCAACGTCTGCATTCCAAAACGTTACTACTTCCTTTCCAAGCCCTGCCGTGCGCCCAAACAGTTTTCCACCCCCACATATGGGGTATCAGCGTACTCAGGACAAATTGGACAACAACTTTTGGGGTCCAATTTCCTTGGGAAAATTCAAAAATTTAGGACTAAAAAATCATTTTTGTGGAATTTTTTTTTTTTTTTTTCACACCCAGGCATTATAAACTTTTGTGAAACACTTGGGGGTTCAAAGTGCTCACAACAGCTCTAGATAAGTACCTTAGGGGGTCTAGTTTCCAAAATGGTGTCACTTGTGGGGGGTTTCCACTGTTTAGGCGCATCAGAGGTTCTCCAAGCGCGACATGGCGTCCAATCTCAACTCCAGCCAATTTTAGTTTGAAAAAGTCAAACGGCGCTCCTTCCCTTACGAGCTCTGCCGTGTGCCCAAACAGTGGTTTTCCCCCACATATGGGGTATTGGCGTACTCAGGAGAAATTGCATAACAACCTTATCTGTCCATTTTCTCCTTTTACCCTTGTGAAAATAAAAAAAAGTTTGTAAAAGATCATTTTTGTGGCTAAAAAGTTAAATATTCATTTTTTCCTTCCACGTTGCTTTAGTTCCTGTGAAGCACCTGAAGGGTTAATAAACTTCTTGAATGTGGTTTTGAGTACCTTGAGGGGTGCAGTTTTTAGAATGGTGTCAATTTTGGGTATTTTCTGTCATGTAGACCCCTCAAAGTGACTTCAAATGTGAGGTGGTCCCTAAAAAAAATGGCTTTGTAAATTTTGTTGTAAAAATGAGAAATCGCTGGTCAACTTTTAACCCTTATAACTTCCTAACAAAAAAAAATTTTGATTCCAAAATTGTGCTGATGTAAAGTAGACATGTGGGAAATGTTATTTCTTAACTATTTTGTGTTACATATTTCTCTGTTTTAAGGGAATAAAAATTCAAAGTTTGAAAATTGCTAAATTTTCAAAATTTTCGCCATATTTGTGTATTTTCAAAAATAAACGCAAGTTATATGGAAGAAATTTTACCACTAACATGAAGTACAATATGTCACGAGAAAACAATCTCAGAATCGCGAAGATCCGTTGAAGCGTTCCGGAGTTATAACCTCATAAAGAGACAGTGGTCAGAATTGTAAAAATTGTCCCGGTCATTAACGTGCAAACCACCCTTGGGGGTGAAGGGGTTAATATCAGTGAAAACAGACTTGGTAGAAAAAGGTTAAAAGATCACTTTAATGTGCAGTGATATCATTGGACAGCTGATCCACTCACCTTAACTATTCTGTATCCTTATTTCAAGCTATATAGTCACACCAGCACTGAAAAACACATGAAATATGAAAAGTTTTGCTCTGCTTTTTTACTTTGATAACAAAGACCTGATATTCGCATTCAAGGACAATTAGAAAGTTTTGCCTGCACCCTAGAGTTAAGTGAATTTCCCCAAATTTGATTTGGTCAGATTCACTCAATTGAGGGGGTAAATTTGATATAAACTGAATTGGCTAGAAAAGTGTCAAAAAAATCTTATTATCTCCTCTACTTGGCTCTCCTAATACCTATCGCTGCCTCGAGTCCTCTGTTAGTCTTTTCTGTTCTCTATCTTCCTTGCGGTTGAATCTTTCGCTCACTAGTCCCCACATCATCATATTGGCCACGATACACATCATTGACATGTCATGCAGCATTCCATTATGTTGGGTGCAAAATAAGTCACTGATGTGCTCCACGCTGGCTACAGAAAAGTGGGGCACACAACGATTCAGTGATGTGCAACACACCCCACATTTCAACATGGAGCTTAATGAATGGAAGGAAGGTGGAAACCAGAAGGAGATAGAAGAGCAGACCATAGAACCATTGGAGGCAGGAAAAGTACGTTCAGGGCCAAGGATATTATTTTTTTAACCTTTCCCTGGCCATTTATGATCCAATAAAATTGTGGCCCGTAGCAAATCATATAAAAATTCAGATTCTGGTGAATCCAATATTTTATAAAACTCAAAGTAAATTTGAATTTATTTGATCATTTCTAATTTGCATATTTTATGTTTTGCTTTAAAAAGTATGGGTCCAAGCACATGAAATGTCATAGTTGGCACCAGTTTAGGTCCATGCACTGTAAATTACAATGATGACTAGGTACTGACCTGAATCATATTTGTAGGATAAATGTGTAAAAGTGGTTCTACCATACAAATTAGAATACTATTTGCTGAACCTACTGATTTCAGCAGGACCGAAGAGGCAACCATCTATGGTCTCAAAGTTTCCCAACTTTAGTCTATTATCCAATGTCGGAGGGAAGAATGATTGTGCTGTTAGATTCAAACATTCTCAAACCAAGCATACATGTTTTTGGGGGAGCTAGGGTTTGAAGAGTGTAAATTATGAGCAGACTACACTTAGCAATTGTACTACTAATTGACCCATGAAGACATTTTCCAAACTTCTAATGGGCCATGAGCACCAACCTTTGGGTTTCAATCAAGTAAGCAAGTGTTTCAATTTTTATTAGGAGTTCAGGAGTGATGTCTTCCTGCATTCAAAGCATACTAAGGCTACTTTCACACATCAGGTATCTACAATCAGGCACAATCCGTCAAAGTAGAAAAAAGATGGATCCAGTGCAGATTGTGAAAAACTTATGTGATGGATCAGTTTTTTGGTCCGATCCGGCATGAACTTTTGAACCTGGAGAATGCAGTCCTGGAGGGGAGAGAGAGAGAGAAGGAAAAAGGGAGAGAGAGAAGGAAAAAGAGAGAGAGAGATATTCCAGGCATACTCAGAGTGACCGGATCAGACTTTTTCCTAATCCGGCACTCATTGACTTCCATTTTAGCAAAAAGCAGGAAGCACCGCTTCAGACGCTGTCCGTTTTTTTTGCCGCATACAAAAAACGTTCCTAGAGAAAAAACGTAAGAAACGGCGCTAATACAAGTCAATAAGAAAAAAACGGATCTAGAGGTAGAAAAAAACGAATCTGGTTTTTCAAAAAATAGCCAGATCACGCCTGATGGAAAAAAAACTGATGTGTGAAAGTAGCCTAAGATCAGTGAAGGTTTATCTGAAAGCTTCAGGCTATCCTTGATGCATACTGCCAAACTACCATCATGATGGATGAGACGATCATCCAGCATTTGATCTGATCTATGTCTGATAAGGCTACACTATAAAAATTATTTTGGGGCACCACACATCATTTCAGCATATCTAATAATCTTTATTTTTATAGCGCTAACATATTCCGCAGCGCTTTACAGTTTGCACACATTATTATTGCTGTCACCTTAGGGGCTCACAATCTAAATTCCCTATCAGTATGTCTTTGGAATGTGAGAGGAAAGCAGAGAACCTGGAGGAAACCCAAGCAAACACAGGGAAAACATACAAACTCCTTGCAGATGTTGTCCTTGGTGGGATTTGAACCCAGGACTCTAGTGCTGCAAGGCTGCAGTGCAAACCACTGAGCCACTTACTGTTAAATAAGAACAACATATGCCATATGTCTTGTGAGATTTACCACTGGGCTCTCTATGAGTGCTGACTACCCTCAGTAGCAGCACTACAATATCATAACACTGAAATAACCTTCAAATTCTTTTGTATAAAATGTATTTTCTTCCTAAGTCTTGTGGTTAACAGGGGCTTAACGATTCCCTTTTTCTTTATAATGTTTTCAATTTGAAGAGTCCACATGTGGCCACGTCGAAGGATCGCCAGACGCAGTGTACATTTCAGCAAGCTAAACCTCATAAGTCTTCAGAAATTCCTCACATCTATTATGTTTACCTTCTGCTGCTGATGAGCCTGTCGGGCTCTGTACAGAGGAAATTACAAGCGCTCTAGAAGATTTGGAAAGAAGATGCTAAAATGAGCAATGGGCAGAAAGGATTTTTTTTTAATTGAAGTCCTCTGTCCTTCTGTATCACTGTCTAACATCCTAGTCCAGACTCAAATGAAAATTTCAACTCAGAATTACTTGAAGGACCTCTATAATCACCCATAAACCCAGAACTCAGAGGAAAATGACAAAAAAACTATGTCAAAAATTGGTCTAGTGTAAAATTATTGTTATCCTTTTAGGGGAAAGTCAGGTGATATCTCTGCTATAGGATGCACAGTGTAAAGATGTACATACCTTTCAATAGCAGTTGCCAGAGTTCTTTTTGGTCCTTAGTCCTTTATACACATGCAGTGCTCAGTTTAGCCAAGCATGCATATGTTCTCAATGGGTAGAGGGATGTAAATTGCTACCAGACATCTCTGATAATCTCCCCTGAACATAAAACCATTGAGTAGATGCTATCATGCAGACAAAACAAAAAGTAAGAGTTAAAATTCAACATGCTGGATCCTTCTTTCCTTGAGAGATAAGGAGAATAGCTCTAGACACAAACTCTCCCAACAAAAATCAAGAGGGATTGTCTAACTTTGATGTGAATGGATAACTTAAATGGAACCTGTCATCATGATTTTGCATGTTAAAGTAATGGCATGGTCATAAAGGCGCTGTTATACAGATTCAATAGATAACTTCAGTGAAAAGTCCTCAACTTGGTTATTATTTCACCCACATTTGAATATTTGGTATAATCACCTTGAAGTGCATAGGAGTAGGACTTTGGGTAAGGTCTTCAGCTCTGCCCCACCCCCTCCACCTGCCTCTGGTGTCTGTATCGGCCTCCTTTTTTAAATATTAAGCCGTCACTGTCCATGCTATGGGCAGCGCTTGAAAAGATTCATCTCCTGGCAGTCAGTGACCGGAGATCTGAATCTGTGCATGCGCAGCCACCAGCTCCATTTTACTGAAGACCGCTGAGAAAGGACTCTGTGTAAGCACCTCCTGTAGTGATGACAGGCCTGGTGCAAACTTTAAAGAAGGAGGCAGTATCAAAGAGGGAAAGGTATCCAGCAACAGATCTATTGGTGAACAATTATTTAAAAACAAAAATCTTTAATGTATAACATGGTTAAAATTATGGTATAAAACCATACAGGAAAGATGTATATCTCTGGACCGTGCTACCTCTCAATTCTAAATATTTTGGTATAAAAACCATTGGTTTAGAAAAAAGGCAAGAGACCCTGGAAACTCATGGTCTCAAGCATTTCAAACCGACTGGTTCTTAATCATAGTTCAGAGGCAGGCGGAGGAGCTGGGGCAGACCTGAAGACCCTACTCACAGTACCGCCCCTAATTACTGAAAGGTTATTACACCCAAATTTCAAATGCTGATTAAAGAACCACCAAGATGACGATTTCTTTATTAAAGGTATCTAATGAATGTGATGAATCTGTATAACAGCACCATAATAGCAATGTCTTTACTTTAACATGCATAATCGTGATGACAGGTTCTCTAAGTTTCACACAACCTGTCTTGAGCATAACTTTTATTTACTAGAGTCATATATTCCATAGAGGTCAATCTGAACGTTTGTACGACTGTTGCAAGTAATTTACGTTGACTTCTGTCAGAATACAGCTGTCATGCATGGGTGATCTGCCAATGCCTAAAGGGGTTTTTGGATATTAAAAAGTCAATGGACAAGAGTGACAATGTTTTTGGAAACAGCAGACCTTTTTTTGGATTTAATATGCAATTTGTGCTAAAGTTGGGTAAGATGCAGCTTTTTTTTGCCTGTAAACGTGACTTGGGCTGCAGAGAAACATTGTGTGGCTAAATTCACCATTTAACTTGGGCCTTTTAGTCTATAAAGAAAATTTTAATAGCTTAGCTACACAAATATCACAGTACAGGCACCTGGGCAAAAGGATAATTCTTTAGCAAAGTTCATGAAAATTTCCTGTGCTGCTACTTTTAATATTTACTGAATATTTTTATATACACATATGATGGTAGAAATTTCCATGCTAAAGACATTTACAAATGTTCTTTTTCTTGTTTCCAAACATTTTCCAATAACATATATTACAAATAACCTATTCTTGTGCTTAATATATGTAAGTAGACTGTTTTAACAGCTGCTAACGTGCGAGGAAATACCAAGAGAAATATTTTATGGCCACAACTTCTAATATCGTTGGAAATTGGCTCATGGCGTCTGCCAACGGAAAAGATACTTTACAAAATGATTAAAACTCACCAGGTTTATAGTTTTGATACACAGAATGTCTCTGAGGTATATTTAATATTTTGATAAACAAAATAGTCTGAAGCTCAATGGATTTATAGTGAGTGAGACAATATTTTGGAAACTCTAAATGTTGATTTTAGAAATTATAGAAAATAAAAAGCTTTAAATGGAAAAAAACGGAGACAGGTAGAATTTTCTATCTTTTATATCTATGGACTTGGAAGGTAGTTTGGTCATCCATATCTTTTGGTGATAGAGTGAAAATTATGTTTTACAAGGTAATAGTAATTGATCAATACAGAAACATACATGTACATGAGTTACACTTTATCGATTATTCATGGACATAACCCACTCCATCAAAGGCCACAGTCTACATAACCAACCTCTTGATCTACCTTGAAAGCATTCTTCACAAGTACCTTATGGCGATGGAGCAGTATGTGAAGGTTGCTTTAATTTCCCAGCAAGGAGCATATCTACCAGGGTAGAGGGTATATCATAACATGTGTGTCAACTCTTACCTTTCCATATATTTTATTAAGGAGTCCAATTCCCAAAATAAAAATTCAATACAATATTACAAATTGTTAGCAAAGCTCTCAATAGGCTAAGAATCACATCAAAACCACGGGGTGGCCAAATATTGACACGTAGCCCGTTTCATCAATCAATTTTGCCTAAATTCTGGCATAAATTGCTTTGAAAAGTCACAAAAAACTTTTGCTACTTTTGTCTTTTCATGCCATTTTGGCAAAGCTGGAATAGGATGGGTGCTTGACACCACCGATCGTCTAATTCATGACAAGCTATGATGTTCCTTGCACCAGAAATCTTACTCTAGTAGAGAGGTGCACAACAATCGTCAGACACTAGTAATTCATTAAGAGGAGTGTGCCTCTTAAGAAATCAGGAGCGTCTGACTTCGTACTTAAATCAGGAGCATTTGACTCCAACATCTTTTTTTACGACTGATCATTGTAATGAAAAGAAGTAAAAACAAGAAGAAAGTGAAAAAATTGAAGGCCAATCACTGGGAAATCAAAAGAATGGAACGGACAATTGATTGCTACGGAAAATAGTCTGTGTGATGTGGAGTCCCATTCCAAGCTTTGAAATGGAGACCCATGGCTACTTTATTCTTCATTTAATTTTCAACATGCAAAATTATAAGAAAACCTCGCTTTTAACTTTGAGGACTGAAGTCAATATTGACTGGCAGAATGAAACCATAGGTTTGTTGGATATTTATTGACTCAACCCACAGTCAACAAAATGACAAAAGAAGAAATAATAAAAAGATAGATATTAACTATAGGTATAATCTTGTCTTAATTATCCTCCTTAGTATTTAATAGTATTTACACACTGCAGGTGGCACCATTGTAGCTGCTGTCAATAGGAAACGTGATGCTCCCTCCAAATACCAATAAAATAAAGACAAGTACATCCCATCACATGTTTAACACAATAATGATCACATTTGTATTCCATGTTAATGATCCTTTGGAACAAGCAGCAAACAGACGGCAGTATAGCTATTACATATTTACATAGCACAATGCCGGAATGTTGTAGCAAATATGATCTCTTCTCGAAAGAGAATAACTTTCATTGCAGAGGTTCTAAATATAGGGCCCATTACTGGCCGCAATTATGTTAACTAGATTTTAAGCCCCTAACTCTGTCATTCCTTCTCGTAATTGCTAACTACCTTTAATTATACCCACCAAATATTTTTTAAAAAATTCATAAGATACATTCTTATCTCTATGAAAATCAGTACTGAGCCTCAGCAACCTTTAGTCCCAAATGCCTTCATAATTGTTTGGCATCTATCCAGAATGTAGCTTGTGAAGGCTAGATAAGAGCCAACAGCTAAAAAACAGACTTTTTTTCTTATTTTTCCATTATAATGAATAAAAACTGTTAAACTAAGGAGTGTTAGCTAGGGACTTATAAAAGATATGGGATCGGTTATTAAAACGCCATCCTTATTACAAGAATTTTTCCTTACTGATATCATAGGCCTTATTGGATGAGTTAACCTTTATTTCTCCATTTTGTTATACTCCACTTGTCATTTCTTGGACCGTTGACAGTAGCTTTATTTTTTTTTTTATTTTCTGGATGAGGATATTAATTCATTCTAGTAAACCTGTAGTGATGAGTTCAAACAGTGCAGTTTACAATCCTCCTTGGTAAAGCAGGTATGTTTTTTTTACTATTATTTTTACATTTATATTTTATGTCTTTTTGATAAGGCTATTAAATCTGCTAACAAAGAGACTGAACAATGGAAATTTGGATTAGAAATTATATTAGTTGCAGCTGACAACAGAGCTGTGCCTGTATTACTATTCAAGGCAATGGCTGGAATGCTAAAACCAGATGCATTCAAAGACTAAAAGACTAGTCTCCACTCATGTTTTATAGCCATTAGCTAAAGGCCAAGGACTGTGTGCATTCCATTGTCCATTTCTGACTAAATAACATATGTATACCACAAGCTGATTGCTTTTTCAGTGTAACCTGATGTGTATGGCTTTACAATGCGCTTTCTCGTCCATAACTAAAACATTTTATTATTAAACCCAACCTATCTAAACTCCATGTTCTTTTTTAGTCCCCATTTATGTGAAGGTATTATTCACGTATTTAAGGGCACAGTCAGATGGCCGTATAAATCATAACGCAGTGCATGGACTGGCCACTGGCCGGCATCTCTCCTGACCGGAGCTTGACAGGTGCACAGAAATATATGAAGCTGTCACGCATGGGTAGGGAGAGCTGCCAGCCAGTTCATGCACTGCGTTCCGATCTTGGTCCGATTTATACTGCCGTCTGACTGCAACTAATTTGACAGCCAAATCTTTGAGATTTTACTGGACTGAACTTTACTGCAGGGCTGGTCCAATAAAACCATTGGAGATACAGTCAGAATATGAACAATTAAAGGGATTAACCACTACTGGATTAATTGTCCCGGATGCTGCACAAATAAAGCAACTATATACTTACCTCCCAGACTGGCGTTACTTCTGCCCTGTGTCCCCTATCAATCTCATAACATAACCAGTGTCTGTTGCAACCAATCACTGAAGCTTTCCTTTCATAATTTACCTCCGAATGAAAGAGCAGTTCTTTTTCCACTCGGACATAACTGTGAAGGCTGCAGGCGATCAGAGGCCGCTGATTTGCAGCAGCGGTCATGTAATATTGTTTACGTTGTGAGTCTTGTGAGGGACTCATAGCTCAAAATTGAAGCACAGACTTGGTCCAGGAGATAATTATACCTTATTATTTTATGCATCACATTCAGGCAATTAATAACAACTTGTCTAATAGCAGATAACCCCTTTAAATACAGTTAAAGACGCCTATCTGTATGAAACCTATTTTGGTAAGATAAATTAATGAAACATAAATGAAGACTAAAGGCTTGAAGATCACATTAAAGATTATCATAGAATAATTAACACCCAAGACCTGTTACACTGTAATAAAGAGAAAGAGAATTCACACATGAAATATCTTTTCTTTACAGGTTCATAATTTCAGGTCTTGTCAAAAAAAAAAAATGGCACGAAGCCCAGTCTACGGCAGACTCCTGTACAGCTATACTAAATGAGACCAAAAATCTTCACTAAAATTACAGTTTCTAGCAATAAATACAATAATTAGTATGTTATTAGCAAGTCATTCCAATAGGGGGCTTGTTTTTGTTTATTTTTTTAGTTGGCACAGTATTATTGGTAGACATGTTATTGGGGGGGAGTTTGACTATATGCTGTGCTCAAATAATGCGACTCTGTTGAAAAATATATCCTTAGAATTTGCTCACCTGATATATCCTAAAATTTACCTTGTGGCCTGCAACTACTAATTCAAGTATATTTTTAACACTAGCACATTTATAAAGGTGTACTGAGTAAATATGTCTTCTGACAGATTTAAACACGTCCGTCGCTTGCCAAAGGAAAAAAAAAGTAAAACAGTCTTTTAAAATGCATAATAATGATTTATCTAAATAGGCTTTTCTTGTGCACCCAAAACCTGAAACCACCTTTGATCCATGTATAATTAAAGCCAAAAGTACAGCCGTCTCATTTAATTCCAATATGGGTAGGTTTAATGCATGAAGTTTTGCATGTGGTTTTCAGCTCATGACCATCTGTTTCTGGATTTCATATACAAACAGGACACTTTAGGGAACAGAGATTAATTCAGTTTTGGAATGCCATTCAAAATGTGTTAGCTGTTTCCCTGCGCCAGGTCAAGCAAAGCAAAAACAAGTTAAGCGCTCGTTTTGCAAAGTAGCATTAACATTGGAATTATTGTATAATGGACCCTGACTAGGTCTTATGTTTTAAATTACTGGTCTCTCTCAAATAAAACTATTAATCTTTTTTTTTGTCTCAGAATGTTTTACAGTCCTGTTACACTTATTAGCTGCTGGCAGCAAAGAAACTTTTAAATGAAAGCCAAATTGCTTTGGTCATGAGAAAGGAAATTAAAACTCTCTCTCGGGGAAAAAATTTCACTGTGAGATCCTCCCAAGGTAGGGTTTCATAACCTCCTGCATGCCTGCTAAAGATGTCACCGCATGCAGAACTGCGTATGGTACTGATATAAAAAGAAGGCTTTAATGGGAACAACATGTTCATTTCTGAGAGATTAAGAGCTGCCGTGTTTTACGCTGAGGGACGAGCCTTGGTTTGGGGAGAGTATGAAGGGATGGCCTAAGGGACAAGCCTCTTTGGAGAATTACTCACCAGGATCATTCGGTGGGCAGTCTTTCACAAAGAAGATTTCGCTTAGGCAGTCCTCATCCAGTGAAAGACCCTGCTGGTGTAACTGTAGCTTGCGTAGACCCTCCGTCTGCTGGTGCTTCACCGACCGAACGTGCTGTACCAAGTTCAACTTGATCTTTGTGGAGTAATCGCACAAAGCGCAGTAGTAGTAGCACGACTCGGCATTCACTGTGCTCTCGTGTTTTTGTAAGTACTGGAAAAAAAATAGAAATCATGGTAAAAATATTGATATTCCAACCATATATAGTCATAGAAAATCTATTACGGATTAGGCACGAAGGTTTCATCAAGAAGGCACATATCAAACACGTGTGTGAAGAAAAATAAGCAAAAACAGCAACAGTATAGAATTATCTAAAATATCCATCATCCACCATTATCACAGTCAGAGTGTAAGGAGAGGTGTCTGTTGGAAACGCAATACTCCTCCACACAAGCATCTCAGAGGTTAAAAGAAAATTGAACCTGACTCATATTGACCTCTTGTAGTCTGGAGATATTAAAAACAGTGAAGAAATGTGGAAGTGTATAGCCAAATAATCGAATCTGCATGATGAAACAAGCCAGTGTTCCCGTAAAGAGGGTTTTTCTTTGAAGTCTAATTAATATTTAATGCAATGTAAAAACTATGTATACGTATATATGTATAAAGTCAGTGAGCAAACACTAGGCCGTGGATGTTTAAGCGGGGTCTTGCACATCAAGAGGATTTCATGTAATAAGTTCTGACTCGAAAGTAAATGTTTATTTAAATTTTCTATAAATCTACATGCATGGAATAAACTTACATTTTCTATAAACAAGAATGTTTCTCTTAATCATATGTTGGGAACACGAAAATCTTAAGTAACTTAATTTGAAGTCTAACCTAATTTGAAACAGGCAAAATTATGCTGAATGTTTTTTTCACCATTCAAAATGACCCACATCAAATTTTTGAAAAAAAAAAAAAAAAAATCACTTTTTTTTTGTAAGCGCTGACTACTCTAATTTCTGCCCACGGCATGTAATAGGATACTTTAAAATTCCCTCTTCTCTTCATTGGAAACCTTTGCAGCTCTCCAGCATATTCAGTTGCATTAGTTGGTTCCTAAAGCAGCAATCACTTACTGATGTTCACGATATCTCTCTAGCTATCTATATGTGATTGGTATGTATATACACGTCACGTGTGTATATATATTATGTACACATACACAGATATACACGCACATATACACTTATATTATCTACCAAAGTCTAAAATGTCCATAATATGACATTGCATATATCACATTATTTTAATATTTTCTGATAATTAATATTATTTAACTTGAATTCATTTAACTACTCTACGCACATGGGATGTATTTGTATTGACTAATAGGAATGAGCAAATCTCGCCAAAATTGGATAAAGGAAGTAAGGAAGCAAAGATTGGAGGGGATATTTGAGTTGACCAAGGAGGAAGTTAAAAAAAATGCCATTTAGGCTACATTCACACCTCCGTGTTACACGTCCTAGTGCTGTCCATTTTATTCTCCAACAACATAGTGACCCATAATTTCATTGATCCATACACACATCTGGTTTAAAAATGGATCCGTGTCTCCAATCCAGGAGACTCAGAGCATGTCCTACTCTCAATAGTTTTGGAGGAGATCAGACTCGGCCATTAAAGTCTTTTTTTTAACTGATCTATTAGTACGAGTCAATGGATAATAAAAGCTTAGACAGTCTATCCACATCAGTTATAAAAAAAATGGGTGAGAAAAAAATGCAGGAAACTAGGATGATACCTTAGGTAAAAAAAAATGGTTCATTTATCTGAGATGGTAACACTCAAAGGAATGTATGATTGTAGCCTTATACTCACCTTGTTAAGGCCCTCCCTATAAATGTCCTGCTTTTGCTTCCCAACTGGTCCTCCGAATGGCTCTTCTTTTGATTTTCTCCCTATAGGTCTTCCAGGCTGCAGACTAGGTCCCACACAGTCACGTGGGGTGCGATACATGTTAACGATGTGCATCACCTCCCAGGTGACTACATGGGGTACCACATACATTATTAATGTAAATGAATATGCATCACATGATCCAACATCACTGTGTGGAGCCCAGTCTACAGCATTGCTTACCAGAACACTATTATGGAGAGGAAGACCAAAGCAGAGCCAAGTAGAAGACCAGGCGGAGAGCGACAGTGACGGAAGGTTATGAGGAAGGCCAGGGAGAAGTGAATATAAGAATGTATTATTTTTTACCCCTTCTAACCTCTCAGAATCCATTAAAATTGCTGGCATCTGGTCTCCAGTTTATTGGAATTATGCAAATTGAATCCTCAAAACTTCAGCTTCATCTACAATCATTAGTATCTGAATGTGGGGGGAAATTCATGGCAAATTTGATTACATTAGAATCGATTCACACAATTTGGCAATGTATTTGCTATAGTAATGAGAATGACATTTTGCTGCTCGCTTCTTCCGGGGGCATGTGAGAATGAGTTGCAATAACAAATACAGCATATGGACAGTAATGGTGCGGTTTCTGAAAAAAAAAAAAAAAAGCAAATCCTTTTATTCATAGATGCCCCTATAAAAATAAATATGGACTTTATTTTAGAAGACATGCTCAAAAAATGTTATAGGATTCAAAAGACGAAATGAAAATAACCATTTTACTATACATTATGCTGATTTGGCAAGACACTGTGGAACATGGTGCCAACTGCGTCTATGTGCTGATTGATGATTCCGCAAGTACGCTGACTCCTGTATTACAAAAGTATCTGGCCACAAATATACAATGGACATCAGAGTAATCTGCCATTAGGCAAAAGTAGTAAGTATTAACATGTAACCTAAATAGCCAACAGACAAAGATATCTGCTTTATACAGAACATAACAGGTCATCTTCTAAACTAATCTGACCAATAAGAGTTTACGTAAGGATTTAGACAAAATAAACCAAAACAAACTTTTTCTAAACTTTTTTACTTTTTCTATTCTAAACATCTGAAAGTGTTTAAATGAGAAAAAAAAAGAAAAAAAAATACACCCGTAAAGATTAAATTACCCGGTGAATGCTTTGCAACCACAGCGATGACATGATATGCAAAACTTGCTCTTTCCTGTAACCACAATAACTAAATGTTACTGAGTAATCTCTTTTTGCAAGTCAAACAGGGTTAACTGAACCAACCTTTTAAGGGGTAAGTGGCATTTTGACAGGTGACTCATGGGAGTAACATGGTGGGAAATACACATTCACTATGGCCTTTCAACATCAAACAACGGTGGTAAGTTTGTTCCTTTCTGTATGTTTTGTCATGGATCTGGTTGACTTAAGTGGGTAAACACAAGTCAGGTGACATTAGGAAAGTGGGATTTTTTGCTGTAACTAAAGGTACTGCCACACTAAGCTATCCCGCTAGCGATCTCGTTAGCGTTGCATACTAATGAGATCGCTAGCGGGATTGTTTCTATATCGCTAAATGCTGCCGCATTTAGCGATATAGTTAACGACGCTATCGCCGTTAGCGATCTTCTTAACGACTTTAGCGGTACAAAAGTACCGCTAAATCGCTAAGAAAAGGTGCCACACAGCGATTAGATACTTACCCAGCGGGAGCGCCGACGAGAAAAAAGGGTCCGGAACGATTCCAGCGACGAGCGAGATCACAGCAGGAAGCTCGTCGCTGGAAGCTGCCGCACTGAACAATATCGCTAACGGGATCGCTAAATAGTGACGTTTTTTAGCGATCCCGTTAGCGATATTGTTTAGTGTGGCATACCCTTAAGGGCCCTTATGCATGTGAAGATAAATTTAGAAAAAAAAAAAATGGCAATTGATGATACAGCAAGATTGTATTAAAATTTTTAGGGTTATCAAATATTTGAAATCATGATGATCATTAACTCTGCACATGTTTACAGTGGTCATTTGTTGTTACCTCTTTTTCATAGCACTGTATTTTGTTGGACAACATGTCCATGTAAAATATCTTTAAGGCCAATCTCAATAGTTTTTAATGCAAAAATGTTGGCCAAAAATTAACACATTAGCAAATTTTTGAAAAGGATACGTCACTATCCTTGCATCTTCAGTTCTATTGAACAATTCAGTTGGCTGTATGTAGTCTTAAGGTCAGTTTCAGACATCCATGTATTACAGTACGAATATAGTCCATGATAAAGGAACTGCCTGTGGGAATTCTGACTTGAACTCAGTGGTCTCGTGAATGCCTTTGAGAATGTTGAGTTTGGGTCAGT
The DNA here is from genome assembly GCA_033576555.1 of Oophaga sylvatica. NCBI lineage: Eukaryota > Metazoa > Chordata > Amphibia > Anura > Dendrobatidae > Oophaga > Oophaga sylvatica. The sequence goes on along the minus strand of JARQOD010000006.1, from coordinate 378,528,986 downwards.
AGACCTATGGACAGTCAGTAAGTGCAGGTCAGGAGACCCATGGCCAGTCAGTAAGTGCGGGTCAAGAGACCTATGGCCAGTCAGTAAGTGATGGTCAGTAGACCCATGGCCAGTCAGTAAGTGTGGGTCAAGAGACTCATGGCCAGTTAGTAAATCATGGTCTGTACTTGGACCAGAATACACAGAAGTGTGAAACAGGCCTAAGGTGTTCCTATATGAAGAAATTGAAATCCTCAATTATATTTCTACTGCAATCTCTCCACAAACTTTTTGATTGAGTAGTGTTTTGTTGAGGTGTTGGATCCTTAACAGCTTAACCATTTTTCTGGGATAAAGCTAAACAATTCTATAATAAAAGGTTCTGTAATTTTTGAACATTTTTTAAAGCTGTCAATAAATGAAAACGTTTTTGTTTAGATCCAGAGGATTCTTGATCATGTGCTTTTAACACAGGAGCACAACTCATTACAAGAGCTGGGTGAGATCACTTAAATTATTTTTTTTACATACTGACACATGCTGCCTATTGGTGGTTGTCCAGGTCGTAAATTCTCCACACAGTGATTGTTCAAAACACTGCTCTGCTGCAGGCAGCAGAGCTCAGTGACTCAGTAGAATCCCTACGCCCCATGCTCTGTGTGCAGGCTCATAGAGCGGAGCGCTTGCTGTGCACTTGAATGTAAGCAATATGTTTTTCCATTCATGGGCTACTATCAGCTATCATCTTGAGGCATTGAACAACAAAGTTTGATACAGAATGATGCAGAAATCTTTTGTTATTTAGTGATTAGATTTACATAAAACTGGAAACTTTAATAAACACCTATGGCCAGGATGTTTGTAAAACTCCTGGTAGCTCAGTGGTTAGCACTATTGCTTTGTAGCACTGGGGTTTCACTAATATCTACAAGGAGTTTGTAAGTTACCCTTGTGTTTGCGTGGATTTCTTCCAGGTTCTTCAATTTCCTCCCACACTCAAGAGATATACTGGGAATTTACATTGGGAATCCCAATAGGGACAGTGATGATGTCTGTAAAGGGCTGTATAATTGAATGGCCCCATATAAACAGGTAAAATAAATAAAAAAATGTCTTCATAGATGCTATCTTTAAAAAAATGTTAAAAGGTCCTAGCTAATATACTGGAATTGGAGTATTGATCACGTGCGATATTTCCATGAGACCTACTAATGTACTAATGTTTAAAATAGCTTCCAGTGCCCATTCGCCTTCCTTCTACGTTTTTCAGCTTATGGTACTGTAGGCTTAATTTTTTTTCACTTGAGAACTTATTTTTGCTGTTACAAGTCATCATCGATTGTTTCATTTGTAGGTTGAATGGATCAGTTTGAGTGAGAAGGCTTGAGTTATTTAAAACACATTTGATAGCTTCTAAAAACAGTCCAATCCATCTAAATTGTTTGTTCCTTAGAATCCAGAAGTGTGAAGAACAGCATGCCTCTGTCTTTCAGATTACCCCTTCAAGTGTGAATCTCAGTTTGCAAAACTTTTTCATTAACCCCTTTTCCTGACAGGGCAAAAATGGAACACATTACTAGGTTTTCCTGCAATGAAGAGGTTGAAACTTTGTTTTTGTTTTTATTCCTTTAATCCCCCCCCCCAAAAAAAATTGCAGCAGCCCAAAATCTGTGACCAAACTATCCTACAAACAAACCAAGCGTATCAAGCGGAGCTGCGATACTCACAGCCTAATGAACAATGCACAAAAACAAAAGCATCAGCAAGACGTCCATTATCTGATCTGCCGTGAAACACAAAAAATGCCCTTTCTGGTGCAGAGGAAGTGCCAGTAAGCCTGCAGGTGTGAGCCAGTTAAAAGAAAAGGCTTGGTTAAATAGATTCTTTGACTGTCAGGGATTAGAGTCATGGTACCAGTAGTAACACACATCTTTTCCTTTAACTTACGAAATTTTCTCACGAGTTTGCAAGAGTTCACCCCATAAGGAGCTTTCTGAGGCCATTGAAAAGTCTTAAGTTTTAATTAAGTTGAAGTTGTCAGAAGAAAGCTTTTTTGGCACAGAGTCAGGGTCATTAATTATTGCTATCTTTGTTTCTTTCTGAAGAAAGAACTCCACTGACTTGTTGGGTTACTAATACAGCTAGCATTTTCTATCCTGCAGGCCTCTTATCAATTGAGTCTCATTTACAGATCTACCAATTACTTTCATCTTTTCTAAATTCAAGGCTGGTAATTTATCATGATTCTTAATGTTTAGCATGACGGTATCCAGTATGATCAGTTTGTAGATGTCTTGCTAATAAAATAAAAATGTTAATATTTCATGTAATTTCTTACGTGTTCTCTATTACTCGTTCAGCCTTATTGCTTTATGTTACAAATGCTACCAAATGCTTACTTTAATTACTAGAAGAATTTATGTCTCAACTTCTTGTTTTTCGATCTACAGGAGATACACATATATGCATTTTAGATGTCTGAAAATGAAAAGAACGTCAAAACATTTACAGATCATACACTCTTATGTGTTGGCATAGTAAAGTGTTAACTTATAACGAAATGTTTTTAATAAAAACATTTGCAAAATAACATTTGTTCTTGTCTTGACTTGGGAATTGTGATTTATGTGGCACATTTTACCATTAGGAGTCTCTCAGCAAGTGGCTCCATACACGTTTCACATGTACTTGGCATAGCATAAATTATTATGACACTCGCTGGGGTTTCATTTCTAGACTCAAATGATTTAGACACAAAATTCATGTTGGTTAAAAAAAAAATTCCTTGTTAGAATTTTGAAAAAGCAAAAAAATGTATTCCAGAGAAATATGATCTGGAGAGAGGCAAGAAGGTGAGGTTATATGGATAATTCAACACTGCATCTCATTTCACAAGATATAATTGTGAAAAGCTTTATAAGATAAGCAATTCACATTTCTTCCTACTAATGGGATAGTAGTCAGTAAGGGCCCTTTTACACAGGCCAATAAATTGCCCAGAAAGATTGACAATGCTTGATCTGTAGACTGTGAGGGGGAGCGTGTATAAATGATCGTTTATTCTCCCTGGAAGCATACACTTTCTTTTATTTTTGTCCGTAGCACATCCCTTGTTTATATCAGTGAATATGGCACTGAGCAACGATAATTTTGACGTGAAATAACTAATGGGTACAAATAGCAAATTGAAAATCAGCATTTTGTCATTTGATCGCCAATTGGTGATCATGAACTTTTATTCAGAGATCATTGACTCAAGTAAAAGGTCTTTAACCCCTTTCCCACCCGAGACTTATCCATAGATCCATGTGACCTAGTATTTTTTGACCTGGGATGTATGGATACATCCCGGTGACTTTTCTTGCATAGAGGCTGTGCGCGTGCGATCACCGACGATGTCAGCTGATTCTGGCAGCTGATACCTGGCACTCAGTGCCAGGAGCGGTCCCGTGTCACCGCATGGACACTGTTGGAAAAAAACGAAGACTGCCAATTGCAGTGAACACCACCGTCAGTTAATGAGCGGCCCGGAAGCAGATGCGGCCGGGAGACAGCGGGACAGGAGGACGCGTCGCTGGACAGGTAAGTATAATTATAATGGCCCTGGACCTGAACTGGACCCAAACTGTAACACTATGTGTTCGGTACGGGTCACAAACTTTACAGTTCGAGTTTGCCCATCCCTACTTATGAGGTACTCTGCTTTTCTGGCAACTCCGGGGCTCTCCCAGTGTATCATGGCCCTCTTAAACCATAACAGTAAAATCTACACTATAGTATGTCGCTCCTTCCCTTCTGAGCTTTGCACTGTGCCTGAAAAATATTTCCTGATTACATGTAGAGTATTGGTGCTCTCTGGATAAAAATGGACCTCAGTTTTTTGTAAAAATGTTCCTTTTAACCCCTAAGAAAAATTAAAAACTTGAGATAAAATACCATTTTATTGGTAAAAATTTAATTTATTCTTTCTTCACCTCTCAATGGTATAAAATTCTGTGAGGCACAAGTGGTGTAAATATGATCACTGCACCCCTAGATTAATTCATTGGGGAGTGTAGTTTGTAAAATGAGTTCATATAGGTGGGGTTTCTGTTGTTGTGGCACCTCAGGGGCTCTGCCAATGTAACATAGCACCCTTAAACCATTCCAGCAAAATCTGAACTCCAGTATGGTACTTCATCCCTTCTGAGCCTTGCACTGTACCTCAAAAGTATTATTCCCCCACATATGGAGTATCAGCGAACTCAACAGAAATTGCACAACAAATTGTATTGTGCAGTTTCTTCTGTTACCTTTAGGAAAATGAAAAATTTGAGGCTAGAAAACATTTTTATGGGGAAAATGTGATTTTTTTATTTTCATGGCTCAACGTTATAAACTTTTGTGAAGCATCTAGGGGTTTAATGTGGTCACCATACATCTAGATAAGTTCCCTGAGGGGTCTAGTTTCCAAACTGGTGTGGGGAATTTTTACTGTTTAGACACATCAGGGGCTCTCAAATGCAACATGGCATCCGTTAATTGTTCCAGCAAATTTTGCATTCAAAAAGTCAAATGGCGCTCATTCCCTTCCGAGCTCTGCTGTGCGCCCAAACAGCGGTTTTACCCCACACAGAGGGTGTCGTCATGCTCAGGAGAAATTTCACAACAAATTTTGTTGTCCATTTTTTCCTGTTATCCTAGTAAAAATTAAAAAATTTGGGTCCCAGGTAAATTTTTGGAGAAAAAAAGTTAAATGTTCTTTTTTTCCCACAATCCAAAAATTACTGTGAAGGGCCTGAAGGGCTAATTAGCGTCTTAGCACCTTGAGGGGTACAGTTTTTAGAATATGGTCACTCTGGGGTATTTTCTGTCATACATTCAAAGTCATTTGAAATGTGAGGTGGTCACTAAAAACATGGTTTTGTAAATTTTGTTGTCAAAATGAGAAATTGCTGGTCAACTTTTAACCCCTATAACTTTTTAATAAAAAAAATTTCAAAAATTGTGCTGATGTAAAGTAGCAATGTAGCAAATGTTAGTTATTAATTACTTTCTGTGACATATTTCTCTGATTTAAGGGCATAAGAATTCAAAGTTTGAAAATTGAAAATTTTCACAAATTTCCATTTTTTTGCAAATAAACACAAGTCATATAGAAGAAATTTTGCTATTATCATGAAGTAAAATATGTCACGAAAGAACAGTCTTAGAATCAATGGGATCCATTGAAGCATTCAAGACTTATTGCTTCATAAAGTGACAGTGGTCAGAATTGTAAAAATTGGCCTGGTCATTAACGTGCAAACCATCTTGGGGTAAAGGGGTTAATTCTGAACTCCAATGTATAATGTGCACTAAGCGGCTCCATTACACTGATTGAAGCCATCATTGCTTAGGAGAGGCCTACATTTGGGGAGATAAATGCATGGTCTTGAACCAATTATACGCAAACACTCCTGTGACCAACATGTTAAGACCTACAGTAGCCCCATAGACTTTAGGTCTGATGTTTCTGCACATTTATGCTTTAACCACAGCACATGGAAAATTTTCTAAAACAAGTTTCTATGATTTTGAATCGTCTTAGAAGAATTTATTCATGAACCCAAGAAATATCTCTAAACAATATTATTTGGAGCTGCCAATAGTTGGGGTCTTGAGGAATTGTAGAGAAACACTGTCTCAAAGGGAGTCCATCAGCACAGAACATGACTGCTCAAACCAAGTACGGGTTCTCAATGTCCAAGTGAACCTTCCTACCTGCTAGTTTTGCCTTGATCTCTGCCCTTCTCGGGCTCTATAAAGTCATAGCTGTTAATCTAAGGGGAAGGGGTGAAGATTGAGGGAAAAGAATCAGGTAGGAAGCTGCACTTAAATGTTTGGCCACGCCAAAGTGCGCCGAGCGCCTGTACTTGATTTGAACAGTCATTCTGTGCTGACAGTACTTTTAATACATTCATTAAGTTCTGTAGTACACTTGGTATATATGATGTTTATAAGCATTGGTTTAACCACAAGAGAGAGGCAAGTTTTGCTTATCCCACATCTTTTAACATGGGTTTCTGTTAATTTGAATTAATTTATTCATGAAACCAAGAAATAGCTCTGCTTATTCTAAACTGTAAAGCCTTTTAACATTGTTGTATAGCATATTTCTTGGCAAGGAGAAGATAGACATGGGAACATTGTGAAATTTTTGAAATCTGTTATCTAGTAATCCATATTTTTTATGTATTGCGGCTTTGACATGTTATATAAAAACAAACACTCAGTAAAGTAGACAATTTTTAAAACTCGCACTTTGCAATATTGACCCAGTCATGTGGAAAAACATTGGCTTGGTCCTGTATGTGCTAAAACTCCTTATAAGTCCAGAAGTGATTGATGAATTAAAAAAAAAAAATAGGGCGAGTTCTCCAAGTTTCCAGGTGGCTGCAGTCTGATCTGCTGGGATAATGGAGTGCTTGCATCTATGATAGTTAATTGTACTGGATTACTGTTTGGCATCCAACCAAACAACTGGCCTGGGGACAGATCATTTTATTTAACAGTCATCAGCAGCCCCTCACCAACATGCCAGCACGGGGAGACCACTTAAGGTTTGAGAATATACAGTATGATGATCGGAGTTTGTGTTTATACAGTTGAGCCGCACAGGTGACAGATAATTGATACAGACAAAAAAAGAATATTAATCCCAAAGCAATACATAACAAAAATAAGATTACAAGCATAAGACTGCGAGTAATTACTTTAGCAATCCTATGAAGGTTAATTGTAATTTGTAGATTACCTTCATTATTTGGTTATCTTATTGTGGATTACTGTGATTTACTGAATATACGTTTGGAAATTTCCATTCTAAAATTACATTGCTGTAATGAATGTATGTATAGATAGCCTCTCTACCATTTTCTGACCCCTATTTCACCCAAACATTTCACCAAATATGTATGAAAAGAAAGTTGCTTTGTCTTAAGAAGTCTTTTACTCCTATTTTATGAATCGTGCATGCCAACTTTTGGAAGTGGTTGAACCAGAAATTTTATAGTATGGTGTGCAAAGTGGTGATAACATTTTTCTTATAACCAATCCGTCAATTTAGAGACCTTAGCTCTCCTTTTCAATCCCTTTAGTAGGCATGGAAGTCAGAGCTCCTTCTGGAGAGGAACACCTGAAGTAAGAAAGAGGAACCCTTCCAGAAGTGCTTCTTAGCTTAAAGAGCATTTTGAAACACTCTTCCGGGAATCTAAAAGGACTCTCCTTTTTCCGGTAGTCTACTGTATGTTCTGAATTAGTTGGCATGTTATTACTACAGCATAGTGGCCAAATATGAAATGTGCTTCAAGTATTATGAAAAAAAAATGTATAATGTAAAAGATGTATGTGGACATACTAAAAGTGTACAAATAGCAATTCTTCACATTGTAGAACATAAGGCTAAACTACTCAGCCTAAATCTATTGCAAAGGGTAACATGCTGGAAAGAGATTTAGCACTGTTGACCTGATGAGATAGGTTTTTCGGGTTTTAATCTGACCAACAGTATTAATTCCAAGGAGTTTGCCTGTTTCCATTTGTTGTGTTTTCTCTGGGCACTTTGGTTTCCTCCCACACTCCAAATCCATACATATACTGTATATTATGAAAGGTGTAACTGTGCCATGGTGACTACATAGGTTATACTTAGTCACCAGAAAACATTTTACCCTCACGTCATACTTAACTGGAGAACAAGTCTAAACAGATGACAACATTATAATGTCCAGTAAAAGTCTTTCTTCATAGCATTTCCTACCCTGAGAGAACACAGTCACTAGTTCCGCTGGCTGAGCATTATTTCATACATTTCATAATCCTAAGACTCTCAAAGTTGCAAGGAAAAAACTTAGGTTTTGAAGGATGAACAAAAAAAAAAGTAGCGTCTGAGACTTCCAGAATTGCACTAATTGTTAGTAACACAAAATGGTTTAATTGAGTATGATACATGGCAATATTCTGCATTTTGATTCCTGAATAATATGCATATCTTAGGACTGTTTTGTGATGAAATATGCAAACTGTGCGCTCATTTCTGAACTTGGCGCACAGCTCTGGAATCAGACTTATTGCTCAGGTCACACTGAACTGACATATGGGATGGGATGAATGTAAATGTGCTCAAGTAGGCTATATGTCAGTGAAACCTTCTAATACTGGAAATCTTCATAGGGGAAAGTACTTTTGTGCTGTTTTTGGCAAAGTGATCCCAATGAGACTATCTGTGTCAGATTGTTTTGCTTCCCTTATTCTTTTGTTGCAGGGAAACATGTGCCTTAGTATATCATACTGAAGTTACTTTACAGAAATGTAATGCTGGTCAAATTATCTTTAAACTATGGGTCACTGGCAACAGGAATATTTCTACATGATATTATCTGTGATTTGCATACATATATTTTTTGTGGTCATAATGTCACATGATTATTGTATAAATCACATACATACAAGTGTCCCACATTGCTTTCTTACAAAATTGTATTATGTTTTTCATAGTTATTTAAGTTGTACTGTACTGTATTGCTTATTTCCAAGTACCCCTTGTAATTTGAGAACCCACCTAGTACCATAAAGCAGGAACTACTAAACCATTGTCTCAATTGTGTCAGCATATCCTGTGTTAAGTGGATGACACTGGGATTGATGTTACTGGATGTCATCCTGCAGGAGGAGGACTTGCCAATCAGAAGGTGTGACTACTAGCTTCACCTAAGCCAGTCCCCTAGACGAAGCATTCCTTGTGAAACGTGCATCAGGAATGGTGGGCCCCTGTCTCTCTCCCCCACAGGTATACCTCCTCATCCTTTTACTACTCCTCTTATTTTGTTGATATATTAGTTCTTTGCTGTTTGGGTTGAATATGGCTTTATTTTTTCTTTCCCATTGTGGCATTAATTTTGTCAATATTACCAATTAGTTTATCATCCACCTTGATGTTACTACCATATGTTGTATATTTGATATATGATATATTTTTCTGAACTGTGAGGGTTATATACTATGATGTTTAGGTGTGAAGACCTTCAGTCTTACTGCTTGCTGTCTCAATTTTATATGTTCTTGTATACATTGTAACTGTTCGAAAAAAGCTTTTCTAATTATGGTATTTTTCGGGTCTGTTTTATTGTGCTTTAAGCCAGTCATATTGGTTGCTGTTGGTCTTCAAGAAGTGTTGCTCTGCAACAATTGTAGGTGGGACTCAGTGCCATCATGTCCCACGTACAAGTGTCTACAAGTCAGTTCACAGCAAGTGTCAGTACTCACGTAGACATGTGAGTGAATACAATTATGCAATCTTCATCATCATCATGGTAAGGGATAGGCTGGTACCTCCACTGTCTAAATTCCATCAGGTAGCACTGAACCACCCAAGATCTCAAGTCTACTCCAGATGGCCAAAAATGCTGAGTGGAAACCCCTGCCTTAAGCTTTTAAAGAGGCAGGATACATTTTTAACCAAAAAGATAGGATACTATTTTAACCAATGGTATGAAGGTTGGTCACTTTACTATTATAAATAGTGACATTGCACTGGGTACTATGATGTCAGTAGCCAATATCTGAAGGTCCTAAGGTGATCCTAGTCCATGTCTAAAATCTCCCGTCTATTATTATTACCATCTTTTATAACCAATTCTAATACATACTTTGCCTGTTCAGGATGTATTGTTTTATTACCTTAGTTTTACATCACATTCCTGTTCACTCCTCTCATCTAACTCTAAACTTATTGGCATAAACTTAGGACTGCTAGGTATCTTCAGGAAAACTTGTGTAGTGAAATACTTTATAACGCATGTTCTGTGGACTTTATAGCTACACAGAGGTTTTCATCTTGGTTCTTGGATTACCAACTTTATGAAAAAGAAAAGACTAATTTATTTTTTTAAAGTATTTTAAACACACACTAACATTATTTGGATTTGGCCAGGCGAAAAAAAAAAATCCATCAGAACACATGTTACCAGTAACCACTATTGAGTTTAAAGTAAAAAGAAAAAAATGTAATACTAAACTTTTTGGCACTGGAACTCTTGGCATGGTGTCAGAGATTCATAGCAGAGAGTATAACTTTCCTCAAACATACATGCAGTCCTGTTCATTAATGATTTATTTTACAATTAATAAATAGCTTTCTTATGTCCAGAAAACTGCTGCCAAACTGTAGCTGAGCTGTACTAGATATATATTAGATCTTGAAAAGGATTAATTGTTTGCAGTCCATGATACCTGTTAGGTTGATAAAAATCAATGCCTCTTTTCCCTTGGGTTTTCTGTTCTAAAACATATGAAAACGTATTAAAAGCTGAAACAGAATGGTTTATACCAAGCTATAAGTTATTCTGTTCAAAGATGCCATGACTTGTAAGTAACATACACAGGAAACCATAAGTATAAATATACATACCATACCTTCCTATCTTAGTTGGCAAGGGAACACGTACTGTCAAAAAGTCTTAATGGGGTCCTTGGAGAGAAAAATGCCAAGCTCAGGTTGGCCTGATCAAGTTCCTCCATGTATGTTCTGAACAGTACAGCTTTTCAGCTCTCACCACAGCCTCAAACTGGGACCATACCACATGTGAACAAGGAGAGGATTACCTATGTGTTCTTTTCTCTATCAGATGACAAAAAATGGGCTACATTCATTACCTCCCATGATTTGTGGATTGACTCAACTGGTTAAGGATTCTCTAGAAAGGCACTAAAAAGGTTGTCAACCTCCTTTTACCCCAGAGCCTAGACTGGTCAAAAAATTAAAATACAAAGACACCTCAACTTCCAATCACTCATTGCTCCTCCACTGCAATATCTGGATCTTCCACTGGTTTATTATCTTCATCTTCAAGCACAACCACTGTGCCAATCATTGGACAAAGTTTGTGAAATGCTGTATAGCTTCCATGAATAGGGGTGTTAATTGGGACTCTATCATGCTCTTTCCTTATTCACACTGATGTTGTTTTAATCAAAGTAAGGTTTTAATACTAGAGAGAGGTTAGGACCATCCCGATGGGAACACCTTGTTATGGTGGGATGGTTTTTCTGAGTTTTTTTTTTATCAATATAGCATTAACGAAGTACCCTATGCTATTTACATGTACTATTACTTACTGTAGGGTATATGCTCATTTTACGATTTTTGTCTTTTTTCGTGGGTTTTGTCTGTGAAATTGCCACAGTATGAACATGCTCTTACACTTTGCCTGTAAACCAGCTAATATTCCGTCTTATTATTTTTGGTATTGCTGCAGACACTTATTGCGTGTCTTCTCTAGAAGACAAAGCAAGGAGAATGGCGAGAGAACCGAAACAAAGCTACAGGGGATTGGTAGGCATGCATTTAATTTTAGATCATTCTGGACCATGTGCTAAAGGTTGGAGACAACACTTTTGAGGAACTGCTCTATGGCTATTACTCCACTGTCATCAAGTAAGCACCTGGAAACAAGGGACCCTTATACTGTGGTAGCACAGAGGCCCTTGGTTATTGGTTTCCATCTGACTAAACAATGTAGGAGACCACAACACATGTTTCTAGTCAAATTGTTCCTCAGCTGGGGACAGGAAATGGTGGAACAGTTGTGACCCACAAATAGGATGTTTAGTGTCTTGAGCCAACCCCAATAGATCACCTTTTTGCCAAGGAGTTACCTTTTTTGGCTTATCCTAGTAGAGGGTTTGTATTGATTGAAAGAAAAAATGTTTAAAGAAAGCTTATAAAACAAAAAGAATATTAAGCAGAATGTGAAAAAGAGCGTGTTAAACTTTCCAATTAATGACAGAACATTATTAGACTATTTACAGTTAAAAGTCTGAAGGCGAAAATATTTTCATACTGGATATCTTTAATACAAAGTGAGTTCTTTACAATCTGTGTTCCACAAAAGATTAATTATACATCATTATGTATGTAGAAATGCAGGCTAAATCAAATTTACAATCACAACTTTTTTTTTTCTGTCCAAAGACATTATTTTAATACTAGTTTTGATTGAAACAGCTGGAGGGAACTCTACATTCTGTACCTGCAAGACCAGTTAGATAAATGAGTTAAGACTGCAATTATTCTGTAAAAACTGTTTTGAAAGCAACCTTTTTAATTAAGTCTAAAATATATCACACAGATGTATGTTATGTTTCTCTGTTCCATTGAAAACCTAATGCATCTGGAAAAATTAATTATGGATTTATTTGGTAATATGAGGAAATGCAGCTTCGAGCAACAACAAAAAAAATCTTGATTTATTTCCTTCTCTAAATTTAACTGTATTTCGACTTCGAGTAAACATTTGCAGTTTGCTAGGACTAGATAACTGTTTGCAATTTCAATTTATTTTTTTTTATCATTATTCTAATTTCCATCAACCAATGGATGACTGATTTATACCTATATTCACGTAAAGGCATTATGATTTCCCTTTATGATCAGTGTGTGATTTATTATAGTAACAGTTTCACTGAAGCAATTGGGCCCACGGCAAACTAGAGACATGAGATTTTTATCAGGCCTCCAGACACACAACTGAAAAGTTGTTTGACTATGCAATTAACAAACCTTTATAGACAAACATGACCAGACACATTAGGGTGGAGCTAAAGCACCCATATAGGTTAGACTAATGTTGGCCAACCCACCGGTATCCATGGTCTAATGTGTATAGAGGCCTCTTGGCCGTCCTCCCAGCAGATGATCTTGAGCGTCAGAAGAAACCAGCATGTCAGATTTCGGCTTCTAATCATTTTGTTCTCTAAAATAATCTGTCGCCAGAGATAACTGGTAGAAACTGCCTTATAGATGCTCCTATGTATGGGAGAGTAGAGGGAGATAGTTGCTGGCCAAACAAACTGCTGAACCACAGTTTGGTTTACAGCTATCTAAAGTACATTGGGGCTAATGAAGGCACTTCTCTTATAACACCCTAGTGGCTGATAACCAGTTCAGCGTCATGATTATTGGTTGCCTGTATGAAAACATGGGATGAATTAAAGAATTTTCATGAAATAAAAAAAAAGCTGTGCTTTTTTTGCCAGAAACAAATCCAATATTGCCTAGTGTCTGTGTATAAAATTGCAGTTCAGCCCATAATTCACTAGGATGAGACTGAGCTGTAATCATCTGCTAACCCTAACAAATATGAACATGAAAACTTGCAGCCTAAAGGAGATGCCTTCTGATCTCTATACAGGAGTGTACTATTCCAAAGCTTTCGGATTTCCTGCTTGCTAAACGATTGTGTGCTCTTACTTGATTGATAGTTTGGATCAGAGTCATCGCTGGATTGAACTGTGTGCTCTCCAATGGTGCAAGTCAATTCAGCTTGTAAGGTAGAACTGAAGCTGAGCGGGATAGAGAGCTAATTGTGCACTCAAATTTTCCTGGCTAGCTTCAGACCAATGATTACAAGCTCTACATAAAAGAGCTTGTAAGCACCACTTTTCTTGGAGATGGGCCATCGCTAATAGAATACAGCGATGGCTGGTAACCTAGTAAGTGAGCAGATTAACAAAAGAACACAAAATCAGTGATCTGAAGAGAATATAGGCTGGTAGAATTAGCAAATAAATTGTGAAGTGGCCTAATTTCTCACTATACAATTCTCTACCTATCTTCAACATTAGAATATCCCTTTATGTGAAGTTTTCATATTTTTGAAGGTTGACACAATGTTAGCTGCCACTAATATGCCCAAATAATGTATAAATCAGATGTCTAAAAATGTATGGCAACCTTGATATCTCCTAATGGTTAAGAGTAGGGATGAGCGAGTATGCTCGTTACTCGGTTTTCCCAAGCATGCTCGAGTGTTCTCCGAGTATTTGGAAGTGCTTTCGAGATTTAGTTTTTGTCTTCGCAGCTGCATGATTTGCAGCTGCTAGACATCCTGAATACATGTGGGGATTATTAATATTATTATTATACATTTATATAGCGCCATTTATTCCATGGCGCTTTACATATGAGGAGGGAAAAATATAGACAGGTACAATAAACATGTGCTAGACAAGGGACACACAAGTACAGAAGGAGAGAGGACCCTGCCCGCGAGGGCTCACAGACTGCAGGGATGGGTGAGAATACACTAGGAGAGGGTAGAGCTGGTCGTGCGATGGTTCAGTACACTGAGGATCATTGCAGGTTGTAGGCTTGTCGGAACAGGTGGGTCTTCAGGTTTTTCTTGAAGGTCTCCGTTGTTGGTGAAAGTCTGATGTTTTGCGGCAGGGAGTTCCAGAGTATGGGGGAAGCCCGGGAGAAGTCTTAACAAACAGGCATAACATAGTCATAACAAACAGGCAATCCCCACTTGTATTCAGGCTGTCTAACAGCCGCAAATCATGCAGCTTCAGCGACAAAACTAAATCTTCGAGCACTTCCAAATACTCGGAGAACACCCAAGCATGCTCAGGAAAACCTGAGTAACGAGCGTGCTCGCTCATCACTAGTTAAGAGGTTAACAAATTATTATGGCCTCCTTAAAAGAAGGGCTCTCATGGACCAAATGTTTATACATCATATTAGAATATCAGCAATTTTAGTGACACATATGACCTGGAAAACCCCTTCTAGTTCACTAATTACTTATGTTTAGTTTAAAAATGACTCAGCTAACTTATTGAGGAGGCGTTGTAAAGTATGGATCAAGTGTGAAGTTGTCTAAATCTTCAGCAAATATGTACAAACCATGTAAACAAAATATATGACTTTGTATTGATATCTGGCTTTGTAAATGGTGTACAATGTTTTCATGACTGTAACACTACCCAAAAGCCTAAAACTCAGCAACATAATATAACCAGTTTAGTGGTGTACATAAGTAGCCTATATAGTAATGTTTTTACTGAAAGCTATCCTAATCAAATGCATGTTCCAATTTAAAACAAAATTAAAAAGATCATACCAAAAAAATCCACTTGCTAGAATCCCAGGAATATTTTGCCGGAGGGGTAAAAGAATACGTTACATTATTAAGAGGCACTGAAAATTCTGTTTAAATCTGAGTTATCTGATCGTGGCTAAGTCTATTTCTTAACATCTGATTATTGAATCTGATAATGTAACCCACAGTAAAGTTTATCTTTTGTTGGTCAGAATTTATCAGAGGCATGAAAAAAAAGTTTAAAAAACAGTAGTAAAAAAAAAATGTGGAATGAAGTATAAGAAGTACATTACATTTCTACCACAGACTCACACTGTAGCTTGGCTATTTCTTGCCCAGTGAATATTTGGTTTACTACTGAAGCGCTGGCTTATTGGTGCCCATCCAACAATCACCTTAAAGGCTACAACAGACCCAACCTCCCGAGCTTAGCTACATGCTATATAAAAGTATAAAAGTGGTATATTATTATTAGATTATAAGTAAACATACACAAACTGATTTTCCATTTCCACTGCCGTGAGATCCAAGTGATTAAGATTTTAGTGTTATCTCACTTTAGAATTTATAATAAATAAGGCAAAGATGAGCTTTTAGCATCTTAAAACTAAATTATACAGATTAAAATATGTAAACATAAAATGGACGCGTTCCATTTGCATATTATATTTCGCTCTTAAAGTTGATGTTGAAGATTAAGGGTCAACGTTAAATCCTCACTATCCTAATCCCTAACATTACAAAGAAGACCATGAGTGCATGTCTGCTCTACTAAATTACCTAGAAAGAAAGCAAATTCCGGATGAAAAGGGAAGCATATTTATATTATAGTGATTTAAAATCTGTCGCCTAAACACATCTCCCCCCCCTCTATCCCTTGACCTAAATTGCACACTAAAAGCTTGCATGTCTGAAAATGGGCAGCTAACAATTTGAGACAATCCAGAGATTCTTTGCGTATGCAGAGACAAGGCCAACAGATTTTCTGGCTACAGTAAACACTGTCTAGTTCATATTTTGCAGAACCAAGTCATGGTCCATAAAATATAGCTTCTCCTTTTTGTTCTTCCTAATTGTTTAGTGAGTAATCTTTCAGCTTTTGGAGGAAATGAAAGCTTCCTAATGTTTCTCATAATAAGAACAGCCTCAAATTTCTATACATATATGTCTATGAATGAAAAAAGGGAACCTTACAGCTGATACTGGCAGCAGGCATCAGGCAGTGGCTGTAGGATTTCAGCCACATATATTTGACTGTGAAACACTGCAGTGTTTCTGAAGGAAACAGTTTCATAGTTTAAAAGCTGTCAGGAGCCAAGCAGCATGGGAGACTAGTTGGAAAGACTGGTCCCCAGCAACATTTCCCCGCCCACTCACCTTGAGTGACAGGTCTCTCCCTGCATGCATGTATAGGGAGATACTTGCAAATACATGGCTGAAATCCTACAGCCAGTGTCTGATACATGCTGTCCATATCAGCTGTCAGGTTCCCTTTAAGCTAATAAGTATTGCACTCATATATACTTGGGAATGTTTAAGCTCAGGTTCTCTTTAAACAGGCAATTTTCACAGTATAACCACAGAATCTTGGTATCTTTACTTTACAGTCAATCCTAGAATTATATGATCTGGCAGAAATTATCATCATTAGCTATAATATTTTTAGTATTTAAAAGCATTTTTTTAACCCCTTACTGCCATCGGACGTACTATCCCGTCCATGGTACCTGGGCCCGTATGACCGGGGACGGGATAGTACGTCCAGCCCTTTAATGCGACATTGCGACTTAAGTCGCAATGATCGCATTAAAATTCCGACGACATCTTACCTCAGGAGAGATGGCGCCGGCATCCCGGGGTCTGTCACCGCCCACCCTCACTCCCGATCGCTGTGATTGGCTGTTCAATTCTGAACAGCCAATCGCAGCCTTTCTCACTGTTTCAGCCAATCCGATGGGCTGAAACAGTGAGATCCCAGGCTAGAATCGAGTACCGATGTACTCGATCATAGGCCTGGGCATAGAAAGGAGCAGACCCCCCCTGGATTGGCGTGATCGCCGATCACATCGATCGCGCCAATCGCAGGGCACAGCAGCGGTGTATCCGCGCTGTGCCCTGCCTGTACCTGCCTGGATCGGTGCAGTAATAGCACGATCCTAGGCTGGAGCCTAGGACAGGCCCAGTAGGGCCTGCAGCTGCTGATTGGCGCGATCGATGTCATCGACGATCGTGCCAATCACAGGGCACAGCAGCGGTGTGACCGCTCTGTGCCCTGCTTCCTGACCTGCCGGTGACCTGTCTAGGAATCGGAGCAGTGAGCTCCGATTACTAGGCCGGTGCCTAGCAACCGGCAAAACAAGGGTCTCCTCTGATTGGTGGGATCGATGTGATCATCAATCCCACCAATGACAGGTCACAGCAGCGATGTGACCGCTCTGTGACCTGTCTGCAAACTGTCTGTGATCTGTGTGACCGCACTGCAGGGGTCCTCACACTTGCTGAGGATTCCTGCAGTGCGGTCACACGCCAGATCTCCTCCTGTGCTGGGCCTTGTGATGCCACAGTAGCCTGTGACACCACAACTCCTGCTGAAGAAAGAAGAGAGAAGAAAGAAGAGAGAAGAAAGAGAGAAGAAAAAGAAGAGAGAAGAAGAGAGACTACAAACGTGAGTTTTTGAGCCCCGATCCCTGCCCGATCCACCCCAATCCCCCATTCCCCCCTCCCCCTTCCCTTTCCCCCTCTTTTTACCCCCCCTTTGCGCACATTTAGCAGCCGCCGAGCGTTGATTGGTGACGCAGTTCACCGATCAACACTCGTGCTCGTTTTTCTTTTGCACCCCCCTCCGTGCGCACTTCCAACAGCCGCGGAACTTTGATAAGTGACACCAGTCACTTATCAGAGCTCGTTCCTGCAGTTTTTTTTTTTTTCACCCCACTTTCCGCCACTCCCGTGCGCACATCTAGCAGCCGCGGAACTTTGATAAGTGACACCGGTCACTTATCAGAGCTCGTTCCTGCCGTTTTTTTTTTTTTTTTCACTCCCCTTTCCGCCACTCCTGTGCGCACTTCCAGCAGCCGCGGAACTTTGATAAGTGACACCAGTCACTTATCAGAGCTCGTTCCTGCAGTTTTTTTTTTCACTCCCCTTTCCGCCACTCCTGTGCACACATCCAGCAGCCGCGGAACTTTGATAAGTGACACCAGTCACTTATCAGAGCTCGTTCCTGCAGTTTTTTTTTTTTCACCCCACTTTCCGCCACTCCCGTGCGCACATCTAGCAGCCGCGGAACTTTGATAAGTGACACCAGTCACTTGTCAGAGCTCGTTCCTGCAGTTTTGTTTTTTTTCACCCCACTTTCCGCCACTCCCGTGCGCACATCTAGCAGCCGCGGAACTTTGATAAGTGACACCGGTCACTTATCAGAGCTCGTTCCTGCCGTTTTTGATTTTTTTTTTTCACTCCCCTTTCCGCCACTCCTGTGCGCACTTCCAGCAGCCGCGGAACTTTGATAAGTGACACCAGTCACTTATCAGAGCTCGTTCCTGCAGTTTTTTTTTTTTTTCACTCCCCTTTCCGCCACTCCTGTGCGCACATCCAGCAGCCGCGGAACTTTGATAAGTGACACCAGTCACTTATCAGAGCTCGTTCCTGCAGTTTTTTTTTTTTCACCCACTTTCCGCCACTCCCGTGCGCACATCTAGCAGCCGCGGAACTTTGATAAGTGACACCGGTCACTTATCAGAGCTCGCTCCTGCCGTCTTTTTTTTTTTTCACTCCCCTTTCCGCCACTCCTGTGCGCACATCCAGCAGCCGCGGAACTTTGATAAGTGACACCAGTCACTTATCAGAGCTCGTTCCTGCATTTTTTTTTTCACTCCCCTTTCCGCCACTCCTGTGCGCACATCCAGCAGCCGCGGAACTTTGATAAGTGACACCAGTCACTTATCAGAGTTCGTTCCTGCAGTTTTTTTTTTTTCACTCCACTTTCGCCACTCCCGTGCGCACATCTAGCAGCCGCGGAACTTTGATAAGTGACACCGGTCACTTATCAGAGCTCGTTCCTGCCGTTTTTTTTTTTTTTTCACTTCCCTTTCCGCCACTCCTGTGCGCACATCCGGCAGCCGCGGAACTTTGATAAGTGACACCGGTCACTTATCAGAGCTCGTTCCTGCCGTTTTTTTTTTTCACTTCCCTTTCCGCCACTCCTGTGCGCACATCCGGCAGCCGCGGAACTTTGATAAGTGACACCGGTCACTTATCAGAGCTCGTGCCTGCTGGTTTAGACTTTTTTTCACAGGCATTTTTTTCCCTATTCTCTTTCTTTTCTTTTAGCTTTTTCCTTTCAGCATAGTTTGCACCAACCACTATCCCCCCCACACACACACACAGTTATAAATAAAGTTCACACAAAGCACCACATTCACAAAAAAAATGTCCCGCTCGTCACGTTCTTCCCAACAGCGCTATTCAGTGGAGGAGGCATACGCTTTCCTTGCCTCCGACACTGATAGCGAGGGAGAGGATCCCACATTTCTTTACTTTTCAGATTCTTCATCCTCTTCTTCTTCCTCCTCTTCCTCATCTTCCTCCTCGGGTCCTGCGGAACCGCCACGCAGACGCCCCAGGACAGAAGATGAGGCAGCGCCCACCCCTGAAAATGAACCAGCGCACCCCTCTTCGGATCCCATATGGACCCCGCCCCCTGAAAATTACGAGCCACTGATTCCTGATTTTGTGGCAGAATCAGGAATCAAGTTTGACACCACGGGCCTCAGAGAAATAGACTTTTTCAAAGTCTTTTTCTCTGAGGATTTTATTAACCTCGTGGTGGAGCAAACTAATTTGTACGCTCGGCAATTTTTGGCGCAAAACCCCGTGTCATCATTTTCCAACTGGTCTCCTGTAGACGCAGGTGAAATGATGCAGTTTTGGGGCCTGGTCCTCCATATGGGGATCCTGAAGAAGCCAGAACTTCGGCAATATTGGAGTGTTGATATTTTATACAACACTCCACTGTTCCGAATGGTCATGGCCCGGACGCGTTTTGAGGCCATCCACAAATTCCTGCATTATAATGATAATGCACAGTGTCCCCCACAAAATGACCCCAACTTTGACCGTCTGTTCAAAGTTCGGCCGGTCATCAAACACTTCAGCAAAAAGTTTGCTGAAGTGTACGTGCCCCAAAGGGACATCTGCGTGGATGAGTCCTTGGTTCATTTTAAGGGACGGCTCAGATTCCGCCAGTACCTGCCCAGCAAGAGGGCAAGGTACGGAATTAAACTCTACAAGCTGTGTGAGAGTACCTCAGGGTACACACACAGCTTTAGAGTTTACGAAGGAAAGGACACCAGGATTGAACCCCCTGAGTGTCCCCCCGTCCTGGGAGTGAGTGGGAAAATTGTGTGGGATTTGGTGCACCCACTGCTGGATAAAGGTTATCACCTTTACACCGATAACTTTTATTCCAGCGTCCCACTCTACAAATCCCTCTCTGCGCGAGGTACCGCAGCTTGCGGTACCGTCCGCAAAAATCAGAGAGGCCTCCGAAGACGCTACTTGGGCAGATGCTCAGAAAGGGTGAGAGCAGAGCCCAATGTAGCGACCACCTGTTGGTGGTCAAGTACAAGGACAAGAGGGATGTCCTTCTCTTGACCACCATACATGGTGATGGCAGCGCCCTCAGCACTGTACGGGGTACCTCTACACAGGTCCGCAAACCGGACTGTGTACTGGGGTACAATAAATACATGGGGGGTGTTGATCTCTCTGATCAACTCCTCCAACCGTACAGTGCTTTGAGAAAGGCCAAGGTGTGGTACAAGAAGCTGTCCGTGCACATCGTCCAAATGGCAATGCTCAACGCTTTCCTGCTGTCACGATGTGCATGCAACAGCGATACGACGTACCTTCAGTTTCAGGAGGTAGTGGTTAAGGCCCTGATGTTTGGCGATCAGGAAAGAGCGGGCCCCAGTACTTCTGGAACTGAAGGTGCTCGTATCATACCAGGTCAGCATTTCCCGGGGGTGGTCCCGCCAACTGGAAGCAAAGGTAAGCCGCAAAAAAGGTGCCGAGTGTGTTACAAAAGGGGAATACGCAAGGACACCACTTACCAATGCGACACCTGCCCCGAAAAACCTGGCCTGTGTATGAAGGATTGTTTCAAATTGTACCACACCTCAATGCACTACTAATTTACTTTACAGGAAAGATTAGTTCCAGAAGGGGGGCACATTTAGAAAAGTTCCTTGGGAGTCTACTTTCCAAAATTATGTCACTTGTGGTTTTTTTTTTACTGTTTAGGCACATCAGGAGCTCTGCAAACGGAACATGACGCCCGCAGACCATTCCATCAGTCTGCATTCCAAAATGTCACGACTTCCCTTCTGAGCCCCGACTTGTGCCCAAACAGTTTTTTTCCCACATATGGGGCACCAGTGTACTCAGGACAAATTGGACAACAATTTTTGGTGTCCAATTTCTCCTCTTACCCTTGGGAAAATAAAAAATTGGGGACTAAAACATCATTTTTGTGAGGATAAAAGTAGGATTTTTTTATTTTTACACCTGGGCATTATAAACTTTAGTGAAACACTTGGGGGTTCAAAATGCTCACCACACACCTAGGTAAGTTCCTTATGGGGTCTAGTTTCCAAAATGGGGTCACTTGTGGGGGTTTCCACTGTTTAGACACATGAGGGGCTCTGCTAACGGAACATGACGCCCGCAGACCATTCCATCAAAGTCTGCATTCCAAAACGTCACTGCTTCCCTTCTGCGCCCTGCCATGCGCCCAAACAGTGGTTCCCCCCAACATATGGGGTATCAGCATACTCAGGACAAATTGGACAACAACTTTTGTGGTCCAATTTCTCCTGTTACCCTTGGGAAAATAAAAAATTGGGGACTAAAACATCATATTTGTGGAAATTTTTTTTTTTTTTTTTTATTCACGCCAGGGCATTATAAACTTTAGTGAAACACTTGGGGGTTCAAAATGCTCACCACACACCTAGATAAGTTCCTTAGGGGGTCTAGTTTCCAAAATGGGGTCACTTGTGGGGGTTTCCACTGTTTAGGCACATGAGGGGCTCTGCTAACGGAACATGACGCCCGCAGACCATTCCATCAAAGTCTGCATTCCAAAACGTCACTACTTCCCTTCTGCGCCCTGCCATGCAACCAAACAGTGGTTCCCCCCAACATATGGGGTATCATCGTACTAAGGACAAATTGGACAACAACTTTTGTGGTCCAATTTCTCCTGTTACCCTTGGGAAAATAAAAAATTGGGGACTAAAACATCATATTTGTGGAAATTTTTTTTTTTTTTTTTTTTTTTTTATTCACGCCAGGGCATTATAAACTTTAGTGAAACACTTGGGGGTTCAAAATGCTCACCACACACCTAGATAAGTTCCTTAGGGGGTCTAGTTTCCAAAATGGGGTCACTTGTGGGGGTTTCCACTGTTTAGGCACATCAGGGGCTCCACAAACGCGACATGGCGTCCGTTCTCAATTCCAGCCAATTTTGGTTTGGAAAAGTCAAATGGCGCTCCTTCCATTTCGAGCCCTGCCGTGCGCCCAAACAGTGGTTCCCCCCACATATGGGGTATCAGCGTACTCAGGACAAGTTGGACAACAACTTTTGTGGTCCAATTTCTCCTCTTACCCTTGGGAAAATAACAAATTGGGGACTAAAACATCATGGTTGTGGAAAAAATATGATTTTTTTTCTTCACGGCTCTACATTATAAACTTGCGTGAAGCATTTGGGGGTTCAAAGTGCTCACCACACATCTAGATAAGTTCCTTAGGGAGTCTAGTTTCCAAAATGGGGTCACATATGGGGGGTTTCCACTGTTTAGGCACATCAGTGGCTCTCCAAACGCAACATGGCGTCCTTTCTCAATTCCAGCCAATTTTGGTTTGGAAAAGTCAAATGGCGCTCCTTCCATTTCGAGCCCTGCCGTGCGCCCAAACAGTGGTTCCCCCACATATGGGGTATCAGCGTACTCAGGACAAGTTGGACAACAACTTTTGTGGTCCAATTTCTCCTCTTACCCTTGGGAAAATAACAAATTGGGAACTAAAACATCATGGTTGTGGAAAAAATATGATTTTTTTTCTTCACGGCTCTACATTATAAACTTGCGTGAAGCATTTGGGGGTTCAAAGTGCTCATCACACATCTAGGTAAGTTCCTTAGGGGGTCTAGTTTCCAAAATGGGGTCACATGTGGGGGGTTTCCACTGTTTAGGCACATCAGTGACTCTCCAAACGCAACATGGCGTCCTTTCTCAATTCCAGCCAATTTTGGTTTGGAAAAGTCAAATGGCGCTCATTCCATTTCGAGCCCTGCCGTGTGCCCAAACAGTGGTTCCCCCCACATATTGGGTATCGGCATACTCAGGACAAGTTGGGCAACAACTTTTGTGGTCCAATTTCTCCTCTTACCCTTGGGAAAATAAATTGGGGACTAAAACATCATGCTTGTGGAAAAAATATGATTTTTTTTCTTCACGGCTCTACATTATAAACTTGCGTGAAGCACTTGGGGGTTCAAAGTGCTCATCACACATCTAGATAAGTTCCTTAGGGGGTCTAGTTTCCAAAATGGGGTGACATGTGGGGGGTTTCCACTGTTTAGGCACATCAGGGAATCTCCAAACGCGACATGGCGTCCAATCTCAATTCCCACCAATTTTAGTTTGGGAAAGTCAAACGGCGCTCCTTCCATTCTAAGCCCTTCCGTGCACCCAAACAGTGGTTTTCCCCACATATAGGGTATTGGCGTACTCAGGAGAAATGGCACAACAACTTTATCAGTCCATTTTCTCCTTTTTCCCTTGTGAAAATAAAAAAAATGTTTGTAATAGATCATTTTTGTGACTAAAAAGTAAAATGTTCATTTTTTCCTTTCACATTGCTTCAGCTCCTGTGAAGCACCTGAAGGGTTAATAATCTTCTTGATTGTGGTTTTGAGTACCTTGAGGGGTGCAGTTTTTAGAATGGTGTCACTTTTGGGCATTTTCTACCATATAGATCCCTCAAATTGACTTCAAATGTGAGGTGGTCCCTAAAAAAAATGGCTTTGTAAATTTTGTTGTAAAAATGAGAAATCGCTGGTCAACTTTTAACCCTTATAACTTCCTAACAAATAAAAATGTTGTTTCCAAAATTGTGCTGATGTAAAGCAGACATGTTAGAAATGTTATTTCTTAACTATTTTGTGTGACATATTTCTGTTTTAAGGGAATAAAAATTCAAAGTTTGAAAATTGCTAAATTTTCAAAATTTTCGCCATATTTGCGTTTTTTTCAAAAATAAACGCAAGGTATATGGAAGAAATTTTACCACTAACGTGAAGTACAATATGTCACGAGAAAATCTCAGAATCGCGAATATCCGTTGAAGCGTTCCAGAGTTATAACCTCATAAAGAGACAGTGGTCAGAATTGTAAAAATTGGCCCGGTCATTAACGTGCAAACCACCCTTGGGGGTGAAGGGGTTAATATGTAAAATAATCTGCTGTAATAGACCTTACTTGATAACAGTTACAATAGAGGGAAACCGACAGGACATTCCTGCTGCCTGAACCACAGACAGCATGAATCAAAGCCCATTTTGACGCTTCAGGGAAAACATGCTTTGAAAAGCTGGTGGAGGACTATGGATCTTGGATGACAAGTCCATGAGGCCAGTCTACGGTTGATTCTACCCACCCCACTCCTCATGACTGGCATGTCTCTCCTTATGTGTGTGCATAGGGAGAGACATGTTAAGGTACTGTCACACTTAGGCCTCTTTCACACATCCGTTTTTTAGTGTCAGGCATAATCCGTCGAATGCCTGAAGGGACGGATCTGGCGCTGAAATGAAAAAACTGATGCAACGGATCTGTTTTTTTGCTGGATCCTACCTGAACTTTTGAACCCGGAAAAAGAAGTTTTGCAGCCGGAAAATGCAGGTTCGGATGTCCAGAGACAGTGGAAAATGTAGTAGTAGTAGTAGTAGTAGTAGTAATAGTCCCTGATTTCCAGAATCTGTATCAATCTTTTGACGGTTTGCACAAAAGACTGATCCGGTTCCATAGACTTCTATTATTTCCGGTCACCTGAAGCGCCGCTTCAGGCGGCTCCGGAAAAAATAAAAAACGTTGCAGTCACCGTTTTGTCCGGCCGCCGGAATGTACATTTCCGCCGGATCCGGACAAAAACTGATGCAACGCAATGACATCAGGCGCGATCCGGCGCTAATGAAAGTCAATGCTAAAAAAACGCATCCGGTACCGGATCCGTTTTTTTAACAAACACGCCGGATCGTGCCTGAAGTAAAAAAATGGATGTGTGAAAGAGGCCTAAGCGAGATCGCTAATGAGATCGATAAAGAGTCACCGATTTTATGACGCAGTAGTGATCTTGATGCAGCTGTGTGAGACATGTAGCAGCGATGTGGCCCCTGCTGCGATGTCGCTGATCGCTCTTGAACGTTCCGAGCCGTTTTTTGGTCGTTGGTGTCCCGCTGGTGAGCCTGAATCGCTGAGTGTGACACCCTTTATGAACGACTTTACCAGCGTCGCAGGTGGATTAGGTTTTCCCAACGACCGCAGAGGTCGTTATACAGATCGCTGATCTCTGATGAGTTCTTTGTGTTTTGAAGCTAACTAGCGACCATATAGCGATCGCACTAGCGATCTCACCAGGTTGTGTCGTTGTCGTGATCGCTAGTGCGATCGCTAAGTGTGACAGTGCCTTTAGTCTAAGGAATCAGGAGGGAGAAGGCAACAGAAACCTACCTTGGGCTAATCATCATCTGAGGCTTTACAGCATGTTTTTTCTGATGAGTGCCGACACCATGGGAATAGCACCGGCATGGGAGGTGAGTATAAGCTTTACTATTTTACTTGGGCCAAATATTATTGTTTAAGAAGGGGTTGTCCTAGTAGTGGACAAACCCTTTAAATACAGGGAGAAAAAGTTCTAATGGATTGATTCCCATCTACCAGACACTTCCTCATAGGTTCCTTTTAAAAGATATCACTTAAAAATTCAAACAGAAAAAAAGAATGGCCAATGTTTTTTTTTTTAAAGTGCATAAATAATTTTTTTTTTACATTTTAGATTAGATGATATAACAGTCTCTTAAATACCATATCATGTGCACATAGGATGAAGCCTTTTAGGCACTGCTGCATTTTTTCAAAATAAAAATGCAAAAGGGGGCAGGGTCTGTTTAGTGTGTCAAAAGGTACGTACTGACAGACAGAATTGCCAAAGAGAATAACATTGAGAATGTTCTAGTACTTCGGCCCAATTAGGATCAATCATTAGTGATTGTTTACTTGTCACTATTAAGACAAGCTTAGCATTTTAATACAAACATTTTTAGAAAACCCTGTGAATTTTATCTACAAAAAAAAATGTGCATGACCTAATGGTTTAATATTTAATAACGCTATTAAATAATCATTCGCACTTTGCCATTAAGAATTTAAAAATTGCAGACTGGGAAGAAAAAAATGACACTAATTCAGAATGTTTTTACTCATTTATACATTTAATTTACCAGCCACAAGTTAACAAGTGAAACTTGTTAAATTTCAAAAGGGAGTCCTAAATGTAAACCAAACAATGAATATTTTTCTAGAAGGTTTAATCCCATATCGTCATCCACAGTAATATCACCCCACAAATACCTGAACTATGTGTTTGCCTTTTCTGCGTATTTATTGGTTGTAATAAACCTTTAAGGGTCTGTAATTTTTTGGATATTTAAAGGGACACTTAAATATAATGTGACTAACCTAAGAGGAGCTAATAGTCCCCTAAATTAGCATATAAGTAATCTATAAATTTTTCAGAACTGAAATTACAGAAGGTGACAGCTTTTTTTCTCCTCCTGGAAGACTCCATGCGAAAACAATAGACCACACTTCCTGCTAATTTGCTGGTACACTTTTTTAAAATGCCCATATACAGTACACTACAGTTGCATATAATTTCCTTTTGATTAATTGATCCTTTGCTTTTCTAGCAACAAAATTAAAAAAATTGTATTGTCATGCAAACAAAAAGATCTAAATTGAATAAATTTCTCAGTGTAGATTTTGGTGAAACGTTTAACAGATGTGGTGGCCCATAATATGACAACTAGGCCAATTTGATTGCAGACATGTTGACACTTGTCCAAGAGTGATGGGTACCAATGTAAAAGTCCTTAGAAACTGTCTATTCTGGCTATCTCTAATATGATGACTACACAGCATTTAAAAAATTGTGAACAACTTTAAAGGGAAGGCATCATCAGAAATTACCTATTGTTTAAATCAAGTTTTAGTGTTACATATTTCTTTTTAAATGTTGTAAATAGTTTCCTTTTTTTGTTTAAAAACACAATTCGTACTAAAAAGTAAAAAGTTGAAATTTTGCCATTTTTACATTGGGTATTGGGGCTTTTTTTTTTAGACCTTAACTTCCTGATGTTTAAGGAAACAACACATGTAGATAGACAATTGTCATAAAAGTCCCTATTTTTTGTATTGGTATATCTAACGAGCTTGTCCAAATCATGTGTAATGTATGACCTATTGTGAATGGAGGATCCTTTTGTAATCAGCCTATATAGATGGGGTACCCATCATTGTAATCCTGTCTATGATAAGGAGCCTTGCTGTAAACTCTTCCTGGTTTTGGGCAGAAAGCATGGTTACAAAAAAAATCCAAGTGGATGTGTGAAAATGATAAAATGATTTTTTTATGTTATGCTAATAACAGGTGTTATACCATTGTAATCCTGTTTGATGACAGAAACCGCTGAAAGGTTCCTGAAAGGACAAGAAGTCGGTCTACAAAAACCTTGTGGGGGGCAAGACTTTGATTTTTGTTTTTAAATAAGGCTATTTATGAAAAAAAAAATTGACAACACTTTTTAATAAATATGAGTACAAAAAGAGGATTTAAAGAATTTTTTTATACTTTGCTTTAAGTGGTGGTTGGTTTCAAAATTTGTCCTTTCACAATTTTTTTGCCTGGCATTTTTTGAATATAGAAATGTATTTCCCATGTAAACAATGTCAGAAAGTTTGTGATCAGCTAAGCAACAACCTTTTCTTAAAGAGAAAACGGATTTTAATTTACTTTCAAAATAACTTTGTTTAGTTTTCCTTATACTTTTTTTTTTTTTTTTTTGACGGACCTTCGCCCCGGGAAATCATGGTATGTGTCATTTTTTCTGGAATTTTGAAAGTTTAATAGGGCGGTGCCTTTTAAACTTTTAATTTTTTGGTGTTCACAATTACATAGGCTTGAAAGATTCCTTTTTAAAAACTAGCAATTAGCAATTAAAACAGATAGGATATGCAAGGTGGCGGGGCGAGGATTTCGAAGCATTTATTTTAAAAAGGAAATTAAAATAAAAGGACATAAAGAACAAAAAAACCCCAAAAAGGGTGGGGGTTGGCTTTGCCAAAAAGTATTTTTTAACCCCTTTTTTTTTGGGAAGACCCAAGGCAGTTTAAAAACCCTAAGGTTTAATTGCTGAGTATTTTATAGAACTTGAATATAAAAAAAAATTTTTTAAAAAATTAGTCTAAAAAACAGTAGATAAATAAAATAAAAAAACTAAAACCCCCCGTTAAATTCTCTGCCTTCCCGTGCCCTACTAAAAAATTTCTTTTTAAGCCCCCTCTACAAAACGAGATCGCACGAGACGCTGAAGCTCAGCGTTGTTGTTGCAGGAGCGAGACCCGCCCCCCTTGGGGGTCGGTCGTGTCGAATGGCCTGGCCACATTTTTTATGTTGGGTCCCGCTGGCCAGCGAAATCGTGGTGTGACGCAGGAGCCAAAGATCGCGAGCTCCCAACTCGTACAGCAGAAGGGGGAGTGGTATCAGGGTACAATGGGGATAAGCACGGCGCAGCGCTTTTCCCTTTTACCTGTAACCGCGTG
>JARQOD010000006.1:378402855-378500058 GCA_033576555.1 Oophaga sylvatica | reverse complement strand
GGTGCGATCGCGCAGTGCCTTCACCCTCCATTTATAATGACCTTTGCACATGCTGATTAGACACTTCAATACAAAAGACAGTGTCAGGATTTGACTATTGTGGGTAAAGTACCTGTAGTTTCCCAAAACAATACGACATTAGAGTAAAAAAAAGCCCCAGTGGCCAGTGTCTATTTTGCAAGATTCTTATTGTTTTATTTTTAATACAGATTGTAAGAAAGATGTAAAAAAATGGGGACATTTAAAAATGTTTTAAACAATAAGTCATTTTCTAATGATAGCTTCCTTTTAGAAATTTGGTCAGTAGCCAAAATCAGAAGTGGAGCAATCAAAGGAAAAGTATAATAGAAACACGTCACCACTTCTGTATTTATCATCCACTCCTCGTTTTGACTTAAAATACTGACCAAATACTGAACGTGTGAACGTGACCCTAACCAAAGCCATGATGCAGATTTGAACAAAACCTGAGATGGTTCAAGCCTGGAAAAACTGTTACATGAATATGTTGTATGTTACCAGCACATGAGAAATAAGGATAAACTGCAGGTGAAACAAGTAATGAACACGTCACCAGTTTTGTAAGTAAATCTATTTCTAAAGGAGCTATTGGCATGAAATTCTCACCAGATGTCGGTAACAACCCATCCGATCCATACAGGCAAAGAAATCAAATCACAGATGTCCATAAATTAAGTAATGTCTAATAGTGAGAAATCACACCGGGAAAAAGGATTGAAGACATGAAGGAGAGAGGTGTAAAATCCATGAAAAGTCATGACACCAGCTGAAATCTGTCAGTAATTAGGAAGCATAAACTGAAAGCTGTATACTCAGCCTGCGGTTTCATCCATTTGTAGACTGATTTTCATCAGTGTTTAGTCAGCGTGTCAGATTTTCACCAGTGTTTGGTCAGCGTGTCAGATTTTCACCAGTGTTTGGTCAGCGTGTCAGATTTTCACCAATGTTTGGTCAGCGTGTCAGATTTTCACCAGTGTTTGGTCAGCATGTCAGATTTTCACCAATGTTTGGTCAGTGGATCAGATTTTCACCAGTGTTTAGTCAGCATGTCAGATTTTCATCAGTGTTTGGTCAGTGGGTCAGATTTTCATCAGTGTTTGGTCAGTGTGTCAGATTTTCATCAGTGTTTGGTCAGTGGGTCAGATTTTCACCAGTGTTTGGTCAGCATGTCAGATTTTCACGTGTTTGGTCAGCGTGTCAGATTTTCAGCAGTGTTTGGTCAGCATGTCAGATTTTCACCAATGTTTAGTCAGTGGGTCAGATTTTCACCAGTGTTTAGTCAGCATGTCAGATTTTCATCAGTGTTTGGTCAGTGGGTCAGATTTTCATCAGTGTTTGGTCAGCGTGTCAGATTTTCAACAGTGTTTGGTCAGCATGTCAGATTTTCATCAGTGTTTGGTCAGCGTGTCAGATTTTCACCAATGTTTGGTCAGTGGGTCAGATTTTCACCAGTGTTGGGTCAGCATGTCAGATTTTCACCAATGTTTAGTCAGTGGGTCAGATTTTCACCAGTGTTTAGTCAGCATGTCAGATTTTCATCAGTGTTTGGTCAGTGGGTCAGATTTTCATCAGTGTTTGGTCAGCGTGTCAGATTTTCAACAGTGTTTGGTCAGCATGTCAGATTTTCACCAGTGTTTGGTCAGCATGTCAGATTTTCACCAATGTTTGGTCAGTGGGTCAGATTTTCACCAGTGTTGGGTCAGCATGTCAGATTTTCACCAATGTTTGGTCAGTGGGTCAGATTTTCACCATGTTTGGTCAGCGGGTCAGATTTTCACCAGTGTTTGGTCAGCATGTCAGATTTTCATCAGTGTTTGGTCAGCGTGTCAGATTTTCACCAATGTTTGGTCAGTGGGTCAGATTTTCACCAGTGTTGGGTCAGCATGTCAGATTTTCACCAATGTTTAGTCAGTGGGTCAGATTTTCACCAGTGTTTAGTCAGCATGTCAGATTTTCATCAGTGTTTGGTCAGTGGGTCAGATTTTCATCAGTGTTTGGTCAGCGTGTCAGATTTTCAACAGTGTTTGGTCAGCATGTCAGATTTTCACCAGTGTTTGGTCAGCATGTCAGATTTTCACCAATGTTTGGTCAGTGGGTCAGATTTTCACCAGTGTTGGGTCAGCATGTCAGATTTTCACCAATGTTTGGTCAGTGGGTCAGATTTTCACCAGTGTTTGGTCAGCATGTCAGATTTTCACCAGTGTTTGGTCAGCATGTCAGATTTTCACGTGTTTGGTCAGCGTGTCAGATTTTCAGCAGTGTTTGGTCAGCATGTCAGATTTTCACCAATGTTTAGTCAGTGGGTCAGATTTTCACCAGTGTTTAGTCAGCATGTCAGATTTTCATCAGTGTTTGGTCAGTGGGTCAGATTTTCATCAGTGTTTGGTCAGTGTGTCAGATTTTCAACAGTGTTTGGTCAGCATGTCAGATTTTCATCAGTGTTTGGTCAGCGTGTCAGATTTTCACCAATGTTTGGTCAGTGGGTCAGATTTTCACCAGTGTTGGGTCAGCATGTCAGATTTTCACCAATGTTTAGTCAGTGGGTCAGATTTTCACCAGTGTTTAGTCAGCATGTCAGATTTTCATCAGTGTTTGGTCAGTGGGTCAGATTTTCATCAGTGTTTGGTCAGCGTGTCAGATTTTCAACAGTGTTTGGTCAGCATGTCAGATTTTCACCAGTGTTTGGTCAGCATGTCAGATTTTCACCAATGTTTGGTCAGTGGGTCAGATTTTCACCAGTGTTGAGTCAGCATGTCAGATTTTCACCAATGTTTGGTCAGTGGTCAGATTTTCACCAGTGTTTGGTCAGCGGGTCAGATTTTCACCAGTGTTTGGTCAGCGGGTCAGATTTTCACCAGTGCTTGGTCAGCGTATCAGATTTGCATCAGTAATTTTTTCAGAAGCAAAAAAAAAATGCTTCACCTGCCCACTGCAATGTTGATCACTAACAGCACACGGATGGCGATGTGTGCTATCAGATTCCTATACCTGAATGTGTAATTTTGTTGTGTGACATATCTGTAATTTTTCTGAGGAGACACGGTTTTAAAGAAAACACGGACTTTTAAATGGCTCCATAGATTACAATGGGTACATGTTCTACCCATTCAAAAACCTGGATAAAAAACGTTGTGAATCATGGACGTCTGAATGAGGCCTTAGTTGTCCAAATAATAGTACACTGAATGACAAACAACTGAATGCTTATCTGCATCCAAGATATTGAAACGTGTCACATTTACGAAAAACAAGTGTCCATATAGGTTGGATCTCACATTAGGTTTTTTTATTGGTTCATATATTGAATCTACCATATTCTTGGAGACATTTACGCCAATCCAAATTCTACATGTTGGGCCTCATTTACGAAAACTGTCTGAAAGGAAAAATGTCTGTTGCTCCTAGTGACCAATCACAGCCCAGATTTCATCTTTGTAAAGAGCTGTAGTAGAGTGTAAGCTGCACTGTGACTGGTTGCTATGGTTTGGAACACAGTATTCCTTTTCATCAATGTTCCCCAATAAGTTCAAGATGGTTGTAGTATTGAAAACGACACCGTAACTTCCTGTGAAATAATATACGGCATTTTGCACATGGAGCTCCATATTATGGCCACATAGTCATTCAAAGTGCTGCCATAATGGGTCACTGAACTCATACCATTAAGGGATCGAAAATAAGATATGCCACAATTTGTTTTTACTTATGATTCTCTATGATTCTCATGAAACACAATGCCATGGATAAATAGGGAAAGTATGGGGTCAGTACATCATGAATAAGCGGTACTGCATGAAGTCTAGATTGATGGCCATTAGAGCTCGTGCAGACGACCATATTATTGAATGCCTTCCGACAAAGCATCAGATCGCACTCAGACCAATGTTTTTCTATGGGGCCGTGCACATATCCAGTATTTTCTTTGGACCGAGTCTGTCCAAGGAAAAAAAAATTGCAGTATACATGATTTGCAGCTGTAAATCATATTTCTCTGGCCCACGAGAGTCAATTGGTTCATCAAAAAAAAAAAAAATTGGATTTATCACGGAGTGACAATGAAAAAGATGGAGACATTTTTTGGTCCATCTACTCCACATTTGAGAAAATCGGATCACACTCCAATCAGAGTGTGATCAACATAATCAGACTGATTTTCTCAGATGAGAGAAAATACGATCGTGCATCTCTAAAATGACGAAAGAAAAAAATAGAAAATCCTTCTCTTTAGTGACAAACTTGCAATTTTCATTCATGCCTACCGAAAACATCTTAAGTTTCTAGTATTTGACGTCTCTTTGCCTTACAAAGCATGTAATTGCTGCTTCTATCCTAGCTTCCTAGTTGTTCTGTACCCACAGGTGCATCCATAGCATCTGGTTGTGAATAATTTCTGCACCCAGGATTTATTTAAGAAAGCCACAATTGAACCAGCTTGTTGAGTTCAAGTTCAGTTGTCTACAGCCTTTTGTTTGTTTGAAAACTAATTTCCATGTAAAGTAAAACCAGATGTAGGACAGGGGAACTTTTCTCCCATTTTAATGCTCTCTGTTGCACTTATTCATTTCAAGCAGAGCACCCAGCATACATTTTTAAGAGGAGGATAGAAACATTATGAGGTGCTAATGATACTTATTGCATGTGAACGAAGACTGCATGAACTACTGAAGAGCCAGGTATCAGCATGCATCTCTTACGACGCACTTCCACCCTGGAGTTCACACTCGTAAGTCAGCGTCAGGGTCGCAAAATTCCTATCTGCAGGCTGATCACCCAAGAAACTAACTAGGTCACAACCCTACATATTGTTGTCCTCAGAGTGTTTATCCCTACCACAGAAAGGAAGAGGAATATTAATAATTTTGGGACATTGGTCAAATTTCATGAGTTCCTAATAGGGACATCAAAAGGGGGGTAATCTTACCTTGTACATTTATGGCATATCCACAGGAAAGGGACACATGTACGATAGATGTAGATTCCTCCAATGGGACCACATCTATCTCAGAATAGGGCCCTGACGCTCGTGCTGTCACTAGAGAGGTGTGGAATTACCATTCATTTGTTTAGAATTCAGACCATTTCCCACTGTCAGCAGTGCACAGCGGGCCCCTAAGGTATGCACATAAACAATATCGCTAACGGATCGCTAAAACGTCACTATTTAGCGATCCGTTAGCGAATTGTTCAGTGCGGCAGCTTCCAGTGACGACTCTGCTGTGATCTCGCTCGTCGCTGGAATCGTTCCGGACCTATTTTCTCGTCGGCGCTCCCGCTGGGTAGTATCTAATCGCTGTGTGGCACCTTCTAGCGATTAGCGTACTTTGTACCGCTAAAGTCGTTAAGAGATCGCTAACGCGATAGTCGTTAACTATATCGCAATGTGGCCGCACTTAGCGATATAGAAACAATCCGCTAGCGATCGCATTAGTATGCGTCGTTATTGTGATCGCTAGCGATTGTTTAGTGTGGCAGTACCTTAAGATTATGCAAGTCCATTGGTGAGATCGCATCTACAACACAGTTATGTCAAGTCATTTGGGTATGCCATAAATGGACGAGATGGAAAAACAGCTCTTTAACCCTTTTGGGGAACCTGTTAATAGCTTTTATTAGTTTAAATCACCATTTTGATATACTACTAGGTAATAAGTTGATGAATATGAAAACTCCAAAATCGTTTGTTTCCAATATTATTAAATTGATCAAGGGTCATCTGGGCGGTGCCAGTGTGGTGAAGAGTCTTGCAGTCCTAGATATTACCACTTGTGTCCGCTCAGCACACCCATCAATGATATAACAGGTTGAACAGGCCAACATTCGGTGCTGAATGAGTTTGATAGGCCTTTATCACATCAGCACCACCCAGATGTCTCTTAGTAAGAAATATATATATGGCACACACTCTGTTATACATAGAAATGAGTGGATTGCTTTGTGCGACCCTGGTCTGTGGTTCAGGTCAGTAATCTCTAGCTGTGGACAGGACCTGCGAAAATTTCCTTAATCTTTGGGAGACTTTGCATATCATTAGTTGCACTGGCAGATGTCATCTGTGCGGCATACAACTTAGATGCATTTTTAGAAAAGTATTACCTATCTACATACCATTATGGTAGTGGTTTAATCATCTAAAGTCTGGTGGCATGTTCCTCTAAATAGTTTGAAGATCTGGCCTGGGATCATAGGAAGAGACAAGTCTGGCGCTGTTCCTTGTCAGTTTTCACCAGCGCCGATCTAGGGGATTGACAAATCCCTCCTTTTCTGCACACATGAGAGAGACCTGTCAATCAATCATGAAGTCAGGCTCTGATCAATGTTGACCATGGTTTCTGCAGTATGTACCAGGTGATACCCTTTAAAGATTTAATGGTGATTAATATATGTTATTTACATAGCATTCTATGGTATATGTATTGCATTTACTGACCGGCAAAAAAAATCAAATCATTGCAAACATTTGCTATATATTCAATGATCTAACGTTTGTGAACAATGTTGGAAAACACACCGGCTTGATAGTGGTAGAAAATCCATCCATGACCATCTGGGATAGTGCAGATGATAGGAAATACTAATTTATTTGAGTAAAATATACTGCAGCCCTTTCTTCTCCTTTCACGCTGCTATAAGGAGAATGCCTGGTAATACCCATCAACCTCTGACAGGGATTGATGATATGCAAACTCACAGCAGTGAAGCAGGAATGATTTCCATGTCATCAGCATCCTGTGATGGCTGAACATGCTGTGCATCATTCTACATTGTGCATCTTATCTGTCCAATTGGGGTTATGTCTGTGGACATAATTGACGGGTTTGCTATTTATGGATGCTTGTAACACCAAGGTTCTCCTAACAACCAGCAATTTACAGCCATGCTCTGTTATCAAGTGTACATTTTATGGAGTTACTGCTTAATCGTGAAAACAAATAATTGGGAACCAATGCATATGGAGTGCCCGCAGCCCAGGTCTTCACTGCCAGTGATTGTTAAGCCTCGGTGAAATGTCCATAATGACCATAGACTGTAGCTAGAAGGCTGATTACAATGTGTTCAGTATTCGCTATATTTAATGATGGGACTTTCTTTGCTTGATGCATTATTTCTTTATTCAGTCATATAGAGTAGCACAGAGTAATAGATAAATCTAGTTGACTATAGAGAGAAAACGGAGAGTGCTACCCAATGACCTCTGCAGAACAATGCCAGGCCGAAAGAGGTGCATGTTGTGACTTTCACATAATTCAAGGGATGGAAAGTAAATGTTGATTGAACACTCTGTGACTATAGTTCAGTGTCCCCCAAGGTTGCCAAGCTATAGTCATCCACAACTCCTTGTGGGCTGAACAAAACCAGTGCTAGGTTATGGATGGCATCATTAGGATTTCGATACTATGTAGGTAAAAAGTAACCATCAGTTCACAAAGCTTTTGACGTGTCATACTTTGAATGTTTGTGATCTTTTTGCTGAGACCACCACTGATTTCTAAAGCAGAGGGACAGAAGCGGTACGTTGCTCTCCTCATTAGCCAAAGACAGGTATA
Organism: Oophaga sylvatica; assembly: GCA_033576555.1. Classification (NCBI taxonomy): domain Eukaryota; kingdom Metazoa; phylum Chordata; class Amphibia; order Anura; family Dendrobatidae; genus Oophaga; species Oophaga sylvatica. The sequence goes on along the minus strand of JARQOD010000006.1, from coordinate 378,492,493 downwards.
CTGATGTCTATAAGACCAACTTTAGCTAAAAAGGAGAGCCAAGGTGTTGTATTGTATGAATTCAGGTACTGAGACCCCTCACTGATGGCAGAAGTAATGAACCAAAGCTGTGGTGCTTCCACTTTGTTTGGCGCTCCTTGTAAGCTGAAGAAGAGCTCAGACTTTCAAGAACAACCAAAGTGAGCTGTGTCCATCTGCTTCTTCCTTTATAGCAATCTTCAGGGGTATAAGCACCCAAGCAGCCACTGATGAAAACTTCTGACATGTCACTATGACAAGTCAAAGTTTTACCAAGTGAATCTTACTGTTTTGAAAAACTTTGCTCTTGCAGAGTCGGACATACCATTGGTGTAAACCGGGACAGCCGCACAGGAGCCCAAAAGGTAGATAGGCCCATGTCCACCTTTCACGCAGGAGGAATTGTGCATTGTGATTAGCTATTGGACTGCAAAGTGATCTCGCACAGGAGCCCTTTTCTGTCTGTGTCCTCCAGTAGGCTCTTACCTAATTAGACTGAATGGAAAACACACAAATACACATATATACTGCATATATGCTACAAAATCTATGTATTAGCAATCCAAGCCTGCTTCCATCGTTAAACTTCCGGTCACAATACAGATAAATGTAACCTTGGTTGCTGTAAAGGCTCTTCTTGTAAAGTGCATTGTTTTTGCCCAGTCATGTGTCTCAGATGAGGAGAAAATAACATTTTTGTTTATCTCCGAGAACATTATTTTTTTTTCATCTAAACAAATTATTTGAATGCCATTAGGCAAAACATAACGCGAGTCGTCAGCTTCACAGACCTAGTCCAATTTCCGCTCTCACAATGATTTTTATGCAAATCAGCCCTGCACAATCTCCTGACCTCTTTTACCATCATACTGGGACAATGACAGGTCAATAATTGCATCCATACATATCTGGAATATATATTTTTTTCTTTTAAATGATAATGTTGGTATAATCAGCCTGGAATATGCTGCATTCATTTTAAAGTAATCAACCTATCACCGTAGGCAGTGCGCAGAAAATTAAAGACAAGAGTGATGATCTTTTGGCTTCTTTATAATATTTATCATTCTAAGGCTTTATAATTGTCCGGATTGACCATAACTGTAAGAGAAAAATAGTACGATGCTCAGTTTTTCACAAAACAATGGCAGTTTGGTTCAGTCATATCATGTGTGTGAAGGTTGTGTTTCGTCTGGGTGTCGTGACCATATTAAGGACCATAAAGTATGGACATATTAAGGGTTATGTGAAACTGGCCTAAAACAGGCCATATACATGAGATAGTTTAATGCTTTACCTACAGTTGAATGTGTTTGAAAACATTAGAAAAATTAATTCCTATCAATGACCTGTGTTCAAAGAATAAATATTAATATCGGACCTGCCCGATACATTTTCCCTTTAATATACCAGTTGTCGGAAAGCTGTTAGGACTCCACCAAATGCAATGTTGGCCAACCCAACCAAAACCCAACTTTGCAGGTACCATTCTAATATTCTATTCATTCGGTGATGATTATTAGAATTTTTTTTTACCATTAAACAGTCTTCTTGAAAAAAAAGACTGCTAGAATATGTCAGTCCTCATTTTCATGGCCGTTAGACCAATAGATGGCAATATTTCAGCTTATGGCAAACTCTTAATTTATATCTATAGGACAATCCCAAATAAAGCCACCTGCCCATCTCACAGTAGACACCAGCGGATTAAATTCTGATTAAAAAAAAAAAATAGGTAATCAAAATTTGGAAGTAGTGAAATACTAATTTTGCTATTACTTATACTAATCCAAATGCATATGTACCAAGATAGCAGAAGCATGGGGGCTAATAACAGACCATCTGAAGAACAGATGCTGCCTGGAATTTAAATTTCTTGCATCAAATACAAGCTAGTAAGCTGACCATGAAAATTGCTGGCCTTAAGTGACCCAAGATTACACCATCAATCAATCCTCTCAAACATCCCTAGCTTGTATTGCACTGTTTGCTCTATTGCCTAATGTGTGTGATAATATTTCTTCTGTGTGAACATCCCTAACTAATTGGTGGCTGAGAACAATAATGATATAGCATATGTAATATATATTTCATGATGATTTTTTCTTAATTGACTTAAAGCTTTTACTTGCAGAATGTGATCCATTACATTTCATTCCATAGGGTTTAAAGGAAATAGAACAGCACATACATTTGAATGACCCTTTTTAATAAATGGTTGATGTGGGCTGGGCTCACAAGTAAAGTCCCATTAGTGAAAAAATAAGACCTAATATGAGTAGAAATCACCCATCTATCAGGGCATCAAAGCAGAATAAGACTGGTTCACATTTCGTTTAGGCAGTCCATTAACGCTGCCATTGCCCCCATTGTCGGGCGCATCTTGACGCATGCCGTAAAGCAGCATGCGTTTGCGACGTGCCGTCATTCAGTGACGGAGCCTCGGATGCGGCCTGCAGCATCTGAGCCCCGTCACCGCTAGCATCTATGCTAGCACACTGCGCTAGCGGGTATAGCATAACGCGATCGCGTTATGCTATACCGTTACCAGCCCGTCAACGCTATGTGTTGAACGGGCTGGTAAAATGCAGTGTGAACCTAGCCTAAGGCTCTCTACATACCACAACCGAGCCCTATGTTTGGCACATATGCCAAGCAAAACTTTTGGGGTATTTGTCAAATGAACCCCATTTACTGGTGAATTAGTTTTTTCAATGAGCAACGTACTGCTGTGATTTAGTAATATAAAACTCAAGGCAGACTTCACATTTTTAAGTATTATGGATTTCTATTAAAGAAGAACTTTTACTATTTATTTTTTGCACAAATAATGCAGCTTGTCAGTAATATAGTGACATTTGTTTCTTCCCAGCTTAGTTATATTCACACACTTTGAACCTTTCATTATTGGCAGCTGTGTTATGTGCTCACTAGTCTTAAAACCAGTCTAGTGCATGTCCTGTGTAGACAGCTCAGTCTGTCCTGTGTAGCAAAATTTCTATGAATTACAATGTGACATGATAACCTACCAAATCTTTCCTGATAGCTCTTAGACCTCTCCCCACAAGCACCGCCTTTTTTTGTGCAGCCATACTTAAGAGAGCTTATAATCATACACGTTCTGCCTCACTTAGGACACCAAGAGTGAGATGATATAGCACGAGTCTATGCAATGAATAACTGTAGCTATAATCCCCCACCGCTAACACTGTTTGTCTTTATCTGTAAGTATAATGTGAATAATACTCAGAGTACACTATGAGATGCAGCTTCAGCCTTTTCCTCCTGTCTTCTGCTTGTGAGGTTTGATAGGGAGAACCTTATCACAAGCAGGAGGCAGGTAACATGCTAAGGTTGTATTTCATGTAGGACACAGACTACAATGATAGTCAGCACACAGTACTTCTTTCTATATGATCTATCACTGTCTCCATTAGATAGGATTCAGATCAAGTAAAGTAAGAGAATGTAACACTTGGCAAAGCCAGAGGCATTGTGAGAAATGTAGTCTACATCTGAGCAAATAATCAACATGGCAGGCAACCAACAAATAACAAATCACCTAAAGCTGGTATACACAAGAAGTACACAAAATCCAACACATATTTCTATAATAAAACTGGATGCTGTACTATGTAAAACAAAATTTGGGTGCTTTTTTGAAGCTATAACACCCAGATCTATCGTTCTACTGACCCAATTTTAGATCACCATAAACACAGTACATTCTTATAGCCTGGCTTAAGACTAGAATGCCAGAGCTACAGGGCAGACTGACATGTGAATGATGAATAAATATAACTCCCAGCATGACATTCAACCCTTCTTATATGAATGTATAGCAATATTCATGTAACTGTAACTCACAAATGTTTTTCATTTACTATTGAAAAGTATTGAATTTTAAGAAATTTGGGGTAGGAACACGGCGCAAAGTCAGCATTGCTGTGTCACATATCAGCTCTAGTTATTAACCCAGTGAACACGATGTTACGGTACGTTTAAGAGCCTGTTTTCCTTTAAGATGCTACATGATCTAGCACACATGTCTTACATCACACTCAAGAAGGATGTTATTAAGAAAAGGTAGTCCAATAGGCCAGCACTGCAGCACATACATTAAAATAAATGAGTTGCAAAGTACATTCCTAAGGAAAGCTCTGTGAATAGTAATGCTAATGCTCTAGCATGGTATTTGTTTGCTCTTTCAATCATCATTGCTCACAGACACTGGGTATTCAGGTATTTAAGTCCATATGGAAACGCCATCAGCTCTGGGCTTCTGGGTTCCATGCCAGAAAAATTTATCCACATGCCTTCTACCTCTGAACATAAAAGCAAAAGGTGTTGTTCTGGTCTAATACAGAAATAATTTTTACTAGCATACGTCTAATGTTAAAACTGCCCCAATACTGCCAAAGGCATTAAAACGCCATCTGTGAAACAGATTTTTTATTAAAAAGATCAGTTTAATGTTAAGCATCTGGGCAGATGATGCTTTTCTGCTGACCTTTCACCTTCCACCTACTTTAACCCATTAAGATCCCTGCACTTAATTGTTCTGTCTGTTTTGGATTATCCACTCCCGATTAAGCCGGCGATACTAGTAAAGAAACGCAGCACAAAAAGTAAAAGTTGAAAGGGAAAATGCTTTGTTTCACTTGTTACTTATCAAGTCTAATTAAGTATAGTGGAAAAAAAAGTAAAAATGTTCAATGTTCTGTAAGTTATACCAGGTAAGTTTCTAACACTGGACTGGGGATTTCTGTGCATTGCTGTACTTGGGTGTACTACTCACTGGGAATGAATACAGCAAACAAGGGTTCATTATGAAATATAGGAGCTGTGCACCTCCTAACCCTAACCTGTGCCTTTTGGGCACTTAAAATGGTAATGCCTTCTGTGGCACCTAGAAATGGTTCATATTGTGCAGGTTCACAGTTGAAGGGAATCTGTCACCAGGTATTTGTTGCCTCATCTGAGAGCAGCATGATGTACAGAAAGAGACCCTGATTCTAGCGATGTATCACTTTTGTTTACCGGGAGCAGCCGTTGTGACACAATTAGACTTTTTAGATGTGGCAGAGCTCAGAAAGCTGCCCCCCCCCATACCACAGCTTTCTATGTACATTGTCTATAGACAGTGAGCTGCTAATCAGTGCTGAGGAATCAGGATGTGGTTGGACTAGGATGGATCAGTCCGGCAATGATAATCTCCTGCTGATAAAACATTAATTGTATAGAAAAAAACAGCACACAGCCTAATAAGTGGCACGTTACTGAAATCAGTATCTCAGCTCCTACCTCATCCTGCCCTTGGATTTCATAGAAAAAGCTTGCTGACAGATTCCCTTTAAAAGCATACCTCCAGTTTCACAAGAAAATGATAATCATGCAGGACTCTGCAATACAGCCAATTTTCTAAATCACTATATTAGCATTTTTTTGCTGATAACCCGCAGCACGGAACATCCGAAGTCTGCTGCTAGGCTGCAGTCTTCTGTGCTGGAGCATGTGTCGTCAAATGTTACAGCGCTCGCTGTAGCTCAGAGCAACAAGCAGGACGATGCATGGTTTAGTGTCGCCCGCAACACAGATTTCGGACAGTCTTCACTGCAGGTTTTCGGAAAAAATTTAGTAGAATTATTTAGAAACATTATTTTACTTCAAAGTCCTGCACTGTATTCTTATTTCTTATGAAACTGGATATATGCTTTAAAGATGACCTATCAGCTTTTTTGGCGAGTCGGTTTTAGTAAATACTAGCATTCTCCAGAGTGATATAGTTCTGGACCTACACCCTAGGTGCACATCGAAGGAGGCGTCCCTAGACCCTGATACTGTCCAATCAGAACTGACTTTGCATGAACCAGTTGTGGGTGTGTACCTGCACACTATGATACTGTCCAATCAGATTCGACTCTGTATGGACCTGTTGGTGGGGGTGGAGGATGTACCTGCGCACTATGATACTGTCCAATCAGATCCGACTCTGTATGGACCTGTTGGTGGGGGTGGAGGATGTACCTGCGCACTATGATACTGTCCAATCAGATCTGACTCTGTATGGACCTGTTGTTGGGGGTGGAGGATGTACCTGCACACTGTGATACTGTCCAATCAGATCTGACTCTGTATGGACCTGTTGGGGTGGAGGATGTACCTGCGCACTATGATACTGTCCAATCAGATCACTCTGTATGGACCTGTTGGTGGGGGTGGAGGATGTACCTGCGCAATATGATACTGTCCAATCAGATCCGACTCTGTATGGACCTGTTAGTGGGGGTGGAGGATGTACCTGCGCACTATGATACTGTCCAATCAGATCTGACTCTGTATGGACCTGTTGTTGGGGGTGGAGGATGTACCTGCACACTGTGATACTGTCCAATCAGATCTGACTCTGTATGGACCTGTTGGAGGTGGAGGATGTACCTGCGCACTATGATACTGTCCAATCAGATCACTCTGTATGGACCTGTTGGTGGGGGTGGAGGATGTACCTGCGCAATATGATACTGTCCAATCAGATCTGACTCTGTATGGACCTGTTGTTGGGGGTGGAGGTGGTACCTGCACACTGTGATACTGTCCAATCAGATCTGACTCTGTATGGACCTGTTGGGGGTGGAGGATGTATCTGCACACTATGATACTGTCCACTCAGATCTGACTCTGTATGGACCTGTTGGTGGGGGTGGAGGATGTACCTGCACACTATGATACTGTCCAATCAGATCTGACTCTGTATGGACCTGTTGTTGGGGGTGAAGGATGTACCTGCACACTATGATACTGTCCAATCAGATCTGACTCTGTATGGACCTGTTGTTGGGGGTGGAGGATGTACCTGCACACTATGATACTGTCCAATCAGATCTGACTCTGTATGGACCTGTTGTTGGGGTGGAGGATGTACCTGCACACTATGATACTGTCCAATCAGATCTGACTCTGTATGGACCTGTTGTTGGGGGTGGAGTATGTACCTGCACACTATGATACTGTCCAATCAGATCTGACTCTGTATGGACCTGTTGTTGGGGGTGGAGGATGTACCTGCACACTATGATACTGTCCAATCAGATCTGACTCTGTATGGACCTGTTGTTGGGGGTGGAGGATGTACCTGCACACTATGATACTGTCCAATCAGATCTGACTCTGTATGGACCTGTTGTTGGGGGTGGAGGATGTACCTGCACACTATGATACTGTCCAATCAGATCTGACTCTGTGTGGACCAGTTGGGGGTGCATCTCAACACACTATGACACTGTTCGATCAGATTTGACTATGTAAGGCCACATCTATTTGACAAAGCAGAACAGTAACTCTTGTTGCATCGATCGTGTTCCTAAATTTCATTTAAAAAAAAGCCCCAACTTGATCCAGAATTTTTATATAATGGAGGGTACAAGTATTTCTCAACACATATAAATAAGTGAGTGGAACGATGTCCATACTAGCCATATGCAGTCGAAGCAATGATGCTGGGCAGAACAAGGAGAAATGTCGAGGCTGAAGCTGATGAGTGTGCGCAGAACACAGAATCTTTTAGAATAAGAATCCAGCACAATGGAGATGACCTGGAATAGGGATGGCCTTGAGGGTAGCTGGCACAATAGAGAAAAGCCTGGCAATGATGTTGGGGAAATTCAAGCAGTACAGCCCAATTCAATTTTTTTATTTTTTGCCCTGGTTCTTCTAGTTGCTCCCCATGCACACACTCGCTTAATATTATGGTCCCATAGATGCACTGTGTATGGCTTTACGGTGCGCAAGATTAATCAATCAACAATAAGGCCCAAATTACGCCAGAAAATAAATTCTTGCATGAAGAGAAATTATTATTTTACACAGAGGTATAGTATGGGCCCATAAGTTTACGTGGATGCTATATTGCAGATCCATACTATTGTGATGCAGATTGGGCTTAATTTTCAGTTGAATTGGATATGACATTTATTACAAGCCCGATTACTAAACTATTTAGCAGCCTTTGCCTGTTACAGGGTTAATTTTTTTTCAAGATCTGCAGGAGTAAAAATATTTCCTGGAATGCAGTATGCACGGATAATACATTTAAGTTTGTTTCTAATAAAAACAGAAATTTTTATTGAGCTGCAAAATTACATTCCTGCTGCAGTTTTAATTGGACACATTTTTTTTGGCATAAAATTCACTAGCCAGCCATCCAAACAGAAAATAAGGAGTTACTATTTCACATAAAATGTTTGTATTTGCCAAGTTTTTTTTTCTCCATTCACCTCCAAATAGGTTCACAAACATTTGACATCTTGATCTAGTGGCTATGTGTGTCCAATTGTGCATGTTGTACTACAACCCTCACCGGTATGTAGCTGGATTAGGATGAGGGTTACAGTTCGGGATACGTCTAATACAAATGTTAATGGATCCTCTTATAAACTAAATGAAATGACAGGCCACAGCTCAGGGTTTTCAGGTTCCCTTCACAGCTGTGTTTTATGACTATATGTCCTTTCTATAAGTCCCCTGCGCTAGGTGTATACACACTGGTGCAGCCAGCGCATAGTGTAGTAGTGTATGCTGGAGATCTTTTTGATTCATGTGACGGTGATATACTGTAATCTGGCAACAAGAAACTGTTAAAGAGCAGCTCAGCTTGTGCATGATGAACTACTACTTATTTGGCTGTTTAATCAAAGATGACATTTAGGTAAAGGGTATAAGTTAAAATAACTTAAATATTTTTTTAACTCCCCCACACATCTCCTCAGATTACAGTCTGGTAAATGGAGGAAGCTACATTAGCTGGGTAAAGTACAGTGTAACCCATTGTCTGCTGGAGCATATTGCTTAAAGCACCGTGATGATCACATTTACATTAGCTTATTAAAAAAGCACTCCAATGAAAATTTTTATAGACTGAAAGCAAACCTGTCAACTGGATTTTGCTAAGTAAACTACAGGCATTATGTTTGCCACTGTTAAATGGATTAAAGTGATACAAGGGGTGAAAAAATCCATCTTGTGGTTCTTGTGTAATCAGGGTTAGAAGTTTTCAGTTAATGATATGTCCATGCTTTGGGGTGGGACTGTGGGTAGGCCTTTCCTTGGTTTCTCTGGCCTAGAGCAGAAATATAAGACTCTGCCTACAGTCCCGCCCCAGAGCACGGGCATCTCAGTAACTGAAACATCTAACACTGATTACACAAGAACTACAAGACAGATTTCTTCACCCAGGTATCTTTTTAATCAGTATAACAGCAGAAACATGACAATGTCTGTAGTTTACTTAGCAAAATCCTGCGGACAGGTTTGCTTTAATCTGTTTGTAAGTACTGTAAGTGTATCAATATACTCACTGATTGCAGTCTTCCTCAGTTTCCAGCACCACTACACTCCTCTATTGGATCATGTGACTTCTATTGCAATTTGCCAAATCACACTGCGCTCCGTGTGACCCGTAAGTGGATTTTATGATGTAAGACTATTAAGTGTCACTACAAAACTCCATAGGCAGGCATTGTAAAAGAAGCCTCCGGCTCATACATAGAGCATAGTATGATCCGACAAGTCAGAATAGCTGTCATATGACCCCGAAGAGTAGAGCAGTGCAGATGGAAACCGGGGAAGACGACGATCAGTGAGTATTTTAATGCATTTATAATGGATACAAAAGCATTCTCACAGGTTTAGCTAATAGTTTAAAATAGTTGTACACTACTCAGACAACCCCTTCTGAATCGCTACCCAAGCAAAATAACACCTATATTCAGCTCTGGTGCCAGTGCTGTTCCCAGTGAGCGCGTGACTATGTCATCCCTGCGGCAAATCAGTGGCCGCTTCACAATTCCCTCCTGCTGCTCTTTCACTTCCTCCGAATGTATGTGATTTGTCCAAAGGTGGGGAGCATCAAGTGACCGCTCATTGTCGCAGGGATGACACGTATGTCGGGCAATCACTGGGAGAGCAAGTGCCAATACCATTGAAATGGCACCAGCATTGAAGGTGAGTATAAGTGTTAACATTTTACTGACAGAAACATACGGTTGAGACAGAGTTGTCAGAGTAGTGGACAACCCCTTTAAAGGAAGCACTTCTGTAATTTATATTGAACCACTCAGTGATGCTACTTGTGACCTGGACAAACATTGGATTTGCTCTGCCATGCTTTCTAATGCAAGGGCTGTAAATTGAAGATAACAGGTGGCAAAACAAGTTCTATAGAGGCTCGTACCGTAGCCCAGTATTCCATAGCATAGTGGCATGCATGCTAATGCACTTTTAGTCACTTGCTGAAATTTTGGTAACAATTTTTCATATAGTCAAGAACTGTGTGTATTATCCCTTATTTTAGGGCAGACTGAAGCCGGCCATATTGTCAGCCGAACCTGTCAAATTCAGCAGGATTGGCTGACCATCTAATATGTTTGGGACATGGACTCTACAGTCTACTGTATTGGATTTGAATGTACTCAATTTTTTGTTTTCAGGGAAGTAAAACGCCACTGACAGAAGGGTCTAACATTAGCATACTTTCCTTTTAGTATATAGAACATGTTCACAGCTGAGCATACATGTGCATAGGGAGTGAGGATAGAAACCTGTCAGCCAAACAGACTGGTGTGAGCACACATCTGTGTTTCATGGTCCAAGTATGGACTTTGATGTATGGACTAGCTGTGGGTCTCCTGACCAGAACTTGAATCCTACATATGTATCTGTCAAGCTTGTTCATGAGACCCGTGGCCAGTCCATACATCGGGGTCCAAACTGGGACCGAGAAATATTAATGTGTGAATCTGGCCTTACACTGACTGATACAACTCCTGCAGCACTTCATTAACAATGAGAATGTGATGTTTGTTCATATCTAGACAGGAGAGATTTTCTGATTACACGGCATCATTGATTTCTGCCATTGGGTTGGATACTCCTCTTTAGTAAAATGCCTCAAAACACAAGAAAATTATTAATATCTATCTATCTAATTCCATTCCTTTATCCGAATACTATGGCACGCATGATTTTTTTATATGTGCACGTGAAAATTTGTAGCAGACAAGGCCATAACTATTGATTCCTATCTAATGCACTTGCCTTTGCACATCTCTAGATTGTTTTTTAATTGAACACTTGAATCTCAAACATTCATGTGATAGCAGTGTAGCTTCAATCCACTGCGTGAGAGAATATATTAACCTATATAATTGGAATTACAAGGTAAGCAGACTTCTTATGCTTATTCTTGCTTTGGTCCAAGCAGGATCTGTCTCATGGTGTCATAGCAAGGTCTACCAGCCCCGGATGTGCATGATGAATGCTATTGATTATTGATTGCACATGGGAGGTGTACTTGCCAGTGAACAGTCCAGCGTTAAGCAGCCATCAGCAGCAAAACTGACAGCAAATCATTTTAGCAGTCGAGAGTTACTTAGCAGAGATGGGTGGGTTTACTCTACCTTAGGCAAACTGACAAATACAACTGGATATTTCCTATAGTCATCACATATATTTTGTAGACCTATCATTCTTGTAAGCTAAAGTCCTCATTCATTATAAAAAAAATCCCTTAGTCTTACTGTATTATATACAGTATTTACATAACAAATATGTACATCAAAGTAAGAATGGCAATAATATGGAAATACATAGCAAAAATACAAATAATGTAATCATGACATGGTGTTATAGTAATACCCATGTAAACCAAACAAAGGAAATGATCGTTTTATTGTCTAGAGAGGTATACACTGAGATGGATGATTGAAAAAGAGAAAAAAAATGTAAAAAAGAAAAAAAAAGGAATGGAAGGAAGAAATGAAGGAAAAAAGAAAAGAAGAAGAAAGAAAGAAAGAAAGAAAGAAAGAAAGAAAGAAAGAAGAAAGAAAGAAAGAAAGAAAGAAAGAGAAGGAAGGAAGGAAAGTAAAATGTGGGATGTAGAAATAAAGTGAGGATGAGAATGTGAGAGAAAAAAAATAAAGTGAATTAGAAAGAAGGAAGCAAGAATGAAGCAACAAAAAAGCAAGAGGAGGAGAAAGTGTGGAATGAAAAAGTGAGAGGAGAAAAGAAAAAGAAAGAAAAGAGATTGAAAGAGAAAAAGAAATTGGTCTAAAAGTAAAGAAAGAAGGAAGGAGAGAAAGATAGAAAGAAAAAAAAAGAAAAAAGAAAGAAAACACGGAGGAAAGGAAACAGAAAGCAAAAGAGAGAAAAAGTAAAAGAAAGGAGAAAAAGTTAGAAAAAAAAAAGGAAGAAAGAAAGAATGCGAAAAAATGAAACTCATTTTTTTTTTGAAGAAAGTTTTGATACGATTAATTTTCATTTCCAACAGTTGAGGAAAGCCACGTGTTGTCTTACCTTGTACAGCCGCACGGCCGCGTCATGCCTGTGATTGGTGGTGTGTAAGCGTAATTTATCCACGCTGTTGGTGTAGTAATCACAAGCATTGCACTTCAGATGCACCGGATTGCCAATAGCGATGCACTTCAGTCTCCACTCATTGCTTTTGCCCCCTTCTTTGATATGAGCCACCAGTTGATACTTTTGCATATGTTTATCAGTTTTGCAGTGGAGCTGGAAGTTGGCTTTCAGCTGAGTGTTGTAGTTACACAGCTTGCACTGGTAGATGTCTCCAATTACAGCTCTCCATTCCTCTTCAGGGAGAGAGCGTTCATTGCTCACATGCACATTCAGGGCCTCCAGGCTGTCAGAGGTGAATTTGTTGCAAACAGCACACTGGTAAAGCTTCAACGTTGGGTCACTGATATAAGGTGACAGCTCTCCTGTAGTAAGGAGGGACAGGTCATCACCCATTAGCTGACCACTGGCAAGTCGGATTTCAGGCGGCAGCTCATTATTTACTACGGAGAAAGGGAGAAAAAAAATGAAAAGAGGAACTTGGAGACGAGAAAGCAAAGAATATGCACAATGGAATCCGTAAAATAAAGCCTCTACCAGGAGTTTGCCTTCTCTGGAGCTTAAACTATAAAAAGCTGTAATAGGATTGAATCAGGATCAATTACAATCATCCCTTTCAACTTTTAAATTCCCTCATCAGATAGCTTTAATTACTCCTACTGGGCATGATGTCATTCAGGAATTTGTATTTTCAAAGCCGGAAAAGGTGATCAATAAAATAACAAAACAGGAATGCTTTGCCACATCCCCTAGATTAATTTACAGAGAACTAATTGTAGTTCCACTAAATAATTGACAGAGAATTATAAATAGCCTATTGCGCACTCACTAAAAACAAATGTAGTCTTTATAGGTGCATCCGTCAGGTTGTAATATATGAGGCATATGGCTCATACTGTCCAACTTAAAGAAAAGCCACAACGCTAATAACCGTCTTTAAAATAATATTAAATGGGGGACAATTAGACTTGAAACAAAAGCAACGCCCAACTCACGCGTTGGTATGAGACAGTTAGTCAGGCCGCCTGAGTATCTGCAGCTGTTACACAACCACCACTTTCAGTAAGTTGTGCCAGTCGGTAGTTCAACAAGAGCCACATGTTGTCTAAATCTTCTCAACAGCATAATGCTGGCGTTAAAATGCTACAAAATCTCTCAGCCCTCCATCTGTGTCCAATGTGGGGCAGTGATCTTCTCCTTTACTACAACAATTAGCTAGTTATGTCCTACCTTATTCTGCTAAAAGTGGCATACCAAGTCATTTTACGACTACAGACTATAGATACTGTAGACTAACCATAAACATTGTGTAAGAATTGGGTATGAAGTTCTAAAATGTACACTCAATTTTAGGAAATATTTTGAATAAAAAGCTTTAATGCATTACACGTGATGAGGCCACTTTCACATGGCAGCATTATGGTCAGATTTAAGCCAAATCCAAAAGCGGGTTGCCAAACATGAAAGTGGTAGAAATCTTGCCATCATGTTCACTTTGTGTACTACTCTTGGTTTTCGCTTACAAATAATGATGCAGAATATTGCCATGTGAAAACAGCTTTAGGTTGGCATGTAAGGATGAAGCGATATTAAGTACTGACCAAGTCCTGGAGCCAATGCTGCAGCTGTGGCAGGGTCGAGCTGGAATGGGTTTATCATCATCTGAGGGTCGCTGGGCTTTCCAGTTTCATCCCAGTCAGGCCTATATTTTGGGCTAGGTAGTACTGATAAAGCTCTGCCTCAGCTGGTGCAAGGCCTAAGTGCAGATTGTGCTGGATCTGTTTCATGTTTTGCTGCAAAAGCATCATGTTGTGCATGTGCTTTTCACTCGTCATATGAATACGGAGATTTCTTGCCACATTAGTTTCATAATCGCACACCTCACAACGCCAGGTGGGTTTTTGTTTTGGTTTAGATGGAGATGGTGTCCCACAGCCACTGAGACTTGTGTTAGGTGCTGGGGATGTATGGCCATAGACCTGCTCACCATTTCCATTCTGTAGGTTCTGCACATTATTTAGGTGCTTGTCTGACTGCATATGAATACTGAGGTTGCCTTTGGTAGTTGTAGAGTAGTTACAAACCTCACATCGGAAGGGTTTATAGCCACAAGTGTAACTTTCACCCCTGGCGAGCCGAGGGTGAGGCTGTCCAGTCTTACAATAAGCACAAGTGCCAGTCGACTCTGGATGTTTCTCCTTCATATGGGCCTCTAGAGTCTGCTGATACTTATAGTGCCAGTTGCATTTGGGGCATTTTAACGTTTTGCAAGAGTTTCTAGAATGCATCATTGTCATGTGGCCACCCAACGACCTTGAGGACCCCAGGACTGTGTCACACTTTGGACACTCAATACCATTTCCTGGGGAGCCCTCAAATAGGCCAGGTATCAAGCTATGCTGGTGAGGAGTATTAGAATTATCTTCTTCTCCTCTAACTAGTTCATTTGGTGAAAGAGAATTTGCACAGTCTCTTCTGGCACTTGCATCCTCAATGTCCTTGCCACTAATATTAAAGCTACTAGCAACATTGCTATTTCTAAGTACAGCAGTTTGCTTTTTCTTTTCTGAGTCATCAGAAACAGTCACAGAGGATGAGGATGTACCCTTTTCAATAAATTTTAGCACACTGGATGATAAAGGAGAAATGCTTTGGTTTAAGAGAGGGAAATCTTTGCTACCAATACTATCTGCCACGTCACCTAAAACCTCTTCCTCATCAAGTTCATTAGAATATGAATCTTCTTCTTCATCTACCCCTTCAGCAGGCTCACTTTTAATAGGGAGCTCACCATTAGGATGTGAATTACTTGTCACTTTTTGCCTTTCACAGTTGCTGTCTTGGTTTCTGCTGTCCACCTGCTTGTTTGAGTCAGATGATAAGTGGCTGTGGGACACAGAGGTAATTGGAGTGCTTGCTTTTGGACTAGGCAAGCCCCCCAAGTTCACTTCAGCCTTTGGCATTTGGTTGACCCCATGTAACTGCTCTGTTGAGCCAGCAGAACTTGCACTTCCTTTTAAAAATGCAAATCCTGCCTGCAAAGAGTCACCATTTTCAACATGAAAAGCACTCCATAAACCACGGAAGGTTGAATCGGGGCCTATGAGGTTCGTAGTAGAAAAATGGGGGAAAACAGAATTGGGTTTTTTTGGTTCCAGAAAGCTTATAAGAGGTTCTTTGTCCTTGCCAATCCCCTGTATTATGGCAGACACATATTTATTGTTGAGAAGCTTTTGCTCCTCATCATTAAGGGTCATCCGATGATCATGCACAGCATGGGTTACAAATGACCTAATATAACCAAATGACAACTTGCACAAGAAACACATTAAAACAGGTTTCCTTTTCCCATCACTAACACAACCATCAAATTTAGACAAGTCCACATTGTTCGGAACATCTTTGGACACACAGGAGTTTTTGGCTGAGCCATCACTGGTAAGATAGTCTTTGTCTCTCTTATGTCGGAGATCATAGACGCGGAAACTGTGCAACACAGGACCAACTCCTGCTAATGCTGAGGTATTTGGGAAAGCCTGATCGGCCGTAAATGGTTTCCCGAGGGATGAAGCAATATGAAAAGTGTTAATGATCTGTGGGTAGAAAGACATGGATGCTGAAACAGACTGATCACTCTTCTCTCCAGCCCCTGAAAGCGAGTCCAGAAACATAGCTGTAGAAAAGAGTTTATTATTTGCTCCTGTTTGTGCATTCTGCCCACTGTCTTTGGAGTCCTCAATTATATAAGCTGATCCATCAGGCTGGTAAACTATATCCCCTAATAAATTCTCCACATCACTGTCGTCTAGCTCGCTTATTTCGCTATCATTGTCGTCCTTCAAGACAGGAAGGCGAGCGTTAGGGCAGTGGTGTTCCATGTATTTCTGTAAACTGGGGAACGCAGTGGCACATTCGTTGCAGGGTATCTCTTTAGCTGAGTTAACCTGAGTGGCAACTGCATTTTCCACACCAAAACCCAGCAAGATTTCACTTTTGCGATCATCCGTTCTCAGGTTGTCATCTGAAGAGCTGTTTTCCCTGTCAGGCTCCATCCCTGCGACTTTTTCTGGCACCTCATTATCAAGTTGTGTCGCTCCACATAGCTTTGATGTGCTCTGCCCATTTTCTTGCCTTGAGATAGTAGGGGAGTCACAGGTTTCCATGGCAATTGCTACATGTGGATCTCATTTCATCCGGCCTGTCAGGGACCTGAAGAAAGAAATAAGGTTGAGAGAAGCCATTTGTATTACTTATTGGTCAGTAACTCATTATTTGCAAATGTTTTATTAACTATGATAAAACTGACATAGAAAAAAAACAATCATACTAATATCATGCCGTAGTATACCTTGAACGTGTCATCCAGAGATTACTTGCAGAACAATCTGTCCTGTTTACTTTGTATTTACATGTTTTACCTTTGCATTTTTTTGTGCATGCTATCGGTTTCCAACAACCAGCCAACTGAGCAAATCTCTGGTAAGCAGAGAAATATCCTTCACTGCTACAGATTTACTTTATGCAGTAAATACACTATGCAATGGCACATCTGTTTCAACTACAGCTGTGATCTTATCAAATTACTTGCATTAAAAGAGTTGCCCTACCTGGAATAACTACAACATATCCATAGGACCATGGGAACCCACCTGTAGTGGACACATATGGCATATCCTACCGATATTCCATAAATGTCCAAGAGGAGATAACACTTTAATTAGGAATCAGAAAAAACCCATAACTTACATATGATCACAATCTCAGGCAGATCACTTGGTTTTCCAGCTACTACTGCTTTCCATCCATCCTATAAGGCGATTTCACACATCTGACATTCACAATCTGAGTATGGACATCAATGTCCAGACTGTCAATAGATATCTTGCCCTGAACTCAACAGTTTCATGAATAAGCCTATGAGACTGTTAAGGGTATGCCACACTGAACAATATCGCTAACGGGATCGCTAAAAAACGTCACTATTTAGCGATCCCGTTAGCGATGTTGTTCAGTGCGGCATCTGCCAGCGACGAGCTTCCTGCTGTGATCTCGCTCGTCGCTGGAATCGTTCCGGACCCTATTTTCTCGTCGGCGCTCCCGCTGGGTAAGTATATATCGCTAGTGTGGCACCTTTTCTTAGCGATTTAGCGGTACTTTTGTACCGCTAAAGTCGTTAAGAAGATCGCTAACGGCGATAGCGTCGTTAACTATATCGCTAAATGTAGCCGCACTTAGCGATATAGAAACAATCCCGCTAGCGATCGCATTAGTATGCGTCGTTATCGTGATCGCTAGCGGGATTGTTTAGTGTGGCAGTACCTTTAAGCTCAGGTGAGTAAACCCAGGGCCAGTCTGGACATCACACTCTGTACTTAGACCATAAATGTTGGATGCGTGAAATCTAGCCTTAGGAGGTATATCTAGTGCTAGGGCCTTAAATGAGTTTGACAACCATCTTTCCTGTTTGGCTTCCACTGTTTTATACACTCAATATTGAGATTGCAACAGCAACATGGAAAAGTTGTGGAATTGCAGAAATCACAGGATTGACAGACATATTTATGACATGTAATTATGAAAAAACATTTTCAATACATCTTGATTTATTCGGTATCGAGTATGAGCACCGCAAACAGAAAAACATGTACTTACACTTGGCTGCTATCAATTAGATTTTTAATACTTGTATAAGCAATGTACTGCCACACTGAATGTTCTTGGGCATTCAAATCAACAAGATCGGCTGTTGGCTGCACCCTTTGCAATTGCAGACCGATTACATCACAATGTAGTCGATGGGAGACAAGTCCAGAGATGCCACAGGCTATGGTTTAGGGTATGAAGGCTGCTCACAGTAGCACAAGCAACATGCAGCCTGTGGGACACATTATAGAAATGGCCATACCACCAGATCCATGACTAAATCAATGTAACGCCAATCTGTTAGTATATCTGAAATTAAAACTAGAGGAGTCTGACTACAGAGAATTATGACACCCCACACCATAATCCTAAGAAGAGGACTAGTGTTATGTTTCCTCATGAAATACTCTTCATGGCGTAGCCCACGTGGCCTCCAGACCGATCTCTGTCTAGCAATGCATCAAAGGCAAAAGTGGGTCTCAGCACTAAAGATGATATATCTCCATTCCAGTCTCCATTGCTGTCTTACTGTGTACCATGGTGGATGTGAAAGTGGTGGAGTGAGTGGCAGACGTCTGACTTGTAGCTAGATGTCATGTAAATACCTTCTGATTTGTGTAGAAACTGGTTGACAACTTAGGCTTGATATGTGATGACTTATTTCACTTCCAGTACACAATGGAGCAATTGTGGAACTAATGAAATGACTATTTCTCCAAAGTGTCCAAAGAGTCTGTTTTTGGAAAAATATCACCAGGTTGCATGTTGCTTGAACTACTGTGAGCAGCCTATGTGGCCTACCATGGCCTGCAGCATCTCCAGACTTGTCTCCCATTGAGGATATCTGGGACATCATTGGTAGGCAATTGCAAAAGTAGCTGCTGCAGACGATCTCAATGATTTGTGTACCTTCAGCATGGCAGAACATTCCTCAGACAACCATTAAAATCCTCATTGATAATATGTAAAGCATGTAAATGCGTATATTTCTGTACATAGTACTCATACTCAATAATGAATTGAGACCTTTGGAAAATGTTGCTTCCATTTTTTCATTATTTGCATATTATTTACATGTCTATCAGTCTTGTGATTTCCATAATTCCCTGACTTTTCCATCTTGGTGTTGCAATTTCAATTTTGATGAGTGTAGATGTATTGATAAAACATCCCATCTCTATAAGCCATATTGGAATAAAAAGGACATCATGTAATGGTAGTAACCTCACGAGACCCTCATTATTTAGGCGGATTTAGCCCACTCATTTAGTACTTTATTGATCTTTCCTTTGATTGGAACTTGACCAGCATACAATATTCAATATCCCATGCAGTAGCCATTGCAAAGAAAATGTTTGGTCAGTCTCCATTTTGCCATGTGATATCAGCTGTTTGCGGGGAGTTTAGAAGTCGTAGCAGCTTCATTTCGGAAAAAGGGCTTATCTTGATGAGACATATGTGATGTAAGAACTTGATAGGAACTTTTTGTCTGCTAAAAAGGTACTGAAAAGATATCTTATAAAAAAAAAACTCTGAAACAAAAGAATCATTGTTTTCTACAAATAATCACTGTGGATCGTCTTTGCCAGATTCTCTTAGAAAGTTTGCTCAACTAAAGGTCAGTTTAGGAGACAAAATATGGAGTGTAAGGGTTTCATTTTTACAGTAATCATATCTAATCGCATCAGCTATGTCAGAATGGGGAGAATTATCAGAAACATCAGACGATTTGCATAGATTGAAAATGAATCAAAATTAGTTTTGGTATCATTGATGGCTAAAATGACAGTCTAATTGCTTCTGCATCAAGCGTCACAAAGCTTGGTGTGTAATTTTAATCATTGATGAGTTACAGGTTAATTATGCTCTTGGAATGCAAGGAGATTTCAACTCCTGTGAAATAATTTGATCACAAAGAGCATGAAAGAGGAATCATTTTCTAATTAGTAAACACAGACATGTTTACTTTTCGGATGGGGAATATTTGCGCTAACATCATAAGCATTAAAACAAAAGGCATCGGTCCGGATGAAATATAAGTGCACAGTACAATTTCTAAGCGCTAGTGTTGTGCTGGATACATGACTGAAGGTGAATGCATTAAAAAAAAGTGTCAGATCCTAACTCCACCTACTTGGTTCATTTTCAGCTGATTTGCAGATCATTAATGGGGTTTTCAGCTAATGCCCATATCATAATACGAATGCCATCAGCAAAAATGTCTAAAAAAAAAAAAATATCTTCGTCTGATAACTCAAAACGCAGAGCGAATCTCGGTCAGGCTGGTGCCTAATGTGCAATTGATAACCCATGACAATATTTAATCTAGACGTTGGAAAGTGTAAGGCTAATGAATCTGATCTGTCCTTCTTAAGACAAAATATTCATAGAGAGCTCCAACGAGGCGGAGGAGGAGGAGCCAGTCACATACCTTTCCCTTGCAATCACTATACATAGCAAGTTTACTAATCTAACTAGTACTGTTGCCATAACAAACATCTCTATACGTTATCCTCCCCAAATTAATCAAACACCCCTCTAAACAATGACATCAGATTTTGGTCACAGTTGTATAAACACATATGCACTTCACGAAAGAAAAATATAGATCAAAAAATAAATACAAATTTCTTTGAACTAATGGGAAACTGATTGCGCATAGGCGATGTATATTTGTGCAAGTCAGTCAACAGGAGAAAATATGAGAATGTTTCTTATTTGGTGGTCTGATGAAAACATAAGATATAAATAATTACAGAAGTTATTCCACAAACAGATGTTACATTTAATTAATACTCCTGTCAAACGCAAATACTATTTTTTTGGAGGTGTCAGTGTAGACAGTCCAGGGAGGAAAATTTTCAAGCATTGCAGCCATAACCCTTCTGTAAAAAAAAAGTTGAAGCAAAAGTTGTTCCGAAAAGTAAACAGTAACTCTGCCACTGCAAACACTTTAAAGTCCTCCGCTGAATACAGAACAGAAGCACAAAAAGCACTAAGGGCTTATGTGGGAGGCTTTCATTCCTAAACGTATCCACAGTAGAGCGTCACAGCCTGAAAAGTGCACTAAATGAACAAGGAATGGGAAGGAACGGCTAAAATTCAATAAAACAAAAAATGATAAAAACACATACCTCTGTGCAAAAGTAGCAGCTGTTCTTTTACAATATAGAAAAAGTGACTTCGACACCTATATTCCTTTTTTTAATTGGGGGGAAGTGATAGAAAGAAATCAGTAGTACAATTATTGACTTCAGCTTCCCCTTCAGCAGTTAGTGTTTTGCCTGATTACTGAGTTCTTTGAAAAAGGAAAAACTTTCCCAGAAATCTTTTCTAATAATAAAAAAAGAAGGCACTCGCTGAACAATGGCAGCTGGATTCCGCTGTATTTAAAATGCAGAATTCAGGTTAGAACAAAAGAAGAGCTGGAATCAGGGTGCACTCCTTGTTTTTTTTTAATTGAGATTGTCCCAGCCTTCTTCTACGGTCCAGCGAGACCGTGTTTGTGAAATGATTAAAAAGAACGTGATCTGATCAAGAGGATAGGATGAAAGGAAAGGAATGCTAAGGTTAGCCACACTGCTTAGAGGGACAAAGCCAATGGGCTCCTTAGTCTATTGTTTTTTTTTTCTATCCCATCTGCTATTTGACCATCTCAAATACTTTGCCATCGATTCTCTTCTTTGAGAAAGGGTTAAAAGTTGCCCACTTGTGACATAATGTGCTACCAAACTACAAATCTTAACAAGAGGGGGGAAAAAAAAAGAGAGTAAATAAATAAAAATCCTTGAATTATATCAAGTTTCCAAAAGGTCATCACTGTCTCTGCTGTGGCCTTTTCCCCATACCAAATCCTCTATCAATATGTCATAGAGAGTTAGGCAAAGACAAAAGAGAAGCTCAGTGTGAAAACTGCACATATATCTAATCCTGACAAAGGAATGAATGGGCCTTCACAAGTATAATTATACTTGTTTATTTGTTACCACGTACAGAGGACTGATGAAAAAATCCATCAAAGTGGTATTATGCAGACACCAAGAGCTTCTTTTCTTTAGTGACTAAAGCCACATTGAAGCTTAAATTCCTTATTGTTAAATTCAGAAGGGAAAAAAAAAAAGATTTTGGTCGAACTCTCTTTGCATCAGTTGCTGACAGATCTTTTGTACAAGGGAAGTATTATTAGAGCCATTAGCTAGAAACTTTTTTCTCGTACCTTTTTTTAGCCACATTGAAAATCCTTGACTATGAAGTAGTCTATTTGTTGTTAAAAGTGGTGGATTTTGGATTAATTGACTTTGTAATTGCTGCCATTACGAGTTTCAATACCCACCCATATATCCTATATCCAAAATAAAAGATAATTCATCATCATCATCAACATGGAGGTAACAAGCCAACTTATAATATTCAGCAGCTTTTTGGCAACTCCAACAAGAATTCTGGTTTCTCTTTTTCTCTAGCTGTTGGGAAAGCACAAGACCTAAGGCTCCCATACACATTAGATTAATGTCAGCTGAACCCACTGATATCTACAGGTACGCCAACAGTCCAACGGGGATGCCGGCCGACTGATGGTCGTGAGAGATGACCATTGTGCATGTCTGATTTCAGACTGTCAATAACATTGTTCTCCATGGGATAAGCCGCCAGCCGATGTACCAGTCGGCAGCTATCTCATAGAGAGAATTGGCGCTCTCAACCAAGCGAGCACTCCGGTGTATGGAAGTGTAGGCATTAAATAGCGGTCAGCCGAACTTTGTTTCAGTCATCTAATGTGAATGGCCAGCCTTATAACCTACATACCAGATGTTTAGGCATAGGTTATTCTTACTACTGCCCTCTGAGAATAAATTCAAAAATACCAAGGGCCTTACTAATTTAAAGCATTAGTTGCCACCTCAAATTTTAAAAACCCATAAAAAAGCAGGGATCTTAATGTTTTCAGAAGAACCTTATGAAATATGACATGTAAAATATGTAACAGATGAACTATTTAGTAGCCATTACACTTTAAAAGACCCTAAATCAAATAACCAAGTCATTGTTATTTTGGGGGGAGTGGGAGCGAAATAAGCTTTTCCTTAGTGGACAGAAATATATCAAAGTAAAAGCAATCTGCATAGTTAATGTCTTTGTGCTCTTTCCAATTTAAAACAGAAAAGCTGTAATTTTTCTTTGCTGGCAATCTGGAAACACTCTGGAGTTAATTACAGCTGATTCGTAGTGAACCGCACAAACAAAGGCCAGTCTATGTCCAGACAATTATACTGCATTAACCAGCTTAGTGCTTCCTGCTGATGGTTCAGGGTTCTTCCATTACACCCTTCTACCTTCCCAGCACGATAGAAAATGCTTCTGCAAGGAGGAATTAATGAAGAGAACTGCAGAAGAATGTGTGACGACCTCTTCTGACACAGCAAAAAAAAAAACTTTCCACCCATGTCACGACAAAAGGAGAGAAGGTAATTAAGTCTGAATAGAGGGATGTAACCAAATATTGTATGTCTTTAGTGGTAGGCACATAAAAAAAGAGATAGCTTACAAAGGCAGACTGAAAAGTGCCATTCTACCTGGTGACTACTCCTATCGTCCTCTCATCTTTTTCCTCTGCTCCCTCCAGGCCATTGAGGCTAAAAGCTCATATTGTTTTAATTTTCCAATCAAATGTTATGGGGCTGGTGATTCTTGAGTTTTCTTTTACATAGGAATCAAAAGAGGACAAATATTTTGAGTATGACTTTGTAATGGGTACTCATGTAAATTATGCAAAGAATGTCAACATCTTTGGAAGTGTACTAGTCTAATGGCCTAAACCAGCTCAAGTCGAAAGGGCTTGTCTTTCAATGATTTTCTAAGGAAAAGGGTTCTATAAACCTATTCCTTTGATAGATAGAAGATCTTGGAGGTATTGTTTCATTTTGTGGAGACCAAGCTGACATATAGAGGCTAATGGTCCAGGCAGTACTCTCTGGAGGTAAAAATAGGCAAATTAGCTCTCCTCCAAAAGGACAAAAACTATCTATCCTTCTCGGGCCACCTACGAGAGGAAGCTAACTTATAAGTCAACTTCTTACTCTTCCAACATGACTTGAGCTATGTACCATACCATAGTTTCTAAGATACAAGTTAAATTGCTCCTTCCTACCTCCACATAGACCATGCATGCCATCGGATATTGGTTCCTTGAGTATGGATCACAGCTTTGAATTGAACTCTACAAGTACAATGGGTGCCCCCAAGCTATGTAGACTATTTAACGTTACAAATGTAAATAGCACAACCTGACTTTGTGAATCCAATAGATTTCTTTCTTTTACATTTATCAATATCATTCTACAGCTTTTGCTGCTATTCCGGATTTAAAGTCTGAGTCATGTTCCTTTTTCTTCCAAGAACATTTCAGAATCAATATGTAAGAAGTGAGAGCAATTACTTGTAAGTTGCCTCAGTAAACAAACATGCATGAAACATTTGGAAAACTGTCCTGTATGAGCAAAAGAAAAGAGCACACGCATAATTATTTCCATACAATTAACAAAGAAGAATAGCATTAGTCTACAAGCTGCTGCCAGGGAGCCAAGTATTAAGAATATTTGTTGTTAAACATAAAACATGTCAGCCATGCTGAGCTTGTGGTTAACCTTTTTAGGCTATATTTGGGAACTCTCTACTGTGAAACATATTAAAAATATGCTGATATATGCAAACTGGCAATCAACATGGGCTTCAAGACGTGTGTATTAAGAGCTATTTTATTTAGTAAGTCCAATTACAATTACTTGTAGCAGTGTAAAAAAGTTGGCATATGACACTACATAAACTCATCTCTTATCTCGTCTGTTGTAGACGTTTGTTCAAAAGCAACGAAAACCAGAATTCTGCTTTTCTAAAAACTACCCATTGCAATGATATTGACACTATTGATTCAGGTTCCTGTCTTCTCAGTTTTCCGACCTGTACCAGTATATTTTTGGATGCCATGCTAAAGACCTGGGAGGAACCTAATCTGTATTGCAGTGATGGTAATATTTTACTTTCTAACTGAGCCATAGTAGAATGTCAAAGTAACACAATAACAGTATATTTTATCTACAAAGTCTATATTTGAAAATGGCAAATAAAACCCATCAATTGAAACAAAACATTTCTGGTGGGAATGGAGATTCTTACTCTCCACAATGGGTATGGTAATATATTTCTTTCCAATCAATCTAATCAGCCCAAAGTAATGATAGCAAAAATCCGCTAAGTGCACCGAAACACCATGCAAATAATGTGTATTTCTGTAAGATAGAGACCCGTTGAGCCTTAAGCATTAATCGCATCTCTTGGTCTCATCTATGCAAAGTAGGATTAGAGCTAAAATGATGACTTCTTAATCCCTTTGATTTTCCTTTACTAAATAAATATTAATCTACAAATCAGAAAGATTCTGCCAGGTATTACAATGTGCACAATGTACATTAGGAACATACTTAACGGTTATGTAAATTGCACTCAATTTTACAAGCTGCTCATTGATGAGACTGGTCCCAATCCATTTCCTCTTCAACCCTCAAAAATCCCTCTCAGATTTGAAAGTTTAAGTTCATAATCCTACTAAACAGAAAGATTAACCTTGGAATCCATTAAGTCTTTCTTGAAAGAAATTCACTGCATTAATCATGTCAGAGAATTAACAAATCATATTACCATGTTTATTTATATGTCAATACTTTCAACCTGCAAATCCACCACAATACAATCCATCTCTTGGTAGAACTTCAGCAGGAGTAGAAATACTACTAAACTCTATAGAACAGAGATAATCAGGACTATTTCTTGTTACAAATGATTTGCTTGTTTGGTGGTATTGATTTTTCATCTTGAGTACAAAACCATTACAAGATATAGTCTCTTTAAAAATGGTATTAATAGAATAGACAATTCTAAAACCTGCATTGGTCCTAGGTAGAATTGGTGCAATTCTATTTGCAAGTCCCATTCATTCGGCCACTACAGTAGTCTGTTGCAGCTGAATTGGAAAGGGAGTACCGTCTCTTCTCTACCGGAATCTGTGACTCTTCTTTTGATTACGTGGCCTGGTGTGACGTCACCCTTACAGCATGATGCACATTTAATGTCCCGCAAGGTTGGCTAGTCAAAAGACACAACCAGGTAAGAAGTGGTACTACTTCTCCCATCCAGTAACCACTGCCCACTGTCGAGGCCGATAGAATGGGGTATGCAAGTCAATTTGCACCAGCACTAGTCCTAGGACCTAGGAAATGTAAAATATTGCAGTATTTCATTTAATGTTTTATGGCAGGCTGTATTGGATTTGCCATGGACAGATTACAGGCTCGTACTATCCTTACAGCCTGGTATGGCAAAAGCAAAGATCCACATCTGCTTTACTATTAGATCATTCAGCCTCAATAAGGAACTATAAAATAAAATTTAAAAGATACTTGAAAGTTTATACCCAAAGCCTAAGGTTGTGCTACTGGGAGATTTTTATTTATTGCCATCCTTTCTTAATTCTGTCACTTGTTGCCATTGTAACCTTGTATGGACTCATACCACCATCTACATCAATATCTATGTTCAAATTTGCTTAAAAGGTTTTTAAGCCTATAATTTTAGTAATTTCCATATTAAATATTGTATAGCTCCTCTGTTATCCCTTCTAGAATATATAAATACATTGACTGTTGGGTGTTACCAGCAAGGGATGTGTCCCTACAAAATTGGATATCATCCAATCACAGCTGACATTATAAGAGTGTGATGCACCCTTTTAACAAGAAGTACAATAACATCCAGTATTCAATACATACATTTCTTAGAGTAATGACAAAGGAACTGCACTTTACAGAGCTGTAAAACATATGCCTTATAACTGGGATTTCATTGGGCTTACAAGTAAATAAAGAGAAATGTCAGAAAAGAATATAGGTTTTTACTGATTTAAGTCAATCACAGCCAATCACTGAGCAAGCAAATTGGCTCTGCTGAGATAGACGATATGAGCTACTACACTCAGTGATTGGCTGCAGTGGTAGTGTGCTTTGTAGTTGTGTTGTCACCACCGCACCCAGTAAACAAGGGTCGGATAAGCAAGGCAGAGTTGTTGATAGAGCAGAGAAGGGTGAGTACTATCCATGTTATAGAAGTGCCCAATATGTGCCCAAGCACATTGGTCTGTAATTATTATCATAGGTACACTTCAACTGTGAAAGACAATACAAAAGGACAAACCAGAAAATCACATTGTATGATTTTTAAATAATTAAGTTGCATTTTATTGCATTAAATAAGTATTTGATCACCTACAAACCAGCAAGAATTCTGGCTCTCACAGACCTATTAGTTTTTCTTTAAGAAGCCTCCTATTCTGCACTCATTATCTGCATTAATTGCACATGCTTGAACTTGTTACCTGTATAAAAGACACCTGTCCACACACTCAATCAATCACACACCAACCTCTCCACCATGGCCAAGACCAAAGAGCTGTCTAAGGACACAAGGTACAAAATTGTAGATCTGCACAAGGCTGGGATGGGCTACAGGACAATAGGCAAGCAGTTTGGTGAGAAGGTAACAACTGTTGGCGCAATTATTAGAAAATGGAAGAAACATAAGATGACTGTCAATCTTCCTAGCTCTGGGGCTCCATACAGTACAGACCAAAAGATGGACACACCTTCTCATTTAAAGATTTTTCTGTATTTTCATGACTATAAAAATTGTACATTCACACTGAAGGCATCAAAACTATGAATTAACACATGTGGAATTATATACTTAACAAAAAAGTGTAAAACAACTGAAAATATTACCTTATATTCTAGGTTCTTCAAAGTAGCCACCTTTTGCTTTGATGACTGCTTTGAACACTCTTGGCATTCTCTTGATGAGCTTCAAGAGGTAGTCACCAGAAATGGTCTTCCAACAATCTTGAAGGAGTTCCCAGAGATGCTTAGCACTTGTTAGCCTTTTTGCCTTCACTCTGCGGTCCAGCTCACCCCAAACCATCTCGATTGGGTTCAGGTCTGGTGACTGTGGAGACCAGGTCATCTGGCGTAGCACCCTATCACTCTCCCTCTTGGTCAAATAGCCCTTACACAGCCTGGAGGTGTGTTTGGGGTCATTGTCCTGTTGAAAAATAAATGATGGTCTAACTAAACGCAAACCCAATGGAATAGCATGCCACTGCAAGATGCTGTGGTAGCCATGCTGGTTCAGTTTGCCTTCAATTTTGAATAAATCCCCAACAGTGTCACCAGAAAATCACCCCCACACCATCACACCTCCTCCTCCATGCTTCACGGTGGGAACCAGGTATGTAGAGTCCATCCGTTCACCTTTTCTGTGTCGCACAAAGACACGGCGGTTGGAACCAAAGTTCTCAAATTTGGACTCATCAGACCAAAGCACAGATTTCCACTGGTCTAATGTCCATTCCTTGTGTTCTTTAGCCCAAACAAGTCTCTTCTGCTTGCTGCCTGTCCTTTGCAGTGGTTTCCTAGCAGCTATTTTACCATGAAGGCCTGCTGCACAAAGTCTCCTCTTAACAGTTGTTGTAGAGATGTGTCTGCTGCTAGAACTGTGTGTGGCATTGACCTGGTCTCTAATCTGAGCTGCTGTAAACCTGCAATTTCTGAGGCTGGTGACTCGGATAAACTTATCCTCAGATGCAGAGGTGACTCTTGGTCTTCCTTTCCTGGGGTGGTCCTCATGTGAGCCAGTTTCTTTGTAGCGCTTGATGGTTTTTGCAATTGCACTTGGGGACACTTTCAAAGTTTTCCCAATTTTTCGGACTGACTGACCTTCATTTCTTAAAGTAATGATGGCCACTCATTTTTCTTTACTTAGCTGCTTTTTTCTTGCCATAATACAAATTCTAACAGTCTATTCAGTAGGAGTATCAGCTGTATATCCACCAGACTTCTGCACAACACAACTGATAATCCACAACCCCATTTATAAGGCCAGAAATCCCACTTATTAAACCTGACAGGGCACACCTGTGAAGTGAAAACCATTTCCGGTGACTACCTCTTGAAGCTCCTCAAGAGAATGCCAAGAGTGTGCAAAGCAGTCATCAAAGCAAAAGGTGGCTACTTTGAAGAACCTAGAATATAAGACATAATTTCAGTTGTTACACACTTTTTTGTTAAGTATATAATTCTACATGTGTTAATTCATAGTTTTGATGCCTTCAGTGTGAATGTACAATTTTCATAGTCATGAAAATACAGAAAACTCTTTAAATGAGAAGGTGTGTCCAAACTTTTGGTCTGTACTGTAAATGATATCACCTCGTGGGGTAAGGATGATTCTGATAAAGGTCAAGAATCAGCCCAGAACTACACTGGAGGACCTGGTCAGTCTCCTCAAAAAAAGAGCTGGGACCACAATCTCAAACATTACCGTTAGTAACGCACTATGCCTTCATGGAATAAAATCCTGCAGGGCACACAAGATTCCACTGCTTACACAAGCACATGTCCATGCCTGTTTGAAGCTTGCCAATGACCATCTGAATGATCCAGAAGAGGCGTGGGAGAAGGTCATGTGGTCCGAAAAGACCAAAATATAACTTTTTGGTATCATGGTATCAACTTCGATTGCAGTGTTTGGATTAAGAAGTATGAGTACAATCCCAAGAGCACCGTCACAAATGTGAAGCATAGCGGGGGAAACATCATACTTTGGGGGTGCTTTTCTGCAAAGTGAGTCGACTGAGCCGTATTGAAGACAGGATGGATGGGGTCATGTATTGCGAGATTTTGGCCAGCAACCTCCTCCTTCAGTAAGATCATTGAAGATGGGTGTTGGCTGGGTCTTCCAGCATGACAATGACCCAAAACACACAGCCAGGGCAACTAAGGAGTGGCTCTGTAAGAAGCTGTTCAAGGTCCTGGAGTGGTCTAGCCAGTCTTCAGATCTGAACACAATAGAATGTTGCCCAGTGACAGCCACAAAACTGGAAAGATCTGAGGTAGATCTGTATGGAGGAGTGGACCAAAATCCCAACTGCAAGAAAGTCTGACCTCTGTAATTGCAAACAAAGGTTTCTGTGCCAAATATTAAGTTTTGTTTTTCTACTGTCTCTCACAGTTTAAGTGTACCAATGATGAAAACTGCAGACCTCTCCATTCTTTGTAGATGGGAAAACTTGCAAAGTTGGCAGTGTATCAAATACTTATTTTCCACACTGTACATGCATTTAGTGGAACATTAACAGAACATACCACAAAAAGTCAAAGCCCCATTCACATAGTTCTCCTTCAGGCACTACTATGCTGTAGAAGTATTTGTTTAAGGAGACAAAAATTATTAGAACTCAGTGTTAGTTTATCTTATAGAAGATTGGAATATTTATGAAAAAGTTCATAAATCATAAAGTGCCTTAATTCACAATAATTTAAAACATTTTGCTTTTGGCCATGGGTGATGGGTATATAAGTGGCCAACCAGGGTAACTGGTATATAAGTGGACAGGCATCTATAGAAGGAAAGAAATTACTTTAATGTCCCTTTTAAAATGAACCCATTACCACTAGTTCAACAATTACATAAACTGAGTCAATGCTAGTAGTTACCCTGTTTTCTATTGAACCCTAAAAGTAAAATATTAAGATCTGTATCTGGGGCTTTAAAAAAAAAGGTAATTTGCATTAGAAAAGATAATGGGACTCAAGTCTTGCCTAAAGAGCACTTTGGAATATCTAGAGCTTCTCAATATGGGTGGTTCTTGTACTTTATCTTCCTTTCTTTTTCACAAGTTTGCTGTGTTTTCTTGGATGCTTTTACCCTTCAGACACCACCAAGGACTAGCCCTACATTTTATCCACTAATATTCTTCATGTGTCTAATGTGTGTACCCTAGCAGCTCCAATATGTAGTTAATTGTGCATACTTGTTGGTAAAGGTATTTACTTAAAGTGAACCTGTCAGCTGTTTTGGCCAACATAAGATGCGGCCACATCCTTTCAGGGCTTATCTACAGCATTCTATGATGCTGTAGATAAGCCCCCGATCTGACCGGAAAGATAAGAAAAATAAGTTTTATTATACTCACATGGGGGTCAGTCCGGTCCAATGGGTGTCGTAGGTCCGGGTCCGGTGCCTCCCATCTTCTTGTGATCACGCCCTCCTGCTTGCTTCATGGCTCCCTGGCATCATGCTCCTGCGCAAGTGAACTTTTCTGCCATGTTGAGGGCAAAGCAAGGTACTGCAGTGCAGAGATGCTGGGCCTCTCTGACCTTTCCCAGCACCTGCGCACTGCAGTACTTTGCTTTGCCCTCAACAGGGCAGATAAGTACGCCCTAGCAGAAGCGCGATACCGGGGAGCCATGAAGCAAGCAGGAGGGCGCGATCATAAGATGGGAGGCACCGAACCCAGGCCTGCGACACCCATCGGACAGGAGCGCTCCACGGGTGAGTATAATAAAAGTTATTTTTCTTATCTTGCAGGTCGGATCGGGGGCTAACCCACTGTATTATAGAATTCTGTAGATAAGCCCTGAAAGGCTGTGCCGCATCTTATATCTGCCAAAACAGCAGACAGGTTCGCTTTAAGTGGTGTCACTGGAACACAAGTAGCTTGAAATTCACATTTTACAATAATGAAAACCATACCAGCACTTTTATGTTTCTTAGACTACTATTTTCCTTTGTTTTTCAATACGTGATTCTGGAATTGCTGAGTTTTTATATCAACAGCAAGGTTTCAAAAACAAATACATACTGTGCTTATTTGAACTAAAGTTCACTTTTCAAAGGGCACAAACACAAGCATTGTAGTGTCCCCGCAATAGTGGTTCATTAATAATTATTAGTGTGGTTAAGAAACAGAAGGACATTGAGTCAGCAGGGGTTTTGGAGTAATCAAAAGTAATTTTAAGGCTCCATTCTTTGATAGAAGAAGCCTTAGTGATGCTTCTGTGTACATATATACTTGGTGGAGCTATACAAAGTAGTGTGTTCATATCCACATGGGAGGAGGGACCCCTGTTGCTTTAACAAAGCAAGTCAGAGTTTTAAGGCATCATTAAACAATTAGACGATGAAGTCGGTCCTATGAAACCATAATTTACGACTATGTTCTAACAACATCCCAACAATAAAGTTTCTATTATTTGGTTACTGAAAAAAAAAAGTTTGTCTGAAGCCTAACACCACTGTAATTATCTTCATAAAACTAATCACAGGCCAGGTATTTCGGGAAACATTCCATTTCTATTAGCAACCCTCCAAGTCATGATGATTTAAAAAAACAGGCTGCGTAGGGCTGAGAGAAAGTATATTTAAAGCCTTTCAGTACATATTTAAACAGTGCGCTCAACACCCCTTACTGGTGATGCTGGTCAGGCAATTAACAGATGGCGTCCAGATCTTACAAAAGCCAACACTCAATATGGTTTATTAGGATTCAGCACTTTGGTGAAGGTTCATCTTTGAGGGAATATATAGCTTTCAAAACCCAAGACCTGTTAGAGGTCATTGTGGTTGGGAGTCGGATGTGCGTAAAAGTCAACAGTACGATTTTCTTACATTTGTAGATCTTTCATATTTTTTGATAATAAGTTATTAATTCACTTAGCTTGATGCATAAATGAGAAGAGACAGTTTACTTCTGGAAAG
This sequence comes from Oophaga sylvatica, assembly GCA_033576555.1. Taxonomy (NCBI): domain Eukaryota; kingdom Metazoa; phylum Chordata; class Amphibia; order Anura; family Dendrobatidae; genus Oophaga; species Oophaga sylvatica. The sequence continues at coordinate 378,459,784 of JARQOD010000006.1, read as the reverse complement.
CGTCATCTTTTTGTAATTTTTTTTTGTTGATTTGCACTGAGGCTTAATTTGTCTGTTGTGTAGACGTGAAATGAGCAATTCGGTAATTAACTTTTGTGTCTTTAGATGTATGAACCTTAATTAGATTTCATTATAAACAAACAAATGTCAACCACAATTATAAGGTCCTTGCTTTACCCTCACATTATCCCTTTTCAAACAAACTTGATGTCACACAAATTATAATCAAGCGGACAGCAATTCGGAGTTGAATTCTACATGATTTGCCAGTAACCTGATTACCTTAACTTCAATATCATTACAGGAAAAGTATTTTAAGATAAATAATTACCAGAATTCCAACAGGAGACAAGCTTAATTGTATTGATTCAGGAGAACCGGGCATAGTGGGAGAGAGCTGACGGAATAATGTTATCTTAAATCTACCCTTTCTATTAAAATGATATTGCCTGGCAGGAAAAAGGTAATCCGAGATAGGTGTATGAAAAATCAGATACAGAGCTCAAATAATTATTTTACCCAATTATCTCCTGCAAGAAGCAACAAAATATCACTGTGGAGCAACCTTATGGAACTGAGTTGTTGGGGGGTTTATTACAGAGTGGTTCATCTGTTATAGGCAAGAACAAGCAGATCTGCCAGGACATAATGGAGGTGAATGATTAGTTGTGTAGCACTGTGAGTGAACTTCTCCTCAATGCAATAAGAGTTAATTAAAGTTTACCACCAAACATCAACCAAAGTAGGATGTTGATCGTGTTTCAGCATTAAGTGCAGGCAGACAATGGTTGGCAGCAATTAGAACAGCTATCAAATGACCCGCAATGATAATTATACATTCAAAACAGCTAAAAGAGCTGAAAAAAACTAATCAGCTTTACTTTTTTTCTCTCTCTCTTTGCAAAGACAATTCGAAAGGCAGGAAGCAGGTATCAGATTATTTCAGTTTAACACTGTAAATCAATAGAATTAAACAAGCAGGAGTTGTCTGAGTACATTATCTAGCAAAGAACAATTTACTGTACCTGATGGACGAGATCCTGAACCCATTCACCGAATGAGCACAAAAAGGCAAAGTGGATATGTTTCAAAAAATGTTCTGCAAGCCTGCTGATTAGAAGAATGGCTGTTTAGACCATACACTCCCCCCGCCACCCCAACTTCATAATTAAAGCGTTCTTTGCTGAATGTTTAAAGCATTTGTTGTCTTTTATGGTAAAAAAATGTCGTCATTTCCCTTATTTATTTTGCCTAAAATCGAATGTTTTTATTTAGATTTGCTAGCATTTTATTATATTATGTGTTCATTAAATAGAAATAATTTACATAAGAAAGGATATTCTATATTACTAGAAATTCTACCTCCTGGCGTCTTTGTACTAAACCTTTCTGTTTAATGTATGCAAGATAACATCAGCGAAAATTATTTTCATAAAATGGCTCACTGCTTTGCATAGTTATTGGGCTGCAGCCTAAAGCTATTTTACAGATTTTATTTTCTACCCTTACTAACAAAACTGATTTTCCCAACTAATACTGTTATGGTAGGGATTTGAGCACAGAGTTGGCTAATCCCAGTATTTCCCTAGAGCAGTATTTAAATCATGGCCCACTCCCAGTACAAAAGTGTCTCCAAAAGCCCTTGTGCCCCCTTCAGCACTCATACGCTCATTGGTCCTGACATTTTCACTTCAGACTTGACAAATGAGCCGACGGCTGTGATCTGATTGTGCTTTATCTAAGATATATCATTAGCTCTCATCACTATCTCCTAATGTAGCTTCCCTCATTGAATCTTTCCTAGAAGTCTCAGGGTCTGTTTGATACACAGTTCAATAATGGAGACATGAAAAGGTGGGGCAGTTTCAAATGATCTACCAATAATTATTAGGCTAAGTTCACACGTTGCGGAATTGCCGCGGAAATTTCCGCGGCAATCCCGCACTTCTCCCGCAGGAAATACGCACGTTTTTTTTATGCTGATTCCCGCCAGAATAATAGCGTTTTGCAAGCGTAATTAGCTTGCAGAATGCTAGCGTTTTCCTAGCGATCTGTAGCATCGCTTGGAAAACTGATTGACAGGTTGGTCACACGAGTCACACATAGTGTTTCACACGTGTGACCAACTTTTTACTATTGATGCCGCCTATGCCGCATCAATAGTAAAAAGATCTAATGTAAAAATAAAAAAAATAATAAATAATGATATTCTCACCTTCCGGTGGCCCCCGCAGCCTTCCCGCCTCTCAGCGACGCTCCCGGCAACTCGCGGTCCCAAGGATGCATTGCGACAAATCACACCGATGACGTGCATCTCGCGAGACCGCTATGCCATCTGGGTGATTCTCGCAAAGGACTCTTGGGACCGGAAGTTGCCGGGAGCGTCGCTGAAGGCGGGAAAGCTGCGTGGGACGCCGGAAGGTGAGAAATATCATTATTTTTTATTTTAATTATTGTTTTACCAGGGATATGGTACCCAGGGCCTGGAGGAGAGTCTCCTCTGCTCCAGACCCTGGGTACCATCCGCACATGAACCGCTTACATTGCGCATAGTGGGCATAGCCACATGCGGAAAGTAAGCGGTTCAATGCATTCCTATGGCGGCGGAATCACCGCGGTTACGCTAAATTAATGAACATGTTGCTTTTTTTTCCGCTAAGCGTTTTTTTCGCGGAAAAAAACGCAACATGTGTACAAAACATGCGGAATCAATTAAAACGTATAGAATGCTTAATGCTTGCGTTTTGTTCGCGGTTTAACCGCGGAAAATAGCGGAAAAACCGCGAAAAGAACGCAATTATTCCTGATCGTGTGTACTTAGCCTCAAAGTGTTAATTCTTCACAATATTGGAAATTTTAGCCTATTTTGATGATTTTATTAACTTTTTCGTTACTATATGGTATAAGATTTTAACTCATATGGAAATCCAGAGGAATTTTTATTGATTTGCATCCAAATTTTCCACTAATATGGTTTCCTATTTTATATTGAATATTGTTTTGAGTCTATATAGTATATTGATCAGGGTAGTCTGATACTTCCAGAGGAATCCTATACAACACTTGTGGATCTATGGGCTTACTTGGCTCAGCTTTCCATCAGGGCAGTCAAATCAAAAAATTGTATTCCTAAAACTTAATACATCATAATTTCATTCAAATAAATCCTTTTTAGTGCATGTTTAAAAATGCAATGCAAAGTTTTGGCTGCATACGGCCTTTACCAAGCACAAAAATAACAGAAAAGGTAAAAATTAGTCTGATGCCAATCATAGTCTATCTGATAAGAAACCATGTTAGGACCATTGTCATTTTGAACTTTTATCTTAAACCATAAACTCTCAAGAACTAATTGTAATACAACAACCTGTGGAAATGGAGATCATTGGCTTTGAGCTAAAGCGCTATTCACTTTTAAGGGTATGCCACACTAAACAATATCGCTAACGGGATCGCTAAAAAACGTCACTATTTAGCGATCCCGTTAGCGATATTGTTCAGTGCGGCAGCTTCCAGCGACGAGCTTCCTGCTGTGATCTCGCTCGTCGCTGGAATCGTTCCGGACCCTATTTTCTCGTCGGCGCTCCCGCTGGGTAAGTATCTTATCGCTGTGTGGCACCTTTTCTTAGCGATTTAGCGGTACTTTTGTACCGCTAAAGTCGTTAAGAAGATCGCTAACGGCGATAGCGTCGTTAACTATATCGCTAAATGCGGCAGCATTTAGCGATATAGAAACAATCCCGCTAGCGATCTCATTAGTATGCAACGCTAACGAGATCGCTAGCGGGATAGCTTAGTGTGGCAGTACCTTTAGGTTCAGTAAGATGTTTCACATGTTTGTTCGTATTGGCAGAAACCCACCTTATCTCTAGGGAAGAATAAAACCAAGTGCCTATAGGAGCTTGTAGAAATCAGTGGCGAGCCACTTTAGGCACTACAAATGATGTCCCTGTTGACAGTGAGTACTTAAACAGGTTTCTAGGCCCTGCAACTACTGGCAAAACATCTTAAGTTGAATCTTAAGGACATAATGATTATAATTGTTGATGCAAATAATTTTAAAGTTTTTAATGGTCATTATCAATGTCTATGGTACTAGAAATGATGAGCAGCGATGGCTAAAAATCTGCCTCATTAGTAGGAACACACTTTCAAGCTTCAAAATGGAAGTAAATGCTATGGTTTACTGTATCGTGTATGTTTAAAAAAAATAAAGGTTAAAAATTAAAATAGCTTTTATCTGGGGAAAATATTAATGTCTAAGACCGTCTGTAAGCCCTTATTACCATTGAGGGTTTAGAAGCGCTGTCATCTCAGTATTGACCTCACCTCACCTCTGAGACTCCACATTGTTGTCTAAAGAGGTTGGACGAAGTGTGATAACACTTTGTACATCCCATAATATGACTGTTAGGGCCTTGTCACACCTAGCGACACACCAGCGATCTCGACAACAATATGCACTTGTCAGGATCGCTGGTGTGTTTCTACATAATCGCTGCTGAGCTGCCAAACAGGCAGCTCAGGCAGCAATCAGGACAGCGATACTGCGGGTAACGTCGCTTAGTTACCCGCAGTGTACGTTGGATACCAGCCCGCTGGTGCAGGGAGCTGGTAACCAAGGTACAGATCGGGTTTCCAGGCGCTGCGCGGCACCTGGAAACCCGATGTGTACCTTGGTTACCAGCTCTCCTGCAGCAGCGCGCTGGTATCCAACGTACACATCGGGTTTCCAGGCGCCACCAGGAGCCTGGAAACCCGATGTGTACCTTGGTTACCAGCTGATCGCTGATCTCCTGCCTGTCCACACGCAGCGATGGTGCTGGCCAGCAGGAGACCAACAAGCAAAAAAATGTCCAGGACATTCAGCGACAATCAGCGATACCCAGCAGGGGGGCTGATCGTCGCTGAATGTCACACACAGAGATATCGCTGGGGAGATCGCTGTTGCATCACAAAACTAGTGACTCAGCAGCGATCTCGCTAGCGAGATCGCTGTGTGTGACGGGGGCTTTAAACTAATTATCTCATTAAGTATCTTCTTATCCTTTACTTGTTAAGGCAAACAAAAACTATCTTTAGGAGATACAAATGTCTTATATTTTTAAGAAATTTTGTGCCCGTTTTTGAGGAATTTAGTAAAATGTTGGCTTCTTTGAAATGACTACTACCCAATATTAGTCTAATGGTAGGGTTACACTACCTGTCCGTCGGGGTTAAACAACCACTCTTTGGTGCATTTTTGTCAATCGGCGGTTGGTTATTTAGCATAGGAGCTGCGGGGGCTTACGCTAGGGGCAGAATGTGCATTTTAAGCAAGCGTCATCAAGATATGTAAGAAGGCAATATGTAAGGTGGTCTGGTGTGTATTACTGAAAAGTCTCTACACAAATGGTTAATGTGTCCATAAGCCTACTTGAACCCAACATATGCACAAAGAATGCCCTTTTGGGTCGGTATGCATCAAAATACTATTAGAAAGTGTAGCTCACCATACTTTCCAATTCAGAGGGACAAAAAATATCTACTGCCTGGTCACCTTATATCCTTCTATATCTATACAGTGGCTACAGTTTAACAGTATATCATGGAATACTCCTGACATGTACTTCTGCTGTGTGAACACGAACCAAACAGCCATAAAAAAGGCAAAGTGACACAAATTTTACAAACAAAATGCAAATTTGACATTCACTTTTATTGTCTGACCTAGACCACATCCATCATATATAACTGCTGATTGCTTGCACTGATTTATTGTGCATTTGTACTTTTGCCCTTTGCCAGTAAACAAGTAGATAACCCCAACGTATCGAATCAATATGCCAATTGCAAAAACCTCGTTCACATTATGTAGTTACCTGCGATAACAATTTTTTAAAAAAACCACTAAAATGCAGCCAATTCCTATTTCTACACTAATTTTCACATTGGGGATTCAACAATTTGTCATTTCTCTCAAATTTGAATGGTATGTCTCCTTAATCATACAGGATTTCTGCTCCGTTAAGACACTATGAACTGCTCACCCTATCTCTGCAAAGGCAGATTAGCATGAAGCTAAGGAAATGCAATATCTAATCCACTTAGCATGTATAATTAAGAAAAAAGATTTGTACAACACTTCTCTATTTGTCTGACATGTTGCAACAGGCCTTCACTATGCCAGGCCGAACAGTACTACCGGTGCTCAAAAGCTTTGTGTGGATGATGTATTAATCAGAATATTTTATGTGCATTAGCCATTATTAGTGAGCTGTGCAGATTTCCAAGCCAGTCGTAGAAATGGGATGACATGTGGAATACACAAGCTCTGTAGGTATTGTATAACCAAAACAAGGCGTCTTACTCATCACAACGATATCCACTAGAACCATATCTGGAATAGATCTAACTAGGCAAAGATGAAAAAAGGGAGTAATTAAGATAATATGATGAATTCTTTTCTATGGGTGTTGTAATCTGCAGAAAACTAAAGGATTTGTATAGTCTAGTGATAGTGCACCCTATGCATTGGCATTAGTACTATTCACACCAGTCGTCCAGGCCCAACAAGAATGGAGGACCCTCTCTAGGACATTTATCTAAATCAATGTTACCCAAACTCCAGTCCTCAAGGACCCCACGGGTCATGTTTTCAGGATTTCCTTTGTATTGCGCAGATGGTGGAGGTATCAACAAGGCATCAGAAATTCTCTCACCTGTGCAACACTATGGAAATCCTGAAAACATGACCCATGGGGTCCGTGAGGACTAGAGTTTGGGAAACACTGATTTAAATGAATACTGTGGATATTGGATAACGTTTACGGATCCCGATACCCTAAAAAAGTGTTCTGGTAAAAAAAAAAAAAAACTCATGTACCCCAATATTTTGTTTTTATTGTGGAAACCATGCTAAATGGGGTAGTGGCTATATCATCTTACTTCTACTGAAATTCTCATGTAACTTCATGCCTGGAATGGAAAGGATTTAACCGTTTTAGGTCTAGAGGGGTTTAAATGCCCTGAAATTCCAGAAAAGATTAACGGCCACAGGTCCGATACAAGTACATCATAGGAAAGCCATGTAATATTTCTGTACACTGCTGCACAGGCTAAAACTGTACTATGCTCTGGGCCTTTGCCCACTCAGTAAGAATGCAGACAGCACATAAGCTACCATTAGCCCATGTGTTATCCAATTCTCCAGCGGTTGGAGACGTGCCAGTGACAACACATGCTGCTTGCTTAACCATGTTTTAAAACAGAAATTAGATTAAAAAAAGAGAGAAAAAAGTAAAAAAGAAGGTATATTTTCCTTAAAGAAATCCAGCTTTTCAAAGACCATTCTTCAAAAAGTTTATCTGCTACTTGTAAGGAAGAATTTTACCAGAAGACTGACCAATTTTCTACATGTGGTCTCCTCATCTCCCTGCAGATGGTATACTTTTTTACTAGGATGCAAGGAACATGTTGACCCAGTCAGAAATTTGGAAAAAGGACAGCATCTAGTCGGGTAAACGTCTTATTTTCTACATAATCGGTTACACTCTAAACCACAGAGCACAGTAACAGCGCGCTCTTGACTTTTGGCAGCCAATTTACCAAGTGAGATCTACAATACAAAACACAAAAATGCAACAAATGGTAAAAGCTCTTTAAAATAAAGCGACAATTTTTTTTCCTCTCTTTTAAACACGCACCAGACTCCAAATCCCCAGTGAACTTGACAGCATGTGTTAGGCAACTTCTGGAGTTAGCAATAAACAAATCAGGTCAGCATCTGGCAGAATCTGCCAACACTTGTCTTTGGTGGCACTAAATTGATAATTATGGTGACCTGACACTAAGAAAGATGGTGCTTAATGTACATACAGATAAATAATTATCCCCACTGTATTTAATTTACAAACGTGCAAAAAGGACCAGTTCCCACCTTCAAAAGTGTCTCGACACTTAGGGTATTTTAACTGCTCTAATTACTGTTGAGAGCACATAATTAGAAGCACTGATCACACTGTCAACAGCTAGCCAGCTCCAGCATAGCACTAACTTACTAAGAAAAATATCAAAACGCCATCCAAATGCAAATCATGTCCTAACACAGAAAATGAACACAGAGAACATGATACACCTCACCACTGAGGGACAGGGGAAAATGTGCACAGGCAAATAAAGCTGCAGTAACAACCTGTGTGTGGAACAAAGTACACATGGATGGATGGATAAATAGATATAGATAATCGACAGATAGACAGATAGATAGATAGATAGATAGATAGATAGATAGATAGATAGAACTCAGATAGATAGATAGATAGAATACTCAGATAGATAGATAGATAGAATACTCGATAGATAGATAGATAGATAGATAGATAGATAGATAGATAGATAGATAGATAGATATAATACTAGATAGATAGATAGATAGATAGATAGATAGATAGATAGATAGATAGATAGATAATAGATATAATACATAGATAATACATAGATAGATAGATAGATAGATATAATACTCGATAGATAGATAGATAGATAGATAGATAGATAGATAGATAGATATAATACTCAACAACATAGATAGATGAATAGATAGACAGATAGATAGATATTTCTTAAATACAAAGATAGATAGATAGATAGATAGATAGATAGATAATAGATAGATAGATAGATAGATAGATAGCCATAGATATGAGACAGAGATGATAGATATAGATATTTCTTATAGATGCATAGATAGATGGATAGATAGGTGGAAAGCCCTGAAGCCCTTTAGACCTACATATACTAATCAATTATATGTAGGTAGACATATAGATGTCACAGATACCCATATAGATGACAGATAAATGAACACTTAATGATTGAATAATTCATGTAGTCAGACATAGAAATATCATGAGTAGATTCATGGACAATTAGCTAGTTAGATAGACACTGCCAGTCCAATAGATATACATTAAATATACTGATTAATGCCACATATAGATATTAGGAAATAAATCTAAATTAATGACATTATATATATATGTACATAGTTAATAGTGAAAGATATAATATATTTAAATTAGTGGAAAGATACATTGAAAGCTATAACTAGCTATGGACAAAGACATAGATTGCGTCATGATATAGACACGTATTCCCATACATAGATCTTAACATATATAAATCTATCATTGAACATAATGATTATCTTGTGACAAGCATCTAAGGCTAACCAAGCATCGATTCCTGTGTGAAAAAATAGCAAATAATCAATATTGGAACCGGTGTAAGGCTGACGAGGCTACGACTGTGTGGTCATGTTGCACAACTACCAGCAATACACACAGACCTGTATTTTCCATTCTTCGACAGATTTGTATCACATGTATCGCTTCACGTGATGGTGAAAGCTGAGGACATCTATAAGGTTCCTAAAATCGGAGCTTTTACTTGTATTCCAATGTCTTGGACAAATATAACTTTAGGTAGAGCTAAGCAGAAGAAGAAAGAAAAGAAGGCCTTGCATTTTCATCTTGCTTTCATCTTGGTCATTCATTCAACCATTCAGTGTCCTATTCAGCAGAGCTTTTCATTATGCAAAAAAATGCTAATCCTTTTCCGATGCTTTCACACTTGTATAAACCACCATTCCTTCAACAGAAAAGTAATTATATCAGTTTACCTTCCTGTCAAAAACAGGATTAATATTCTGATAGCAGAAATTTTTTTCTCATTTTTTTTGCAGTAGAAAGCTAAAGATTACTAGGTAAGGTATTAGTGAGAGCAATATTTTTTTTTCTTTCTTGAATATGAATGTATTAGCCAATGCAAGAGGATAAGAAAAAAAACCCACTTCTTCAGCTGCTGAGGGAAGTCTTTTCACTCACAGAACTGACCTTCCCTTTGCAGGGGCCTGGGCAGAATAAGCCTCATTCGGGTCTATTAATCAGAGACAAATTATGAAAGAATGTGGCTGGACTGGTTGACACTATCCTATCTTGGAAGACTCAGTAACAGCCTTGTAACAATGTCCTCTTCATGGGTAATGAACAGCCATGACAAATAGAGCAGAGCAACTATTTATTTGCATATGCAAATTCTCCCACAAGGGAAACATGTACAAACAAGTGTCATTGTGAGGTGGATTAGGCAAACAACGTTTTCTTCTTAGGGTGCTCTGCAACCCTAGAACATTAGTCAGCACAATTAAACCAGTCTCCATGACTACTAATGAAATTTTACCATGGTATGAGTTAAATTAGATAGCTAGTTATGTCTCATCCATCCAACTTGAAATCTATTATTACTGTGGGACAATGCAGCGATTGTGCTCGACTGATCCTTGGCAGCTCAACAAGCCTTGAAAGTTGACAATTTGCATATGTTAATATAATTAAGCACTAATTACATGAAACTTGTACATATTCAAAGCACTTTCCCCTCTGCGATTTTTTTTGCCTTTGAATGTTGGCCAAATCCTTAACCCTCTGAATGGTCTGGAGCAAGGAGCTCTGCCTTTGGGTGCAGCCCCAAGGCAAGACGCAGAAAGGCTCTTCCTCTGTAAACATTGAGCTCAACCTGGCCTCTCGTATTTCCATCAACACACTGGACGTCATCGATGTACCAACACTCAATGTATGGCTAAGCAGCCCACACTCACCTATACATAAACGGGTATATGACCGGATATGCGTCAGATAAAAAATATACATAGAAAACACCAAAACAACAACTCATTACGTCTCATGTGTCTATTTGGGCCTGTTCCATATGTTTTTTCAATGAGTAAATGCAACAAATATTTCCGTTGCATTGCCTCTGTGATATTAAACATGAGAAAACAAGAAAAGTGTAGAAAAAAAAAAAGAGCAAGCAGTAACTAATGATCTTAGCCTAAATATATGCAGAGGCAATTAAGCAATGTTAATTACTATGACAGCAGTTAATTGAATATAATTAGATATTTTAAGCCACTGAATAAAGCAGAGTTAAGATTAATTTTATTGAGATTAATTGTAAATAAGAATAGATTAACTGGGTGTTTTGACATGCATGGAAAGTGGCTCAGAAAATGAAGTAGAATAGCTCATGCAGAAGAAGAAGAGAAAATAAATTCCCATATTATTCCAATGTCACACCTCAGATTCATCCCCTGAATAAACACTACATTTCTAACCGAAATAGACAGGAATCTTTAATAAAAACAAACAGCTTGTTGAGATTAAAGCTCCTTTTGTCCTTTTTCATGGCAGTTCTTTTTACCAGACTAAATTAAGCGAGTCTGCAGTAGGGTTTTTTTCGGAAGGAACATTTCACCCTGAATGGAAAAAAATGTTCTATCACATATGAAATTCATGCAGCTGTGCGGAACCTAGTCCAGCTGGTTAAAGACTATAAAACCACAGCAACTGATAGGATACAGGCCTATAGTGTGTTTGTTTTTTTAAAATACATCTTTACTGAAAAAATAAATTTTTGAATTTTACCCATTAATAGAATTTTGGAATTATAGTGATACGAATAGTAAACAATTTTAAAAAAAAATATGAATCGCCTACAATATCTTCTTAAACAGGAGCTTGGTTTAGATTGTGGTATAGGCCTATCACTAGAAAATGACAAGAATGCAGTGTAAACATGGCTTACTACTCCCAGTTTAATGCTTCGGCCTGTCACTAGTGGCAAATCGATCAGTCCATTCAAGATATGATTATCTAACCTTCTTGCTGCTTTAATCCTTAGCAGAAACCCAGGGCCTCCATATTCTCGAAGCCGGGTGCAGGCATGTTTAGTACTATTTAATAAAATTAAGCAGACAGAGCAAGCCATGACTGCCGAATCCATCACAGCTAGTGAGGGTGCTGCAATTGATTTTGAAATAAATCAATAGGCGATTAACACAATATTTTTAAAGCCACAAAGTGAAGCTATAGTATGTAAACAAAGTATTACATTTCCAATATCAAGTCATTCCTTACTGTACGGGTTGTCCGTGCTTCTGCTCCTCATCGATAGGTCTCTTTTATTTTCCTGATCAAATTCCAAAATCTCGGCTACAACAAGTCATTCCGCAGCGTAAGATTTTAAATCATCCAACCTCTTCTAATAGACTTGAGACTTATTGAGGTAGAAACCATAAAAAATGAAGAAGGGAAATTTAATCCCTGAAATATTGATTTGCACATTAATATCATATAGGCAGAGGGCAATTTGGCTTCATGGAAATGACACATTGTCGACCCTTGGTGAAGTCAGAGCCAATTTAACTGCTGAACATGTCTGAATCTCAAGAGTTATTAAGGGCTTCCCTTCTTGCCTTTATGACATTTCTTCAGCCTACCAATGCAATCTTAAATGTATTATCTTTAAGAAATAATTGTAAAACCTCAGGGGTTTTCCTGTTAATGGAAGGGAGTCTAAACCACATAAGATTCTGAAATGCAACATTAAACCCTTGCAATCAACACAACCACCTCAATTCTCATCCATCCAGTACAGGATCTAATATTGTTATTAGAGATAATCAGATTTGATTGTGTAAATTTAGGCTCGTGGATTGAAGCAGTAAATTCTGCTATATTAATGGGATGTCACAAACACCCTCATCCTAAACTTGTTTCTACACTATCTGCATCTTCTAGAAAGCAACCTAATTGTGAAAAATGTTCTCCAAGATGCAGAAATGATATTGAGCTCCGGATCAGCTGAGGCCTTCTCTATCTCGAGCAATGCCTAATTGATAACTGCAATTTTAAGGCATAATTAACTAGGATGCTGCATAAGGCAACAGCAGGTAGAACTTCTGCCCTACAGATGGTCCACCTGACCTCTTCTTTGTTTCTTGGTCACAGATTTCATCTTTCGCATTTTTTGTGACTTTTGCCTGTTTACTTCTCGAAATATGTTCCTTCTAAAGAAGGCAACACAATCAGCGTATGTGCAATATTGGAACAATGCCAAGCACCCTGCTTTCACTAGGCTCAAATATGGTGCATTATTGGCCAATTTCCATATTAATAGGGCTAGATATAAAAATATGGAATAGGAGCTAACTATAAAACAAATGAAGATAATGGAGACCATTGTGCTTAGTCTAAGTGCTCAAAGAATTGACTATCCCTTTAGATACCTAAGCTTGCCTATGAGTGAAACCACAATCATATCAAAAATAAAAAACATCAATATTTTTATATCAGCACATACTTATGATTGCTATTACTATATCTATTGGTTTTGCTTAATCCACCGTGACCCTCAAGCTGTTGTCCAAGTATAAAGGAAAAATAATAATGAAGGGTAAATTTTACACATTCTCCATTCGTAAAGCTTTCCAAGTAACAGTTCTTCCTATACTTTGCAAAGAAAAAGAACTCCTACAATGGGGAAAAAAGCTGACCCAAAGCCCAATAGGTTCCTGTCAGAATCATCTGTAAACAGAAAGTAGAACAAGTGCTGATGGCATTGAGAGTGTTACATACCCAGGCTGTGTTTTTGCATTGCTCTCAATGGAAGCGATCGATGCCCATGTCACTGTCGTGTCCCAATCGCAGCCAAGTCTCTACCTCAATCTAAGCAGCAGCCCCACAGGCTGGGCTGCATATTTCACTGCCTCTGTTTCCACAATACCACAAATATTACATTCTCTGGGCTTTCAAGCAGCGATTGCTCACGAGGACCAAGCCAGTGAAAATCCACGAGAAGAGGAAAAAAATGCATAACCTTCATTGCCTTCCATCTACATGAGCCTTGATTAAAGCAGGAAAAAGGGTTAATAAAAAAAAAGAAAAATGGAATGGAGCAAAGGAAATGCAACTGTCAGACAACGGGATGACCAGACTTCCGTCACAGCAGCCTGTTTGGATAAATATTAGCCACCATCTTCAACGTGAAGTTGGCTTTGTTTTACTCTCATCAAGCCCCCCTCCCTTTTGTTACTGTATTTTTTAATTTTTTTTTTTCCTTTGGGCGAGCCGAGCTGATCATTTATCCTATTCATTTCAAAGAAATATGGAGAAATCTCTGACAGAGCCATAAGGGTTAAAAGGAATGAAAGAAACTGCTCTTGCCTGCCTTGCCTCGGCAGAAGCAGATAAACCTCCAGCACAACTCGCAGGTAACACAATAAGCTTGTCTGCTACTCTACCAACTTTCATCTGACTGCAAGCCTGGCTTCACAATCACATTAAGGTAGACTGAAATTTGAGAAAGACTACCGAGCAGACACACACAAAAAAAGAAAGGAGTAGATAATGGAAATATGGTTAAATTACTAATACATACAGAAGTCTTATCGTGGATCGTTGCATTTTGTTAGCGTGGGTTGTTGTGTGTAACATGGCATAGAGAGAAAGGATGCTTCGGTTACGAGAACTTAAGGGATATTTTTTATTTTCATCTGCCATTGTGAGAAGGCTGGGACTTGTATGTCAGCTTCATTGTGTGCACAGAGTCAGTGTGGCTGATAGCTGGAGTGGAGGGATGAGTTATGCTAGCCCCCTGAAGCACACAACCGGAGCAGGACAAGGAAGCTCTAGGAGACAGTCTAAAAAACCATCCCCCACGGCCATTCTTTGTCGGCCACCCCCAGCAAGGTCATCCAAACCTAGCAGACCGTATCACTAACATAAAGAAGAAAGCAGATCTGCATATTCTATTGTATGAAATAAAATAATTTAAAAAAAAAGAAATGACTAAGAGCGTCGTATAGAAATGACGACAAAAGACGATGTTAAGGGAAGTGTGCTTTTCGGCAATAATAACTTTTCTATGGCTAGCCACGTTAGCAGTAGCACTTCTGCAGCCTTAAAATGCCGAAAAATATTTAGACTTGAGAGTCCTCAGTGGTTGATACCTTTTAATGGCTAACTGAAAAGATGGTAACAAATTGCAAGCTTTCCAGACTACTCAGGTCTCTTCATCAGGCAGATCATTGCTCAAACCGAGAAGGAAGAGGTAGAGGAGAAAATCAAGCTTGAGAATTTTTATTTATCTTTACAGGGGAAATGCAGCTTCCAGACATCTTTGGCTGAGAGATGTGGGGCACTTTTTTTTTGACAGCCAAGCTTCTTGCTGTCTGACAGATTTTTTTTTCCCCCTTCCCTGCCGTTGAGATGTCTAATCCAAGTTGCAAAAGGAGTAAAACTGGAGGGGGGGAATATAGAGAAAATAAAAAAGAAAAAGAGAACGGACACCCAGCAGCAATCAGCACGGACTGCTCCCTGGTATGTCAGTTCGGAGGAAAGAAAAGGAAGGAAGGGGGAGTTAGCCGGGATCTGTGCAGATGGGGAATGTGTGTGTATGTGTGTGTGTGTGTGATGTGAGAGAAACAAAGTGAGCCTCTGAGCGAGCAGAGAGAGAGAGCGAAATATCAAAGATTGTGCAAGATCAGCCTGGAAAGATAATCAATACCCGACCTAAATTTAACACAAACTGCTCAATAAAAGTTAAAGAAAAAAAACTTACTTTCCATTTCCCCCTTGCAGTTTTCACTCGTTCTTCTTATATAGTCTGTGTGTGTGTGTGTGTGTCTCCAGCTTATTCAACACAGCTGATCCCATCCAATAAAAGGATAATGTTCATCAAGACGGAAAAAAAAAAAAATCAGAATAAAAAAAGGACAATCATACAAAAAAGGAATAATCCTGGAAGTTTTCGCAGGAGTGCAGATACGAGGAACAGAGCGGAGAGGGGGCTCTGCTTGTTGTTCTGGGTCCGCTGGGTGTGAAAGCATGTGCCATCCGCTGCCTCGCTGTTTGCTTGTGAAGGGCTTGGGAAAAGGAGGAAAGGAAATGAATGTCTTTATTCTGCTAATTATTATCGTTTTAGCCCTGTTTAAAAAAATGGCTGATTAAGTTGAGTGCGCATGTCTTTGTGTGTCTGTTCCTGATATGCACTCTGGGAATGAGAGAGAGCGAGCGAGAAAGAGAGAGAGAGGAGAGGAGAGAGAGAGGGGGAGGTGTAATTAGTGAGGTGATCAACAGTCTCCAGATTGCAAATGACGTGCAGCCCGGACTTAGAGCCGCTCGCTGGGGCTGCAGAAACCACAACAATAATCAGAAGCAGGATCACAGAGCAGACCATCCACTCCTGGCTGAAGACTTAATTACTAACACACACATGTATACAAACTATAGGGCTTGGGAGAATGAACAGAATCACAAAGATAATCACATACCAGAAGAATAAAAAAAAAACCTTCTCTTATATTTACCTTGCGAGGCATTTAAAAGGTAGGAGCATTTCGACGCCACTTACTTCATAGGTGCCCTAGAGTCACACATTTTCTAAGCAAAAAATCAAAATAGACAATTCCAAAAAAATTCCTAAAAGGGCTAATGATTTTTGGAGACTTTTTTTAATGAATTTTGAAAAAATGCCTAACAATATTATATCCTATATCATTCTAGATCATAATAAATCTGATCTGGACTGCCGTAATTCCACTGTCACTCTACCCGTCTTTACAATCGGACGATCTCCGGAGCATTATTTCGCGATGAATGAAAAAAATCGACATGAAGGAAATGTAATTTTCAGCAAATTTTTCCGTAAATATTTAGACTTTTTTTTTTTAATATACCATTGTTCGGGATCAGTACTATAAAGTATACATTCCCAAAGCTACCTGTCTAGATGCTATCATAGGCTATCATATATTCAGATTTGTCATTCAATGTTGAAAACGTACTCTACGCTTGGTGTCAATTACACATGCAGAGATATTTTACTTAATCACACGCTTTTGGGAACAGAAGTCCCGCAAAGCAAAAGTAAATACGAGTTGAGAGCAAAGGATGTTTACAATGTCAAAAGCCTAAGCAGGTGAACCATAACCTCATGCTGGAACTGATGTGCCTTTTAAGTCCAGGATTCCTGGGCTACACGTCAAAAAACTTGTCTTAGGCCTTAAGTACCAAGTCTGCCAAATGCCAGCGGAAAGGGTTAGCACCATTGATGCTCTCGGCTATTTCAGAGGAATAAAAAAAAAAAAATCATACAAGGCACAGACGAAAATTATGGCGAACTACGGGTCAGTAGTAAGAACGCTTTACTAGAAGACGGTTTTGGCAAGTCCCTTAAGTGATAACATTTGAAAGAGCCTAAGTTTGCAAATTAAAAAAAACTTGCCATGCTACACGGGTGCAGAATCCTACTTGGTAAGAGCAAAAAAACAAAAGGTAATGTGGTAAGATTTTTTTTTAGGAAAAATTCTATAAGCATAAGAAAAAGCAGAACCCGCGTAATGGTTCTACGAGACCAAATATGTACCTTATTAGCCCAGAAGACAAGAGACGAAACTGTACTGCGTAGCTGTAAAATCGCTCCTAATCTTCCCAAGTATATTTCTGTGAAAATCTCAAGTGGACTCTAGATTTCTCTTTATTATCTTTACACACACCTACACGCAACAATTACACAGCAATACAAGATGGGTGTGCATATATAATGCAGGCACCAAATAGGTGTGCGAGCATGTGGAAGTGGAGAGATACTGTATTGTAATTCGCCAATAAATAAATACATAAATCTTTATATATATATATGTAAGTAGCTATATATCTAGATTTATATAGATATACATATCTATATATATTTGCGTTTGCACATTTGTATGCGTATATAGAAGAGACAAAATATATATGTACATATGTATGTATGTAAGTATACATATATATACATCTATATAGACACACGTGTATGTAAATATATATACAGTATATATACAAATCAGTGGGCCATTCTAAAATAAACAAAATATACATCAAAACTGAGAATGGTTGACAAAGTGTTTGCATTTTTCTCATTGATTTTTTTAGGATTTCTATAACTTTTATATATATATAATATTTATTTACTTATCCATGACACCCCCAAAAATGCACGCTGGACATACAAAAGGATATATGAGCCCTGTCCTCCTTACTGTTGTGGATTTCTTTATATCTTTGTAAGTATGGTTTGAGTGTTACTGAATTACAGCTAAATGGACAAAAGAGAAGGCAGGGAATGTGAAGAGGTGAGTTCCCATTTTCATTCTTTCCCCTGTGAATGTTTACTGCCCCTCCTAACCCTTTTATTCTCTGCCCTCTCCCTCTCTCTCTCTCTCACTCTCTCTTCCTAAAAATAGTAGCTCTGGGGAGAAAAAAAAAAAAAAGATACTGCGGGAAGTTCAGTTAGAAGAAAATCAGGGATGGCCAGGGATCTAGGAAAAATCGAAGAAGGTTAAAGCGGAGAGAGAGAGCCAGGTTGGCAGATGTGAAGGGGACGATACGAAGAGTGCAAGAGAAAGGACAGAGAGGAGGCAGCAGCAACCCGGGAGAGGAGAAAGGAGGGGAGGGAAGGATGGATGAAAGCGAGCAAGGGACGAAGCAAGGAGGCAGGCAGCGTTAGGCAGATCCATTCAGGTTTGTTTTATTAACCTCTGTCATGGTTATTATTTATATCTTCTTTTACTTTGATTTCTCACTATTTTCCTTTTTATTTCTTTTCATTATTTCTATTTTTATGACTCTTCACTCTATAAATTGCCCAGGATCCATGATTCTGCATGTCCTTACTGTCCTTACCCCCCCTACTCCCCAGCTTCTTCCTTCCTCAATTTCCTAAGTTCATCAAGTTCATTCATTATTCCGCGAGCATTATTGTCTCAGGCGCTGTTCTAGCTGCAGTATGAGTTCTTAGTATATGCAACACCTCTTTCTTCTTCTTACTGTTCCTTCTTTCCTATGTGCAGATAATCTCTTGCATGCATCCTCTTTGTAGCTTGTGGTCTATTGAGAATAGTTGTTATGGGTTCTCTCCTATTCTTGAATTTACATTTATTTTCCCCCTTAAAAAAAAAAAAGTCATTTATTTCGCTAATCACCTCTGCGTTTTCACTCCCCTTTTCCTATGCTCCTCTTACTGTCATTCCCACCCTCTATCTTATGATCTTGCACAAATGCCTCACACGCAACCTCTGATCTCTCCTCTTATCGATATCCCATCCTAACAGTTAACATTTACATCAGTTTGAGGCGAAACCGTGCTACGAGGGCTATTTGATCAGCAAAGCAAACACATAGGGCTAACTGTATCTCTGAAATCTTTCAGTGTATTTTTTTTTTCTGCTGCTTCCAGCACTTTAGGGGTTAACCAATCAACATTCCTGGTATAACTAGCAAACTACTGCTCTTTTTATGGGACGTGTGGTCACTTGGCGATGAAAATAAATTAAAAAAAAAACAAAAAAACATTTATTTGTTCAGTAAATTGATCTCAACAAACAAGTAAAAGAGAAAAAAAAATCCATAGTAAGGACATGCTAAAACCTGTAATTACATAGCATCTCCCTTTTAATAGACGTCCCATCACTAATAACTGTCCAAATTCCCTCCCACCCCCCCACCAGCCCAAGGGAAAGCGAATCCATGTCTTTTGACAATGTTCACTAAGTCTATAGACCAGCTCAGTTTGAAACGAGGTATTACAAGATTTCAGTGTTAGAGACCCTTTGTCTGAGCTGGAGACACTTTCAGATCCTCAGCCCCCAATTCTATGGCTTTTCTTGTTGCCTCTCTTCCTCCCGGGGGCTATTTGACAGTGCAGCATGTTAACTAACCTTTTCCCAAATAAATAAATAATATCAAAATGTAATAATTAAAAAAACTCACAAATAAAACAGTCTTCCAGAGCCAAGAACTTTTTTTTGCTTCCTTATCAAACATCAATCCCAATGCAATTTGTCTCCCATTTGTTGAGATGATGTTGATATTTTTTTGGCAAGTCGGATAATTAATTCTAATTGCCTGCAACATACGCACATCGTTAGCACCCACTGACATGTACATATGTAAATGTGTTGTAAATACAGTTGCCCCCACTGTCAATTACCCTTTCTCCCTTTTAAAGTCACAGCTGATCCAAACTAAACAAACAATTAAGACAAAACTTATGGCCGGTGACAATCACTCACTTGGGTTCTTTATTCTGACTTCTGATTGGAAACAAAATAGTCTCAAGAGAAAGGAAACACTTGGCTAGAAAAATTTGGAAAAGTGAGAGCAGGTCCCTGAGAGCGTTTCATTTTAATTTTATTCTAAAAGTGCCAACAGAAAGCTCGTTCATCTGAGTAGGATGCTATCAACATGTAACTTTCATGCTACTTTTATCACCCACCGGAGCCTAGGGCAACATTCAGGGTGCAAAGGGCTAAGCAAAATAGAAAGAGGTTAAAAGAAAAGGAGGCAGCTTTTCCTAATCAAATAAGTGACAAAAAAAATCTAAATGCCTGTGAAAGATGTGATAGTGGGGAAATATCGAAAATGGGCAAAAAAAAAGAGAGCAAAGGTCGCCTAAAAGGAAGCAAGGAGAGCAGAATTATGAACAAAGGCACTGAGCACTAGACTAAAGAGGAAAGAAAAAAAAAAGATGACATGGAAAGGGAGAAGGGAAGGTGGAAAGAGCCAGGGCGCAGACAGGGTTATGGGTTCAGGAGCCCTCTGGGCTTTAAGAGGTCAAAGCTCTCTGACAGCAACCCCCCCATTCTAGGCATCCATCCAGTGTTTATAAACAAATCACATCACTGCAGTCGTAGAAGAAAAGCATCCTACTATCTCCAAAGCTCTCCTATGACCCTGACACCAAACCAGAAAAAAAAAAGAAATCATTGACCTCACTCCAAAAATGACACACTTCCTAAAGTCCTCCAAGAAGCAAACTCATAAGAAAAATAATGCACAAATATTTTGGAATATGTAGCGGACATAATTACTGTGAAGATATGAAATAGGTTGTCCCCAGTGATGTAAGTATAAAAATATGAAAAAAAGGATGTATATAAAAAGGGACAATTCCAAGATCTTTATAATGATACACCATTTCTTATGAAATTGCTTGAAAGAAACCACTAAATATGTTAGCTTGGGCAATTGAAAGCCTGCAGATGTATAACTATGCATGTACAAACAATACGTCATTAAACCCTAACATTTTTTTTTCAAATGTAACACAAGCCTTGATACCAAAAAATGTAACAAAGAAAACATTCAGAAAAAAAAATAAAAAAGCGCTAAAATAATGCCTAAAAAACAGCAGTACAGATTTAATTGCAGTAAAAAAGATACCACCAACTAAACAGATCAATAGAATCTACAAAGATACTGATCCATACAACATACGCCAGGAATCTTCAAAAATTTGCTTAAAATATAAAATCATTGCAATAATTGTATACAAATATTCATTCAAATCTTTTCTTCCAAGAAAAACTAAAAGATGAAAGGCAACTATACCTCAGGAGAAAAAAGCTCATCTTCTGTCCTTTGTCTATCAGCCTCCAGTTAAAGCATATGGAAAATGTTTTCAAAATGCTGAGATTTGGCACATTGTCATTGCAAAGAGAGGAGCGCAGTGATGCTGTTATAGAAAATGGGAAATAAATTCAGGATTGGGTGCTGCCTCCTTCAATGCGGATTTATCTAAGTTTAATTTAATATTCTGCAATCACTGTATGATCACATATAATTCACCTGGATCTTTAAGGGCTCCTCTTAAATGCGTTGACCAAGACAGAACAGCCCTTCGATAGATCAATCTGTTACTTTATTTGCATTATTTTTGTCATTTTTTTACCTTTATTAGCATTTTAAAAACTTGCAAGAAAAACAGGTCAGCATGTAAAAGACATACCATCATGCAGAGATCCTTAAAACCTGACATTACCCTAAAAATCCCAAATCACAACACCGTTGCTGTGACATCTAAACACCATAAAAAGGTTGGTTGTTAAACCCTAAATCTTTAATCAAATTATTGGCATTTCAATTGATTAGATAAACTAAAATCTATACCAGACTACAAGCCCTTTCAAATATTTATCTACCTCATTTTTAAACAAACCACCCCCAACCCCCAAAAATGATTATCAGAAGGCAAATGAGGCATTCTTAAGATATTGAATTACGATAATAAAATGATTTCCACCTGGAAAGGTCTAATAATATAATAACGACTATGATGATAGTAATTATAATAATGAATAATTCAACAACCCTTTGACACACATAAGAGAACATAGTTCAAAAGACAGTATTTTGAGGACATTTCAATACCTTTATTTTGGGGTGCAGGCGGGGCTTGGAAATCATAATTTTAATAAAGATCATTTTGGAGTAATTGAAAGGAATAGCTGTGACCTGCATCAGGGAGAGCCTGTGAAAAACAATGTTCTAACTAGGTTAAGAAGGAGCATATGTTGGAAATTAACCATTGATAAAAAAATACCTTTATAATATCTCTAGACAAGGCTTTATAATTTTCTGCGTGCTTTATCTCATCTTAAGCTCCAAATGTCTTTACTGATTTGCTGCTCTGAAGACTGTAACGAAATCTTCATCGCAATTATCAATTTTGGGTCCTTTTTTTGCTACATGCTACCATTTATTTAGCAGGGAGGAACCTACAAAGTGGTGAAATGCAGGCTGCATGCTTGTGGCATTTTGACTGCGAGAAGAGGAAGTGTTGCTGTAACGGGTATTATGTTTATTTGATAAAGAAAATCAATGGAAGTGGCTGTAAAGTAGTTAGTGAGGCGTGTGTTTGGGACTCGGGTTGAATAGTGACTCCGACGGGCTGGTCGATCAGCTATAAGAGCTTTGGAAATCTAACCTAACCCTCAGACCATGCTACTTCTTACTCACTGCAACACATGCTCCAATGTGTCTCTTCCCCTCCTGCTTCCTCCGTTAACCCTTTTTCCCTGTGACTTGTCATTCATTATTTCTCTGCTTCTTTTCAGTA
Source organism: Oophaga sylvatica (assembly GCA_033576555.1). Taxonomy (NCBI): domain Eukaryota; kingdom Metazoa; phylum Chordata; class Amphibia; order Anura; family Dendrobatidae; genus Oophaga; species Oophaga sylvatica. The sequence goes on along the minus strand of JARQOD010000006.1, from coordinate 378,437,026 downwards.
GCCAGATTCTCATTCCACATTCACATATAGATATTTTATGCCGAATATTATCAGCCTACGTGTTCTTAAATCATTTAGAGGAATTTTTTTTTTTTGCATTTTATTCTTTGAAAAAAAAATCATTTTTTAATTTTATTTCTACAGGAGTTTCGATATGATTTTTAAATTGGTATAAAATTAATAATGATAACGATCCTATGACTAATTCATCTACTTGACAAGCATTTTACTATCCTTGTTCTGTATTATTCTTTTGCAACCTAGGGACTAGGTTGTGTCTATCCAACGTATGGCTTACCAGGGTTTTCTGTCCATTCTTGCTTGGCTTCCCTATTGTCTGAAGGGATACCTCAATGCTCACATAGGATCAACAATACCTAGAGAATTGCTTACCTCTGCCTCAGACTCTCGGTGGCTTGTGCATGTGGTCAAAATTATAGCTTTTATTTTTGCAGTACAGATATTTTCATCTGTGAAAGGAAACCGACTGCTCACGTTTTTTTACCTCCTTTTTTTTCTACAACTAATGCATGTCCTTTGAAATATCTCTGTCATATTCATGATTTGTCACTATGCATTGTTTTCTTTCGCTTGATGTCTTGAGCTGCAGAAATATCTCACCCTAATAAATTTGTAACAACAGAAGAGTCCTATGCTATATTGTATTTTTTGATCTTTATTTTTTTTTTAGGATAAAAATAAAACAAAAATAACAAAAAAACATATATATGGCATCATTTGTTATTGAATTTTAACTTTTGCAGTGCCATGTTATTTCTATCTTGCCCTATACTACCTTAGTATCATTCATTATATTTATTTTGTATTTTAAGGATTTGGTTATTTATTTCATGTTTTTTTAGCTAGAATTATTTCATTATCATGCAGAAATGATAACGTAAAGTACGTATTTTCTTAACTTAGCATGCTCCACTTTATTTGTACATTTTTGACCCCCAAATCCCAGTTTTTTAAGATTTGATTTACATGGGCTTTTCATAAATCATCTTTCCATTCTGCAGCACAGGTTCAGAAACAGATGTACATATAAAAGCCACTGATATTGCTTTGTGCATTTGTGGAAAAAGAGGCGTCAGGAATAATAAATAGGACAGAAATAATTGTAAAATTCTACAATGTACTCTTTTATGGTCTCTTTGGCTTAATGTGACTATTAACCTGTTAATTACAAAAATACTAATTTTAAATAAAAACAACCATTATATCCAAAATGGTGCAAATGTGTATTTTGTCCACAACTCTTGGTGTATTTAATGGTAATAATAATAAACCGAAATACAATAATATCTATAGAAAGCCAATATGATGTATCAGATTTATTAGGACATTAACCTAGACTTATCTCTATTTTGTTGTAAGATTTTGGGTTTGGGCCTAGTTTTGAGGAGTGTTTTTTAATATTATCAGGTGTATAAAGGGTAAAGGTTTCATAGTACTTGCTCTAATGTTCTCATGTGCTATATAAAATACCCTCCATTCTCATTGCTTTTTGGTGTAGAGGTCAAAAACACATTTGTTTTTATTTCAATCCTTTATCATTGAAATACAATGCTTTTCACCTACAATAGACAGAGTCATCCAGCTATTTCATGCGAGAAGCTTAGAGTTGCGACAGTCAAATAATACAGAAGCAATAATGCCATTGCCTATCTCCTAGTTTTAGAAACTTTTCAGGACACATTGATGAATCTTAGTCCTAAAAACATGCATGTAGCCAGATAAAAATTGAATAAAGAATGTTAATATTATAGACTGACATGTATCCAACACTGTCAGGTGTTAAAGAATAGGAGTATGTCAACTCTTGGAAAAAAAATCGTATTTTTCCAAAAAAATCATTCGAGCCGTTGACGACTGCTAAACCCATTGCTTCTACGGCATTTGGAATATTGTTTATGTTGCTGATTCCTAACTTAAGCCCTAAGGCCAACTATTAGCATTATTTTTTGGAGAGCTTTACTACAGTTGTAAGCAATTGTGACATTTTTGTAACTTCTAACAAAACAAATTGAAATGGTTATGGTTGGTATAAAACTAGCACCAAAAGTGTATTAGTAAAAGAAAAATAAGCTCCAAAAGACTACATTAGCCCTGGTCAAACAATGTAGCGTTGTACGATTGACAAAACGAGTTCCATGTTTAATTGTATGGCTTATGGCTAGCAGTAGAAATGCCCTCTCTTCTGGAGTTATCATACATCTTCTCTACCACCTTCTACCAGCGCAATCACCGCAAATCAAAATTAAACTAATCCCTGCCATGTCTTGACAACTTGTAAAGATGATCTTCTTGCTTCTCTTAAATCCTGGTAATAAGAAAATCCTCAGCAGTTATCTCTTGAAAAGTTGTAAAAAAAAATGTTCCTTGAAGTTATTCTCTTAACCCTGCTTCAGCTAGATCTTCCTCACAGATGACTGGGTGTGTTCGGTCAGGTAGGACATGGGCTTGTCCAATTAAACCATTCAATTGTCTTTATCAGCTTGATTCTTGAGAAAAAAAAAGTCATGGGTGAGTTCAAAATACATCTAAGGCTTCAAATAACACTATTCTTTTAAAGTTACACATCTGTCCAACATCAGTGGTTAGAACTTTGCCTGATAATCCAGGCAAGGAACATTTATATTGCCGTCTTGTTCTTACCATTATGATGAAACTTCAAACTTACTGCCATGGGCCTGCAACCTCTAGTCATGATCAATACAGTGGAGAGAGTGACTCGCCTAGCACATCAAAGTGGAGCTATTGTAGAGAGGCACCAAGACAGAAGGATGAAGTGTTGAGGATTATAGTGCATGAAATCATTTTCCGGCTGCAGCTACCACTACATTAAGTGGTGTATTCAACAAGCCCCGTAAAAGCAAATTGCATAGTGATCAGACCAAAATTCCACTGACTTTGTGTGTGATATAGGATGAATGGAACAATAAGACTCTTCCATTTCATGAGTAAGTGCAGCACTTGTGCCAGTGACATCCTATTGAAATGTAAATACTTTTGGTACATATTGCACAATTGGAGACCAAAATGGCACAATTGAAGATGGAACAAAATAAAAAAGATACTTTATTGACAATACATTGCTTTTCACTCTTTCTTATGTTATGAATACAAACTTCCCTTTGATCGTGGGTCATGGCAACATATGAACCCTCTAAATATGCAATTATTGAGAAATGATGTATTGCTAAGGACATACAGCTCTTAACCCCTTCACCCCCAAGGGTGGTTTGCACGTTAATGACCGGGCCAATTTTTACAATTCTGACCACTGTCTCTTTATGAGGTTATAACTCTGGAACGCTTCAACGGATCTTCGCGATTCTGAGATTGTTTTCTCGTGACATATTGTACTTCACGTTAGAAGTAAAATTTCTTCGATATAACTTGCGTTTATTTTTGAAAAAAATGCAAATATGGCGAAAATTTTTAAAATTTTGCAATTTTCAAACTTTGAATTTTTATTCCCTTAAAACAGAGAAATATGTCACATAAAATAGTTAAGAAATAACATTTCCCACATGTCTACTTTACATCAGCACAATTTTGGAACCAAAATTTTTTTTGTTAGGAAGTTATAAGGGTTAAAAGTTGACCAGCGATTTCTCATTTTTACAACAAAATTTACAAAGCCATTTTTTTTAGGGACCACCTCTCATTTGAAGTCACTTTGAGGGTCTATATGGCAGAAAATACCCAAAAGTGACACCATTCTAAAAACTGCACCCCTCAAGGTACTCAAAACCACATTCAAGAAGATTATTAACCCTTCAGGTGCTTCACAGGAACTAAAGCAACGTGGAAGGAAAAAATGAATATTTAACTTTTTAGCCACAAAAATGATCTTTTACAAACTTTTTTTTATTTTCACAAGGGTAAAAGGAGAAAATGGACAAATAAGGTTGTTATGCAATTTCTCCTGAGTACGCCAATACCCAATATGTGGGGGAAAACCACTGTTTGGGCACACGGCAGAGCTCGTAAGGGAAGGAGCGCCGTTTGACTTTTTCAAACTAAAATTGGCTGGAATTGAGATTGGACGCCATGTCGTGTTTGGAGAGCCCCTGATGCGCCTAAACAGTGGAAACCCCCACAAGTGACACCATTTTGGAAACTAGACCCCCTAAGGTACTTATCTAGATCTGTTGTGAGCACTTTGAACTCCCAAGTGTTTCACAAAAGCTTATAATGCCTGGGTGTGAAAAAAAAAAAAAAAAATTTTCCACAAAAATGATTTTTTAGTCCCAAATTTTGAATTTTCCCAAGGAAATTGGACCCCAAAAGTTGTTGTCCAATTTGTCCTGAGTACGCTGATACCCCATATGTGGGGGGGAACTGTTTGGGTGCACGGCAGGGCTTGGAAAGGAAGTAGTAACGTTTTGGAATGCAGACGTTGATGGGGGTCATGTTCCGTTTGCAGTGCCCCAGATGAGCCTAAACAGTGGAAACCCCCCACAAGTGACCCCATTTTGGAAACTATACCCCCTAAGGAACTTATCTAGATCTTTGGTGAGCACTTTGAACCCCCAAGTGCTTCACACAAGTTTATAATGCCCGGGCATGAAAATAAAAAATCCTATTTTTTTCCCACAAAAATTATCTTTTAGTCACTAATTTTTTATTTTCTCAAGGGTAACAGGAGAAATTGGACCACATAAGTTGTTGTACAATTTGTCCTGAGTACGCTGATACCCCATATGTGGGTGGGAACCACTGTTTGGGCGCACGGCAGAGCTCGGAATGGAAGGAGCACCATTTGACTTTTTCCAACCAAAATTGGCTGGAATTGAGATTGGATGCCATGTTGCATTTGGAGAGCCCCTGATGTGCCTAAACAGTGGAAACCCCCCACAAATGACCCCATTTTGGAAACTAGACCCCCTAAGGAACTTTTCTAGATCTTTGGTGAGCAATTTGAACCCCCAAGTGCTTCACACAAGTTTATAACGTAGAGCCGTAAAATTTAAAAATCATATTTTTTCCACAAAAATGATCTTTTCACCCCAATTTTTATTTTTCCAAGGGTAACAAGACTCCAAAAGTTATTGTGCAATTTGTCCTGAGTGCGCTGATACCCCATATGTGGGGGTAAACCACTGTTTGGGTGCATGGCAGAGTTTGGAAGGGAAGGAGCGCCGTCTGACTTTTTCAACGCAGAATTGGCTGGACGCCATGTCGTGTTTGGAGAGCTCCTGATCTGCCTAAACAGTGGAAACCCCCATAAATGACGCCATTTTGGAAACTAGACCCCTCAAGGAACTTATCTAGATGTGTGGTGAGAACTTTTAACCCCCAGGTGTTTCACTAAAGTTTATAACGTACAGCCGTAAAATAAAAAATCTTTTTTTTTTTTACAAAAATGATTTTTTCGTCCCCAATATTTTATTTTCACAAGGGTAACAGAAGAAATTGGAACCCAAAAGTTGTTGTCCAATTTGTCCTGAGTACGCTGATACCCAATATGTGGGAGAAAACTACTGTATGGGCGCACGTCAGGGCTCGGAAGGGAAGTAGTGACGTTTTGGATTGCAGACTTTGATGGAATGGTCTGGGGGCGTCATGTCACATTTGGAGAGCCCCTGATGCACCTATACAGTGGAAACCCCCCACAAGTGACCCCATTTTGGCAAATAGACCCCACAAGGAACTTATCTAGATGTGTGGTGAGCACTTTGAACCCCGAAGTGCTTCACAGAAGTTTCTAAGGTACAGCCGTAAAAATAAAAAATCTTTTTTTTTTACAAAAATGATTTTTTTTGCCCCCAATATTTTATTTTCACAAGGGTAACAGGAGAAATTGGACCCCAAAAGTTGTTGTCCAATTTGTCCTGAGTACGCTGATACCCAATATGTGGGAGAAAACTACTGTATGGGCGCACGTCAGGGCTCGGAAGGGAAGTAGTGACGTTTTGGATTGCAGACTTTGATGGAATGGTCTGGGGGCGTCATGTCGCATTTGGAGAGCCCCTGATGCGCCTAAACAGTGGAAACCCCCCACAAGTGACCCCATTTTGGAAAATAGACCCCACAAGGAACTTGTCTAGATGTGTGGTGAGCACTTTGAACCCCGAAGTGCTTCACAGAAGTTTATAACGCACAGCCGTAAAAATAAAAAATCCTTTTTTTTTTTGCAAAAATGATTTTTTTGCCCCAATATTTTATTTTTACAAGGGTAACAGGAGAAATTGGACCCCAAAAGATGTTGTCCAATTTGTCCTGAGTACGCTGATATCCAATATGTGGGAGAAAACTACTGTATGGGTACACGTTGGGACTCGGAAGGGAAGTAGTGACGTTTTGGATTGCAGACTTTGATGGAATGGTCTGGGGGCGTCATGTCGCATTTGGAGAGCCCCTGATGCGCCTAAACAGTGGAAATCCCCAACAAGTGACCCCATTTTGGAAAATAGACCCCACAAGGAACTTATCTAGATGTGTGGTGAGCGCTATGAAGCCCCAAGTGCTTCACAGAAGTTTATAATGTACAGCCATAAAAACAAAAAAATATTTTTTTTTGTACAAAAAATGATATTTTCGCCCCCAGTTTTTTATTTTCCCAAGGGTAGCAGAAGAAATAGGACAAATTGCACAATAACTCTTGGGGTCCAGAGTACGCTGATACCCCATATGTGGGGATAAACTGTTTGGACGCATGGCAGAGCTGAGAAGTGAAGGAGCACCGTTTGACTTTTTCAACGCAGAATTGGCTGGAATTGAGATCAGACGCCATGTCACATTTGGAGAGCCCCTGATGTGCCTAAACAGCGGAAACCCCCCAATTCTAACTCCAACTCTAACCCCAACACACCCCTAACCCTAGTCCCAACCCTAACCACAAACCTAACCCTAACACACCCCTAATCCCAACCCTAACCCTAATCCTAACTTTAGCGCCAACCCTAACCCTAACTTTAGCCGCAACCCTAACCCTAACCCTAATGGGAAAATGGAAATAAATACTTTTTTTTAATTTTATTGATTTTTCCCTTACTAAGGGGTGATAAAGGGGGGTTTGATTTACTATTTATAGCGGGTTTTTATGATTGGCAGCTGTCACGCTAAAAGACGCTTTTTATTGCAAAAATAGTTTTTGCATCATCACATTTTGAGAGCTATAATTTTTGCATATTTTGGCCCACAGAGTCATGTGAGGTCTTATTTTTTGCGGGACGAGTTGACGTTTTTATTGGTACTATTTTCGAGCACGTGACGTTTTTTGATCGCTTTTTATTTCGATTTTTGGGAGGTTAGAATGAACAAAAATCAGCAATTCATGAATTTCTTTTGTGGGAGGCGTTTATACCGTTCCGCGTGTGGTAAAATTGATAAAGCAGTTTTATTTTTCGGGTCAGTACGATTATGGCGATACCTCATTTATATCATTTTTTCATGTTTTGGCGCTTTTATAGAATAAAAACAATTTTATATAAAAAATAATTATTTTTGCATCGCTTTATTCTGCGAGCTATAACTTTTTTATTTTTTCGCTGATGATGCTTTATGACAGCTCGTTTTTTGCGGGACAAGATGACGTTTTCAGCGGTACCATGTATTTTTATATCGGTCTTTTTGATCGCGTGTTATTCCACTTTTTGTTCGGCGGTATGATGATAAAGCATTGATTTTTTGCTTCGTTTTTTTTTTTTTTTTTTAAGGGGTTCACTAAAGGGGTTAACTAGTGGGACAATTTTATAGGGGGGGTCGTTACGGACGCGGCGATACCAAATATGTGTACTTTTATTGTTTTTTTTTTTTTATTTACAGGAAGAAGTGAATTTATTGGGGAATATTTTTTTTTTTTTTATTTATTTTGGATTTTTTTTTTACACATGTTTATTTTTACTTTTTTAACTTTTTTACTTTGTCCCAGGGTGGGACATCACAGTATTTTATCAGATCGCTGGTGTGGCAGTGTGCACAGCACTCTGTCACACCAGCGATCGCACAGGCATAGATGCAGGCTTCTCAGTGCCTGCTCTCGGCAGGCACTGAGGTAGCCGCCTCCCTCCAGGACCCCGGCGCCATCTTGGATCCGGGTCCTGGGAGGGAGGAAGCCCTCAGAACAGCGCGATCACATCGCGCTGCTCTGAGGGTCTCAGGGGGGCGCGCAGGGAGCCCCCACCCTGCGCGATCCTCCCCTGTGCCCCCAGTACAACCGCGATCATGTTTGATCGCGGTGTGCTAGGGGTTAATGTGCCGGGAGCGGTCGTGACCGCTCCTGACACACAGTCATGGGTGTCAGCTGTGATAATCAGCTGACACCCGGCGGCGATTAGCTGCGCTCCCCTCAGGAGCGCAGCTGATCGCCTATGACGTACTATCCCGTCCCCGGTCATACGGGCCCAGGTACCATGGACGGGATAGTACGTCCGATGGCAGTAAGGGTTAAACCAATGGGGCTACCTTAATTTTTTAATATTCTTTCTATCCATCCTCTGTCTATCACCAGTCACAGAACTGCTAGGAGACATATTCCATTTGATCTCATACCCAATACACAATAATGTAACTTAATTGAGAGATATGTTTAAGTGCAATTATCTCTGGAATTAAATCCCAGAAGGCTTTGTTCATACAATTAAGCTTTTCCATAGGCTTACATTACCTCATTTACAGAAAAGTATGCAGCCTCAGGTAACCTCTGAATACCAGCAATTATGACATTATGACCTGCTAAATCACAGTGCAGTAGGGTTTATACTATATAGAGACAAAGTTTGAAAAAATCCAAGTCAGATAAAACTACTATAAAGCAATAGCATCTTCTTTATCTCCAATACTTAGGCTTTGGATTTGGTGGAATTGCAATATTCTAATATCGTGTTATTACTATTTATTTTCATGTGTTTATCCATGATAAATATGAAGTCTTTATGGCATGAACGTGCAAGTGTGTGTCATTGAAAATAGTTCATTTTGCTGGAATATAGCCCTACAGCAAAGAAAAAAAATTGTTTAAAAACTACAGCCTCAACAATGCAGAGAGCAACCTGGCCATACATATATAAGATCAAAGTCAGTCACACCTGATCAGTAGGATCTTAAAGCAAGCTAATATATATTATGCCTCTAAGACTGTTCTTCAATTTAAAATTTTGGTCACATTTCATGAAAAATAAGATTGGGCACACTGGAGTTCTGGTTGTCCTATACTCTGGTGCCATAAGAGATGTCACTGGCAAGAGTCTACAGCATATGATCAGCTTAAGAGTGGCTGAAGAGATTAGCCTAAGGTTAGCCTCTCTCGAAAATTTCAGTAGAAAAACTTAAAAAACAAATAATAATCTAAAGGAAATTTGTTTGGCTTATGTTAAGGAAAAAAAAAGATTGGGCATGTTAAAAATTCAGCATGCCTGATCGTTTGTTCTCACAAGATATAAGCTGCTATGGAGTTTGATGGCAACGGTTTAGATTCAGAACACATACATACTAGGTAGAACCATGTATTCAGATGAATGAGGAGTAATGTAAGGTTCTTTGTACATGTTTCTTGAAACTCAGTTTTTCCGTCGGCCATTTTGCTTTCTGTCTTGCTGCAGCTATCTTGCCCTCAGTCAATATGGAGTTTCCAGCTTTCATGTTCCCGCCCTGATTCTCTCCCGCTTGCTTCTTAAGCAGCTTCAGCTGAGCAATCAGTGCTTCAGAATCAAGCCTGCAGTGAGCCTGTGACCTGACTCCTGGAAACCTTAGACTTTGTACTCCAGCTATTTCCTACTGAGGAACTTTGGAACACTTGTGGACTCTGGAAACCTGCTATTTGATAAATCCACGTTTGCATGGAATTACGGTAACAGAGAAGAGATCCTGAACCTGTTGTGGAGAGTTATTGCTGAGCTTAAGTTACTCTGGCCTGCTGTGTCTCCTGCTTCTGTACCTGCAAACTGTGTGACCCTTTTTGCCACTTGTATGAAGTAATACAAGTCCTTCTATATCAAACCTGTGTCTCATGTGTTTTCCTCGCACCCAAGCACAAGACGCTATATGAACTGTACACCATACGTTACAAGATTCTGAAGTCAAACGTTAGTGTCTGCTGGTCTGGGAAGGCTGTGTCTGCTGTGACTGTGGATATCAGATGTCCGGTTATACTTTCTGTGATGACAGTGGTTGTGACTTCTCACAACCATTCCAGGTGAGCACATTCCCTTAATTTTACTCTGCAGTGTTACCACAGGTAAACACTATTGTTTTTTTTTTTTTTCTCTTCTCCTTCCAGTACTCCTGTCTTAAAAGATCTGGAAGATGGAGGCTCACATAAAGGAGCTTTGCGGAGTGACTGATACAATCCTTGCAGATATACAGACTATAAAGACCCGTTTTGCAAACCTACAGGACCTCACTAATCACAATTTGCAAGTGTTTGGACAAACTACCCAGGATTTACGAGCCAGGATTGAGGTTCTAGAGGAACGAGTCCAGGCTCCTGCCATAACCCCGAGTTCTGGGATTCCCAAGTTACCCCCTGTTCATTTTGGCGGTGAACGTGAGAAATTCAGGGATTTATTAACCAATGCAGTCTTTTTTTTTCTGCACATGCTTCACAATTTCCCACTGAACGATCTAAAGTGCTTACTATAATCATGTTGCTTACCAACACGGCTTTGATGTGGGCAAACCCTCTGATTGAGACTGAGGATGAATGTTTGGATCATCTTGATGCTTTCATTTCAGACATGGGGCAGGTGTTTGATGACCCCAATCGAGGTGCAACAGCTGAAGCAGCCATGTTAACTTTGCGCCAAAGGTAAGCGCTCAGTAGCCGAATATGCCTTGGATTTCAGGAGATGGGCCCTCGATACCACTTGGGACAGTTCCGCCAAAAAATCTATTTTTCGAAAAGGGTTGTCTCCACTGATTAAGGATGAACTTGCTCGTGCCGACCCTCCCACTGCGTTAGGTGACTTTATTAACTACTGCATCCGTATTGATGCTCGTCTGACTGAACGCAGGCAAGAGAGATGGTTCGAAAGTAATTGCACTAACCTTTTCCTACCTTCCTCCCCAGCTAAGGAACCTTTGAGTAGGATCACACGGGAACCTGAACCTGAACCCATGCAGGTGGACTCTTTACAAAGACGGGTTAGTGATGCACGCAAAGAACATCGTTTAAAGGAAAATCTATGTTTCTGCTGTGGTAAGTCAGGGCACTTCATTATAAACTGCCCCAGCCATTCTCGTAAGACTACTGCAGCAGTCATTCACTGTGAGTGTTGCGAGAGGAGATCTGTCAGGTCCGAGCCTCAGGCTCCAGAGAGATCTGCAGCAACAGATATTGATTTCTCTGACTTAAACTCCGTCACTTCTGAGGACGATGACTGTGTAAACGCTGCAATTTTTCAAGTTTCCTCAGCGGTGTCCCAGCTGAGTTGTAAGAAAAACAATTCTCATTGCTTCCTTTCCATCAAACTCTGGTTGACTCAGTCTGGGTGTCTAGCTCTGCTATGATCGACTCAGGGGCAAGTGGAAATTTTATGGATATCTCCTTTGCTCTGAAACGGGGATACGTTCAGTGAAGAAGACTACTCCAGTACAGATGGAGACTGTGGATGGCTCCTTGCTGACCTCTGGACCAGTGGATCAGGAAACGGAGCCTTTGAGGGTCCTTATGGTAAAGATCATCAAGAGAAACTGTCCTTTATGCTTATCTCTTCTCCCCACTTTCCCATTATTCTAGGGCTACCATGGCTGCAGGCTCAGAACCCTACCATTAACTGGGAGACCAAGGAATTACACTTTCCAGAGAAACAGATGAGTCCAGAAGTTTCAGCTTGCTCTGTTCCTAAAGGAACCATGTCAGTCCCTGAACTACCAGCTGTATACCAGGACTATGTGGATTTATGTGACAAGAAGAACGCTGACCAGCTTCCCCCTCACCGTCCATATGATTGTCCAATTGAATTATTGCCTGGAGCAGAGATACCTTTTGGTAAGATCTACCCCCTGGCGGGGCCCGAGCTAAAGGCTTTAAAGGATTACATAGACGAAAATCTAGCCAAGGGCTTCATACGCCCCTCTTCATCTCCTGCAGGTGCACCCATCTTCTTTGTGAAGAAGAAAGATGGATCTCTGAGACCCTGCGTAGACTATAGGGAACTCAATAAGGTTACTATTAGAAACCGTTATCCATTGCCTTTAATCCCTGAGTTATTGGAGAGAGTGCGGCATGCCAAAATTTTCTCTAAACTGGATCTCCGTGGGGCCTATAACTTGGTCCTATTAGACCTGGGGATGAATGGAAGACTGCATTCAGGTCACGCTATGGACACTTTGAATATCTGGTTATGCCTTTTGGTCTGAGTACCGCCCCAGCCACTTTCCAACACTTGGTGAATGACATCTTCAGGGATCTCCTAGATACATTCGTGGTGATTTATCTGGATGATATTCTAATTTTTTCTAACTCCACAGAGGAACATCATGGACATGTGAGAATGGTCTTAGAACGTCTAAGACAAAACCATCTTTACATCAAACTTGAAAAGTGTGAATTCCATAGGACCGAAATTCAATTTCTGGGGTATGTACTGTCTACACAAGGGATTAGTATGGATGGAAGCAAGACCCAAGCCATCAAGGATTGGCCAATTCCTAGAAATGTGAAGGAGGTGCAGCGCTTCATCGGGTTTGCCAACTTCTATAGACGTTTCATTAGGAATTTCTCTGAGGTAGTGTCACCTATCACCCAACTTACCCGGAAAGAGTCTAGGTTCTCCTGGACCCCCCAAGCCCAGGAAGCATTTTCCCGTCTAAAGGATAAATTTACCACCGCACCTATCTTAGTACATCCCAACCCCGAACTTGCCTTCATAATAGAGGTGGATGCTTCAGACTGTGCCGTTGGAGCTATACTCTCTCAGAGAACAGGTGAGAAGAATGTCTTGCATCCCTGTGCCTTCTTTTCCCAGCAGTTGTCTTCGGCTGAGAGGAACTACGATGTGGGCAATAGAGAGTTGTTGGCCATTATTGCCGCCTTCAAAGAATGGAGACACCTTCTTCAGGGAGCTGCACAGCAAATAGTCGTCCTGACAGACCATCGTAACCTTGAATTTATCAGGTCGGCTAAGTGCCTGACTCCTCGCCAGGCTCGCTGGAATCTTTTCCTAAACCAATTTAATTTTGTAATTTCTTATAGGCCAGGATCGCGCAATGGAAAGGCTGATGCACTCTCTAGGATTCATTCAGCAGAGACCCGTCCACTTACTCCTCCTAAGACTACTCTTCCTGACTCTAGATTCCTGGGAGTGATTCATAATCAAGACCTACTTAAGGACATCAAGGAAGCATACCATGCGGATTCCTTGTTGGCACAACCCCTAAGGGACGTAAGTCTTGTCTTTAAAAATGGTGTGTGGATTCAGGGACAACGTCTGTATATACCTGAAACAGTCAGATTGAGAGTATTGCAACTCATCCACGATTCCAAGATAGCTGGGCATAGAGGAATTCTAAAGACACAGGAATTTCTTTCTCGTTTCTTTTGGTGGCCCACTTACAGGAAAGATGTTTTAAACTATGTCACTTCATGTGAAGTCTGTGCAAGGTGCAAAACACCTCGCTCCTCACCAACTGGTCTGTTGCAACCCCTTCCCACCCCGTCCCGCCCGTGGGGATCCATTTCTATGGACTTCATTGTGGAGTTACCAACCTCTCAAGGGAAGAACACCATTCTAGTGGTGGTTGATCGTTTAACAAAGGCAGCTCATTTTATCCCTTGTGTCGGCTTACCCACTGCAAAACAGACATCAGATTTGATGATTAAGAATGTGTTTCGCTTACATGGAGTACCGGATGAGGTCATTTCGGATCGAGGGGTGCAATTCACTTCAAGGTTTTGGCAAAATTTCTGTGCCGCATTGGACATTAAAGTAAACCTTTCTTCTGCTTTTCATCCCCAGACTAATGGACAGACAGAACGAACCAATCAGACCCTGGAGCAGTATCTCCGCTGCTTTATCTGCCACCTACAGGATGATTGGGTGGATCTACTTCCACTGGCTGAGTTCTCTTATAACAACTCTCAGAGCGCCTCCACTAAGCAGTCTCCTTTTTACTCCAATTTAGGTTATCATCCTAACATTCTTCCTCGATTTCCCATAGAAACGCCCTTGCCAGCAGTGGCTGAAAGAATCACGTCTTTACAAAAGAATATGGATCTTTAAAGGAAAATCTGGAATTGGCTCAGGAAAGGTACAAGAAAGCAGCAGATAAATTTCGTAAACCTGCACCAGCTTTCAAGGTAGGAGACTTGGTCTGGCTGTCAACCAGAAATCTTAAGTTAAGGATTCCATCGTCTAAGTTGGGACATAAGTACATTGGACCCTATAAAATCAGTAAAATTATAAGTGCCGTTGCTTGTCGTCTTCAACTGCCCAGAACTATGAGAATCCACCCTGTCTTTCATGTATCCCTACTAAAGGCTGCAACACCCAATACGTTTCCTGGACGTTCTTCTCCTTGCCCTGACCCAGTGCTAGTCGATGGTCAGGAAGAATTTGTGGTGGAAAGGATTCTAGATTCCAGGTTGTACAGAAATCAGTTACAATATTTGATTAAATGGCAGGGCTACCCAGTGGAGGACAACTCATGGGAACCAGTCAATAACGTTAATGCTCCTCGCTTGCTCCGCCAGTTTCATCAGAGGTACCCAGACAAGCCTGGTCTGAGGTCATCCGGAGGTTGTCCCTAAGGGGGGAGTAATGTAAGGTTCTTTGTACATGTTTCTTGAAACTCAGTTTTTCCGTCGGCCATTTTGCTTTCTGTCTTGCTGCAGCTATCTTGCCCCCAGTCAATATGGAGTTTCCAGCTTTCATGTTCCCGCCCTGATTCTCTCCCTCTTGCTTCTTAAGCAGCCTCAGCTGAGCAATCAGTGCTTCAGAATCAAGCCTGCAGTTAGCCTGTGACCTGACTCCTGGAAACCTTAGACTTTGTACTCCAGCTATTTCCTACTGAGGAACTTTGGAACACTTGTGGACTCTGGAAACCTGCTATTTGATAAATCCACGTTTGCATGGAATTACGGTAACAGAGAAGAGATCCTGAACCTGTTGTGGAGAGTTATTGCTGAGCTTAAGTTACTCTGGCCTGCTGTGTCTCCTGCTTCTGTACCTGCAAACTGTGTGACCCTTTTTGCCACTTGTATGAAGTAATACAAGTCCTTCTATATCAAACCTGTGTCTCATGTGTTTTCCTCGCACCCAAGCACAAGACGCTATATGAACTGTACACCATACATTACAAGTTATGAATTGAAGTTACCCATTGCATGTTCCGCCAATAGATAATAAATATGTATGGCCAGTAAGTTTACCAAGTTCTTTTGCAAAGATCAGAAAAAACATCTAAATATTACATATGGCCTGTAAACTTTTATGGGAAAAAAATGAATATTATGTGTACAAATCACTGACACAAGGTCTCATGTAAAACTGTCAGTGTCTAAGAGGCAAACTGGCCACTGCAACGACTGAAGCACGTGAGCACTGCAAGTTGCCAGCCACTCAATGCCATTTATTACAATGAAACACCAGCGTCATCAGATGTAATGCAAAAGTTCCTGATTTCTTTCATAAATATAATCAGAATGAGAAGGTTCATTCTACAAGAACATTGAGTTTACAATTAGGGATGAGAGGACCCGTGGAAGTTCAGATTCTGGTACCCTACCCAAACTTTTTTCCAAAGTTAGTTTTCGGTACCAAAACTTTATTTGAACTTGAACCAGAACCCGAACTCCTTTAAAAACAATGAGGACCCAATCTTTTCAGCTGTAAAATTCTCTCTCTCTTTCCGGACTTCCCCGGAACTCTGAACATTGCAACTGATTTCCGGTAAAAGTCTGTGTTCGGCGTTTACCGGTTTGAACCCTGAACTTCTAAGTGTCGGTCGGCTTATCTGTATAACCAATAAATAATACTTCTTTCCTTAGCTACGCCTACTTCCACATGGGTCCTGCGTACCTATCTTCAACATTAGGTACGCAGGGACATGCGTTGTATGCGGATGCGTCCGCATGCGGCGTTTTGAAGTGCCCTCCGAACGCAACATGTTGCATTTTCTTGCATTCGGTGGGCACTGTCAAAACGCTGCACGCAGACACTTCCGCATACAACGCATGTCCCTGCGTACTCAATGTTAAAGATAGGCATGCAGGATGCATGCAGAAGTAGGCAGAGCCATGCGGAAGTAGGCAGAGCTTTAAGGAAAGAAGCCCGCAGCACCACGCTGTGGACTCAAACTCTAATGTGAACCTAGCCTTACTCATGTATCAGTGGTGGACAACTTTTTATAAATATAAGGAGACAGAGCTGAATAGAGGAGGGACCAAGAAGTAGCCTTAACCAATGAGGTGACAGGAGATAGATTCCAGACTATCTCAGACGACTCCCTGTAATCCCTGTAGCCTAGCTGCGCTGGTAGATCACTCCTCCTCCAGAAGACTTTCTTCACATATGCTATTTTTCAGCAATATTACATGCTTTTAAAAACACAGCATGATTTTTATTCACCTTTTTAACAGCAAAAAACATTATCCCAAAAATGCCACAAAATTGAAATGTTTGTATGTATGTAGACAAAGCATTAATATTTCACCACTTCAAAGCGTCACTGATAAGTGATGAGACAAAATAAAGACGAGTGCAAAGAATGGAAAAAAAAAGGGAAAGGTGTATGTCATCCCTTTATACCAGGGGTCTCAAACTCGGCAGAGTAAAGGGGCCGCACATAAAAAAAAATTTAAGCTGGCGGGCCGTATTCCATTCAAACTTAATACAGTACAAAATTATTGTTAAATAATTGTTTATTTGAACTACTATAACAATTCTCTCCCTCCGGACCTCCCTCTCTCTCTGTGGCCGTTCAAATAAGTTGTCAGCTGCGATGTACAGCTTACCGTATATACTCGTGTATATAAGCCGACCCGAGTATAAGCCGACCCCCCTAATTTTGCCACAAAAAAACTGGGAAAACTTATTGACTTGCGTATAAGCCTCAGGAGGAAAATGCAGCAGCTACTAAATTTAAAAAAAAAAAAGAGATACAAATAAATTAAAATTAATTGAGACATCAGTAGGTTGAGGCTAAGTGCACACGTTCAGGAATGTGTGAAGAATTTTCCTGAGCAAAACCGGACTTTTTTCGCGGTAAAAACGCACAGATTTTGCGCGTTTTGGTGCATTTTTTTGCGTGGATTTTGCGCGTTTTTTCCGCGATTTTTCCCTGAACTTTCTAGGTCAATAATATAGCGGGAAAAATGCTAGAATTCCGCGAAATTAATGAACATGTTGCTTTTTTCCCGCAGAAAAAAACGCACCATGTGCACAAAAATTGCGGAATTCATTCTAAATAATAGAATGCTTCATTCATGCGTTTTTTACGTGTTTTTTTTGCCACGAAAAAACACGAAAAAAAACGCAAATAATCCTGAACGTGTGCACTTAGCCTAAATGTTTTTGAATATCCATATTGAATCAGGAGCCCCATATAATGCTCCATACAGTTCATGATGGGCCCCATAAGTGTGCCATACAAAATACGCCCCATATAATGCTGCACAAAGGTTAATAATGGCCCCATAAGATGCTCCATTGAATAATATGACCCATATGCTGCTCCATAAAGGTTATGGCCCCATAAAATGCTCCATAGATTATCCCCCATAAGATGCTCCATAGGTTATGCCCCATAAGATGCCCCATATATTTTATGCCCCCATAAGATGCTCCATATATTTTATGCCCCCATAAGATGCTCCATATATTTTATGCCCCCATAAGATGCTCCATATATTTATGCCCTCATAAGATGCTCCATATATTTTATGCCCCATAAGATGCTCCATATATTTTATGCCCCATATGCTGCTGCTGCAAATAAAAAAAAAAAATGACATACTCACCTCTTGTCGCTGGGAGCCAGGTGCCGGTGTCCTGAGCAGACGGGGACACCGGCGCGCTATGGGGGACAGGTGCCGGTGTCATCATTGGTTCATTCACCTGTCCCCGGTCCACTGCTGCGCTCCGCTCCATCATCAGGCTCCTCTGTCAGTGACTGTTCAGGCAGAAGGCGCGGCGCGCACTAACTACGTCATCGCCCCCTCTGACCTGAACATCACAGCCAGAGGACACAGAGGAGAGAGCGACGCACAGTGGTGGACCGGGGACAGGTGAATATAGCATATACTTAACCTCTCCTGGTGTGTCTCTGCAGCCCCCTGCTTCTCCCACGGTCTCCGGCAGCTATTCTTCCTTCAGCGGTCACGTGGTACCGCTCATTAAAGTCATGAATATGCACATATTCATGACTTTAATGAGCGGTACCTCGTGACCGCTGAAGGAAGGAGCCTGAGATCGTGGGAGAAGCAGGGGGGCTGCAGAGACTAGCCAGGGGGGTGAGCATTATCTGACACCCACGAGCCCCCTCCCCTGCCGACCCCCTGACATGTGGTGCATCTCAGGCCGCAAATGCCTGCCTCAGGGGCCGCATGCAGCCCGCGGGCCGCATGTTTGAGACCCCTGCTTTATACCTTTCCAGCCTCATGATCCATTCCAGAACTGTTGGCAATGCTTTGACACAAAAATAAACATCTATGTTAATAATTAAGTGTATAAAGCTGGGAAAATTTAGTTTGTTTTATGTATTTTTTTAAAAGGCCAAAAAGTAAGACATACATAAAAAAAGACCACACAAATAATAAAAAATTATTCTGCTATTACCTTTGCCAAAAAAAATATTGTTGACGTATTGCACAAACTAAATGACAATTTTACGCAGCTTGGCATAAGGGTGGTTGACAGAAACGGTGGTCTTTTTAGGCAGACTTCAGGATGTTCAAGACATGAATTTTTTAGTTTTTTCATGTGATAATTAATCTTGTGATCTTTACATTGTGTTCATAGATTATGCAGGGGAATCAGGCATAATGTGTTCCTAAATGTTTAAAATTATGTGTGATCGAAAAACAAACAGAAAGCTATGTGATGTGCCACTGCTTCCTGTCGTGAACTTCATTGCTAGACAAATTACACTTTTATTTGGAGTGAATGTATGAACTTTTGACTATAATCTAAAGGTCAATTTCCTTGAGAAAGTCAAGAAATTAAATAATTATCAGTGATTTATTGTTTGACACTTTTAAACTTTCTTTTGTTTTTAAAGAATCATATAATTATGTCTTCTCATGACTGTTGCTCTGTGAAAAAAATATTCTTATATGTCTGAACACTTATTTGCAGCGTCAACG
This sequence comes from Oophaga sylvatica, assembly GCA_033576555.1. NCBI lineage: Eukaryota > Metazoa > Chordata > Amphibia > Anura > Dendrobatidae > Oophaga > Oophaga sylvatica. The sequence goes on along the minus strand of JARQOD010000006.1, from coordinate 378,417,768 downwards.
ATGATAGCTACTTCTACAGGGTGTCCCTAAAGTCTGGACACATAGGGATTCTAATTAACTATAATTTTAATTAATGTATTTTAACTATATTAGAATTTTGGAAAGCGCATCAAGCTTTGCATCGCAAATAATGGAAATTATATAGAAGAAGTTATTTAATATTCCAATTGAATAAAATGTTTTTAATAGATTTCATTTCTTGAAATATGTATTTTTGCCCATGTGTACAGACTTTAGGGACACCCTGTTCAATGACTGTTGAATGCAATCAAAAGTGGTCATATAAAAAAAGCTAAGTGGAAAGCGGACCCTGACCAGTTCAAGACCCTCGTTCCTAACCACACCCAAACATGCGCTGTAGTTTAGCTATTCGAATAAATTTGGCATTTGATATGTGCTTTGTAATTTTTATGTCATTTTCATACTCTCAATGTCGGTGTTGGGCAATGTTGGTGGGAAAATGAAGAAAATTTGTCTGTTTTTCATTTTTTTTTAAAAACCAAAATGGACCTCATTTTAAAATGTTTGCCCTTTCCGTAACAATCTCTTTTATTTATTGTACACATTTTTTTCCGAAGGGGTGAAAAAGTTACAGCAGTTCATTTTTTTATCTGTTTTATCGTTTTTTTTCTTCCTGCCTTTTATTCAATTTATTTTTTGTTTATTTCACATATTATGCTTCTCCATAAGGTAATAAACATTCAACATTTAAATACTTGTTTTACTTGATTTTCTATGTATCTGGCGCTGGTATAGCAGTCCCAATAATAGTGGAAATTCAGTCTACTGGCTGCATAGCAGAGCGGACAGGGTCTCCTAGTTCCCAACAGCCTCTGCTCCCTTCCTACACCCAAGGAGCACATGACCCCTGGGTTGGGAGGAGGAACTGCCATTACCATTTCCTATTACTGTATACATAGCACTTGCTTAGCCCTATTTATACAGCAATCGGTAAGGCAGAGACGGTATCAAACCATCTCTGCCTTCTCTATGGGGCTAGCTGTGTCTGACAGATCCCTCAGCAGCACAATCACATCCAGCTGCTCTATTATGCATTGATGTTTTAGAATTTATTGCAGAGCTCAACGAGGACCACCCAGATGTTTAAAATCTGTGGGTAATCCGGAAGTAGTTAAGGATGAAAAAAATGGCAGTAAAAATGGCAATATACTGATTTTAGATGGAATGAATGGACAATTAAGGCAATATTAAGACGTGTTGGATTTTTTTGTATCTCTGGAGTCATTCGGATGTAAATAGAGAACAAAACTGACCATCACGGCTCCATTCAATGGCTGTTCCCAGCTCATGCGGCTCAGCTCATATTTATTTTAATATTGACTCCCTGGTGGCAGTAATATTGTTATAGAGAATAGTGATGTGACTGTTCAGCATTGGTTTTGTATTCTCTGAATTACATGAGCATCTCTGGATTGCTTTACTGGAATAATTGGAACTATATTATATGCAGTTTTTCATTGCCATAACATTTGTAGAAATTTTCTGTAGCTGGTTCATTGATATTAGTTTTATGATAAAGGGAACTATTGATTTTTGGTGATTTTGGTGTCTTTCATGGCTGCTAGGGAGCGCACCAAGGTTTTTACCTCATTTGACCTGAATCAGCTTCTGAATAGAATGGATATTAGGGGTCGAGTTCCCGCTTCTGCACAAGGGGAATCTCGAACCATCCCCACTGCGGTCTCCCATCCATCTCCAGCCGCAGTGGACTCTGCTCAGCAGAGACGTTGGTCCCAGCATCTCACCCAGTCTAATACTGTGCATAGGATTACTGCTACCTCTCCAGGTTCTGCTTTTGTAGCCAGTACTGGTCAGCGGAGAGCAGACGTCTTTGGGACTAAGTCCTGCATTTCCCCTTCTGAGCATGCCCAGGGTAACATCTCTCATTGGAGATCAGAGGTCACATGCTCAGGTACTGCAACAACTCCTATTGGTCCGCCAGGAAGGTCCTGAAACTGCTGAGGTTCTGAAACAGTTTCTCATAGGTCCTTTTCTGGAAGGTCTTGTAGTTGCTGCTATAAAAGGGTTGCATGGCCGCACGGCCATGCGCTAGTATCAATTGTGTTATGTGCTTTGCGCCAGTGTGATCATGCACGCATGCGGTTAGGGCTCGGCTGAAATAAGCCCCTAGAATACCGGCACCTCCGGTGAGGAGTTTTGTATGCACGTGTTCAGGGCTTGGCTGAAATAGCCTCTAGAATACCGGCTACTCCGGTGAGGAGCTGCTTGTTTGCGTTGCTGACTGCATGACCACGGACTGCTATCCACACAGCAGTTATCTGTGTACCCCTATGGTGTTAACAGGACACAGTCTCTATGTCTGTGTCTTTACCTCAGCGACTCTGTGGTGTAACTGAGTTCGCTCATACCGCCATATAGTGCCACAACTCCTATGTATGCGACTCTGTGAAGTAACAGAGCTCGCTCATATCGCCATATCCTGTCTTCTTACTAGTAGAAGGCTCTGCCTGCACTGTGTACCCCGGGCTGCGAATGCATCTATTATTTATATTTATTTGGTGCGTTCCGCAGTCCTTAACATAATACTAGCGCCAGGGTCTGCTTAGCAAAATGGCAGACGACCAGCATCTACAGCGGAACATCCAGCAGCTGGAGGGTAGGTTGGCGGCTCTTGAGCGCAGAACCTCCGCTGTGGATGTTACCGCAGTCGCTGTTCATGCTGCTTGCATGGCTGCAGCAAGTTTGTCCACTGCCACCTCTGCCCCTACATTATCCCACCTCCCACTTCCAGACAAGTTTGCTGGTGACAGCAAGCAATGTCGGGGATTCGTGAGTCAGTGCTCTATACAGCTCGAGCTTCTGGCTGCACGTTTCCCCATGGATCGGGCACAAGTGGGTTTTGTAATATCTCTCCTATTGGTCGGGCAGAGCGTTGGAGTGGGCCACACCGCTGTGGGAGTGCAACGACTGTGTGGTGCGGAGTGCTTCTCATTTTTTAGAGGCTCTAAAAGAGTTCTTTCTAGGACCTCAGGTCACCCATGATACGGCGCTCCAACTGCTGGCAAGTTCACAGGGTTTGTCCTTGGTCAGCTATTTTGCTGTCCAATTTCAGACTCTGGCCTTGTAGTTAGACTGGCCAGATAAAGTCCTCATTCCAGTGTTTTGGAGAGGACTGGCGGGCCATGTGAAAGACGCCTTGGCTACCAGGGAGATTCCCACCACACTGGAGAAGCTTATCACCATATCTACCCGCATCAAACTCCGTTTTCATGAGCGGAGGTTGGAGCGGTCCCAGTGTAGGCAGAGGTTCCGGCTGGCCCACACCTTCGCCAGACCTCTAGAATCCTTCAGTCAGGAGTCTGACTCCCATGAGGCCATGGAGGTTTCTCGAGCGGGACCTAAGTCCCGGGCCGCTCGAGTACCCATAGTTTGTAACATCTGCCAGCAGTTAGGTCATTATGCCAACAAATGTCCACAGCGGTCGGGAAACGGTCGCGCCTAGTAACCCTGGGAGGAGGTTCACTAGGCACCGCTGCATCTTCTACCAAGTTGTCCTTCAAAGGGACAATTACTTTAGGTCCATCCACTCTCACCGTCGAGCTTTGTGTGGATTCTGGAGCCGAGGGGAATTTCATGTCCTCTGCCTTTGCTCTCCGCCACGCTATACCTCAGGTGATGCTCGCCAAACCGGTGACTGTGCGAGTAGTGAATGGATCGACTCTGCCCTCACAAATCACCCACCAGACTATCCCTCTCACTTTATCTATGTCCCCTTCCCATCAGGAGAGTATTTCCTTTCTTGTCCTTCCCGAGGGAATAGACGAGGTTTTGCTGGGAATACCTTGGCTCCATCACCACTCTCCCAATATTGAGTGGTCCTCTGGGAGGATACTGGGTTGGGGTGCTTCATGTGGAGGCAGGTGTGTCAGGGAGTGCGTTCAGGTCACCACCACAGAGATACCTGCAGACCTTACTTCTCTTCCCCAGTGTTATTGGTCATACGCAGACGTTTTCTCCAAGAAGGTGGCGGAGACTCTTCTGCCTCATCGCCCCTACGACTGTCCTATTGATCTCTTTCCTGGAGCGGAACCTCCTCGGGGAAGTGTCTAACCCCTCTCTCTTCCGGAAACGGAGGCCATGTCCCAGTATATTCAGGAGAATCTGGCAAGAGGGTTCATTAGGAACTCGGTGTCACCAGCAGGGGCGGGGTTCTTCTTCGTACAGAAGTACGGAGAGTTACGTCCGTGTATTGACTACAGGGGCCTTAACGCCATCACCGTCAAGAATAAGTACCCATTGCCCCTAATCTCTGAGCTCATTGATAGGCTCCGGGGAGCAAAGGTATTTACTAAGCTAGATCTAAGTGGTGCCTATAACCTGATTCGCATCCGTGAAGAGGACGAGTGGAAGACAGGTTTTAATACCAGGGATGGGCATTATGAATACCTGGTGATGCCCTTCGGGCTCTGTAATGCTCCCGCTGTTTTCCAAGACTTTGTCAATGACATCTTCCGGGATATGCTCTCCACCTCTGTAGTAGTCTATCTGGATGATATTCTGATCTTTTCACCAGATATAGACTCTCACCGGAGGGATGTCAACAAAGTCTTCGACCTCTTCCAGGCAAACTCCCTCTATGCCAAGCTGGTGAAATGCATGTTTGAGCAGGAGTCTTTACCTTTCCTGGGCTATATCATCTCTGCCCAGTGATTGGCTATGGATCCTGCCAAACTACAGGCTGTAATGGACTGGCAAGAACCCCATTATCTTAAAAGCGGTGCAGCGCTTTCTGGGGTTCATTAATTATTATCGCCAGTTCATTCCCCATTTCTCGACTTTAGTAGCTCCCTTGGTAGCCCTCACCAAGAAGGGAGCAAATCCCAAGTTGTGGTCTGAGGAGGTCTCCAAGGCGTTCTCTTCCATCAAGTCGCATTTTGCCAGTGCTCCCATATTACATCGCCCCGATGTTGATAAGCCATTTATTTTAGAGGTGGACGCCTCTTCTGTTGGTGCTGGAGCAGTCCTTTATCAAAAGGATGCTCAAGGTCGGAAGCATCACTGCTTCTTCTTTTCTAAAACCTTTACACCAGCAGAGAGGAATTATTCCATCAGGGACAGGGTTTTGCTGGCTATGAAGTTGGCCTTCTCTGAGTGGAGACATCTTCTGGAGGGGGCTCATTTTCCCTTCCAAGTCTTCACTGACCACAAAAACTTGGTATATCTGCAAACGGCTCAGCGGCTAAATTCTCTGCCAGGCCAGATGGCCCCTATTCTTCTCTCGGTTCCACTTCACCCTCCATTTTCTCTCCTGTGAGAAGAATATTCGGGCCGACGCTCTCTCTCACTCCCTAGTGTCATCAGAGGAGGATGAGGAGCCTCGGCTTATTGTCCCTGAAGAGAGCCTGAGAACGGTAGCCCCGGTTTCGCTAGAGTCTGTGCCTCCGGGCAAGACTTTTGTGCCCACCAATTTGCGACCGGAGGTACTCTCTTGGGCACACTCGTCCAGGGTGGGTGGACACTTTGGGGCAAAGATGACAACTGAGTTATAGGCGAGGACATACTGGTGGCCACATATGGTCCGTGACGTCAGGGAATATGTTCAGGCGTGTGTCTCCTGCGCAAGGAACAAGTCTCCTCTACAACGGCCAGCTGGGTTACTTTTCCCTTTGCCGGTGGCAGACAGGCCCTGGGAGATGGTTGGGATGGACTTTGTGGTGGGCTTACCCAAGTCTCGGGGTTGCACCATCATTTGGGTGATCACCGACCACCTCTCCAAAATGGTTAATTTGGTGCCACTACCACGGTTGCCTTCTGCATGAGCCTTGGCAGCATTATTTATTAGACACATCTTCCATCTACACGGTATGCCAGACAAGATTGTCAGCGATCGAGGTCCCCAATTTGCGTCTCGGTTCTGGAGAGAGCTGTGTCGTCTACTCTGCATTGAGTTAAACCTCTCCTCTGCATATCATCCCGAGACAAATAGGTTGGTAGCGAGGGCCAACCAGACAGTGGTCACGTACTTGTGACATTTTGTCTCTGCCATGCAGGATGACTGGGCATCCTTGCTCCCGTGGGCAGAGTTAGCGCTAAACAATGCTGTGGCTGACTCACACCGGACAGACCCCATTCCTCTTAAATTACGGCCAGCATCTGCAGGTACCGGTGCCCATGCCCGTGGCTTCCGCCGACTCTAGGGTGCCAGATTGGGCTGTGGAGGCATGGAACATTTGGGACTGCACCTACGATGCTATTCAGGCTTCCAAGGAGAGGATAAGGTCTTCTGCCAATGCCCATCGGCGTCCCACTCCGACATTTGCTCCTGGCGACCTAGTGTGGCTCTCTGCCCAAACATCAGGCTGCGAGTGGAGTCCACTAAGTTGGCACCCCGCTATTTGGGTCCCTTCAAGGTCCTCGAGCAGGTGAACCCAGTGGTTTCCGTTTAGCCTTTCCGCCTCGCCTTGGTATCTCCGACACCTTCCATGTGTCCCTCCTAAAACTGTGGTCATCTCCCGGTTGCCTGAGTCATCTGCCGGGACAACGGGTTCGTCTACGGATGATCACGAGGTGAACGCTATTGTAGGGTGCAAGGTGGTAAGGGGCAAAAAAATTTTTCGGGTGGATTGCAGGGGTTATGGGCCTGAGGATAGGTCCTGGGAGCCTGCCGAGCATTTTCATGCTCTGCAGCTCATCGCTGCCTTTGAACATAGCGAGGCCCAAAGAAGGGGGGCCCTAGGAGGGGGGTAATGTTAGGGGTCGAGTTCCCGGTTCTGCACAAGGGGAATCTCGAACCATCCTCGCTGCAGTCTCCCATCCGTCTCCGGCCGCAGTGGACTCTGCTCAGCAGAGATGTCAGTCCCAGCGTCTCGCCCAGTCTAATACTGTGCAGAGGATTACTGCTGCTTCTCCAGGTTCTGCTTTTGTAGCCAGTACTGGTCAGCGGAGAGCAGACGTCTTTGGGACTAAGTCCTGCGTTTCCCCTTCTGAGCATGCCCAGGGTAACATCTCTCATTGGAGATCAGGGGTCACATGCTCAGGTACTGCAGCAACTCCTATTGGTCCGACAGGAATGTCCTGAAACTGCTGAGGTTCTGAAACAGTTTCTCATAGGTCCTTTTTTGGAAGGTCTTGTAGTTGCTGCTATAAAAGGGTTGCATGGCCGCACGGCTAGTATCAATTGTGTTATGTGCTTTGCGCCAGTGTGAGGAGTTTTGTATGCAAGTGTTCAGGGCTTGACTGAAATAGCCTCTAGAATACCGGCTACTCCAGTGAGGAGCTACTTGTTTGCGTTGCTGACTGCGTGACCACAGACTGCTATCCACACAGCCGTTATCTGTGTACCCCTGTGGTGTTAACAGGACACAGTCTCTATCTCTGCGTCTTTACCTCAGCGACTCTGTGGTGTAACTGAGTTCGCTCATACTGCCATATAGTGCCACAACGCCAATGTCTGCGACTCTGTGAAGTAACAGAGCTTGCTCATATCGCCATATCCTGTCATCTTACTAGCAGCAGGCTCTGCCTGCACGGTGGACCCCGGGCTGCGAACGCATCTATTATTTATATTTATTTGGTGCGTTCCGCAGTCCTTAACAATGGAAACCTGAAGAACTTTCTAATAAGATTTACTTTCAGGACCTGTAAAATTTACAACCTTCTAAATGTAATTTTTGCATTGTATGGAATTCAGTAGAAGCTTAGGGGTTTCTTGTTTTGGGATCTCTGCCAAATTGGAAGTGTATTGTCCACGTGTTGAAAAGCAGGGGCAAGGCAAATCCAAACAGTGTTGTGTCAGGTTGTCTTTAAGGTCCTGAAACTGCAACCCTAGGGTTTAATTTCTCCGTCTTTGTTGTCAACACAAGAAATGATCTAAAACTGGTTAAGATGCCTTCTACCAAACGGCACCATAGCCCTAATGTGAAAGTCTTGTCTGCTGAAATAAACCATAATGTAATAATAGAACGCTTAAATCGGTGAACAATTAGATGGGTTTATTATTTTCACAGACAATGACAAGTTGTATTGTGTCTGGTTCTTACAGATATTCCTAGAAAAGTCAAATAGATCATACTTTTCACCTTAGATTTCTATTTTGGCCCCAGGATTAATGTTAAAGACTAACTGTTGTTTATTTCATAAAACAATTATACACATAAAAATAAGAAACTTTGTATTATATCTTATTAGAGAACTTTGCTTTGTTTCTCCTCCTGAGCTTATCTTTCATTGACAATATTTTCAATTCAAATCTGTCTTCAGTAATACAGACTTTCCCATTTTTGAGATAGGAGATGACAGTTGGTGCCCGTAAAATTCTATGGAGAGAAGACAGGGGAGGAGGGAGGAGCTAGAGGCAGACACAGACATTCTGCTGCAAGTTCTCCTGAAACTGAGATTCAGTATTCACTGAATTCAGAAGTTACCACTAAGTAAAAGATCAGTCAACGAGGAGAAGTTATATTACAAAAGTTTCTTATTTTCATATGTACTATTGAATTATGATTAAATAATAAATACCTCCATTCCTGACCAGCCATATTTTTAGGTTTTTTCATTTTTTAACGAGCTTTACATTTTTTTCTCATTTGGATATTCAAATAATTTTTGCATTTTTTTTTTCATAATACATGTGGTTTCATGTTTAATTTTTAATTATTTTATTAACCCCTTTCTCATTCTCTTGTTTTTGTCGATGTAAGGTGGGAAAATAAATTAAATACGTGTGTGTCCACAAAGGAACACTAAAATAGTGTGGGTGGGGCTAGTAACAACAATTTAAATTAGCAGTGATACTTTTTATTGTTTTTTTTTACCTTTTTATTTATTTTTCACATATTGTGCCCCCCAATAAGGTCATAAAAGGTATTTTGGGGAAATTTCACATTTATCTACTTTTTCTAAAATCTGATTTTCCTATTACTGGGTACTGTACAATTGTCCCAGTTACAGCAACTCCTGCTCCTTCTCTGCACCCAGTGATCACATAACTATTGGGTCAGGAGGTGGAAGCACCATTAATGCATCTAATACTGTATACACAGCACTTGTCTGCTGCTTTTTATACAGCGATTTGTATATTCCACAGGTGCCTTCTCTATGGGGAACTTGACTGTGTCCGGCAGCTGACTCCCTGCTCCCATTCATTTAGAAGAACACTTCTGATTTCGCACACTGATTTTGGATGAGAGCCTGATTCATAAAATCTATTCTGGTTTGCCCCCAAAGTTTAGAAAAGTGTTAAGGTTAGTGCGGCCAGTCATGTTTTTTTCACACCAAACTCACTTAGCCATGTCTTATGGACCGTATTTTGTACACTTGGGCAAAGTCATTCTGGAAAGAAAAATTGTTCTCTCTAAACTGTCAACATAGAAATGGTGCATACAGTTGTTCAAATTGTCTGAGTACGCTTAAGAATTAAGTCTTGGCAAGTACCTGAAAAATAAAACCACATAGCATTATCCCTTCTACACCAAACTTTACAGGTACCACAATGTTGTCAGTCATATAACTTTCTCCTGGCATTCGCTAAACCCAGACTTATCCATCAGACTGCCGGATAAGTGTGATTGTCACTCCACACTACTCCATTCAATGCTTGGTATTGTGCTTAGTGATGTAAGGCTTTCAAGCTGTTTCTCGGCCATGGAGACTCATGCATTGTAAAAGTCGCAGAGTCAAGGTGTAACATTCTGACCCCAGGCATCAGTGAAACGGCTTCCCATGGATGTCTGTGCCATGATTTGACTTGCATCTCTCACTCAGTTCATATACTGTATGGTGGTACAGGAACCCCGATTTATGCAGTACCCAGGGAAAATCTCAGGCCACTTTGTTAACATAAAACTTCTTTACTGTTGGACCTAGTATAACATATGTACAGTTGGTAGCAGGTACAAGGCTTGGTTTTCACTTCATCATCTGTTTTACACAGAACCACAGACTTATCAACTGCACGTGGTGGCATAGAGCTTGCAAAGTATTTGTCAATTACACAGCAGAAATAGCTTGAACTCTTCATCTCTGTGTTGTATTCCTACTTATCTAGCTATAGCCCACTTCTACCATAGTACCCTTGCCCCAGCCTGGAAAGTTCAGCTTTTCTTCACTATAACTCCTAGGTCTGGCTTACAAGTTGCCTTTTCAACCCCACTAGCTCTAGTTGGCTTGGGCCCACAACGCACAGCTCTATTTCTGACTTCTGCCCATACTTTCTACAACTGACTCCATCATGTTATTATTATTATTATTATTGTTTATTTCTATAGCACCATTGATTCCATGGTGCTGTACATGAGAAGGGGTTACATACAAATTACAGGTATCACTTACAGTAAACAAACTAACAATGACAGACTGATACAGAGGGGAGAGGACCCTGCCCTTTCGGGCTTCTATTCTACAGGATTGTGAGGCAGGAGACAGTAGGTCGGGGGGTTGCAGCAGTTCCGGTGTTGGTTGAGGCAATATCTCCGGTAGTGGTGAGGAGGTAGCAGGGTCATTGCAGGCTGTAGGCTTTCCTGAAGAGGTGAGTTTTCAGGTTCCGTCTGAAGGATCCGAATGTGTTTGATAGTCGAACGTGTTGGGGCAAAGAATTCCAGAGGATGGGGGATATTCGGGAGAAGTCTTGGAGGCGGTTGGCTGAGGAGCGAATAAGTGTGGAGGAGAGAAGGATGTCTTGGGAGGATCGGAGATTACGTGAGGGAAGATATCGGGAGATTAGTTCAGAGATATAAGGAGGAGACAGATTATAGATGGCCTTGTAGGTCAGTATTAGTAATTTGAACTGGATACGCTGAGGGAATGGGAGCCAGTGAAGAGATTTGCAGAGGGGAGAAGCGGAGGAGTAGCGAGGAGAGAGGTGAATTAGTCGTGCAGCAGAGTTAAGGATGGACTGGAGAGGTGCGAGGGTGTTAGCAGGGAGGCCAGAGAAAAGGGTGTTGCAGTAGTCGAGGCGGGAGATGATGAGGGCGTGCACAATCATTTTAGTAGATTGAGGGTTGAGGAAAGGACGGATTCTTGAAATATTTTTGAGCTGAAGGCGACAGGAGGTAGAAAGAGCTTGGATGTGCGGTTTGAAGGACAGGGCAGAGTCAAGGGTTACTCCGAGGCAGCGGACTTCTGGTACGGGGGAAAGCGTGATGTCGTTAATTGTGATAGATAGGTCAGGTAAGGAAGATCTGTGGGATGGGGGAAAGATTATGAGTTCAGATTTGTCCACATTGAGTTTGAGGAAGCGGGAGGAGAAGAAGGAGGATATGGCTGATAAACACTCCGGGATTCTGGATAGCAGAGAGGTGATGTCTGGGCCAGAGAGGTAGATCTGAGTGTCATCAGCGTAAAGGTGGTACTGGAATCCGTGGGACTTTATGAGTTGCCCCAGGCCAAGTGTATAGATTGAGAAGAGTAGGGGTCCTAGAACAGATCCTTGGGGACTCCAACGGAGAGAGGGTGGGACGAGGAGGTAATGTGTGAGTGGGAGACGCTGAATGTGCGGTTGGAAAGGTATGAGGAGATCCAGGATAGGGCGAGGTCTTTGACGCCAAAGGAGGAAAGAATCTGTAGTAGAAGGCAGTGGTCAACTGTGTCAAAAGCAGAGGACAGGTCAAGAAGCAGGAGTATAGAGTATTGTCTGTTCGCTTTGGCTGTAAGTAGGTCATTAGTAATTTTGGTCAGGGCTGTCTCAGTGGAGTGATGGGGGCGGAAACCAGATTGTAGAGTGTCAAAGAGCAAGTTAGAAGAGAAGTGGTAGGAAAGCTCAATGTGGACATGCAGCTCCAGGAGTTTGGAAGTGAATGGGAGCAGCGATATTGGGCGATAGCTGGACATAGCGGTTGGGTCGAGGGTTGGCTTTTTAAGAATAGGCGTGATTGTGGCATGCTTGAAAGCAGAAGGGAAGGTACCGGAAGTTAGTGATAGGTTGAAGAGGTGGGTTAGGGATGGGATAATAGTGGTGGTGAGGTTGGGGAGGAGGTGGGTTGGGATGGGGTCAAGTGCACAGGTTGTGAGGTGCGATTTGGAGAGAAGACAATTAAGCTCCCCTTCAGTTATGTTGGAGAGGGAGGTTATGGGTTGGGGCATTGGTCTGGTATACAAAGTGGTTGAGGTGGTTGAACAATGAAGACTTGCCTTGTTTGGTCGATCTTATTTTTGAAGTGTGTGGCAAAGTCCTCAGCAGAGATGAGAGAGGTAGGAGGGGGCAGTGGTGGGCGGAGGAGGGAGTTAAAAGTTTTGAATAACTGTTTGGGGTTGTAGGATAGGGAAGATATGAGGGTTGTGAAGTAGGCCTGTTTAGCAGAGGTGAGGGCAGATTTGAAAGAGAGTGTTGCTTTTTGAATGCAGTGAAGTCGTCTTGCGAATTTGTTTTTTTCCAACGCCGCTCTGTAATCCTGGACACTTTCCGGAGCTTTTTAGTGGTGTTATTGTGCCAAGGTTGTCTGTTGGTACGTCGCACTCTGCCATGAACGAGAGGGGCGACCGTGTCAATAGCCGATGTGAGAGTGGCATTGTAGAAAGCAGTGGCACTGTCTGTATCGTGGAGTGAGGATATTGATGCCAGTGAAAGAATAGAGTCAGAGAGTGTGTGGATGTCTAGGTGTGCAAGGTGTCTGCGGGGGTGCACGTGTTGCTGGACATGGGTGACAGGAGAGGAGGACAGAGATGAGAAAGTGAGTAGATGGTGGTCGGATAGAGGGAGAGGGGAGGTGGTGAAGTTAGATAGAGAGCAGAGGCGGGTGAAGACCAAGTCTAATGTATGACCATCCGTGTGGGTGGCTGAGGAGGACCACTGAGTAAGTCCAAAGGATGAAGTAAGGGACAGAAGTTTGGAGGCTGCTGACTGAAGGGTATCAGTGGGGATGTTGAAGTCACCCATGATGATGGTGGGGATGTCAGTGGAGAGAAAGTAAAGAAGCCAGGTAGTGAATTGGTCGATGAAGGCAGCGGTCGGGCCTGGAGGTCGGTATATGACGGCCACTTGGAGGTTGGAGGGAGAGTAGATGCGGACAGAGTGGACTTCAAAGGAAGGGAGGATTAGGGAGAGAAGAGGTGGGATTGGGTTAAAGTTGCAGTTAGAGGAAAGGAGAACACCCACTCCTCCACCATGTCTGTTTCCAAGGCGAGGAGTGTGGGTGAATTGGAGGCCACCGTAACACAGCGCAGCAGGGGAGGCGGTGTCAGAGGGTGTCAGCCATGTTTCTGTGAGGGCGAGGATAGCAAGATTGCGAGAGAGAAAGAGGTCATGAATCACATGAAGCTTATTGCAGATGGAGCGGGCATTCCAGAGTGCTCCAGAGAGAGGGAGCAGGGGGTGGGTGTTAATGGCACAGGTTTTACGTTGGAAAGATTGCGGTAGTTCCTATTAAATAGGGAGCGGTAGGAAGGAGTACTAATGGTGGGTATGAACTGTGGAGGTCCAGGATTGGGAGATATGTCACCAGCAGTGAGGAGGATCAGAGAAAGGGAGAGCAGGTGGGAGAAGAAGAGAGGGAAGCTTGTTTTGTGTTTTATTAGGACAGATTTGAGGTTGAGGAGCAGGTCAGCAGAGGAGGACAGGTGGGGAGGAAGGAGGGAAGGGGAGATGATTATTTGATTAGAGGGTGCTGGGGTTTGGGGATAGCGAAGGAGAGGGAGGATTAACGGAGCAAACACTGTGAAGGCATATGTAAACATGGTGAAAGAGTGAGATGGGTAAATAGAAAAGCCAGGTACAAGTAATTGGAAGTCCTTACTCAGCAGACATACCCAAAAGAGACATAGTGTGGGGTCCTGACTCCTGCCGTGACTAACTGCCGTTGAAATAACTGCAGCTTAACTGTACTTTTGCTGTAGTGGTACTTCTGCTGCAGGGAGATGACGCGTGCCCCCCTTAGGCTGCTACTGAATATATAGGACTGAGTAGAGGATCAGGTGGGAGGAGTTGTGGTAGCTGCTTTGGGATAAATTAGCAGCTGCCCAGCACACCAGGGGAGGATAGACAATCAAAGGCACAGGGCCTGGCTGCATCCATATGCTGGTACCACCTTGCACCTGATAGCATCTCTACTGGCCCCAGCATGGCTATACAGCAGTAAGTATTGAATACAATGCAACAAATTAATTTAGCAAACATTCAGCAGGCACATTTAAAGGGAAAGGTTGCACAGTAGTAAAAGTCAGATCCCAGCAAGCAGAGGTTGTAGAGATTGTACCATTTAAAAGGGAAAGGTTGCACAGTAGTAAAAGTCAGATCCCAGCAAGCAGAGGTTGTAGAGATTGTACCATTTAAAAGGGAAAGGTTGCACAGTAGTAAAAGTCAGATCCCAGCAAGCAGAGGTTGTAGAGATTGTACCATTTAAAGGGAAAGGTTGCACAGTAGTAAAAGTCAGATCCAGCAAGCAGAGGTTGCAGAGATTGTACCATTTAAAAGGGAAAGGTTGCACAGTAGTAAAAGTCAGATCCCAGCAAGCAGAGGTTGTAGAGATTGTACCATTTAAAAGAGACAGGTTGCACAGTAGTAAAAGTCAGATCCCAGCAAGCAGAGGTTGTAGAGATTGTACCATTTAAAAGGGAAAGGTTCACATAGTAAAAGTCAGATCCCAGCAAGCAGAGGTTGTAGAGATTGTACCATTTAAAAGGGAAAGGTTGCACAGTAGTAAAAGTCAGATCCCAGCAAGCAGAGGTTGTAGAGATTGTACCATTTAAAAGGGAAAGGTGCACAGTAGTAAAAGTCAGATCCCAGCAAGCAAAGGGTTGTAGAGATTGTACCATTTAAAAGGGAAAGGTTGCACAGTAGTAAAAGTCAGATCCCAGCAAGCAGAGGTTGTAGAGATTGTACCATTTAAAAGGAAAGGTTGCACAGTATAAAAGTCGAATCCCAGCAAGTAAAAGGTTGTAGAGATTGTACCATTTAAAGGGAAAGGTTGCACAGTAGTAAAAGTCAGATCCCAGCAAGCA
>JARQOD010000006.1:378342380-378402755 GCA_033576555.1 Oophaga sylvatica | reverse complement strand
TAGGGGCTTTTAATTACCTCCCCAATCCTATTCGAGACTGCCGTATAGAGTGGAATCACCCGTTTTTGGGCAGGCTTTGCATAATGTTGCCATTTTTTAGCCTGCAAACTTGAGATTTTAAAAAATCCTAATGTTTGGGTATTTGGTTTGTGCAGATGTACGAAAATGGCGGAAAGCCAGCAGACATTTAGCTGGATTTCAAGGCTTGTGAGCGGGTTTAAAACCAATAAACTATTAAACTCCTCTCTCCTTGGCCTTCCCCATACCTGCCTTGCCCCTTCAAGTCTTGTCCCTCTCTTCTGATCTTTCCCAAGCATCATGTTGACACCAGTGTGAGTGCCTTGTTAGCGGTTGTACTGGAAGACCAGGTCGAAACAAGGAATAGGTCAAAGTGGAGAAATCGGAGGACCAAGCCAGGAGCTTCTCAGATAGGACAGGCATGAGCAGAGCCTAAGAGAGATGAGTATAATAGTTTATTGATTTTTTTAACTCATTCAATGCAGCTTTAATAAACACGCTGCCTAAATTCAACCAATCTACAAGAATCAACTTGACTTTTTATTCTAGGTAGCCAATGAAATAATCATATACAGACAATATTTTTTATGAGCACATTGGAAAGTCACAGATCATTACATTATGATTATAAGTGATACATATCTACACTCCATAATTCTGATATGAAGACATCAGATGCATTCTGTAAAATTATGATCCTAAGGCCGGGGTCACACTTGCGAGTGCAATGCGAGAAACTCGCCTCAATACCCGGCACTGCCGCCGGCACTGAGACCGGAGCATTCAGCTGCATAGAAATACAATCCGCTCCTCAGTGCCGGCGGCAGTGCCGGGTATTGAGGCGAGACACTTGCGCGAGTTTCTTGCATTGCTATCACAAGTGTGACCCTGGCCTTACACTTAATCTATAAAATTTCTTCAGCTTCAAAAAATCACGGACGTCCTATTTTTTTTTTTGCAGACAGGGAAATAAACTGCCCTATTTTTTCGGAATGTCTTGGAATTTCCGGACGGTTGGCAACCTTGGCGACAGCCAAATTTCAGTAGATTCACTCAATTAAATCCCCAATTCTTCTGTAGCCATTATTTTATGGCAAAGCTTGTATAAGATAGTATAGACTGATAATACGGTATTGTATATGAACGTTTTGTCACATTCATGAAACAAGCGACATCAATGATCTCATACCTATGTGAAGTTATTAATCCTGCACAGAGGTCATGATGCTGGCAATTATGAAAAAAATACTTATGTCATCTCATCAGTAGAAATTCCAACAAATCAAAATATTTGGGAGAATCCGTGAAGAAGATAATTTTAACACATCCACTCTTTTCTAGTGTCAATTCTAGGCATACGACTGTCACTACATGATACTGTTTAATCACAACACATGTACTCTATGTAAATTGTGGATGCCTAAGGCTGAATCTGTCCATGCCATATCTAAACATACCGTAGTATTTTTTTCTATCAGCTACAATAAATCCATTTATGTTAATGGACAAAGTAAAAAAAAAAAGACCAGGGAATGTCTTTCAAAATGTTGTTTACTGCTTCGATTTCACTTGTGGAATAAGGTCTGAGACAGTTTCTGCCACCATGCCACTGCAGACAGAAAAGCTAATATGGATCACAGGGGAGCTGAGATACCGGGCCGCTCTAATAGCAGAGCCTGATGTTTCATGAGTGCTCAGTCCTTTTGTTGGTTACTGAGAAGTCTCTCGTGTGTATTGTTCTGCATGTGTTGCTATCCGCAGCCCTCTCTTTAAAAAGCATATAAGCCCTAATTGATATTGGCATTTGTTCTATATGCATTAGTTTTCTGACTAAATCACCATGTTAGAGGTTTGGTGTTTTTTTTTTCCTTTCTTCCTCCTTTTCTGCTTTACTGACCACACTACACAGCCGTGCATCAGGTTCTTGGATATCTCCTCACACAGTTGTATCACAGCCTCGCATTGGCTGCTGTAATATGAGTTTATTTTACAAACTTAGACTTTCGTTTTTTTTATTTTTTCTTATTTTTTTTGCATTTCAACCAAATAAAAACCATTTGTCTCCAGCTCTACAGCCAGCGCCATGTCATTTTTTTTTTCCAGATTCATGCTCTTTTTATTCGTGTATACCGCAATGCATTGTAAAACAGTCCTCCTGGGAATTTTTTTTATTTTTTTTCATGAGATTTTCTAATAATTTACAGAATATAAGCCATAAAAATGCTTTTGTTCGTTCTCCATTTCTTTCTGGTTAGGAAAGTAAATCTGAGGTTTTATCATTTGTTTATATGTGACCTTTATTGGGGGAAGGAGAAGGAAAAAAAAAATTCTAGTAAAGCGTTCTTTGCATGCATTTTCATCTGTAGCAAGTATACGGCAGCCTCCTCTTTTTTTTTTTTTGTAAAAAAAAGTCCTGTTTAAACCATATCTTACTTTAATTCGCTCTGGCAAGAGAAACACCCAAGTTCAATCTGTAGACCTCCATTCAACATAATTTAGCTCAAACTTTTCTAAGAAAAAAGGTTTTCTGGTTTTCATTTTCACTTCATATTCCCAAATAAAAGATCCTTTGTTGTCTACCATTTGATTGGACTTAATGAAAAACACTCCATTTTGACTTAACAGTATTTCCCTTTGAATTTATTATATATAAGGACACTGTCAAAACTGTGCATTTAATCTCTTTTTTTTTTCAAGACTTAAACCAATATTACTATCATATGGTCCATTGAGGTGCTGTAAAAAAAAAAAAAGAGGTATTGGAGGGATGTCAAAAAAATAAAACGAAAAGTGAAAGTCTAGTCTCATTTTAATATGAAACTAAATACGACAACTAATGTGCGGATTGGTACGGTACTTGACTTTAAATACTAACATGTGACAGGGTGCCAACAGCTGAATTGTGCCATATTGACTAAATGAGGTTCACTGATTTCTATTGAATCTAATATCTTCTTTAAACAATTGCGTGTAAATTGTGCATAGAATGTCGTTGGAAGCTATTCCTCGGGACGGCTACCTGCTGGAGGAAGGAGGACAATCAATAGAGGGAGATAGAGATGAACAGGAGGCTCGGTAACTGCAGAGCTGTTAGTGCGGATACAAGTAATGATGTCAATATTTGGGAATAACGCAGCAATGGGATAATAGAGAAAAGGAAAGTGCATATGTTAGAAAGTGTTCAAACAGGGACCGAATTAATGCGTAAGTGGCAGATGTTGCCCCGGGGCTGCAAAAGACATTATATATTCCAGGTATTGTTACATTCTAAATGAATCATATCTGCATAGGCTGCTGTTCTATAAAATGCAATTCTAAAAGGTGCTAGGACATTTTACTTTTGCTTGCCTATAGGAAAATCGTACTTTATATATTGCATTTTGTTCAGGCGGTGGGAGAAGGGAGATTAGGAGACAGAGCATTTGTCAAATTATATGCATAAACCTGCAGAAAGCCAAATAATTCAATCTCGTACGTTCATCTACGGCAGAAAATTCAGGCTTGCGTAACAAGGTCCTCATATTAGGAGACAAACAATACTTTATGTATCTTCTATAAGATTAGCTGTTTAAACATTAATAAGCAACACACATACAAAATGGCAATAAGATGGAGCACCGGTGCCCGTCAGTATCTGCTTTACAAATCGACGCAATGTTAATTGCACTAGACGCGTTTCAGTCCCATATTTTCATTTATTGCTTTAAAAAAATTAAATAAATTACAATTCTTGTCTCTTTTTTTGGTAATTTAATACAGCAACCGGTTTCTCTTTTGCTGTCAGACAATGCAGTTTTGTTCTTCAGCGCTGGTCTTTCAGTTGATGTATTATGACATAGTCTGTCAACATGAACAGATATGTGAAAAGGTGACTGAGACGCACAACCCGAATAGGCCTCATCTTGAATTCTAAGCATGCGCCTATGTAAGATAGCAAGTATGTACATATTTACCAAGGATTTTTTTTTTTTGTTATTATGAGGATGATTCTCATTTCGTCTTAAGAAAAACAGGTGCAAACTCTCAAGGTTGTCAAGCCAGCTCTGGAAGGCATTTATACACACGTCAGATTAATGCAATTATCTTTCTTTATCTGTATATATTTTTAAGGTTTACATTCTGGAATGATATGCACAAAGAAACTTGCTCAACTACTGACCTTGCTCTTTCTGTTTTTTTTTTCCTTTGCTTAAAGCCAGCACTTCCATTTTCCTTACTGATATTTGTATTATTGTTTCGGTTTGGCAGCTGTGTTATGAATAAAATTAGATTATAATGATAGCTGGAGAGGTCAGGGACCATCGTTTTAAATCAATGTAATTCTTGGATATGAAGACATATAGGTTCTATTCCCATATTTGATTGTGTTCTTTCTTCAATCTATGCTCATGCTGTTATAGAAAATTAAACAGCTTTATGGCCTTAAAAATGCACCAAGATGCCGTTTACATAAGGCAAGTCCCGACAAATATTTCAATTTAGGAACTGCAACATTTTGCAGAGCCCCTTTATGTGTATATGATTATAGAATATTCTTTCTCTTTTTTTCCTCACTGTGATGAAATAAGTCTTTTTTTTTCACTTCTTAAATAAAATGAGCATTTTTGGTTTAGGGACAGAATAAAAAAAAATTGAAAGATACTTCAAATAATTTCCTAATCTTGAGCCACTTTCAGCATTTGTCACACATATAGACCAAGAAATTGCCTCCATCTCATTCCAGCTCTGTGTTGAATTAAAAACCTCTGCTGCAAAGAAGTGCATGGTGTTGGGAAAGAATAAATTTACTTCTTTCTTTAGTAATGCACATACATTTCCATACATTTCACATCCTGAGGGAACCTGCAAATGCATTCAATAAACAGAAAACTATAAACTACAGTTCCTGATGAAAAAAAAAAAATCAAGTGGCACAATAGTTACCATTTACTTTAGGTGAGGAGCTAACTGGATTAATATAATTTTTTTTTGTGCAAGCAAGGCTGAAGTTACGGTAACCAATATAATAATATACAGTAAAACAGATAAAAATGAAAAATGCAAGAAACTAATACTAATTATAGTATTATTCAATCATAAATTCCACAGCTGTGTGATAGATGAATGGCTTTTATCACATCTCACCACGACATAAGGCATACGTACCGGAAAGACTCCAAAGGAATACTCTCAATGTACTGGATCCATTGGCTCTATTGACCCAAAGTATGCCAAAAGTCTCCTTTTAGCAAACATCAGTGAGACATCTGTCATTTGGGAACATTTCTGAAGTACAGTACAGACCAAAAGTTTGGACACACCTTCTCATTCAAAGATTTTTCTGTATTTTCATGACTATGAAAATTGTAGAATCACACTGAAGGCATCAAAACTATGAATTAACACATGTGGAATTATACATTACACTTTACAAAAAAGTGTGAAACAACTGAAAATATGTCTTATAGTCTAGGTTCTTCAAAGTAGCCAGTAGTAGTTGCTTTGATTACTGCTTTGCACGCAGAAAAGGTGGACGGATGGATTCTACATGCCTGGTTCCCACTGTGAAGCATGGAGGAGGAGGTGTGATGGTGTGGTGGTGCTTTGCTGGTGACACTGTTGGGGATTTATTCAAAATTAAAGGCATACTGAACCAGCATGGCTACCACAGCATCTTGCAGCAGCATGCTATTCCATCCGGTTTGCGTTTAGTTGGACCATCACTTATTTTTCAACAGGACAATGACCCCAACACACCTCCAGGCTGTGTAAGGGCTATTTGACCAAGAAGGAGAGTGTTGGGGTGCTATGCCAGATGACCTGGCCTCCACAGTCAACAGACCTGAACCCAATCGAGATGGTTTGGGGTGAGCTGGACCGCTCACTGCTTCAATTTTAAATAAATCCCCAACAGTGTCACCAGCAAAGCACCCCCACACTATCACACCACCTCCTCCATGCTTCACGGTGGGAACCAGGCATGTAGAGTCCATCAGTTCACCTTTTCTGCGTGCAAAGCAGTAATCAAAGCAAAAGGTGGCTACTTTGAAGGACCTAGACTATAAGACATATTTTCAGCTGTTTCACACTTTTTTGTAAAGTGTAATGTATAATTCCACATGTGTTAATTCATAGTTTTGATGCCTTCAGTGTGATTCTACAATTTTCATAGTCATGAAAATACAGAAAAATCTTTGAATGAGAAGGTGTGTCCAAACTTTTGGTCTGTACTGTATATTATACCATGAACAATGTTAAGTTTTCTTTAAAATCATTATGTAAATGCCTCCAATAGGTTTTTACATCTTCATATATCACCATTTGGTAACCATCATATACCAACTAGATCAACACTGTGGGTACAATAAATCCTCGATTTCATGTATGGTAATATGATCAGAGTTGGCTTCCAAGTTGATGTGGGACCTTGGGTTGCAAGTTCCCTCTAGATAAGGGAACTGATGGGAACTAATCAATTTTCCAGACGATGCAAAGCAAGTAGGGATAGCTAACACTAGAGAAGACAGAGAGAAGATTCAGAAGGATCTAGATAAGCTTGAACAATGGGCAGTGACTAATAGCATGGTATTAAACAGGGAGAAATGCAAGATTCTATATTTGGGCAATAAAAATCAAAATGACATCCACAGAATGGGAGGAATGGAACTAAGCAACAGCATGTGTGAAAAAAGACTTGGATATACTAAGATCACAGACTGCACATAAGTCAAAGGGTGTGATAGAGTAAAAAATGCAAACAAAGTTCTAGGATGTATTAAGAGAAGCATTAAGTTTAGATTACGTAAAGTAGTTATCTCCCTCTACTCTACCTTGTGTGGTGTAGTGACCCCTGATGCAGCTAGGGGGCACTGTGTATGCTCCTCGGGATATGCATGGAGGCATGTCATGGATGGACGGTATGTATCGCAGAGGTGGGTGGCCCTGTGATGGAAGCCTGGGCGTGTTTTGTTCAGCAGATCTACTGCTGAGAGTTGTGCTATACATTGGGAGGCTTCCAGGTGACTTGGAGAGTTGGGCGGGTCCAGTCACTTACAAACCCACCCAAGGGGTATGTGTCTGTATACCCGGGATAAAACCTGTATGTAATAGTGTGTTGTGGTAAAGGACCTGTGATGAGGTCATGACCAGGTGACCTAACCATGTGATTCTGACCTCATCGGTGGGTGGGGTTACACCTATGTAACAGAAGTGTGCTTGGCACCTGTGAGAGAGTGTGTGGGAGTCTGCCAGTGTGGACAGACTTCCATGTGGGACTCTACAGAGAAGACTCTGTGACTGAGGAGTGAGGCTCCAGGGAGGAGCTGAAACATTGAAGATTTGCATTGCCTGTTACTATGTGGTTTATGAAGCAATAAACCTAAGGACTTTTTGCATAAGAAAGTGTCTCCTGATTTACCTCTGAAGCAGCCGAGTGAGTAAAAACCTTACAATTGGTGGATGGAATGCTGGCAGCGACCCAAGGAGCACATGTTCCAGGACTGGGAATCATGAACCAGAGGAGGAACGGACGGTCTGTGAAAACCGTGAGTGTGACCAGTGGTCACGAATAAAAACTGTGTGTATGTTTATGTGGTGCCTCTGAAGATATGAGGTATCTGAAGAAGCTGTTAAACAGTGGTGACAGACAGGAGTCTGTGTTATGGTGACCGGGGTCATTGAAAAGTGGAGAAAAAGCATGCTGAGAGAATACCTCAGAGGAGGTGTCCGAAAATCTCTGGCCGAGTGTGTCCTGAATAGGGCTGCCTGCAAGGTTCCTGGAAGGTCTATCAGTGTTGGAAGATCCTGGGGTTGGATCGGATTCCTGGAAGCACGTGGTGAGACTTGGAGCTTGGTGGCCGGGGTGTTGGACGGGGGGTCCTGAGTGGCGCCTGGACAGGACACATGTGTGTGAGGAGCCTGTGACGGTCACACACTAAGAACCATGCGGTTCTGTTGAGGAGTTTGGCGAGTCAGCCAGGAAAAGTGATTTTCTGGTACAGTGTGTCAGGGAGAAACTGTTTTTTCCTTGGTGTTTTTTTTTCTCTGGAACACGTGTAAGGTGTGTGCTGTGGCTCGTCAGAGTCCACGAAGGGGACAAGCGGCTGGCTGTGACTCGTGGGTCACGAAGGGGACAAGCGGCAGACTGTGGACCAGCAGGTTCACAAAGTCGGCGGTGTAGGGACTTGCAGCCGCAAGAGCTGCAGTGGCAGCAGCGACTTGTGCGTGGCAGCCGGAGGTGCTGGCGGGTGGTGGCAGTACCAGCAGGAGCTGGTGAGGTACCAGAAGGACATCAGAGGTCCAGAGTGGGTGACCTCTTAAAGGAACAGTACCAGCCCAAAGAGACATAAGGGTCTGTGCGAACTGGGGTCTCGTAGAGCCGTGGGGGAGTCCACGGTGTATAACCCAAGGAGGGATGATGGCCCAAAAGGGGGCGGAGTCCCAAAAGGGGGTGGCAACCCAAAAGGGGATGATGGCCCAAAAGGGGGCGGTTTGAAAAAAGGGGGTGGAGGATCCCAATGCTAAAGGGGAGATGCCGGCGAACTGTTGCCCGGGGCAGAATTGTTATGTATGTCCAGTTTGTCATATGAATTACCCTCCAGGTGAGAGGCTTCGTGTGTGTAACCTGCTAATGAATGGTGAGGAGGAGGTACACGGACTGGTCGATTCAGGAAGCTCGGTGACCCTAGTGAGGACTGCACTTGATAACTTTATAACCACAAGAAAGATCAAGATCACCTGCATCCATGGGTCCACTAGAGACTATGTAGAGGTCTGTGTGATTATAGAGATGGTCGGGAGCAGTAATAGCCTTAGGGCAGCTTTGGTTCCAAACTTAGCTTGTCCCGTGGTTATAGGACGGGACTCTGGGCTGTTCTCAGAATTGTGGGAAGGGGGAGTTCCTATACAGCCGTTGAATGGAGGGATCCGTACGGTTGGGGCGAGGTGTATTAGCACAGTAACACCTCCCAAAACTGACGAATCAGACGGTGACACAGGAGGAAAGGATGCGTCTGCCTGACTTACTGACATGATGTCCTCTGAAATGTATGACAACAGAACCCATGACAATGTGGTAGATAAGACCTCTAGAACGGACACCCAGTTAGAGGGTAACGGGAGGGGCCCCGAGAGTGACTCTTGTGCAGACTGTGACTCGACCGCAAGGGAAAGCGAGGGCAGTAAGGTGGAGCCGAGTAAGAATGTCCGATCTTCCTCTCGCTGCAGTCGCCGCAGAAAAACGGGACAGGCTACATCCTCTAAGAAGAAAAATGATGAGGAAGAGTCAGGGTCAGGTACTGGTCAGGTTACTGTCCTTGATAAAGAGGCAATTGAGCACAGGATGGAGGAGCTGGAGAGGGAAGTCTCTAGGCTCAGAGATCATCTGTCCGCGTGTCATAGTATGAACAAGGCCCTATGGAAAGATATGGAGGTGCTCAGAGAGGCACAGGAGAAGCATCAGCAGGAACTTCTCAGGAGGGAGGATGAGTGTCGCGGCTTGGCAGAGGAGCGAGATAAAGTTCTCCGTATGCTCAAGATACAGGAGGAGACTAATGCCCAGCTCCAGAAGTCCACGGGAGACGAAGTACAGCAAGTGAAGTGCCACACAGATGGCCACACAAGAAATGCTGAGGTCTTGGAGAACTGCGCTGATGCTCAGGATGAGGAGGTCCAACCGCATGTTCAGGAAAAGGAGAAATCGCTTTTCAAGTGTATAATAGAGGTACCCGAAGACATGCAAGAAGCTTGTGCCAGTGAGGATGTACATGAGGCCTTTAGAAAAGCGGTGGAAGCATGTAGTGTGAACTGGGTGCCAGAGAGGAAGCAGTTGGTTATACTGTCGACTAGGGAAGTCACAATGAAGTGAGTGGCTATCCTGAGGGACATGCACCTACATTGTCTCCGCACAAAGCAAATAATCCTGTTGAGAAATCATGAAGCCACTCGACGTCTGGAGCAAGCAAGAAAGACTCAAAGTCAGCTTGGATTAATGGAAGACATCATTCAAGTGCCCAGAGGTCTGGTGAAGAAAGTCATCGGAAGACTTGGGAAAATGATGCAGGAGATGGTGAATAAGTCCGGTGTGACGAGAGTCAGGATTCCGGCTGATGACAAAGTCCAGCTCGTGGGTGAAGACGGGATGGTTCCGTTCCTCATTGTCGGATCCATGGAGAGCCTTGGGAATATCCGGATGCTCCTGGAGTATCGCGTGTCATATCTGAGAGAAGTAGAGCAGCTACGACTTGAGAGGGAGCAGGTCAACAGAAACCTACAAAAAATGGAAAGAAGATGGCCGCCACCTTCAACCCGTGGTATTGAGAGGTGAAGAGGTTCGCTCAAGACTTCAAGTACTCAAGCTGGAGCTAATACAGGAAATAGGTCGCCTGATGGAAGAGGTAGAAGTAGTAATGCCTCAGTTAGCTCAGTGATGAGTGACCTAAGCAGGAGAACCTGTAGTAGACAAAAAGAAAAGGACTCAGACCAGACAGGACGTATGGGTGCATGGGAATTGCGACGCCGTACTGACCGCTGGGGACATGGGTGGTCTGACAGGGGGGCCTCGTCAGCAAAAGAGGTGACAGAGTCGGAGGACAGTCGCCTACCAAAGAGATCAGTAGCAGGGTCCGACTTAGAGAGACAGTTTGACTGGCAGAGACGACCAAGAAGGATCTCTGGTCAGGTAACATGTGTCCACCCTCCTAAGGTTGAACAAAGGGGGGAGGTATGTGGTGTAGTGATCCCTGATGCAGCTAGGGGGCACTGTGTATGCTCCTCGGGATATGCATGGAGGCATGTCATGGATGGATGGTATGTATCGCAGAGGTGGGTGGCCCTGTGATGGAAGCCTGGGCGTGTTTTGTTCAGCAGATCTACTGCTGAGAGTTGTGCTATACATTGGGAGGCTTCCAGGTGACTTGGAGAGTTGGGCGGGTCCAGTCACCTACAAACCCACCCAAGGGGTATGTGTCTGTATACCCGGGATAAAACCTGTATGTAATAGTGTGTTGTGGTAAAGGACCTGTGATGAGGTCATGACCAGGTGACCTAACCATGTGATTCTGACCTCATCGGTGGGTGGGGTTACACCTATGTAACAGAAGTGTGCTTGGCACCTGTGAGAGAGTGTGTGGGAGTCTGCCAGTGTGGACAGACTTCCATGTGGGACTCTACAGAGAAGACTCTGTGACTGAGGAGTGAGGCTCCAGGCAGGAGCTGAAACATTGAAGATTTGTATTGCCTGTTACTATGTGGTTTATGAAGCAATAAACCTAAGGACTTTTTGCATAAGAAAGTGTCTCCTGATTTACCTCTGAAGCAGCCGAGTGAGTAAAAACCTTACACTTGGTAGGACCTCATCTAGAATACTGTGTCCAGTTCTGGGCACCACATTTTAAAAAGATATGAACAAACTGGAGCAAGTTCAGAGAAAAGCTACCAGGATGGTGAGCGGCTACAAACTATGTCCTACAAGGAATGGTAAAAAGATCTGGGAAAGTTTAGCTTGCAAAAAGAAAGCTAGGAGGATACTTAATAGCTGTCTACCATATCTGAAGGGCTGTCACAGTGTAGAGGGATTGTCCTTATTCTCATTTGCACAAGGAAATATGAGAAGCAATGGAATGAAACTGAAAGTGAGAAGATACAGATTAGATATTAGAAAAAATGTTTTTACACTAAGGGTGATCAATGAGTAGAATAGGCTGCCATGAGAGTTGGTGAGTTCTCCTTCAATGGAAGTCTTCAAACAGAAGCTGGAAAGACATAGTTTAATGAACCCTGCATTGAGCAGGGGGTTGGACACAATTACCCCAGAGGTCCCTTCCAGCTCTAACAATCTAAGATTCTATGATTCTTCACTTTCAATTTATTCTTCTCACCTTCAAAGAGCTGTAACATTTTTATTTTTAGTCAATGTATATGTATGACGGCCTGTTTTTGTGCAGTATGAGCTGTAGTTTTTAACCTCTTTCTTTCATCTGACGTAATATTCCTTCCATGTGCCCTGGGACTTAATTCCCAAGGATGGAATAGTATGTCATATGCGATCAGCTGCGCTCCCATGGAGATCGCGGCCGGGTGTCAGTTGATTAACACAGCTGATACCCGGCATTATGTGGTGCCAGGAGCGGTCACGGACTGCTCCTGGCACATTAACCCCGGAACACTGTGATCAAAGATGATCGCAGTTTTCTGGCGGTACAGGGAAGCATTGCGCAGGGAGGGGCTCCCTGCATGCTTCCCTGAGACCCTCAGAACAGCGCGATGGCCGCGGGGTCCTTCAGGGTCTTGTAGGGAGGCGGCTTCCTCAATGCCTGCTGAGAGTAGGCGCTGAGAAAGCCTGCAGCACTGCCTGTGAGATTGCCGATCTGACAGAGTGCTGTACACAGTGTCAGATCGGCGATCTGACCTTATACAGTGATGTCCCACCCTGGGACAAAGTAAAAAAAGTTAAAAAAATAAAAATAACATGTGTTAAAAAAATTCCTAAATGAAGAAAAAAAAATATTCCGCAATAAATTAATTTCTTCATGTAAATAAAAAAAAAAACAATAAAAGTACACATATTTAGTATCGCCAGGTCCGTAACGACCCGCCCTATAAACCTGTCTTATTAGTTAACCCCTTTAGTGAACCCCTTAAAAAAAAAAAACAAGGCAAAAAAAAAAAGTGGAATAACACGCGATCAAAAAGACGGATATAAATAAACATAGTACCACTGAAAACGTCATCTTGTCCCGCAAAAAACGAGCCACCGTACAGCATCATCAATGAAAAAACAAAAAAGTTACAGCTCGCAGAATAAAGAGATGCAAAAATAATTATTTTTTATATATAATCGGTTTTATTGTATAAAAGCGCCAAAACATAAAAAAATGATATAAACGAGGCATCACTGTAATCATACTAACTCGAAGAATAAAACCGCTTTATCAATTTTACCACATGCTGAATGGTATAATCGCCCCCCCAAAAGAAATTAATGAATTGCTGGTTTTTGTTCATTCTGCCTTCCAAAAACCGTAATAAAAAGCGATCTAAAAATGTCATGTGCCCAAAAATGGTACCAATAAAAATGTCAACTCGTCCTGCAAAAAATAAGACCCCATAAGACTCTGTGGGCCAAAATATGGAAAAATTATAGCTCTCAAAATGTGGTAATGTAAAAACAATTTTTTGCAATAAAAAGCGTCTTTTAGCATGTGACAGCTGACAAACATAAAAACCGGCAATAAATAGTAAATCAAACCCCCTTTAGCACCCCCTTAGTTAGGGAAAAATAATAAAATTAAAAAAATGTATTTATTTCCATTTTCCAATTAGGGTTAGGGTTAGGGTTGGGGATAAAGTCAGTGAGCTCTGCCTTGCGCCCAAACAGTAGTTTACCCCACATATGAGATATCAGCGTACTCAGGAAAAATTGCATAATAACTCTTGGGGTCCAATTTCTTCTGTTACCCTTGGGAAAATAAAAAATTGGGGGTGAAAATATCATTTTTGTGGAAAAAAATATTTTTTTATTTTTATGGCTCTACGTTATAAACTTCTGTGAAGCACTTGGGGGTTCAAAGTGCTCACCACACATCTAGATAAGTTCTTTTGGGGGTGTAGTTTCCAAAACGGGGTCACTTGCGGGGAATTTCCACTGTTTAGGCACATCAGGGGCTCTCCAAATTCGACATGACGCCCGCAGACTATTCCATTAAAGTCTGCAATGCAAAGCGTCCCTACTTCCGTTCCGAGCCCCGACGTGTGCCTATACAGTAGTTTTCTCCCACATATAGGGTACCAGCGTACTCAGGACAAATCGAACAACTTTTGGGGTCCAATTTCTCCTGTTACCCTTGGGAAAATAAAAAACTTGGGACTAAAAGATCATGGTTGTGGAAAAAATATGATTTTTTTTTATTTTCACGCCAGGGCGTTATAAACTTCTGTGAAACACTTGGGGGTTCAAAGTGCTCACCATGCATCTAGATAAGTTCCTTTTGGGGTCTAGATTCCAAAATGGGGTCACTTGTGGGGGTTTCCACTGTTTAGGCACATCAGGGGCCATCCAAACGCGACATGACACCCGCAGACCATTCCATCAAAGTCTGCATTACTAAACGTCACTACCTCTATTCCGAGCCCCGACGTGTGCCCATACAGTAGTTTTCTCCCACATATATGGTATCAGCGTACTCAGGACAAATTGGAGAACAACTTTTGGGGTCAAATTTCTCCCGTTACCCTTGGGAAAATAAAAAATTGGTGACTAAAAAATCATTTTTATGGGAAAAAATAGGCTTTTTTATTTTCATGCCTGGGCATTATAAACTTTTGTGAAGCACTTGGGGGTTCAAAGTGCTCACCACAGATCTAGATAAGTTCCTTAGGGGTTCTAGTTTCCAAAATGGGGTCACTTGTGGGGGGTTTCCACTGTTTAGGCACACCAGGGGCTCTGCAAACTGAACATGACACCCATCAAAGGACAGGACAAATTGCACAATAACTTTTGAGGTCTTGTTACCCTTGGGAAAATAAAAATTTGGGTGAAAAGATCATTTTTGTGGAAAAAATATGATTATTTAATTTTATGGCTCTACGTTATAAACTTGTGTGAAGCACTTGGGGTTCGAAGTGCTCACCACAGATCTAGATAAGTTCCTTAGGGGGTCTAGTTTCTGAAATGGGGTCACTTGTGGGGGTTCCCACTGTTTAGGCACATCAGGGGCTATCCAAATGCGACATGGCTTCCAATCTCGATTCCAGCCAATTTTGGTTTGAAAAAGTCAAATGGCACTCCTTCCCTTCCGAGCTCAGCCATGAACCCAAACAGTGGTTTATGCAATGCACTGCAATACTGTGATATTGCAGTGAGTTATAAAATTACTATTCTCTTATGGCTTTATAATTTTACAAACATGGCAGACATGGGTGCTTTTAGTAGGCCCCTGTGTGCCATGGCAATGTCATAGGCACCCCATTTTTCACCTCTCAAAACTGACAGCAACACCTAACTAAAGGTTTAAACTGCCCTGATCACAGCCATTAAACAAAGGTGACACTTGTACATCAGCCAACACCTGCTCTGTATAGGGCAGACCTTGAATATGGGGTGCAGTAATTAATATGCTAATGCCCAATAGCACACATAATGCTCTGTACCAGTCACCAATCAGGGGCTGCTCTTTTTATTTAATAAAAACAGTGGGAAGCCACAGACTGGAGATTTTTCTAAATATAAGTTACTTAGAAAAATGCACAGAACACTAACAAAATTTCCCCAGAAATGGTTTGACATTCCAGTAAAATTAGACTCCAAACTTTTGCGTTGTTGGATCCCAGATTCTGGACCGGGATACCACAACCCTCTGTAGTGGCCCTCACAGTGAAAGCATGAGATCTTGTCCATTATCGCAAGATCTCATTCTATGCACTAACTCTGCACTGACGTACTGTTTACTAAGCAGTGACCAAAGGATAAATTTCTTAGAGAGGTGATTTTTTTCGATCACCGCTTATTTAACGATGCTGCAGCACTGTGTTAGTACAAAGAGTGAGATCTCAATATACAGTGGGAAAAAAGTATTTAGTCAGCCACCAATTGTGCAAGTTCTCCCACTTAGAAAGATGAGAGAGGCCTGAAATTGTTATTATAGGTAGAGCACAACTATGAGAGTCAAAATGAGAGAACAAATCCAGAAAATCACCTTGTCTGATTTGGCAAGATTTATTTTGCAAATTATGGTGGAAAATAAGTATTGGGTCATTAACAAAAGTTCATCTCAATATTTTGTTATATATTCTTTGTTCGCAATGACAGAGGTCAAACGTTTTCTGTAAGTCTTCACAAGGTTGGCTCACACTGTTGGTGGTATGTTGGCCCATTCCTCCATGCAGATCTCCTCTAGAGCAGTGATGCTTTGGGCCTGTCGCTGGGCAACATGGACTTTCAAATCCCTCCAAAAGTTTTCTATGGGGTTGAGATCTGGAGACTGGCTAGGCCACTTCAGGAGCTTCATATTCTTCTTACGAAGCCACTCGTTCGTTGCCCTGGTGGTGTGATTGGGATCATTATCATGCTGAAAGACCCATCCATGTTTCATCTTCAATGCCCTTGCTGATGGAAGGAGGTTTGCATTCAAAATCTCATGATACATGGCCTCATTCATTCTTTCATGTACACGGATCAGTCGTCCTGGTCCCTTTGCAGAGAAACAGCCCCAAAGCATGATGTTGCCACCCCCATACTTCATAGTAGGTATGGTGTTCTTTGGATTCAACTCAGGATTCTGTTTCCTCCAAATATGACGAGTTTTATTTCTATCAAACAGTTCTACTTTGGTTTCATCAGACCATATGACATTCTCCCAATACTCTTCTGGATAATTCAAATGCTCTCTAGCAAACTTTAGATGGGCCCGGACATGTACTGGCTTAAGCAGGGGGACACGTCAGGCACTGCAGGATCTGTGTTACTGATGGTAGCCTTTGGTACAGTGGTCCAAGCTCTATGTAGGTCATTCACTAGGTCCCCATGTGGTTCTGGGATTTTTGCTCACCGTTCTTGTGATCATTTTGACCCCACAGGGTGAGATCTTGCATGGAGCCCCAGATCGCGGGAGATTATCAGTGGTCTTGTATGTCTTCCATTTTCTTATTATTGCTCACACAGTTGATTTCATCTCACCAAGTTGCTTGCCTATTGCAGATTCAGTCTTCCCAGCCTGGTGCATGGCTACAATTTTGTTTCTGGTGTCCTTCGACAGGTCTTTGGTCTTCACCATAGTGGAGTTTGGAGCGTGACTGTTTGAGTTTGTCGACAGGTGTCTTTTATACTGATAACAAATTCAAACAGGTGCCATCACTACAGGTAATGAGCGGATGACAGAGGAGCCTCTTATAAAAGAAGTTACAGGTCTGTGAGAGCCAGAAATTTTGCATGTTTTTAGGTGACCAGATACTTATTTTCCACCATAATTTGCAAAACAAATCTTGCCAAATCAGACTAGGTGATTTTCTGGATTTTTTTCTCATTTTGACTCTCATAGTTGTGGTCTACCTATGATGTCAATTACAGGCCTCTCTCATCTTTTTAAGTGGGAGAACGTGCACAATAGGTAGGTAATAGTGTTGAGCGATACTGCTCGATATCTAAAAATATCGGATCGGAATGGTATCGCCGATATCACTAAATATTGGCGATATCCGATTCCGATACCGGAAGTCCCATGTAAGTCTATGGGAACAAAATATCGCAACTAAAAAAAAACCTTTATTTCCTTGTAAACACTAAATATACACACATAGAATACATATATATATATATATACATGTCATTGTGACATATATATATATACATATATGTATAGTTTATACACTTCTACATAGTAAAATATCCTCTGATTCAATTGCCGGGTAAAGCCGGCTTCTGTGAAAAGACAGAAGCACCCGACATGAAATGACACTTGGTGTACATAGGGTTAACCATGTCTTTTCATGTCGTTTGCAATCTGATTTGCACAAACAATTACATCAGTCTATGTGTGCATAATTTCACACCTGTAGGGGTTAATTAAAGGTGTAAATTCGTTGTAAAAAAAACGGACTTTTTTGCTACGAATTTACACCTTTAATTAACCCCTACAGGTGTGAAATTTTGCACACATAGACTGATGTAATTGTTTGTGCAAATCAGATAGCAAAGGACATGAAAAGACATGGTTAACCCTATGTACACCAAGTGTCATTTCATGTCGGGTTCTGCATTTTCACAAAAGCCGTCAATTGAATTAGCTGCTATTATACTATGTAGAAGTGTATGAACTATAAATATAAATATATATATATATGTGTCACAAATTCAATGACATGTATATATATATATATGAGGTGTAAAATTGTTTAAAAAAAATGCGTGGGCTCCCGCCCTATTTTCGCAACCAGACAGACAAAGCCAGCGAATGGAGGCAGATAATAATAGCCCAGAGAGGGACCATTATTTTTGGCCCCCCCTGGCTACTAACATCTGCCCCCAGACACCCCAGAAAAGACAAATCTATAATTAGATTCGCCCTTTCTGGCACTTTGCCCGTCTATTCCCATTGCCCTGTAGCGGTGGCGAATGGGTTAATATGGGGTTAAAGCCACATTGCAATTGAAAGGTGACCTTAAGCCAGGTTAATAATTGAGAGCTGTCAATTAGACAACTATCAATTATTAATCCTATTGCATGAAATAAAAATAAAACACACACACTTTAATTAAAATAATTTTAATGAAATAAAGACACATGTTTTTGACCATCTTTTATTTGACTGCAAAAACCATTTCCTGTAATAAAAATAAAATAAAAAAGCAAAATTATTCTTACCTATCCCATGCACAGTCAGGTCCCACGGTGTAATCCTTCAGAAAGGGTTAATGTTTATTGCAGGGACCGCAGCTAATGCTGCAGCCTCACAGTAAACCCCCAAATGAATGAGTTCCTCTCCTGGCTGACAGGAGAGGAAGTGGAAAGCTTAATTGATTGCTTTCCACTTTCACTTCAGGTCAGCCAGGGACACAATCAGTGACGTCAGAGGGAACTGATTAACAAAAATAGGGGTTCCCTTCGAATAAAAAATGGCGTCGGGTCCCCCCTATTTTTGTTAACCAGCCTGATGAAGCAGACCGCTGAGGCCTGGATTTTCAGGCTGTTAAGGAGCCAAGATCCATGGACCTTGCCAGCCTGATAATACCAGGCCACAGCAGTCTGCATATCTTGGCTGATTAACAAAAATAGGGGATCCCCTCGAAAAAAATTGGCGTGGGGTCCCCCCTATTTTTGTTAACCAGCCAGATGAAGCAGACCGCTGAGGCCTGGATTTTCAGGCTGTTAAGGAGCCAAGATCCATGGACCTTGCCAGCCTGATAATACCAGGCCACAGCAGTCTGCATATCTTGGCTGATTAACAAAAATAGGGGATCCCCTCGAAAAAAATGGGCGTGGGGTCCCCCCTATTTTTGTTAACCAGCCAGATGAAGCAGACCGCTGAGGCCTGGATTTTCAGGCTGTTAAGGAGCCAAGATCCATGGACCTTGCCAGCCTGATAATACCAGGCCACAGCAGTCTGCATATCTTGGCTGATTAACAAAAATAGGTGATCCCCTCGAAAAAAATTGGCGTGGGGTCCCCCCCTATTTTTGTTAACCAGCCAGATGAAGCAGACCGCTGAGGCCTGGTTTTTCAGGGTGGTAAGGATCCAATATCCATGGACCTTGCAAGCCTGATAATACCAGGCCACAGCAGTCTGCTTAGCTTGGCTGGTTAACAAAAATAGGGGATCCCCTCGAAAAAAAAACGGCGTAGGGGTCCCCTATTTTTGTTAAACCCTTCCCGACCCATGACGCCGACGTCGGCGTCATGAAAACCTGTGCCATCCCGACCCATGACGCCGACGTAGGCGTCATGCTATAAATCATGTTACTGCGGGTCGGGGGTCCGGGGTCACTGAAAGGTCACCCGACCCGCAGTAACAGGACCCTTACTGCATCACCACAGGGGGGTTGGCTTAACCCCCACGTGGCCACGATCGCTCTGATTGGCTGTTAAAAGTGAAACTGCCAATCAGAGCGATTTGTAATATTTCACCAATGAAATATGGTGAAATATTACAATCCAGCCATGGCCGATGCTGCAATAGCATCTGCCATGGCTGGAGACCGCGATCAGACCCCCCCCACACCATGTCACGGCGGTGATCGGCCGCCGCCATCGAAAGATGGCAGCGATCGGTCACCGCCGTCGCTGTCTGCTCCCCTGCTCCTGCGATCACCCCCCCTCCCCTTCCGATCCCCCCCCTCACCTTCCGACGTCCCCTACTCACCTCTCCTGGTCCACCGATGTCCCTGGATCCGTCCCGGCGGCTGCCCGGGATTCTTCATGGGCGCCGCCATCTTGGAAAATGGCGGGCGCATGCGCAGTGCGCCCGCCGGCCGGCGCATGCGCAGTGCGCCCTCCATTTTAAAAAAATTATTTTGATCACTGTGATAAACTGTCACAGTGATCAAAATAAAAAAAAAGTAAATGAAACCCCCCCGTCATAGTAGGGACAAATAATAAAAAAATAAATTTTTTTTTTTTTCCTAGAGGATTTGCTGCTGATCCGCAGCTGATTTTGCTGCGATCCGCGGCGGATTTCGCTGCTGATCCCGGCGGATTTCGCTGCTGATCCGCGGCGGATTTCGTGCTGATCGCGCGGATTCGCTGCTGATCGCTGCGGATCCGCGGCTGATTTCGCTGCTGATCCGCGGCTGATTTCGCTGCTGATCCGCGGCGGATTTCGCTGCTGATCCGCGGCGGATTTCGCTGCTGATCCACTGCGATCGCCGCTGATCCGCGGCGGATTTCGCCGCTGATCCGCGGCGGATTTCGCCGCTGATCCGCGGCTGATTTCGCCGCTGATCGCGCGGATTTCGCTGCTGATCCGCGGATTCGCTGCTGATCCGCGCGGATTCGCTGCTGATCCGCTGCGGATCCGCGGCTGATTTCGCTGCTGATCCGCGGCTGATTTCGCTGCTGATCCGCGGCGGATTTCGCTGCTGATCCGCGGCGGATTTCGCTGCTGATCCAATGCGGATTCGCCGCTGTTCCGCGCGGATTCGCCGCTGATCCGCGGCGGATTCGCCGCTGACGCGCTGATTTCGCCGCTGATCCGCGGCGGATTTTGCTGCGATCCGCGCGGATTTGCTGCTGATCCGCGGATTTGTTGCTGATCCGCAACTGATTTTTGCGCGATCCGCGGCTGATTATCTGCTGATTCATCTGCGCTAGCGGGTATAGCATAACGCGATCGCGTTATGCTATACCGTTACCACCGTCAACGCTACGTGTTGAACGGGCTGGTAAAACGCAATATGAACCCAGCCTTAGGGTTAGAACTAGGGTTAGGGTTAGCATTAGGGTTAAGGTTAGAATTACGGTTAGGGTTGGAATTTGAGTTAGGGTTGGAATTAGGGTTAGGGTTAGAATTAGGGTTAGGCTTGTAGTTAGGTTTATGGTTAGAGTTGGGATTAGGGTTAGGGGTGTGTTGGGGTTAGGGTTATGATTAGGGTTTGTATTAGGGTTAGGTGTGTGTAGGGGTTAGGGTTGGGGTTAGGGGTGTGTTGGGGTTAGTGTTGGAGTTAGAATTGAGGGGTTTCCACTATTTAGGCACATCAGGGGGTCTCCATACGCGACATGGCGCCACCATTGATTCCTGCAAATTTTGCGTTCAAAAAGTCAAACAGTGCTCCCTTTATTCCAAGCCCCGACGTATGCCCAAACAGTGGTTTATCCCCACATATGAGGTATCAGCGTACTCGGGAAAAATTGCACAACAACTTTGGCGGTTCTAATTTCTCCTGTTAACATTGGGAAAAAAAATTGGGGACTAAAAATTATTTTTGTGGAAAAAAATGATTTTATATTTTCACGGCTCTGCGTTATAAACTTCTGTGAAGGACTTGGAGATTCAAAGTGCTTATCACACATCTATAGGAGTTCCTTGGGGGATCTAGTTTCCAAAATGGGGTCACTTGTGGGGAGTTTCTACTGTTTAGGCACATTAGGGACTCTGCAAACGTAACATGACGCCCGAAGACCATTCCATCAAGTGGGCATTTCAAAACGTCACTACTTCCCATCCGAGCCCCGACGTGTGCCCATACAGTAGTTTTCTCCCACATATGGGATATCAGCATACTCAGGACAAATTGGACAACAACTTTTGGGGTCTAATTTCTCATGTTACCCTTGGGAAACAAAAAAATTGGGACTAAAAGATCCTGATTGTGGAAAAAATATGATTTTTTTATTTTCATGCCCGGGCGTTATAAACTTCTGTGTAGCCCTTGGGGTTCAAAGTGCTCACCACACATCTAGATAAGTTCTTTGCAGGGTCTAGTTTCCTAAATGGGGTCACTTGTGGGGAGTTTCTACTGTTTAGGCACATCAGGGGCTCTGCAAACGTAACAAGATGCCCGCAGACCATTCCATCAAGTCGGCATTTCAAAGCGTCACCACATCCCTTCCGAGCCCTGACGTGTGCCCAAACAGTGGTTCCCCCCACATATGGGGTACTAGCGTACTCAGGACAAACTGGACAACAACTTTTGGGGTCCAATTTCTCCTGTAACCATTGTGAAAATAAAAAATAGTGGGCTAAAAAATCATTTTTTGAGAAAAAAAATGATTTTTTATTTTCACAGCTCTGCGTTATAAACTTCTGTGAAGCACCTGGGGGTTCAAAGTTCTCACTATGCATCTAGATAAGTTCCTTAGGGCGTCTAGTTTCCAAAATTGGGTCACTTGTGGGGAGCTCCAATGTTTAGGCACACAGGGACTCTCCAAATGCGACATGGCAATCGCTAAATATTCCAGCATATTTTCCATTCAAAAAGTCAAATGGCGCTCCTTCCCTTCTGAGCCCTGCCGTGCGCCCAAACAGTGGTTTATGACCACATATGAGGTATCTGTGTACTCAGGAGAAATTGCCCAACAAATTTTAGGATCCAATTTATACTGTTGCCCATGTGAAAATGAAAAAAACTGAGGCTAAAAGAAAATTTTTGTGAAAAAAAAGTACTTTCTTTTTTTTACGGATCAATTTGTGAAGCACCTGGGGTTCAAAGTGCTCACTATGCATCTAGATTAGTTCCTTAGGGGGTCTAGTTTCCAAAATGGGGTCACTTGTGGGGGAGCTCCAATGTTTAGGCACACAGGGACTCTCCAAATGCGACATGGCAACCGCTAAATATTCCAGCATATTTTCCATTCAAAAAGTCAAATGGCGCTCCTTCCCTTCTGAGCCCTGCCGTGCGCCCAAACAGTGGTTTATGACCACATATGAGGTATCTGTGTACTCAGGAGAAATTGCCAACAAATTTTAGGATCCAATTTATACTGTTGCCCATGTGAAAATGAAAAAAACTGAGGCTAAAAGAAAATTTTTGTGAAAAAAAAGTACTTTCTTTTTTTTACGGATCAATTTGTGAAGCACCTGGAGGTTCAAAGTGCTCACTATGCATCTAGATAAGTTCCTTAGGGGGTCTAGTTTCCAAAATGGGGTCACTTGTGGGGGAGCTCCAATGTTTAGGCACACAGGGACTCTCCAAATGCGACATGGCAACCGCTAAATATTCCAGCATATTTTCCATTCAAAAAGTCAAATGGCGCTCCTTCCCTTCTGAGCCCTGCCGTGCGCCCAAACAGTGGTTTATGACCACATATGAGGTATCTGTGTACTCAGGAGAAATTGCCCAATAAATTTTAGGATCCAATTTATACTGTTGCCCATGTGAAAATGAAAAAAACTGAGGCTAAAAGAAAATTTTTGTGAAAAAAAAGTACTTTCTTTTTTTTACGGATCAATTTGTGAAGCACCTGGGG
This sequence comes from Oophaga sylvatica, assembly GCA_033576555.1. Lineage (NCBI taxonomy): Eukaryota > Metazoa > Chordata > Amphibia > Anura > Dendrobatidae > Oophaga > Oophaga sylvatica. Next base: position 378,379,366 of record JARQOD010000006.1, on the reverse strand, counting down.
TTCAAAGTGCTCACTATGCATCTATATTAGTTCCTTAGGGGGTCTAGTTTCCAAAATGGGGTCACTTGTGGGGGAGCTCCAATGTTTAGGCACACAGGGACTCTCCAAATGCGACATGGCAACCGCTAAATATTCCAGCATATTTTCCATTCAAAAAGTCAAATGGCGCTCCTTCCCTTCTGAGCCCTGCCGTGCGCCCAAACAGTGGTTTATGACCACATATGAGGTATCTGTGTACTCAGGAGAAATTGCACAAAAATTTTAGGATCCAATTTATACTGTTGCCCATGTGAAAATGAAAAAAACTGAGGCTAAAAGAAAATTTTTGTGAAAAAAAAGTACTTTCTTTTTTTTACGGATCAATTTGTGAAGCAACTGGGGGTTCAAAGTGCTCACTATGCATCTAGATAAGTTCCTTAGGGGGTCTAGTTTCCAAAATGGGGTCACTTGTGGGGGAGCTTCAATGTTTAGGCACACAGGGACTCTCCAAATGCGACATGGCAACCGCTAAATATTCCAGCATATTTTCCATTCAAAAAGTCAAATGGCGCTCCTTCCCTTCTGAGCCCTGCCGTGCGCACAAACAGTGGTTTATGACCACATATGAGGTATCTGTGTACTCTGGAGAAATTGCCCAACAAATTTTAGGATCCAATTTATACTGTTGCCCATGTGAAAATGAAAAAAACTGAGGCTAAAAGAAAATTTTTGTGAAAAAAAAGTACTTTCTTTTTTTTACAGATCAATTTGTGAAGCACCTTGGGGTTCAAAGTGCTCACTATGCATCTAGATAAGTTCCTTAGGAGGTCTAGTTTCCAAAATGGGGTCACTTGTGGGGAGCTCTCAATGTTTAGGCACACAGGGACTCTCCAAATGTGACATGGCAACCGCTAAATATTCCAGCATATTTTCTATTCAAAAAGTCAAATGGCGCTCCTTCCCTTCTGAGCCCTGCTGTGCGCCCATACAGTGGTTTATGACCACATATGAGGTATCTGTGTACTCAGGAGAAATTTCCCAACAAATTTTATGATCCATTTTATCCTGATGCCCATGTAAAAATGAAAAAATTGATGCTAAAAGAAAATTTTTGTTGGAAAAATTAAAATGTAAATTTTTTCCTTCCACGTTGCTTTAGTTCCTGTGAAGCACCTGAAGGGTTAATAATCTTCTTGAATGTAGTTTTGAGTAGCTTGAGGGGTGCAGTTTTTATAAAGGTGTCACTTTTGGGTATTTTCTGCCATATAGACCCCTCAAAGTGACTTCAAATGTGAGGTGGTCCCTAAAAAAAATGGTTTTGTAAATTTTGATGTAAAAAGGAGAAATCGCTGGTCAACTTTTAACCCTTATAACTTCCTAACAAAAAAAATGTTGTTCCCAAAATTGTGCTGATGTAAAGTAGACATGTGGGAAATGTTATTTATTAACTATTTTGTGCCACATAACTCTCTGGTTTAACAGAATAAAAATTAAAAATTTGAAAATTACAACATTTTCAGAATTTTCGCCAAATTTCCATTTTTTTCACAAATAAACGCAAAAATTATCGACCTTAATTTACCACTAACATGAAGCCCAATATGTGACGAAAAAACAATCTCAGAATCGCTAGGATCCGTTGAAGCGTTCCTGAGTTATTACCTCATAAAGGGACACTGGTCAGAATTGCAAAAAATGGCAAGGTCTTTAAGGTCAAAATAGGCTGGGTCATGAAGGGGTTAACCAGCCAAGTAAAATGCAGACTGCTGCGGCCTGGTATTAAAAGACTGTCAAGGCCCATGGATTTTGGCCCTCAACAGCCTGATAATACCAGGCTACAGCAGCCCCACATTTGGCGCATCAAAAGATGTGCCAATTGTGGCACTTTACCCGGCTCTTCCCACTGCCCTGTAGCGGTGGCAAGTGGGGTAATAAGGGGTTAATGTCACCGTTGATTGCACGGTGACAATAAACCCGGTTAATAATGGAGAGGTGTCAATAAGACACCAATCCATTATTAATCCCAAAGTTATTAAATGTATAAAAAAAAGACAAAGCAAGAAAAAAGTCTTTTAATGAAATAAAAGAGACAACACAGTTTTCATTAATTTTATTATACACTCATTCCTGCGACGCCATCGATCTCCTGTAAAAAAAAAAAAAAACAAACCAACAGTATACCACCTGTCCGACGCAGTCCATAGTAACGACAGTCCCACGACGATCCAGCTCTGCTACATCGCAATGACAGGCAGAGCCTGTCATCGCAACGCAGCACAGCTGATTACCTGCTTCCCCGGCGGTGACGTCATCGGACTGACTGCTTTACGGCCGGGATTACCCAGCAGTCACTGCAGTTATCGCGAGAAACTGCATGTGACCGCCGGGGAAAGATGATGGCGGCCATGAAGCAGTCCAGCCCGTGACCGCCGGAGATCTTCTGCCAGGTAAGTGCCGCTGACTCCTGACAGACCCGACCGACGGACACTGACAGTGACAATCCCGATTCCGGTATCCGATAAGACGAAAATATCGGAACTAAGTATCGAAAGGCCGATAGAGCTAATATCGGCCGATACCCGATACTTGCGGTATCGTATCGCTCAACACTAGTAGTTAACAAAATACTTTTTTTCCTCACTGTAAGTCCAGGTTTACACTTTTAGTATTTGGTCAGTATTTTACATCTGTAATTATAAACCAAAACCAGTGGAAAAATCATAGAAAAAGTATTATAGAAACATGTGCACCACTTCTGCATTTTTCACCCACTCTTGATTTTGGCTTACAAATACTGATGTAAAATACTGATCAAATACTGAACATGTGAACCTGGCATAACCTGCAAGAGCCAGCTGGCATGGATAACGGTCGAATCACTGATGTGACAGCTATCCAAATCATCTGGATCTTCATGACACAAATATGTATTATCTTTACGTCAGATGGGTGAGGGATACAGTTGTTTATTATTTTTCTTCTTTTACAGGTGACATGGACATCGGTGGATTATGCGTACAGGTGAGTATAACTGCATTTTATTTTTATTTCAAATAAAGGAGTCTGTGTCATTATTTAAATTAAAGATTTTTTTTACAATGTAACTATGGGGTTAGTAACTGGGGGTCTTATAGACACCTGTTCATTACTAACCTCTGAGCTTAATGACAACAGGCATAAAACAGTTAACATCAGCCCTCAAATATTACCCCATATGAAGAATATTGGAGATATAACGTTATGCCAATCAGTTATATCATATTTGGCCTGTGATTATAAACTCTCTCTCCTTTGTCCAACAGGGACTCAGCAGGAAGTTTAATATTCTCCAAGCCTCATGGAGAAAGCTGGCACCTATTCAGTAGGGTGGTCAGACCTCCAAAGGCTGTGAGTGACAGATCTCACACCTTGAGTTTGATCAGAGCAGAACAAAGGCTTGCTTGAAATATAGAGTCATGTTGAAGCTGCCAAAGAATATTCTAGAAGCATAATTCCATAAGCCGTGTATATTTCTGAGATCTCCAGAACATGGCGGTTGCCTTCTAGGGTATCTATTCATATTAGAACCACAGGATGTGGAGATACATAGAATAGCTAGTATGAACGAGATACAAAAGATGTGCTTAGTCTCAATGTGTAGCAAGGGCCCAGCCTGATCTGATGGCTCCAAAACTGCCTCCCTAGAACAATTCATTAAGGAGTTATGACTATCTTAGGTTTTGCAGTTTTTAGCTGCTAGAGGCAAGAGGAGGGGATTTAAGTTCAGCTCAGAGGGCTGGAGAGGAGTGACCCAACGGGGATAAAGGCTAGTGTAAGGCCATGTGGTCTCTCTCTTTGTTATGCTTGCTGTTCACTTCAAAAGTGGGGGCCACATCGAGTAAGGACTTAGGAACTAACTGGAAGCCCATGCCCCCTGCGGCCCAGCACACACATGGTCGAACATCAAACCGGTATTTGACATGATCCGTCTGCATATATCTTTTGTCCTACCACTATCTGTATTTGCATATCTGACCATTGTATATGTATAACCATTGTGTATATATGCCATATGTTGGCGCTATATAAATAAAGACTATTATTATTATATAGTGTATTGTCTAGTGTGCCCTAAAGGTGATTAAATGTATAATTTATTGTTGGGCTGTTCTTTTATCTTGATCCACAAATACACATGCCTTTCTCTTTGTTCAACTTTCCATGCTACTGGGACTGGTTTCTGGCCTGATATAATCCCGTTAACCGACCAGGCTTATATCTAATGAGGAACTGGTGGCAGTCCTACTGGATGACCAGTTGCTGTTTCCATGGTGCTTGTGAAAGGGGCCTCTCAGCCTGTCAGTGTTGTGATTGAGTGTGGTGCCTCATCAGTTACTGCTTCGGCCACATCCTCTCACTCCCCATGCCTCCCTGGGCCTGTGTGGACAGGGGCGTATGTGTAAAACTGTACCAAGCTGACCTTAAGTGTCCCCAGGGGGTGTGGAACATCACGTTGGGGAAAGTGGGAAGACCTCATTACATGATCTGTATGACATAATAGTGACGTCAGGCAGGGTAGCGAAGTGCGGGTTCATCACATGTGGTGGCAGCAATAGGATTCTGTGTGATCTCTCTGGTGCTATCCTTCACAAGTGGTGGTAGCAGTGGGATTTTGCGTGATCTCTTTGGTGCCATCCTTCACACCCCACTTGCCACTGCACATGGGCAAGTGGGAAGAGCTGGGCAAAGGGTCAGAATTAGCTTATCTAATATATGTGCCTTTTCTAGGGTGGCTGCAGGCTGCTATTTTTAGGCTGTGGGGGCCAATATCTATGGCGCTTTATCAGATTGAGAATACCAGCCCCAAACTGTATGTATTGGTTGTCAAAAATGAGGATCACCTCATGCCGCTTTTTTAATAAATAATAAAAAAAAATGGCATAGGGCCCCTCTATTCCTGATAACCAGCCATGAGAAAGCTGACAGCTAAGGGTTGCAGCCCACAGCTGTCAGTTTTGCGCTGGTTATCAAAATAGAAGACACCCACGTCATTTTTTTAAATGTATTTATGTATAGCACTGGCTGATGAATACTCCTATCAGTGGTGCCAGCTCTAGCTGTTATCAGCAACAGCAGGAGTATGCTGATGAGAGTAGTACTCACTCATCAGTCATCACCTGTGACCAGGAATAACTTTTTGCCTTCAGTAACAGCTAATGGCTCATGGTGTCATCTTGCAGTGTGGGAACACCGCTGATTAGAGTCAGTGTTTGCAGCGCACTTAAGCAGATGACAGCGTGACAAGCAATAGACAAAAAACCTGACTGGCACTTCCAGACTAATGTGAACTAGGTGCAAACCAAAGGGAGCTACCCTCATGTAAAACATCCAAAAAAAGGCTGCACTCAAGCATACTAAAGCATGACAACATAGAATATATGAAATTTTGAATAGCAATATGGCTTTGGAATATAGGGAAAAATTTGAGACGCTTAGTATAAACATTTGGCCAAACATTTTAAAGCTCAACAACCATCGTCAAGGTGGTCTCAATTCTGTTGAGTCCCTAACCTAATGTGAACATACCTCTATTAGGCTGATATCTGAATTTCTGGGCGAATATGCACCTCTGTCAGTAATGCCTGCATATATGGGTAAAGTAGGGAGCCGGTGTAATTAAAATCACCACCTGGTGGGAGCGGAGTGCCAAGCAATGTCTGGCCCTCCATTCAGCTGAATTGGGTTCGGGCTCGGGTACCGTTCTGGTTTCCCAAACCAAACTTTCTGTGGATGTTCGTCCGAATCTGTCGGAGCTGAACATCCAAGGGTTCGCTCATCACTACTCCTAACATATAAAAGTCCAACAAAATGATTGTCAGCTGAATTCATGCAATTTTAATGCAACATTTGGATATTTGTTCCAAATTTGATATGTGAAAAAGAATTTTTCTAATCTCTGCAGGTAAATATTATGTACTGTCCAATGAAGTTTAGTGGTAATTGTGACTACTAGAAGAGATGAGAGGATCTTTTGATATTCAAATTTGCTGGCTTCAAAAATTTTTCCCCAAGAATTTGATTTGCAGCAAGTAAATTTGCTCCAATTACAATACTGAAAGCTTGTAATTGCTTGAAAAATAAACGAAATGAAGGAGAGGAGAGATAACCCAGCTGACCATAAGAGCTTTCACATTATAGGCAAGACAAGAGGGGATTGTAGGGGGAGTAATGTGAATCGCAGGCTTCTAAGTGTAGTAGTTAGTTTTCAGAGGTATATACTCAGTGTGAATCCACCCACCTTTTTGGTGTCTTGAGATACTGCGTATAGATCCAATCCATGGCTCACTCAATTCCTCTTTCCATTCAGTTTGCAGAGGTCTAGGAACTAATGAGAGCACTGAACAGTGCTTTCATAGGCTATAACACTTTGTAAATATTTTTTCCCAGCAATAAGCGCTCGTGAAGGATTATGATGGAACTCGATGTTCGGATTCAAGGGTGATTTTTATTTCAAACTAGAACACAACCGGTTTCGACTTCTTAGAGTCTTCCTCAGGAATAATGTCATGCATCATTATAGGTGAGAGAGAGAGGACCCTGCTGACCGTAAGAGCTAACACACTACAAGAAAGAGAAAGGACCTTTGCTGACCATAAGAGATTAAACTATACAGGAGAAAAAAAGATAGGACCAGGTTAACAATCAGTGCTTACACTCTACAGGAGGGAGAGAGAGATTTACTCAGTGACTCTGGTGATGGAAATGACTCTGCCATACAATCTGTGCTTCATTGGGAGCCACTGATCTGTGATGGACCAGGTACAACCACCCTATACAAGGAATGATATTCCTTAATATGTTATAGCTGCAGCACATTATGGCCAGGCCACGCGTCAACGCAAAATTACATTAGCCTGCTAGCTGATGATTCAACTGTGTGGGAAATTGTACAGGGCAAGTTTTTTTTTGAGAACCGTAAATTGAATCTCAAAATTTTTTAATTCACATGAAAATCCAGATCTCAGGACATTGATCTCAAACTCAATTCACCACGGACTGATCCACTCATCTCTGGTGACTAGTAATGTTCATTAGTGACAAATAAAAAATAATGGTATTTTCTGTCAATTTACAGAAACTGTCCCTTTACATGCTGTGATTACTTTTTTAATCCAATTTGACATCACTGCAGTGGACAAGAACTGACAACAGCTATCAGATGATGTGACATCACTATGGAAGACGGTTGGAAAAGGATGGACTTGTTCATGTACAAAGGGATATAACAGGCAAGAATTCCTTCACTTTTATATAGAGTGTTTCCTTGTTTGAAGCTATTTGTAGACTTTGAGACTTCAAGATATACCAAAGAACAGTAAGAGGTTTGGAACATTGAGATTAAAAAAAGATTTTACTTTCTAAAAGCTGCGGATCAGAAATATCATAAATGTAATTGGTGGTAATTTGGCCTGTGATGGAGGTCTGGTCTGAAGAAATGAATGTGCTCACAGAGTTGATTAACTCCTATATAAGGTACTGGATAAATTCTAAAACCATCTTTTGATTCAGTGAACATTACATAATGTCTACATTTATATGCCAGACCCCAATCAATCACTGATATGTGTGGTTGATATCTCAGAAAACGTCTGTAAAGACTATTGTTTCGATAAATGGAGGACAAGATCTAAATTTTGCTATCAGTGTGCATTCATGTACACCATGCAGCTAAAAAAAGTCCACCCCAAGATAATCCTCAATAGGTTCTCAAAGTTTATACAATATCTACAGTTACTTTGTCTCATTGTAATATTTAAAGAAATGTCCAACGGATTTCACAAAAATCCAGATTATGCTAAATCTTAATTTAGAAATACACAGAAGTAAAGTACTCTGGATAAGCTACCTGACAAGTAAAAGCAATGTGCAAGATTTATGAAGTTTTAACCCCTCTCTGACATTAGACGTACTATCCCGTCCATAAAACCCGTGCCATTCTGACCATGGACGGGATAGTACGTCATAGGCGATTAGCTGCGCTCCCGGAGGGAGCGCAGCTAATCGCCGCCGGGTGTCAGCTGATTATCACAGCTGACACCCGTGACTGTGTGTCAGGAGCGGTCACGGACCGCTCCCGGCACATTAACCCCTTGCACACCGCGATCAAACATGATCGCGGTGTACTGGGGGCACAGGGGAGGATCGCGCAGGCAGGGGGCTCCCTGCGCGCCCCCCTGAGACCCTCAGACCAGCGCGATGTGATCGCGCTGCTCTGAGGGCTTCCTCCCTCCCAGGACCCGGATCCAAGATGGCGCTGGGGTCCTGGAGGGAGGCGGCTACCTCAGTGCCTGCCGAGAGCAGGCACTGAGAAGCCTGCTGCACTGCCTGAGCGATCGCTGGTGTGACAGAGTGCTGTGCACACTGTCACACCAGCGATCTGATGAAATACAGTGATGTCCCACCCTGGGACAAAGTAAAAAAGTAAAAAAAAAGTAAAAATAAACATGTGTAAAAAAAAATCCAAAAAAAAAAAAAAAAAAAAAATATTCCCCAATAAATTCATTACTTATTGTAAATAAAAAAAATAAAACAATAAAAGTACACATATATGGTATCGCCGCGTCCGTAACGACCCCCCTATAAAACTGTCCCACTAGTTAACCCCTTTTGTGAACCCCTTAAAAAATAAAAAATAAAAACGAAGCAAAAAATCAGTGCTTTATCATCATACCGCCGAACAAAAAGTGGAATAACACGCGATCAAAAAGACGGATATAAATAAACATGGTACCGCTGAAAACGTCATCTTGTCCCGCAAAAAACGAGCCGTCACACAGCATCATCAGCGAAAAAATAAAAAAGTTATAGCTCGCAGAATAAAGCGATGCAAAAATAATTATTTTTTATATAAAATTGTTTTTATTCTATAAAAGCGCCAAAACATAAAAAAATTATATAAATGAGGTATCGCCATAATCGTACTGACCCGAAGAATAAAACTGCTTTATCGATTTTACCACACGCGGAACAATAAAAACGCCTCACCAAAAGAAATTCATGAATTGCTGATTTTTGTTCATTCTAACCTCCCAAAAATCGAAATAAAAAGCGATCAAAAAATGTCACGTGCTCAAAAATGGTACCAATAAAAGCGTCACCTCGTCCCGCAAAAATTAAGACCTCACATGACATTGTGGGCCAAAATATGCAAAAATTATAGCTCTCAAAATGTGGCGATGCAAAAAACTACTTTTTGCAATAAAAAGCGTCTTTTAGCGTGACAGCTGCCAATCACAAAAACCGCTATAAATAGTAAATCAAACCCCCTTTATCACCCCCTTAGTTAGGGAAAAATAATAAAATAAAAAAATGTATTTATTTCCATTTTCCATTAGGGTTAGGGTTAGGGTTTCGGCTAAAGTTAGGGTTAGGGTTGGCGCTAAAGTTAGGATTAGGGTTAGAGTTAGGATTAGGGTTAGGGTTGGGATTAGGGTTGGGACTAGGGTTAGGGGTGTGTTGGGGTTAGGGTTGGAGTTAGAATTGGGGGGTTTCCGCTGTTTAGGCACATCAGGGGCTCTCCAAATGTGACATGGCGTCTGATCTCCATTCCAGCCAATTCTGCGTTGAAAAGTCAAACGGTGTTCCTTCACTTCTGAGCTCTGCCATGCGTCCAAACAGTAGTTTATCCCACATATGGGGTATCAGCGTACTCTGGACCCCAAGAGTTATTGTGAAATTTGTCCTATTTCTTCTGTTACCCTTGGGAAAATAAAAAACTGGGGGCGAAAATATTATTTTTGTAAAAAAAATAAGATTTTTTTTGTTTTTACGGCTGTACATTATAAACTTCTGTGAAGCACTTGGGGCTTCATAGCGCTCACCACACATCTAAATAAGTTCCTTGTGGGGTCTATTTCCAAAATGGGGTCACTTGTTGGGGATTTCCACTGTTTAGGCGCATCAGGGGCTCTCCAAATGCGACATGACGCCCCCAGACCATTCCATCAAAGTCTGCAATCCAAAACGTCACTACTTCCCTTTCCGAGCCCTGACATGCGCCCATACAGTAGTTTTCTCCCACATATTGGGTATCAGCGTACTCAGGACAAATTGGACAACAACTTTTGGGGTCCAATTTCTCCTGTTGCCCTTGTGAAAATAAAATATTGGGGGCGAAAAAATCATTTTTGTAAAAAAAAAAGGATTTTTTATTTTTACGGCTGTGCGTTATAAACTTCTGTGAAGCACTTCGGGGTTCAAAGTGCTCACCACACATCTAGGTAAGTTCCTTGTGAGGTCTATTTTCCAAAATGGGGTCACTTGTGGGGGGTTTCCACTGTTTAGGCGCATCAGGGGCTCTCCAAATGCGACATGACGCCCCCAGACCATTCCATCAAAGTCTGCAATCCAAAACGTCACTACTTCCCTTTCCGAGCCTGACATGCGCCCATACAGTAGTTTTCTCCCACATATTGGGTATCAGCGTACTCAGGACAAATTGGACAACAACTTTTGGGGTCCAATTTCTCCTGTTACCCTTGTGAAAATAAAATATTGGGGGCGAAAAAAATCATTTTTGTAAAAAAAAAAAGGATTTTTTATTTTTACGGCTGTGCGTTATAAACTTCTGTGAAGCACTTCGGGGTTCAAAGTGCTCACCACACATCTAGATAAGTTCCTTGTGGGGTCTATTTTCCAAAATGGGGTCACTTGTGGGGGGTTTCCACTGTTTAGGCGTATCAGGGGCTCTCCAAATGCGACATGACGCCCCAGACCATTCCATCAAAGTCTGCAATCCAAAACGTCACTACTTCCCTTCGAGCCCTGACGTGCACCCATACAGTAGTTTTCTCCTACATATTGGGTATCAGCGTACTCAGGACAAATTGGACAACAACTTTTGGGTTCCAATTTCTTCTGTTACCCTTGTGAAAATAAAATATTGGGGGCGAAAAAATCATTTTTGTAAAAAAAAAAAGGATTTTTTATTTTAAGGCTGTACGTTATAAAACTTTAGTGAAACACCTGGGGGTTCAAAGTTCTCACCACACATCTAGATAAGTTCCTTGAGGGGTCTAGTTTCCAAAATGGTGTCATTTGTGGGGGGTTTCCACTGTTTAGGCAGATCAGGAGCTCTCCAAACACGACATGGCGTCCAGCCAATTCTGCGTTGAAAAAGTGAGATGGCGCTCCTTCCCTTCCAAACTCTGCCATGCACCCAAACAGTGGTATACCCCCACATATGGGGTATCAGTGTACTCAGGACAAATTGCACAATAACTTTTGGAGTCTTGTTACCCTTGGAAAAATAAAAATTGGGGTGAAAAGATCATTTTTGTGGAAAAAATATGATTTTTAAATTTTACGGCTCTACGTTATAAACTTGTGTGAAGCACTTGGGGTTCAAATTGCTCACCAAAGATCTAGATAAGTTCCTTAGGGGGTCTAGTTTCCCAAATGGGGTCATTTGTGGGGGGTTTCCACTGTTTAGGCACATCAGGGGCTCTCCAAATGCAACATGGCATCCAATCTCAATTCCAGCCAATTTTGGTTGGAAAAAGTCAAATGGTGCTCCTTCCCTTCCGAGCTCTGCCGTGCGCCCAAACAGTGGTTCCCCCCACATATGGGGCATCAGCGTACTCAGGACAAATTGGACAACAACTTATGTGGTCCAATTTCTCTGATACCCTTGGGAAAATAAAAAATTAGTGACTAAAAGATAATTTTTGTGGGAAAAAAATAGGATTTTTTATTTTCATGCCCGGGCATTATAAACTTGTGTGAAGCACTTGGGGGTTCAAAGTGCTCACCAAAGATCTAGATAAGTTCCTTAGGGGGTCTAGTTTCCAAAATGGGGTCACTTGTGGGGGATTTCCACTGTTTAGGCTCATCTGGGGCACTGCAAACGGAACATGACCCCCATCAACGTCTGCATTCCAAAACGTTACTACTTCCTTTCCAAGCCCTGCCGTGCGCCCAAACAGTTTTCCACCCCCACATATGGGGTATCAGCGTACTCAGGACAAATTGGACAACAACTTTTGGGGTCCAATTTCCTTGGGAAAATTCAAAAATTTAGGACTAAAAAATCATTTTTGTGGAATTTTTTTTTTTTTTTTTTTCACACCCAGGCATTATAAACTTTTGTGAAACACTTGGGGTTCAAAGTGCTCACAACAGATCTAGATAAGTACCTTAGGGGGTCTAGTTTCCAAAATGGTGTCACTTGTGGGGGGTTTCCACTGTTTAGGCGCATCAGAGGTTCTCCAAGCGCGACATGGCGTCCAATCTCAACTCCAGCCAATTTTAGTTTGAAAAAGTCAAACGGCGCTCCTTCCCTTACGAGCTCTGCCGTGTGCCCAAACAGTGGTTTTCCCCCACATATGGGGTATTGGCGTACTCAGGAGAAATTGCATAACAACCTTATCTGTCCATTTTCTCCTTTTACCCTTGTGAAAATAAAAAAAAGTTTGTAAAAGATCAATTTTGTGGCTAAAAAGTTAAATATTCATTTTTTCCTTCCACGTTGCTTTAGTTCCTGTGAAGCACCTGAAGGGTTAATAAACTTCTTGAATGTGGTTTTGAGTACCTTGAGGGGTGCAGTTTTTAGAATGGTGTCACTTTTGGGTATTTTCTGTCATGTAGACCCCTCAAAGTGACTTCAAATGTGAGGTGGTCCCTAAAAAAATGGCTTTGTAAATTTTGTTGTAAAAATGAGAAATCGCTGGTCAACTTTTAACCCTTATAACTTCCTAACAAAAAAAAATTTGATTCCAAAATTGTGCTGATGTAAAGTAGACATGTGGGAAATGTTATTTCTTAACTATTTTGTGTTACATATTTCTCTGTTTTAAGGGAATAAAAATTCAAAGTTTGAAAATTGCTAAATTTTCAAAATTTTCGCCATATTTGCGTATTTTTCAAAAATAAACGCAAGTTATATGGAAGAAATTTTACCACTAACATGAAGTACAATATGTCACGAGAAAACAATCTCAGAATCGCGAAGATCCGTTGAAGCGTTCCGGAGTTATAACCTCATAAAGAGACAGTGGTCAGAATTGTAAAAATTGTCCCGGTCATTAACGTGCAAACCACCCCTTTGGGGGTGAAGGGGTTAAGGTAAAGCGGGCCAGCTCAGAATTCCTATATTTGTTTAGAAGAACTGTGAGTTGAAAAATCCCTGATTTACAGTGACATAGATCTAGATGAAAATATACTTTGCAAATTGCCTAGAGGATCCATCCTTATTAAGTGTTTGATGGGTATAGAAATGTACATATCTATTCCAACAGATGAGGAATACTGATGTTGAATTTACAAATATGATCTTCACATTTATTTGATTTGCTTACATTTTAGCATCTGATTTTGTCATTCAAAATGCACATTTTGCTCGACTTTTAGAGTGACAGCGAGAGAGGTGTTAGATAAAAATGTAAATGTGGATATCTTTAGCGTGGCATCATTAAAATCTGAGACGTTCTCCAGGAAAGATTTGTCTAGGCAAATATCACTCTTCGATATAAAGCAATGCTCTAAAATATTTCCGATTGAAATGAGTGGATTCATTGCTCGTTCTTATAAAAATATATTGCTTTATCCCAATGGTACAATACACTGTACTTGCAAAGATGTTTATCGTGTTTTAAAGCTTTAAAAGGCAAAATATTACTAATCCATGGAAAAAATAAGCCATAGAGCACCACATAGCAATGGCTAGCTAAATAAATCATATTAAATGTTGGATTGGTACAAGGGTCTTGGTACAATGATATACTAGTTTTGGATGAACAAACCGTTAACATGGTCCGGTGATGGACACTCAGTTACGAGGTGCTTGGACCATTCCTATAGAACAGGATGTACATGAAATATTCATGTTATATATGAATGAGCACACACCAAGAGCATGCATTTTTCATAAGTAGAAAGATTAAAGTGACTCTCTACCTAGTGAGAAACACCTTACCAGTTATCATCATATAAGATGAATAGTTTGGACCGATGCACATATCACCTTGGGAGCCTATTTCATATATTAAAATACCTATTGCAGTACCTAGAGAAAAAATAATTTTTATCAAAACAATATGAGAAAATTAAAATATGCCACATAGTGTTTTATACGATTACGATAAATTAATGATGAGTAGCTTAAAGTGGTCTAGTGTTTGGGGGTTTCATTTTGTATAAAGGAATGCTGGGTAAAAATATACATTATACATGTGATACATTACGTTATATTTATGCTGAAATGCAAGATTGTGGGACCCCTGTTGGTTACCATATTGGATCTTATGAGCACCACATGGTTTATTCACACAGTGAAGACTTGTCAATGTGTCATTGCTGGGAGAATGGACTTCATGCAATTATTTTCTCAATTTTTTTGCCAAAAATCAACTGAATACAAGAACAGTATGAGTGTGCAAGTCATAAATCTATTACTAAAACTGGATTGGAAACCATTGTGGAATCAGAAAAGCCTCCTACCACCCCCCCCAAAAAAAAAATTTCAAAAGACTTCCCTAGTTTGGCAATAAATAAAAGGCATTTTGGTTACGAGCATTATGGTCACTTTTTGGAACCAATCTAATTTTAAAAAATGTATACAAAAGCTTCATAGAAGATGTACAATGTGGACAGTCCTGTGTACTGATTTGGTTTTGTGCTATAATAAACAAACACATTTTTGGAGATATTTTTACATTTTGTCAGGTAAATAGCAGATTTTGCAGAGGGTTGTAGAGGATGACTGATTTATGAACCACAGATTAGGCCTGAGCTAGGAAACAGGCTAGGCTATGTGTCACAACACAGCTGTCGGGTGACCCAGGAACAGGGGCTCCTTCCCTGTCCCTAACACTAGGGGGCACCCTAGCTTGCCCTGCTCCCCAGGATACTTCAGATGGCGAAGATGCTGGTGCCTCCGCCCTTGCCTTATCTCCTGAGTTAGCCCTCGTCTGTCCTCTTCCCCCACCTAGGGAAGAGGTGGCGCTACTGTGCACTGTAGTACACCAACCCAACATAAAAAACAATACAAAAAAGGGTTAACAGAAAACTCCAGGCATACAAAATATTCACTCATATATAACAGAGAAATACACACGGGGTGTGAAGGTAGGGGAATAAACCAAACAGAGAAGGATAAGGAAATACCAAGCATACATACCAAGCAACAGTCACTAATAACTCCTTCAACTTATACAAACTCCTCTCCCTTCGTTAGCCATGCAGCAATAAAGCTAGCTCTGACAAGTATTAGTATCAGATCCCAGATTATAAAAGGAAAAGGAGTGGCTAACCGACACAGGGATTTCCAACATGGCCGATTAACCCCTGTTCTGTCTTATTATTTTAGTTGTGAGCTATTTAAAAATATGTTAGATTTAACAGATAAAATCTCTTCTTAACGCAAACCTGTCTTCAAGATTTGCTTAGTAAACTATAGGCATTGTCTGGTTGGCATTGTTACTCTGATTAAAATGGGTTGAAGAAATCCATCTTGTGTTTGCTGTTAAATCTTTGTTTGCAGTTTTCAGTTAATACAATTCTGGTGCTTTGGAGCAGACATTTTTTTGGTGCTTTGGCTCATTGTCATCCTTTGGGCTTAAATGACAGGTCACTGAACCTTCAATGACCGGCCTCCTATTTTAAACACTGCACTTGTGCAGTTGATATTGTGATCGTTTAAAAAAAATTAACCACAGCAAAATGGCTCTGGCGACAGTGCCTGGGCAGTAGCATCTATCGCTTTCTGATAGATGCTACTGCGCATACACCACACCAATTTGATGGAGCCCAATTTTTTTTCGTTCTAACAAAATGGCCCTGGTGGCAGTGCATGTCCAGTAGCATCTATCAGCAAGTAATGCTCTCAGTCTGCTCCAGAGCAGCCCAGCAGTGGGTAGGGCTTGCACAGATTAAGTGCATCACTTGCAGATAGATCCTACCGCTCATGCACTGCCAGCATCATTTTGTTGGATCAAAAAAAAATTGGCTCCAGCAAAACGGCATCGGCACATGTACAGTAGCATCTATCAGCAAGCGATAGATGCTACTGAGCAGGTGCCGCACCATTTTGCTGTAGTTAATTTTTTGGTGAAGACAACAACATTAACTGTGCAAGCACAGTATTTAAAATAGGAGGTAGGTCACTGAAGGTTCAGTGACCTGTCATTTAAATCCACAAGGATTACAATGAGCCAAAGTACAAAAAAGACCAGCCTGCAGACCTGCCCATGAGAATTTAATTAACTGAAAACTGCAAACAAAGATTAAACAACAACCACAATATGGATTTCTTCAACCCAGGTATCATTTTAATCAATGTAACAGTGCCAACCTGACAATGCCTGTAGTTTAGCAAGCAAAATTCTGATGACAAGTTCTCTTCAAGGAGAGCACTAAATTGTCATTTGGAGACTTATAGATCATGCAATGTCACCTCAGGAAATGAAATATGCAACTATACTCTTCCAAGAAGTAAATATCTGCTTCTTATATAGTTATGCCATAGGACTTAAAATATAAAACCAAACCAGAATCTCCTACAAAAGAAAAAGGCCACCAGTTGCAGACAGCTGTTTCACGAATCTTGTTTCTTGTTAGAGCACTGTGGGAGACTGGCTGATTAAGTGTGAGATGGTCAAAGCACAAATAGCACAGGGGGTGAAGACAGAGACATGGTCAGACAGTCCGAGGATGGGGCGTGCAGCACAGGTTCAAAATATGAAGCTGGGGTCAGAAACGGAGAGTTCAGACTAAACAAGTAAACCAGCCGGGTCGGCAACAAAGAGTCAAAACAATATTGGAAGGGAACTAGCGATGAACTGCAGCTAGGACCTAAGCTCAGGCAAGGTGTGGAAGGAAGATCTACCTAATATATCCACTGCTAGCAGGAAATAGGCCAGGGAAGCAAAACTCTGCAGAACACAGTGGTTTTAAATTCCTGAAGAATTTTGAACATACTGACAGAGAAACCTGTCAAGAATGGCACAGATGTTCTCACCAGTCTCACTCTCACATCCGCCATCATGGCAAACTGCTCCACCATGACCCAGATATTGTTGTATCCCGCAGAGAGGGGCAGGTGTTATGATTTGGTAGCTGAGGAGAGCAGGCAAAAACGGCAATACACCAAAGAGGTTGGAATCTACTGGATTGCAGTACCCTGACTAACCACCACAACTAAAGGCAGCCGTGGAGTGTTCCTAAGTTGGTCCTAGACGCCTCATCACAGCCTGAGAGGTTAACTACACCTAAAGATAGAAAGAGGAAAGCTATCTGCCCCGGAGCAGATCCCCAAAGAACATAGGAAGCCCCCAAACATGTAATGGCGGTTAGACAAGAGAAATACAGACACAGACAGAAAATAGTATGAGCAAACGTTGGGGCCCAATCTTCCTAGAAAGAAAAGGATAGGAAGGACACTTACTGCAATCCAAAAAAACCATAAAAAATACCAACTCTACTAATTGCAAAAACACCTGAGATCACACGACCTCTACCACCTAAATTAGTTCTCTGATGTAACAAAACTAAGCCGCAGCCACTGAAAAAACTGGAAAAGGCAAACGAACAAACAACAGTGGCTCAGATAAACTGAGAGGAGCACAAGCCCCCGGAGGGGACCCGGCTGAACTTTTTACCCTGGAAAACAGGTCAGAAATCAAGGGTAACGGATATTGATATTTCACAGTGATATTGTTCAAGAGACGATAATCAATACACGGCCTCAATGAACCATCCTTTTTGGCCACAAAGAAAAAACCGGCACCCAAGGGTGAAGAGGATGGTCTGATATGACCCTTCTCCAATGACTCCTTGATATAAGACTGCATAGCGTCATGTTCAGGTACAGACAAGTTAAAAAGGCGACCTTTAGGGAATTTACTACCAGGCACTAATTCAATAGCGCAGTCATAGCTCCTATGGGGGGGCAAGGATGCAGATTTACTTTCGCTAAACACATCAGAAAAATCAGTCAAAAAGTCAGGAACATCCTGAGCCTGGGGAGAGGCAGAAAAAACAGGAGTGTTGGCATTAACACATTGGCAGCCCCAACTGGTTACAGACACAGATTTCCAATCCAAAACAGGATTATGAGACTGTAACCAAGGGAAACTCAGTACAATAATGTCATGCAGATTATACAGCACCAAAAATTTGCAACTCTCCTGATGATCAGGTTCAACCCTCATTATCACCTGAGTAGAGAACTGGGGTTTATTCTCAGCCACAGGGGTAGAATCAATCCCCAGTAGGGGAATAAACTTCTGTAGGGGTATCAAGGGAAACCCACAACGTTTAGCAAAATCAAAATCCATCAGGTTAATAGCTGCTCCCGAATCAACAAAAGCCTGAGCAGAAAATGTGGACAGGGAGCAAATCAGGGTAACAGTCAACAGAAATTTAGTCTGAACACTACCGAAGACAACTGAGCGTGCAAAACGTCTTCCCCGCTTAGGGCAGACTGAAATAGCATGAGAGGCGTCACCACAGTAGAAACATAACCCATTGCATTTTCGAAACTCATCACGCTGTGCCCCAGAAGCCACTCTATCACACTGCATGGGTTCAGAAGCTGGATCACAAGGCAACACTATTCCACGCATACCTCTACGCTCACGCAAACGTCTGTCAATTTGAATCGCTAATGACATAGAATCATTGAGACCAGAGGGAGCAGGGAAACCCACCATAACATCTTTTACATTCTCTGACAGACCCTTCCGAAAAAGGGCTGCCAAAGCATCATCATTCCATTTGGTTAGGGCTGCCCACTTTCGGAATTTCTGACAGTATAACTCAGCGTCCTCAAGCCCCTGATTTAATGCCAACAAGGTTTTTTCAGCTTGATCAGTGACATTAGGTTCATCGTACAATAACCACAGAGCCAGAAAAAATGCATCAACATTACTCAAAACAGGATCCCCAGGTGTCAGGGAAAAAGCCCAATCCTGAGGATCGCCGCGCAGGAGAGAGATGACAATTTGAACCTGCTGTGCTGCGTTCCCTGAGGACTTAGGTTTTAAGGCAAAAAACAACTTAGAGTTATTTTTGAAATTCAGAAATTTAGCTAGATCCCCTAAAAACAAATCTGGCATGGGGATCCTAGGTTCCACAACCGGCAACCCTGCAAGATAGGTAGCAATACTCCGAACTTCAGTGGCAAGCTGATCCACACGGCCAGACAACTGTGCAAACTCCATTGAGAGAAAAAAAAAATCCTCAGCACCCAGAGAAAAAGAGGGAAAAAAAAATGCAACAAACAGAAAAAAAAAAAAAATCTCTGACAACTCTGACAACTTTTTTTTTTTCCACACTATTTTTCCCTTCTGTGAGTACCATATAATTTTCAGTTGTGGCCGGTGATACTGTTATGATTTGGTAGCTGAGGAGAGCAGGCAAAAACGGCAATATACCAGAGAGGTTGGAATCTACTGGATTGCAGTACCCTGACTAACCACCACAACTAACGGCAGCCGTGGAGCGTTCCTAAGTTGGTCCTAGACGCCTCGTCACAGCCTGAGAGGTTAACTACACCTAAAGATAGAAAGAGGAAAGCTATCTGCCCCGGAGCAGATCCCCAAAGAACATAGGAAGCCCCCAAACATGTAATGGCGGTTAGACAAGAGAAAATACAGACACAGACAGAAAATAGTATGAGCAAACGTTGGGGCCCAATCTTCCTAGAAAGAAAAGGATAGGAAGGACACTTACTGCAATCCAAAAAAACCCTAAAAAATACCAACTCTACTAATTGCAAAAACACCTGAGATCACACGACCTCTACCACCTAAATTAGTTTTCTGGTGTAACAAAACTAAGCCGCAGCCACTGAAAAAACTGGAAAAGGCAAACGAACAAACAACAGTGGCTCAGATAAACTGAGAGGAGCACAAGCCCCCGGAGGGGACCCGGCTGACCTTCACAGAAGTGCAGGGAACAATGCAAAAAGCAAGCACAAAAAATAAAAGCAGAAAATATCTTATCTGTTAGCAGAAGATGCAGGCAAGACTCAGCAAGCTTCAAAGTGAACCAGGAACCACAGTTGAGACAAGAACAATTGATCACCGGCAAACATGATGGGAGGGAACCTCCCTTATATAAGACCAGTCTGTAACTCCTGATTGCCAATCTTCACAATCTTCATTGAATGGTTCAGTACTGTTTGTAACCACCAGAGGGAACTTCTGCTCAGAATTCATTTCTAACACATTCACAACAGGCAGGTCCATAATGAAATTCATGACTATATGTTTTCAGAGGACAGAAGGAACCAACAGAAGCTGAAAGAAACCAGCAGGCTTATTCCTAGTAGATTTGTCCTAACCACCTTAACCAACCACTAAATTTTAGAAGATTAAACATCCAGTTGTTACTGCTGATAACACCTTTCTTTTAATTCTGCTTGCAAAATCATCAAATAATCCTGAATTCACTAAATCATCCCAGACAGTTGTCTGTCCAACCTTTGCTTGAAGACTTCCATTGAAGAACTCATCACCTCACCTGGCAGCCTGTTCCACTCATTGATCACCCTCATTGTCAAAAAGTTTTTTCTAATATCTAATCTGTGTCTCATCCCATTCATTTTCCATTGCTTCTAGTCTTTCCTTGTGCAAATGAGAATAAAGATGATCCTTCTACAATGTGACAGCCCTTGAGATATTTGTAGACAGCTATTAAGTCTCCTCTTAGTCTTCTATTTTTGTAAGCTAAACATTCCCAAATCCTGTAACCATTCCTCATAGGACATGATTTGCAGACTGGTCACCATTCTGGTCGCTCTTCTCTGAACTTGCTCCAGTTTGGTGATGTCTTTTTAAAATGTGGTGTCCAAAACTGGACCAAGGAAAAAGGGTGTTCCAGCTCTTAAATTTCAAAATTTATTCATCCATTTGTATAAAATACAAAGTGGTAAATGCTCCATGAAGGAAGCCGCATACAGCAACGCGTTTCGATCAGACGATCTTCATCAAGGCAGCCTTGATGAAGATCGTCTGATCGAATGCGTTGCTGTATGCGGCTTCCTTCATGGAGCATTACACTTTGTATTTTATACCAAATGGATGAATAAAATTTTGAAATTTTAAGGAGCTGGAACACCCTCTTTTTCCTTGGACCTTCCTGGACGTTCGTCAGACGTCGTTCCGTGCACTGCCGTGGTAGTTGGTGAGCTGGTTTGCTTTTCCTTGTCCAAAACTGGACACAGTATTTTGGGTACTTTACAGCTATAAGGTATTCTCTTCAAAAAGATAAAAGTAATATTGTAAGGCTCCAAATATTTTTCTGTTAAGAAATGGACCATTTTGTTTACTTAGGCAATTTAAAAAATTGAATAAAACAGAATAGCAAACAGCAGCCCAGCATACTGAGCTCACAATTTTCCCATATTCAACTATTTCATGAAAGCTAATTTTCCTAAATTTGCTAGGCTATTATTAATTGCTACATTTTTCATCTTGGTCTATGCACTTGTGGTTCCTCATGCTAATGAAAAATTTATATCATGTGATAACAAGCATGAAATTTAGAATACCGGTGTTTTCCTTTGTGTAGGAAGGGCCTTCGAGCTCTCCAACGCATGGGTGCAACTCTACATCGGAACCCCTCTTTTACTGCACTCTTAAAGGAATATTCCACCATTCTTACAACTTACAAGAGCCTGAATGTGCTATAAAAATAAGAAATGGCACATATTCATTCATCAATGTCCTCTGTGCTGTTAGATGGGTCCTTGTCAATCTCCTCACGTACTCATGGGATGCAGCAGTCAAGCTCCGACAATGCCAGAACAGGGAAGACCGGCAGGGGATTGAAAGGTGAGTATGTGCTATACAATATGTTTATAACATACTTGGCTCATATGTAAATTCAAGAAAGTGGTGCCTTTGCTGCTTTGCTACCACATTGTTCTTCAAATCACCATTTTACTGCTTGTGCCCCAAAAGAAGAATTGTAAGGTACAATCAACATGGAACTATTTGTTTTAGGGACCACATTTGCCTGGAATCTAATGCTGATACAGGTACTGCATTGGGGTATTTTGGGAAGAGACTGTAACAGGGCATCTGATGCTGATACTGTGTTTGGGACTGTATATTGGGCATAATTGTACAGTGTATACAATAGTTTAACTTTACATTAAAATATTAATTCCAATAGAATTATATAAGCTACTGTTAGGTGCTGGGATTCTCCTACAGCATAGCGTGGATCCCGGGCCTTGTCTCCCTCTGCGGTCTCCCATTCTTCTTCAACTGCAGTGGAGCCTGCTCAGCAGAGACGTTGGTCTCAGCTTCTTGCTTAGACTCGTGCATCTGGTTACTGCTGGCTCTCCAGTTACAGCTATAGTAACTAGCAATAGGCAGCAGCTAACAGACATTCCTGGGTCTAAGTCCAGAAATCACTCCACTGAGCATGCTCGTGAAGCGACCTCTCATTGATGGTCGGGTGTCAGCTGCTCGGATGACGTGGCAGTTGCTGATCGGTCCAGGAGCAAGGTTCTGTCAGACTGGACTTGAACAGGAATGTAGAAAGGGTCCTCTGACGCGTGTCGGCGCACTATGATAACATGTTTGGTGTGTTGGTGGAAGCGTTACTACCCTGTGTGCATGTGTCCTGCTACTAGCAGTTGTGTGTGTGCCTAGACAGGCAGTGTAGGGTGGGAACTACCACTTGAGCCTAGCACCTGCACCAGGCGACAGCAATCACATATGCGTGTTTCACAAACCATGTGACAGGGCAGGCTCAATCACCAGCAGAGTGGTGGGTGAGTCATAGGGTCTTTTATATTACGCTCCTGTGAAGTTTAACAGGGCATAACCTAGAGTGCTATCTCTTTGTGTGCTGCTCTGTGGAGTAACAGAGACATGTACTTTGCACTCTGTTCACACTGAGTGACGTTTAACTCGGTGTGATTACGGTGATTGCTCGCAGCTTCGCTCCGCCATTGTTTACTAGCAGTGGTTCCTCCATCACCGCATGGTGGACCCCGGGTGGCGATTGCACCTTCTCATAATTTAGCGACAGCTTCTCTTAAAAGGGTTAAGGCTTAATACGTTGCTACTGTAAATTCATGACAATTAATGGAAAACATACATGATCGTTTATTCTGTGTAGATATATTTTATTCATTTCCTTCTTAAAGTCTTTTACCAGATGAAAATGTACACAAAACATTGCAAAGCCTACATACTTTTGTGTAATTTAGGTAGGTACTTCTCTCTATCTATTCTGTACATTATCTAAAAGAATATGATGAAAGCAGTGGTGATTGTCATAATGTAAGCATTGCAATCTCAATTGCTGCAAAGAATACATGGAAACAATGATCAATGACTATCTTACTTGAAGGTCAGTGTATTTATGGCTTATGCCATCCCTTGTTTGGTTTATTCATTTTATACTTGCTATTAAATTCTGAATATTCTACTTTATGCTTTTTTATTCATGTAGGGTTACACAGATCTGTAGCTGGGCATAGTACCATTGTCAATATTGTTTGATATTATGAAGAATGTATAGGATAAAAAAAAACTCTCAACCATCATTATATTAGCATATACTGCATAAATGTGTATTGTAGGCACATACTGCATTCATAACACACAAATATTGCTTGCATAATAACTGCAACCTTTGAACTTTATGGCTCCGATTCATCGTTGACTTTGCGACTGTTTTTTGTCTAGTATTGCACTTTTTTGTTTATACTCAATTCATTATTCTATTTGCACATTTTTTAAAAGTGTATTGCATGTGCTGTTGACTTTTTTTTAATTTCTGCTTTGTGGATGAATATTAGTGATTTCAGATGCTTAGCTTGATTCATCAATTGAAACTCTTTTTAAAAAGTCACAAAATATGGCACAATTTCACTTAGTCCCTCCTGCTGTATTTTCCAGTTATTTGGAGCATTTTGCATGATGCAGCCACCACCATGTTTCACTGTGGGTATGGTGTTCTTGGGGTGATGAACTGGGTTGGTTTGGCCCAAGACATTGTGCTTACCTTGGTAGCCAAAAAGTTAAATTTTTGCATCATCTGACCATAGTACCTTTCTCCATACATTTGGGGAGTATCCCACAGGTCTTTTGGCAAACTCAAAATGAGCCTTACACACAAAAAATGTAAGTAAAATATTTTTCTACCCATTCTTGCATAAAGACCATCTCTTTGGAGTGCACAACTTATTGTTGTTGTATGGGTAGAAACTCCATTCTCTGCTTGAGAACTCTGCAGCTCCTTCAGGATTACCTTTGGTCTCTGTGCTGTCTGTCTGATTAATGCCCTCTTTGCATTGGCTGAGAGTTTTGGTGAGTGGCCTTCCCTTGTCAGGTTTTTTTGTTCTTTTCATTTGATGATAATGAAGTTTATGGTGCTCCAGGGGATCATCAGTGATTGGAATATTTTTTTATAATCCAACACTTACTTATACTTCTCAACAACTTTGTCCCTGACTTATTTATGGATCTTATTGGTCTTCATGCTGTTTTTTGGTAAGTGGTACCTCTTGCTTAATGATGTAGCCTCTGAGGCCTTTCAGAAAAAGTGTGCACACACTGACAGACAAGGTAATGGCTTGCACCAGAATTGTTTAAGGGCTTCATAGCAAAGGAGGTGAATACATATGCACATGCCAATTTTTATTTGTTTTATCCCATAAATTTAATTTTTCTATATGTTTCTTACTTCACCAATTTAGACTATTTAGTGCTGATGTGTCACACACAATTCAGATTACATATATTTGAACACAGGTTGTAATGAAAAAATAGGTAAAATGCCAAGGGGGTGAGTACTTTCACAAGTCACTGCAGACGAGCCATGGTAACTTGCCCTTGCTTCACCCAGCTCTGCTCATTTTGACATAGCTGCAAGAAACTGCCATGAAAAGTTGGTACATTTTTGTGCAACTTTGCAGCCAAAATTTTGTGATTTTTCAAAGCAATTGAAGCCAAAATTGTAGCAAAATTGATTTGATGAATCAGGGTCTAAGTGTCTCTTGCTGCCCAAAAGGAATAAACTAAAAATTCAACCATTTTAACTGTTTGTGTTTAATAATAAAAAGAACTATAATGATAATAATATTTATTTATGTAATGCTAACGTATTGCACAAAAATGAGCAATTAAGAACTACACGTCCAAACTAAAATTAGACAAAACTCGTTTACAATTCAAATCAGTTTTGTAATCTTGTTTTTTAATCTCAATTTTGTAGGAATTTGGAATAACAGAAGAGGTAAATGTAAAAGTAAAGTGTACCCTACGCTGCAGTCAAGGATTAATATCAGGAACTGTACTATTCCACAGGCCAGATACTCTAGGGCGGCTAATCGATGTATACTCTGTGTGGTTGTGGTTGTACTAAAGGTGCTCAGGCAGGGAATATAGTGGAGAAGCTGGACAAGATGAATGCTGCAGGGCACCAATGTTAAAGTATTCAGAGTAGAACAGTTCCGGTGTGTAATTTTAGCTTTTGTTACTTTAACTTAACCCCTTCAAGACCCAGCCTATTTTGACCTTAAAGACCTTGCCATTTTTTGCAATTCTGACCAGTGTCCCTTTATGAGGTAATAACTCAGGAACGCTTCAACGGATCCTAGCGATTCTGAGATTGTTTTTTCGTGACATATTGGGCTTCATGTTAGTGGTAAATTTAAGTCGATAATTTTTGCGTTTATTTGTGAAAAAAATGGAAATTTGGCGAAAATTTTGAAAATTTTGTAATTTTCAAATTTTTAATTTTTATTCTGTTAAACTAGAGAGTTATGTGACACAAAATAGTTAATAAATAACATTTCCCACATGTCTACTTTACATCAGCACAATTTTGGGAACAACATTTTTTTTTTGTTAGGAAGTTATAAGGGTTAAAAGTTGACCAGCGATTTCTCATTTTTACAGCAAAATTTACAAAACCATTTTTTTTAGGGACCACCTCACATTTGAAGTCACTTTGAGGGGTCTATATGGCAGAAAATACCCAAAAGTGACACCTTTATAAAAACTGCACCCCTCAAGCTACTCAAAACTACATTCAAGAAGATTATTAACCCTTCAGGTGCTTCACAGGAACTAAAGCAACGTGGAAGGAAAAAATGGACATTTTAATTTTTCCAACAAAAATTTTCTTTTAGCATCAATTTTTTCATTTTTACATGGGCATCAGGATAAAATGGATCCTAAAATTTGTTGGGAAATTTCTCCTGAGTACACAGATACCTCATATGTGGTCATAAACCACTGTATGGGCGCACGGCAGGGCTCAGAAGGGAAGGAGCGCCATTTGACTTTTTGAATGGAAAATATGCTGGAATATTTAGCGGTTGCCATGTCACATTTGGAGAGTCCCTGTGTGCCTAAACATTGGAGCTCCCCCACAAGTGACCCCATTTTGGAAACTAGACCCCCTAAGGAACTTATCTAGATGCATAGTGATCATTTTGAACCCCCAGGTGCTTCACAAATTGATCTGTAAAAAAAAGAAAGTACTTTTTTTCACAAAAATTTTCTTTTAGCCTCAGTTTTTTCATTTTCACATGGGCAACAGTATAAATTGGATCCTAAAATTTGTTGGGCAATTTCTCCTGAGTACACAGATACCTCATATGTGGTCATAAACCACTGTTTGGGCGCATGGCAGGGCTCAGAAGGGAAGCAGCGCCATTTGACTTTTTGAATGGAAAATATGCTGGAATATTTAGCGGTTGCCATGTCGCATTTGGAGAGTCCCTGTGTGCCTAAACATTGGAGCTCCCCCACAAGTGACCCCATTTTGGAAACTAGACCCCCTAAGGAACTTATCTAGATGCATAGTGATCATTTTGAACCCCCAGGTGCTTCACAAATTGATCTGTAAAAAAAAAGAAAGTACTTTTTTTTCACAAAAATTTTCTTTTAGCCTCAGTTTTTTCATTTTCACATGGGCAACAGTATAAATTGGATCCTAAAATTTGTTGGGCAATTTCTCCTGAGTACACAGATACCTCATATGTGGTCATAAACCACTGTTTGGGCGCATGGCAGGGCTCAGAAGGGAAGCAGCGCCATTTGACTTTTTGAATGGAAAATATGCTGGAATATTTAGCGGTTGCCATGTCGCATTTGGAGAGTCCCTGTGTGCCTAAACATTGGAGCTCCCCCACAAGTGACCCCATTTTGGAAACTAGACCCCTAAGGAACTTATCTAGATGCATAGTGAGCACTTTGAACCCCCAGGTACTTCACAAATTGATCCGTAAAAAAAAGAAAGTACTTTTTTTTCACAAAAATTTTCTTTTAGCCTCAGTTTTTTTCATTTTCACATGGGCAACAGTATAAATTGGATCCTAAAATTTGTTGGGTAATTTCTCCTGAGTACACAGATACCTCATATGTGGTCATAAACCACTGTTTGGGCGCACGGCAGGGCTCAGAAGGGAAGGAGCGCCATTTGACTTTTTGAATGGAAAATATGCTGGAATATTTAGCGGTTGCCATGTCGCATTTGGAGAGTTCCTGTGTGCCTAAACATTGGAGCTCCCCCACAAGTGACCCCATTTTGGAAACTAGACGCCCTAAGGAACTTATCTAGATGCATAGTGAGCACTTTGAACCCCCCAGGTGCTTTACAGAAGTTTATAACGCAGAGCCGTGAAAATAAAATATTTTTTTTTCTCAAAAAATGATTTTTTAGCCCACTATTTTTTATTTTCACAATGGTTACAGGAGAAATTGGACCCCAAAAGTTGTTGTCCAGTTTGTCCTGAGTACGCTAGTACCCCATATGTGGGGGGGAACCACTGTTTGGGCACACGTCAGGGCTCGGAAGGGATGTAGTGACGCTTTGAAATGCCAACTTGATGGAATGGTCTGCGGGCATCTTGTTACGTTTGCAGAGCCCCTGATGCGCCTAAACAGTAGAAACTCCCCACAAGTGACCCCATTTTGGAAACTAGACACCGCAAAGAACTTATCTAGATGTGTGGTGAGCACTTTGAACCCCCAAGGGCTACACAGAAGTTTATAACGCCCGGGCATGAAAATAAAAAAATCATATTTTTTCCACAATCAGGATCTTTTAGTCCCCAATTTTTTATTTTCGCAAGGGTAACATGAGAAATTAGACCCCAAAAGTTGTTGTCCAATTTGTCCTGAGTATGCTGATATCCCATATGTGGGAGAAAACTACTGTATGGGCACACGTCGGGGCTCGGATGGGAAGTAGTGACCTTTTGAAATGCCCACTTGATGGAATGGTCTTCGGGCGTCATGTTACGTTTGCAGAGTCACTGATGTGCCTAAACAGTAGAAACTCCCCACAAGTGACCCCATTTTGGAAACTAGATCCCCCAAGGAACTCCTCTAGATGTGTGGTGAGCACTTTGAATCTCCAAGTCCTTCACAGAAGTTTATAACGCAGAGCCGTGAAAATATAAAATCATTTTTTTTCCACAAAAATAATTTTTAGTCCCCAATTTTTTTTCCCAATGTTAACAGGAGAAATTAGAACCCCCAAAGTTGTTGTGCAATTTTTCCCGAGTACGCTGATACCTCATATGTGGGGATAAACCACTGTTTGGGCATACGTCGGGGCTTGGAATAAAGGGAGCACTGTTTGACTTTTTGAACGCAAAATTTGCAGGAATCAATGGTGGCGCCATGTCGCGTATGGAGACCCCCTGATGTGCCTAAATAGTGGAAACCCCTCAATTCTAACTCCAACCCTAACCCCAACACACCCCTAACGCCTACACACACCTAACCCTAATACAAACCCTAATCATAACCCTAACCCCAACACACCCCTAATCCCAACTCTAACCATAAACCTAACTACAAGCCTAACCCTAATTCCAACCCTAACCCAAATTCCAACCCTAACCGTAATTCTAACCTTAGCCCTAATGCTAACCCTAACCCTAGTTCTAACCCTAAGGCTGGGTTCATATTGCGTTTTACCAGCCCGTTCAACACGTAGCGTTGACCGGCTGGTAACGGTATAGCATAACGCGATCGCGTTATGCTATACCCGCTAGCGCAGATGAATCAGCAGATAATCAGCCGCGGATCAGCAGCAAAATCAGTCGCGGATCAGCAGCAAAATCCGCCGCGGATCAGCAGCGAAATCCGCCGCGGATCAGCAGCGAAATCCGCCGCGGATCAGCAGCGAAATCCGCCGCGCATCCGCAGCGAAATCAGTCGCGGATCCGCAGCGAAATCAGTCGCGGATCCGCAGCGAAATCAGTCGCGGATCCGCAGCGAAATCAGTCGCGGATCCGCAGCGAAATCCGCCGCGGATCAGCAGCGAAATCCGCCGCCGATCAGCAGCGAAATCCGCCGCCGATCAGCAGCGAAATCCGCCGCGGATCAGCAGCGAAATCCGCCGCCGATCAGCAGCGAAATCCGCCGCGGATCAGCAGCGAAATCCGCCGCGGATCAGCAGCGAAATCCGCCGCCGATCAGCAGCGAAATCCGCCGCGGATCAGCAGCGATGTCCGCCGCGGATCAGCAGCGAAATCCGCCGCGGATCAGCAGCGAAATCCGCCGCGGGTCAGCAGCGAAATCCGCCGCCGATCAGCAGCGAAATCCGCCGCCGATCAGCAGCGAAATCCGCCGCCGATCAGCAGCGAAATCCGCCGCGGATCAGCAGCGAAATCCGCCGCGGATCAGCAGCGAAATCCGCCGCCGATCAGCAGCGAAATCCGCCGCGGATCAGCAGCGAAATCCGCCGCGGATCAGCAGGGAAATCCGCCGCGGATCAGCAGCGAAATCCGCCGCGGATCAGCAGCGAAATCCGCCGCCGATCAGCAGCGAAATCCGCAGCGGATCCGTAGCGAAATCCGCCGCGGATCAGCAGCGATGTCCGCCGCGGATCAGCAGCGAAGTCTGCCGCGGATCAGCAGCGAAATCCGCCGCGGATCAGCAGCGAAATCCGCCGCGGATCAGCAGCGATATCCGCCGCGGATCCGCAGCAAAATCAGCTGCGGATCAGCAGCAAAATCCGCTAGGAAAAAAAAAAAAAATTCTTTATTTTTTTTATTTGTCCCTACCTATGATAAAGGGGGGGTTCATTTACTTTTTTTATTTTGATCACTGTGACAGTTTATCACAGTGATCAAAATAAATTTTTGAACACTGGGGAGCGCACTGCGCATGCGCCGGCCGGCGGGCGCACTGCGCATGCGCCCGTCATTTTCCAATATGGCGGCGCCCATGAAGAGGCCCGGGCGTACGCCGGGCCCGATCGTGGGACATCGGTGGATCGGGAGAGGTGAGTAGGGGGGTCGGAAGGCTGGGGGGGGGATAGGAAGTGGGGGCAGTGGACCAAAAGAGGAGGGGAGCTGTAAGTGACGGCGGTGACCGATCGCTGCCATCTTTCGGTGGCGGCGGCCGATCACCGCCGTGACTCGGTGTGGGGGGGGTCAGGGCTCGGTCTCCAGCCATGGCAGATGCTATTGCAGCATCGGCCATGGCTGGATTGTAATATTTCACCAATTAAATTGGTGAAATATTACACATTGCTCTGATTGGCTGTTTCACTTTTAACAGCCAATCAGAGCGATCGTGGCCATGGGGGGGTTAAGCCAACCCCCCTGTGGTGAAGCACAAAGGGTCCTGTAACTGCGGGTCGGGTGACCTTTGAGTGACCCCGGTCTCCCGGCCCGCAGGGACGAGATACTTTCATGACGCCACATA
This sequence comes from Oophaga sylvatica, assembly GCA_033576555.1. NCBI lineage: Eukaryota > Metazoa > Chordata > Amphibia > Anura > Dendrobatidae > Oophaga > Oophaga sylvatica. The sequence goes on along the minus strand of JARQOD010000006.1, from coordinate 378,348,713 downwards.
GGCGTCATGGGTCGGAATGGCACAGGTTTTCATGACGCCTACGTGGCGTCATGGGTCGGGAAGGGGTTAAACCACCACTTCAGTTTTTTTTTATTTTATTTCAGTGCTGTTGAGGTGCAACTAATGTAAGAATGTAAGTTCCTTGAGTTCCTTGCCCCTAGTATTATACTTACCAGCCACCGTCTTCATCAGCTTTCAGCGCCACTCCGGCCCGATCCACTAACTTGCTACCACAACTTATGACTGACTAGAAGTCAGAGGTAATGTTCACAAGCTCTGTGTAACTCTATGAGAGCCTCATTCTGACTCTCACATATGTACATTGAGCTGTGACTTCAGGACCATATAGAAAACACTGCAGATGAAGACGACTGCTGGTGAAAATAATACTAAGGAACTTAGTTTTGTTCACAACTCAAGCATTGTTGTAAAAAATGTTGTAGTGGTACTTTAAGGGATGCTTCAACAAATCTACAGCAGGAGATGAGCAGCACTGATGATGTCCACTGGACAGGTGCAGGTCAGGACTAGTGATGGGCGAGCACTAAAATGCTCGAATGCTCCTTGCTCGGGTCGAGCAAATTGGAATACTCGGGAACTCGGACAGAACAACGAGCCCAGTGTAAGTCTATGGGAGACCCGAGCATTTTTTACCGCGACGCCCCCCGGGGGTCCTTTTAAGGTCTAAAAACATCTGAGAATGATGGAAACACTGCTCAAATGACACGGGAATATCATGGCAACTGCCCCAGGAAGCATTTTTGACTCCTAGGTCACAGCTCTAAACAATGTTATCAGAGTTTCACGCCCTTTCTACAGGCTCACCAAAAAAACTACAAAAACGAAACCAAAATGGATTTTGCTGGGAAATATGTTAAGGAACATCCTTTCCAGGTTAATGACTTTCATCTAAGTCAAAATAATTAACCCAAAACAAAAATGTTCCTCCACCACTTGGGCTATATTCACACACAGCGTTTTTGAGGCGTTTTGCAAATTTAGCATTGCTTTCAACCGATACAAATGCATTCACTGGGAAATGTCATTGTAACATTTAACAACCCTAGCTGGCCATGTGGTGTGGGACACATAAGCTGACACATCTTGTTTCATTTATGAAGAAGGGACTCTTAAAGTCACAGAGCATATTTTTACAGGGGCATCAGGCAGCATTAATCTTCTTGAAGGGCCATTGTTAAACAGTGGGTCTCCTATGGCCTCTTTCACACTTCAGTCGTGCGACGTCAGTCAAAATCCGTCAAAATGTGAAAAAAACGGATCCGCCATTTTTTATGGCGGATCCGTTTTTTTCCCATTGATTTGAATTAATGACGGATTTTGACGGATGGTCATCCGTTAGGTCCGTTTTTTGACGGATCCGCAAAAAATTGGCGTCCATCATTACAGAAAAACGTCCAATGCAAAGTTTTTTTGATCCGCCGCATCCGCCATTTTGTATAATGGCCGCCTATGGGCGGCGGATCCGCTGGCTTCCGTTTTTGACGGAATCCGCCCGCGGATTCGTCGCCCCCATAGAAAACCATTGAAAATGCAGAAAACACTGTCCGGGGTCTCTCTCTCTCTCTCTCCTCAGTCCGGACTTACATTTCCGGAACAAAATTTTCATCATTTCCGGGTGAAATCTTCTTGGCGGATCCGTCAGAAAACTGACCAGTTTTGCATCCATTTTTACACTTTTCTGACGGATCCGCCATTTTCACGCTTGGGTGGACGTCACACAACAGAAGTGTGAAAGAGGCCTATGCTGTTATTGCCTATGCAGTGAGTGGATGGGCTGCCAAGAATTACGACACATCCCAAAACCCATTTCACGAAAGGTACAGGAGGGCTTCCTGAAAAAGTGTTGCTTTGAATGCAAAGCCTGGCTTGCCACAAAGTTACATGCACCCTAATAAGCTTTTCAAGCCATGTACTGGATGGCCACCGGAAAATCCACTTCACATTATTCATTTTGTACTCCCTTTTCTTATGCATTGACAGCAAGGCCTGCACTGCTGCCAAGTCATATGAACCCCAATATGCCTTTGAACCCAGGTACTGGATGGGCACAGTAAAATCCACTTCACATTATTAATTTTGTACTCCCATTCTGTTTTCTTATGCATTGACTGCAAGGCCTGCCCTTCTACAAAGTCATATGCATCCCAATAACCCCAATCCCCCCTTAGAAGAAACATGGAGGAGGGACTCATAAAAAAATGTCACAATAAATAGGAGCGTGTCTCCTAGACTTGGAATGCCCATACACTAAGCGTATAGGCTGGCAAACATTTTCCCCTGTGGGGTACACCTCAACCTTTTCCATAACATGTATTTTATGCCCAGCATAACCACCCACCCTTGTTAGGACTTCGACACTGGCTGTAGCAGCATGGAACACGTTAACACTGGTGATCTAGTGGCGGCAGATGATGAGATGTGGAGGAAGGCCTGATTAAAAACCCTGCCCAATTTAAAGGAGCGGGTCTCCTAGACTTGGAATGCCCATACACTAAGTGTATGGGTTGGCAAACATTTTCCCCTGAGGGGTACACCTCAACCTTTTCCATAACAACTATTTTACGTCAAGCATAACCACCCACCCTTGTTAGGAATTCGACACTGGCTGTAGCAGCACGGAACACGTTAACCCTGGTGATCTAGTGGCGGTGGATGATGAGCCGTGGAGGAAGGCCTGATTAAAAACTATTCCCAATTTAAAGGAGCGGGTCTTCTAGACTTGGAATACCTATGGGCTGGCAAACATTTTCCCCTGTGGGCAACAACTCAACCTTTTCGATAACAAGTATTTTACGCCCAGCAAAACCACCCACCCTTGTTCAGCATTCGACAATGGCTGTAGCAGCATGGAACACGTTAACGCTGGTGATCTAGTTGCGGCAGATGAGATGTCGAGGAAGGCCTGATTAAAAACCATGCCAATTTAAAGAAGCGTGTCTCCTAGACTTGGAATGCCCATAAACCAACTGTATGGGCTGGCAAACATTTCCCCCTGGGGGTTGATATCAACATAGTGTGTAAATTTTTTTTTAGGGGCATCATAAACATCTTGCAAAACTGTAATGTGGTTTCCTACACAGTTGCTGCTGGGAAGGTGCAGGTTTTTAGTAAAAATATGGTGGATGAATCGTTGGATGAAGTGATCAGGAAAAGGGGCATGGTAATGACAGGAATGGGAAAGTACATGATTAATAACAGCAGTGGCTATGGGAGGTACAAGATCCAGGGTACAGCCTACAATGATTCGTCGTTTAGCCACCATCAATTACCAGAATCAGTTTCATGCCCGTCAGAAGATCGATGTAACGATGTAACAGATGCGCGTGTGAGACTCGGCCTAAGAAATGCCGATCCAAAATATGTCGCCAAACATGCACGTGTCTGTATAAAGGGAAAAGTGCAACATGTTTGTCAGATTCTGAATTACAGAAAGCAGATCAGTGTCGGAGGAAAACCTGATGGATGCTCATGAAAAACTAAGTTTAAAGAGAAGTGCACCGTCCGTAACTATAAACACACCCGTGGCACAAGCTTCTTCATCTTCACGCATACATATTAACAATAAGATCGAAATGTCCCAGTTGAAAATTATTTGTCATAGTGTAACAAACACTGTTAAAGGAACGCCACTAAACGTACATAACCACGACCCTTGGAAACACAAGATTTTCTCTTTGCAAGATATGGACGATGATGGTATTGATGACGACTTTGAAATTTACCACATCCACACCAAGAAGATGAAGATCATAGCTGCAAAAAATGTGCAAAAAAGGCAGTGAATGTCTGGAAAATCATTTTCTCTAGGGCTAAGTTACCCTCTTACTAAAGTGGTACCGAATGATGCATACTCAGCTCTCATGTCTGCTCAGCGTGAGATGCTTGAAAAATTATGTATTCTGATTTTTGAAAGCGAGCAGAAAAGAAGGATGATATAGCGGGAAGACATGTGATTATGGTCAGTAAGGAGGTGATGTCAGGTACAGATAGGTAGATCTGCGTATCATCGTATCATCGGTGTAATGATGGTATTGCAAACAGTGCCATTACATCAGCTGTCCCAGGCTGAAGGTGTAGAAGAGAAGAGTAGGAGTCCTAGAACAGAGCCTTGGGGAACACTGAAAGATAGGTGAGGAGGTGGTGTGGGAAAGGAAGACAATGAATGTCACCCTAACAGTCTTGTTTTTTAAAGACTCTGCCGATAACCCAAAAAGGCCATTTGCACCACCGGCCATGCCCGCATCAGCAAGGGTAGCAAAACTACCAGTTTTACCACCACCAACATGATCAGGCACATGGCAGCAGGGCACCTGACTTTGTTGGTTGAACACCAGGCTCCATGAACAGTGTTTGCGGGTGATACCACTGCGTCTTCCGCTGTTGTGCGTGCAAGCCAATCCACTGTCTATGGTGCATGCAAAGATGTCTCCTGCCCTGCATCTGTAATTGCAGAAACTCAACTAGCACCATTAACAATCACGTCCACGTCCTTGTCCCAACACAGCGCTCAGTTGTCCATACCCCAGTCCTTGGAACGCAAGCGGAAAAATGCAGTCAACGCCACAGTACTAAATTCACACATTTCTTGTCTGTTTGCGATGGAAATGTTGCATTTTAGGCTCGTGGAAGATGGAAGCCTTCCAAAACCTGATGGCGGTGACCGTAACAAGGTACTAGGTCCCCACCAGGCATTATTTCTCCCGGTCTGCCGTAATGACATTACACAAGCAAGCACGTGTCCCACAACATTACCCGGGCACTCAACAATGCTGTTACAGGGAAAGTGCACCTAACCACGGACACGAGGACAAGTGCTTGTGGGCAGGAATGGTACATCTCGCTGATGGCACACTGGGTTAGCATTGCTTAAATCATGAGCCAGTCGGACACTGGGAGACGATGTCACAGATGTATGGAGGAGACAGTTTCAGGAAGGCTTTGTATGTCATAGTTAGGCTTTGAACTGTAGCCTATGGGCAATAGGAAGGCAGTGAAGTTGCTGGCCGAGAGGAGAGGCTGGGGATAACGGAGGGACAGTTGGATTACTCTGGCAGCAGAGTTTAGGATAGATTTGAGTGGTGCAAGAGTGCTAGAGGGGAGGCCAGAGAATATAAGGTTGCACTAGTGGAGGCGGGAGATCATGAGGGTGTGCACAAATATTTTTGAAGTTTCTTGGAATGTACGGATCCAGGAAATGTTTTTGAGTTGTAGTGGGCTTGAAATAGACGGCAGAGTCGAGGATCATCCTAAGTCCCCAAACAAGTGGGACTATTTTTCACGGTGTGCCGTCCCGGCATTACACAGGCATGTGTCCCACAACATTACCCATACCCTCCACAATGCTGTTACTTGGAAACTCAACCTAACCACAAACACGTGGACAAGTGTTTGTGGTCAGAGACGTTACATCTCACTGAGGGCACACTGGGTTAACATAGTGGAAGCTGGGACCCACTCCGACCTTGGTATGGAGCACGTTCTCCCAACCCCTAGTATTGCGGGCCCTACGTAAATCTGGGTTGCCCTTACAGTCTACAGCTACTGCACCTCCTTCTCCTCCTCTTCAGCCTCCATCTCTAAAAGTAGCACATCAATCAAACGCTGGAAGCATTGCAGCACTGCCTCATCAAAGCGGCAAAAGGCTGTGCCGAAACTAATATGCTTAGGTGACAAATCGCACAATGATGAAGAGTTGTGAACAGCTCTGAAAGAGCAGGCAGTTCTGTGGCTGACACCGCTGAACCCACAGCCAGGCATGGTTGTGTGTGACAATGACTGTAACCTGGTGGCTGATCTGTGGCGAGGCAAGCTCAGACACATGCCATGCCTAGCAAATGCGCTTAACCTCATTGGTCAACGTTTTCTGAAAAGTGACACAGAGCTGCCAGATCCGCTAGGAAAAGTACAACGCTCTGTGGACCCATTTTAGAAAGTCAGCTACAGCTTCATCCGCCCTTGTCGTTCTTCAGCAGCGCTTGCAGCTTTTGGCTCACTGACTGGTGTGTGATGTCCCCAGGCGTTGGAACTCTACACTGCAGATGTTGGAAAGGATTTGGGAGCAGAACAGGGCTTTTGGTGACTAGTCTACCAGCATCAACAAGGTTGTCAGTATTCAGTTCTGACTTCACACATGAGATCTCAGGAGTGGACATGGATGTCAGACATATGTACCATCCTCCAAAACTTTAAGGAATCCAACAAGGTGGTAAGCGTAAATGACGCCATCATTAACATCTCCATCCTGCTTCTCTATGTTCTAATATGAATATTTATAGTTATTTATTGAAAAACAACAGTCCTAAGTAACAATGA
>JARQOD010000006.1:378292406-378342280 GCA_033576555.1 Oophaga sylvatica | reverse complement strand
CAAAATATAATTTCCCAAAAAAAGGAAAAATAAAGGGTTTAAAAAATTGGGATATACATTTATAACATCGATTTTCATTTAAAAGGGTTGGACATTAATACATTTTTTTTCCAAAAGGTGTCCAAACGAAAAAGCGTACTCTGGGGATTACTTGAACGCAAAGCGGGGGCGGCAAGATCATTGCAAACCAAGCCAATACCCATCTTTTCAATTCCCCCCACTTCCGTTCCCTTGGGGTCTTTACTTTATAGTGATATTACAAAAAGGGACATCCGATTATGCAGCCAATGAAGGGGGAAATCTCCATTATTAAAGGTTGTAACAGTGTCCCGTTTCCCCTATAGGCAAAAGCGAAAAAATTTCATAGATTCAAGCCGGGCTTCCCCCCTTTTTCCATAAATAGGGCCGCAGAGCTCGGTCTAAAGGAGTAGAGGTCGGCTTCCAAAACTGCTCCATTCAGTCATGGAACTTGGGAAATTGATTTTCCCCGGCGGTTTAAAAAGAAAAAAAAGGAGGGGGGTTTAAGCAATTTGCCCTTAATTTTTTCAAAGGGGCTCTAGTGAAATCCCCCTTAGAATTGGTTAGAGCCACATGTCAAACCCAAGAAAAAACATGATGCGTAAATGCATAATTTTGGGGGAAATAGTAAAGAAATTTGCTCTTTCAAAAGGGGGAAATTAACCTTTGTGTTATTTTTTGCCCCATATTTAAAATACGTAATGCACCATGCATCTTTAAATTTTCCGGCAAGTTTGGGGGGACAATATTTAAAAAGGGGTCTTGCATCAATTTTTTGGTATCCAAAGTAAAATTAAGGGGTAAAGAAAAACAATATACTAGCAATCCAGAATACTATAATATACATTACAAAAGTACTAAAAGGAATGATCTAGACAAAAATTTGAGCCAAAAAGGAAGTCCCTGTTTTATTTTGGGGGAGCTGAGGATTGCAGGAAAAAAAAGAATACACCAGAGCATTGGAATCTATGGTTGCAGTCCCTACAAACCCCCCACAACAAAAGGACCCGGGGGGAAGCGTTCCTTTGGTCCAGACGCCTCGCAAGCCTGAAAAACTAACTCCCCCAAAGTAGAAATGGGAAAAATTTTTCTGCCCCGGACAAAACCCCCCAAAGATAAAGAAAGCCCCCAAAACAGAAGGGGGGTTAGAAAGAAAAATACGAACAGAAAAAAATGTATGAGCAAACGCTGGGGCCCAAACTATCTAAAAAAAAAGGAGGGGAAGGGGGGACTTACTGCAACCCCAAAAAAACCCTGAAAAGCACCAACTCCACTAATTTCAAAATCACCTGGCCCCAACCCCTCTCCACCTAAATTATTCTCTGGTGAACAAAAAAAACACACCACTAAAAAACGGAAAAAAGAAAAAAACAAAACCGGGGGGCTGAAAAAAATTGGGGGGCAGAACCCCCGGGGGGACCCTAACCCCCAAAGAAGTGCAGACAAAAGAAAAATTTTAAAGAAAAACACAAAAGAAGAAAAGTCTTATCTGTTACAGGATTCAGACACGACAAGCAGCAAAAAGGAAAAACTGGAATGAAGGTTCAACCAGAACAATTGTTCCCCCCCCCCGGCAACCTGAGGGAAAAATGTTTTCCCTTAAAAAAACCATTCAGTAACACCTGTTCCCAGTCCCCCAAATTTTTCACTACACGCTTGTAACCCCGGGGGCCCCTCTCAAACCATCTAAACCCTTTAAAACAACATCCCCCCCCTTGGGGAGGGTCACCGAACCTCATTTGAGCAACCGGGTCGGTCGGAGGTTTTCATGATAGCCGGAAAGTCCCAGCGGGGATGCCAAGCAAAACCCAAAAATTTCTTCCGTCAAAAAAAAACGAAATCCAATATTTTCTCAACCACATACCCCAAATTTTGCCCCCCCAAAAAAACGGGTCAGGGGCACACACAAACCCACTGGCTCAACAAACCTCTTTTAAAAAACTTGTGGAACCGTTATGGTCTTAAAAAGCCTGGAAAAGCAAAAAAAAAACAGGATTAATAATCTCATGTCTTTAAGGTCCAAGAACCAGGTTAAATTTTGGGGGATGCTACCTAAGGAATATCTTTGAGGAAACCCCGGCCAATCCCCCACTTTAAACCGGGGGCCATCGTCCTACCCTTACAAACCGCGGGGGCCCCCTTTAAGAGGGAAAACCCCCCCACTACCTGGCCCAAACTGTTGCATACCCCCACAACAGAGTCAACACCCCGGACAAAAAAAGCCCCGCTGTCCTGAAAAAATCGGGGTGAAACCCGAATTACAAAAAACGAGACACAAAATGGGAGCAGCCCTTTAAAAGAAAAAACACCAAAAACAAAAAAGACCCAGTCACCTGTCACAGACACAAAGCATCTTGATAAGTCTCCAATGTTGGGGTTTTTTTTCTCTTTTTCCATTGTCTAGATAAATGCCGGGGAGAAAACTTGAACACCCCTTTAGAAAAAAAAAGCCTCCAAAATCTGGAAACAAACGGGGCTTCCTCTTCAGACACAAGTTTCGGGGAAACCCTGTAAACAAAAAAGGTGAAGGAACAAGGGGAAAATTCAGGGAGGAAGGAAAATTTTGGTAAGGCACAAATGTATTTTTTGGGGAAAAACCCATCAAAATTTAAAACCCCGGGGGGGCTTCTCTGAAAAAAAGGGGAAAATCGGAAATGAAATCCAAGAGAATGGGCCCCGGCTCGGGGACAGGCAATGGCATCAACAAACCACTAGAGCAAAAGGGGTTGGAGCAGACAGTCCCCCAGGCGCAAAATTCCCCCACATCACGAGACAAGGACCCCCAAAAAAGGGCCGACAACCAAGTTCGGGGCCAAAAATTCCGGGGGGACCCCCAACGGAAAATGAATCCCCAATCACACTTTTTTTGTTGGCCCCGGGCAAAAAATTTCCCAACGGGGGAGCGTGGCCACCCCCCCCACCCCTCCGGCCATCCAATTGGGCGGAGGGGAGAAAGAACTACCCTTTTTTTCAAAAAAACAGAAGGATCAGAAAACTCGGAGAGCCCCAAGGAAAAATCCTTGAAAGGGGATCCCCTTAAAAATTCTTGTGCCAGGAAAAAGGAAACCCAAAATTTTAAAAAGGTGAAAAACAAGCCCACCTGGCCCTGGGTTTAAGTCGCTTGGCAAAATTTCCAAAAAACCCGATTTTAGGGGCAGAAGGGGCCACCACCGATTTTGGGGTCCCTCCACCAAAGCCCCACTCTTCAAAACCCCCTTCACCCCAAAAACCCCGATTCCCCGTCTTTTTCTTTTAGTGGGGGAAAAAAAATTTTGAAAAAAAAAGGCAAAGGGGGACTTTTAAGGTCTCGGGGTTTTTTTTGGGAAAAAACCACCTGCCCCAATTTCAGAGGCATAAACCTCCACCTGAAATGCAGAGAAACATCAGGCTGCCGTAGAACAGGAGCAGAAGTGAATCTCTGCTTAAGTTCCTGAAATGCAGAGACTGCCTCAGGAGGCCAATTCACCACATCAGAACCCTTTCTGGTCAAATCAGTTAATGGTTTAACAATAACCGAGAAATTACCAATAATTTACGATAAAAATTGGCAAAACCCAAAAATCTCTGAAGAGCCTTTAATGAAGTAGGTTGGACCCAATCACAGATGGCCTGAACCTTGACCGGGTCCATTTCAATAACAGATGGGGACAAAATGAATCCCAGAAATGAGATCCTCTGTACGCCAAAAAGACACTTTGATCCCTTCACATACAGAGCATTCTCTCTCAAAATCTGGAATACAGTTCGAACATGTTTCACATGAGAGTCCCAGTCATTGGAAAAAATCAAGATATCATCCAAATAAACAATCAGAAATTTATCCACAAAATCCCTGAAAATGTCATTCATGAAGGACTGGAAGACAGAAGGAGCATTAGTGAGCCCAAAGGGCATCACAAGGTACTCAAAATGCCCCTCAGGGGTGTTAAATGCCGTCTTCCATTCATCCCCGTGCTTAATGCGAATAAGGTTATATGCCCCCCTGAGGTCAAGCTTGGTAAACCAAGTAGCGTTTTTCACCCTGGAAAACAGGTCAGAAATCAAGGGTAACGGGTATTGATATTTCACAGTAATATTGTTCAAAAGACGATAATCAATACACGGCCTTAATGAACCATCCTTTTTGGCCACAAAGAAAAAACCGGCACCTAAGGGTGAAGAGGATGGTCTGATATGACCTTTCTCCAATGACTCCTTGATATAATACCGCATAGCGTCATGTTCAGGTACAGACAAGTTAAAAAGGCGACCTTTAGGGAATTTACTACCAGGCACTAATTCAATAGCGCAGTCATAGCTCCTATGGGGAGGCAAGGATGCAGATTTACTTTCGCTAAACACATCAGAAAAATCAATCAAAAAGTCAGGAACATCCTGAGCCTGGGGGAGGCAGAAAAAACAGGAGTGTTGGTATTAACACATTGGCAGCCCCAACTGGTTACAGACACAGATTTCCAATCCAAAACAGGATTATGAGACTGTAACCAAGGGAAACCCAGCACGATAATGTCATGCAGATTATACAGAACCAAAAATTTGCAGCTCTCCTGATGATCAGGTTCAACCCTCATTATCACCTGAGTAGAGAACTGAGGTTTATTCTCAGCCAAAAGGGGTAGAATCGATCCCCAGTAGGGGAATAGACTTCTGTAGGGGTATCAAGGGAAACCCACAACGTTTAGCAAAATCAAAATCCATCAGGTTAATAGCTGCTCCCGAATCAACGAAAGCCTGAGCAGAAAATGAGGACAGAGAGCATATCAGAGTAACAGTTAATAAAAACTTAGTCTGAACACTACCCAAGACAACTGAGCGTGCAAAACGTCTTCCCCGCTTAGGGCAGACTGAAATAGCACGAGAGGCATCACCACAGTAGAAACATAACCCATTGCGCTTTCGAAACTCATGACGCTGTGTCCCAGAAACCACTCTATCACACTGCATGGATTCAGAAGCAGGTTCACAAGGCAACACTATTCCACGCATACTTCTCCGCTCACGCAAACGTCTGTCAATTTGAATCGCTAATGACATAGAATCATTGAGACCAGAGGGGACAGGGAATCCCACCATAACATCCTTTACATTATCTGACAGACCCTTCCGAAAAAGGGCTGCCAAAGCGTCGTCATTCCATTTGGTCAGACTGCCCACCTACGGAATCTCTGACAGTATAACTCAGCGTCATCAAGCCCCTGATTTAATGCCAACAAGGCTTTTTCAGCTTGATCAGTGACATTAGGCTCATCGTACAATAACCGCATGGCCTGAAAAAATGCATCAACATCAGTCAAAACAGGATCCCCAGGTGTCAGGGAAAAAGCCCAATCCTGAGGATCGCCGCGCAGGAGAGAGATGACAATTTGAACCTGCTGCGCTGCATTCCCTGAGGACTTAGATTTTAAGGCAAAAAACAATTTACAATTATTTTTGAAATTCAGAAACTTGGCTCGATCCCCCAAAAACAAATCTGGCATGGGAATCCTAGGTTCCACAACAGGCAACCTAGCAAGATAGGTAGCAACACTCCGAACCTCAGTGGCAAGCTGATCCACACGGCCAGACAACTGTGCAAACTCCATTGAGAGAAAAAATCCTCCCCAACACCCAGAGATACAGAGGGAAAAAAAAATGCAACAAACAGAAAAATATCTCTGACAACTCTGACAACCTTTTTTCTTTCACAATATTTTTTCCTTCTGTGAGTACCATTCAATTTTTTGGGCCGGTGATACTGTTATGTTTCGGTAGCTGAGGAGTGCAGGTAAAAAAGGCAATACACCAGAGCAGTTGGAATCTATGAGATTGCAGTACCCTGACTAACCACCACAACTAGAGGCAGCCGTGGAGCGTTCCTACGTTGGTCCTAGACGCCTCGTCACAGCCTGAGAAACTAACTACACTAAAGATAGAAAGAGGAAAGCTATCTACCCCGGAGCAGATCCCCAAAGAACATAGAAAGCCCCCAAACATGTAATGGCGGTTAGACAAGAAGAAATACTGACACAGACAGAAAATAGTATGAGCAAACGTTGGGGCCCAAACTACCTAAATAGAAAAGATAGGAAGGGCACTTACTGCAATCCCAAAAAACCCTGAAAAGCACCAACTCTACTAATTTCAAAAACACCTGAGATCACACGACCTCTACCACCTAAATTAGTTCTCTGGTGTAACAAAATCAAAACAGCAGCCACTGAAAAAACTGGAAAAAGCAAATGTACAAACATCAGTGGCTGAACTAAACTGAGAGGGCAAAAGCCCCCGGAGGGGACCCTGAAGGCCCCCACAGAAGTGCAGGACAAAATGCAAAAATCAAGCACAAAAACAAAAAGAAGAAAATGTCTTATCTGTTAGCAGGAGATGCAGACACGACACAGCAGGCTACAAAGGAAACAGGAATCAAGGATTGAGACCAGAACAATTGATCACCGGCAACCCTGATGGGAAGGCGACTCCCTTATATAAGACCAGTCAGTAACACCTGATTCCCAATCCTCACAATCTTCACTGGACAGTCCAGAACCGCTTGTAACCACCAGAGGGAGCCTCTGCTCAGAACTCATTTCAAGTCCATTCACAACACTGAGCTCCCACTGTCACGGGTAGCAGTGATGCCCATACAGCCCCAGGCCATTTAACCCCTAAGTGCTGCGATTGATATCGATCACAACATTTAGCAGGGTGGGATAGAGAGGGGGCTCCATCTCCTTTCAGATCAGCACCTCCGCGACATCATCGCTAGGGCCCAATCATTGCTATGACAACATGAGGAAGATGATATTTAGGTTACCCAGCTAGAGAAAACATGTTAGACCATGCTCAGAACATGGTCTAAGAGGCTTCTGTCAGTGTAGCACTGACAAGTCTAAAGGTATAATGCATTGAGTGGAACAGGCTGTCACTAGAGGTGGTGAGTTCTCCTTCAATGGAGGTCTTCAAAACAGAAGCTGGACAGACATCTGTCTGAGATAGTTTAGTGAATCCTGCACTTAGCAGGGGGTTGGACACGATGACCCTGGAGGTCCCTTCCAGCTCTAACATTCTATGATTCTACAGTCATGGCCAAAAGTTTTGAGAATGACACAAATATTAATTTTTTCAAAGTCTACTGCTTCACTTTTTCTAATGGCAATTTGCATATACTCCAGAATGTTATAAAGAGTGATCAGCTTAAAAGCAATTACTTGCAAAGTCAATATTTGGCTAGAAAATGAACTTTATCCCCCAAAACACATTTCAACATCATTGCAGCCCTGCCTTAAAAGGACCAGCTAACCTCTTTTCAGTGATTGCTCCATTAACACAGGTGTGGGTGTTGATGAGGACATGGCTGGAGATCAATCTGTCATGATTAAGTAAGAATGACACCACTGGACACTTTAAAAGGAGGCTGGTGCTTGGCATCATTGTTTCTCTTCTGTTAACCATGGTTATCTCTAAAGAAACACGTGCAGTCATCATTGCAATGCACAAAAATGGCCTAACAGGGAAGAGTATCGCAGCTAGAAAGATTGCACCTCAGTCAACAATCTATCGCATCATCAAGAACTTCAAGGAGAGAGGTTCCATTGTTGCCAAAAGGCTTCAGGGCGCCCAAGAAAGACCAGCAAGTGCCAGGACCATCTCCTAAAAGTGTTTCAGCTGCGGGATTGGGCTACCAGCAGTGCAGAGCTTGCTCAGGAATGGCAGCAGGCGGGTGTGAGTGCATCTGCACGCACTGTGAGGCGGAGACTCTTGGAGCAAGGCCTGGTCTCAAGGAGGGCAGCAAAGAAGCCACTTCTCTCCAGAAAAAACATCATGGACAGACTGATATTCTGCAAAAGGTACAGGCAGTGGACTGCTGAGGACTGGGGTAAGTTATTTTCTCTGATGAATCCCCTTTTCGATTGTTTGGGACATCAGGAAAACGCCTCATTCGGAGAAGACAAGGTGAGCGCTACCACCAGTCTTGTCTCATGCCAACTGTTAAGCATCCTGAAACCATTCATGTGTGGGGTTGCTTCTCAGCCAAGGGAATCGGCTCTCTTACAGTCTTGCCTAAAAACACAGCCATGAATAAAGAATGGTACCAGAATGTCCTCCAAAAGCAACTTCTCCCAATCCTCCAAGAGCAGTTTGGCGATCAACAATGCCTTTTCTAGCATGATGGAGCACCTTGCCATAAAGCAAAGGTGATAACTAATTGACTCAGGGAACAAAACATAGAGATTTTGGGTCCTTGGCCTGGAAACTCCCCAAATCTTAATCCCATTGAGAACTTGTGGTCAATCATCAAGAGACGGGTGGACAAACAAAAATCTAAAAATTCTGACAAAATGAAAGCATTGATTGTGCAAGAATGGACTGCTATCAGTCAGGATTTGGTCCAGAAGTTGATTGAGAGCATGCCAGGGAGAATTGCAGAGGTCCTGAAGAAGAAGGGTCAACACTGCAAATATTGACTTGCTGCATTAACTCATTCTAATTGTCAATATAAGCTTTTGTTACTCATATGTTTGCAAGTATTATATTTCTGTCTGTGATAAAAACATCTGTCAAACACACATAAAAACCAGAGGGCAGCAGATCATGTGAAAATATAATATTTGTGTCATTCTCAAAACTTTTGGCCATGACTGTACTGGGCACTACAAGGGCAGATTTGCAATTTTCACTAAGCAACACTGCTTGTTTCTGGAAAAGACCCATGGAGTCAAAATTGTCACTACACCTGTAGATAAATTCCCAGAGGGGTGTAATTTCCACACTGGGGACACTTGAGAAGGATTCTGCTCTTCTGGCACTAAGAGCTCTGTATATGGAGTCCGCAAACTATTCTACAATCGTTGGTTCTCCTAGAGTCAAATAGCGCTCCGTCCCTCCCGAGTTTCGCATTGTGGCTAATCGGTACAGTACAGCTATATCTGTAACTTCTATTTTCCATTCTATTCCTGTATGTGTCACTCGGATGGTGCACATGGACTGCACACGGATGGCACACATATAGACACGGATAACACTGATACTATTGTTTTCAGTACTGGTAAAATCAGGATGTGTGAAGAGGGCCTGATAGTGATGCTGTAAATAAAGCAGTCTTAGGGCTCATTCAGATGTCCGTATTTCCGGCACGTGCTGTATCCATTTTTCTAAAGGACACATGTACCCACTATAATTTGGGGTGCTATTCATAAATCTATGTTTTTTCGTGGACCGTGTGTCTGTACAAAACACATGGAGATGTGTCTTTTTTTTCTGGCAGCATAAATTAAAATGACCAATACAAGTTTTTAGGTCCATGTATAAAAAGCGTACAGCACAAGAATTGCATCAGTGTGCAGTCCGTGTACTGCACATATTTGACACTGAAAGGTATAGGAGAAGCTTAGTAACTTATTTCTTTATTTAATCGTGAAAAACACTGATGGTGAAAACAGACACACTAATGACATCAATACCATTTTTTCATGTGTTTACGTGGAGCCTGTCATGGCAAAAAATGCTATTAACCTGCAATAATAGCGTTCAGAAGCCATGCAGCCAACAAAATGAGCACTGCACTGCTGAGCCAGCTGTCAGTCAGTGCTGAGGCGTAGTTTCCGCCATCGCTCACAATGTACTGAGTATTGACTGATGCCACACCGGCCCACTCCTATGACTAAGGGCTCATACTCCTCTGCGAGAAAAACGGACGAGTGCAATCCGAGAAAAAATCGGATGGCACTCTGACCAATGTTATTCAATGGGTTACATCTCATCTGCGATTTTTTTCTGAGCTGAAATCGGACTGAGAAAAAAAATTGCAGCATGCTGGGATTTGCTGCATATCTCGGATGAAACTCGCCAATGCAAGTCAATGGGTGTGAGAAAAAAATCGCACGGCATACGGACCATCCCTATGCTGTCTGTTTTTTACAGCTACTTTACCGTTCTGTAAATGGTCCTATAAATGATTGTAGAAAAATAGTTTCAGAGAAAAAAAACGCAATGCATACGCTTGTCGTACGGATGTCATACAGATGCTATGTGAGAAAAATCACAATGTACTCGCATGACACTCGTCCGTTTTTTCGGTCCTGATATCAGTAGTTTTTTTTCACATATATGGGTATGAGCCCTAAAAGCCAAAGGCTGTGGGGGGGAGGGATATAGTTAATTTCCTCCTAGCAGCGGAGCTTTCAGTGCGGCGGGTGCACAGCTTCGGAACGCTATGAACCTGCAAATTAAGCCCATATCCACAGGATAATAGTATTTTTTTCACGACAGGTTCCCTTTAAATACAGAGGTGTGAATGAGGCCTTATCTTTCAGAGTGCCCACAGCTTGTCTCTGTAGTACCACATTATAACAGCACTGCCATCTCCCATCCCTTCACCATCAAAACCCATTTTGATTCTCAGAGACCTATTTGTTCAGGGGTCAGATAGAAACACGGCCATTTCTTACACTGCTATCAGTATTTATGTTTTGGTTGGCAGAGGTCAGGATCCACACACTGCTGTGCAGATGGCAGTCGGCTATGTATCTGCGGCAGATCAGTGCCTGCATGGGAAGGTGTCAGTCAGGCTGCATTGCACTAGTGTCACTGTCTAGGAGTGCACTGGAGACAGAGGAATCCTGGGCAGGATTAGTGCACAGTTCTGCAGAAAGGCCTTTGTATCTCCTCAGCAGGAAGTGGCAGGATATGGAGCCCTGAGCAGGGCCCTGTCTCTGCCTTGGTGGCCCAGCCTGTTATCAGCAGCAGCCACATGCTACAGGGGCTGTGACTCTGCGATTGACAGGGGGAGGCATTACACCAATGCTGCTGGGAAATCTAGCTTTAAGGGCATGTGCACACGTTGCGGATTTGTGTGCGGAATTTTCCGCGCAGAAACTGCTATTTTTGACAAAATCCGCAGGTCAAAACCCGTGCGTTTTTCCTGTGGATTTCTTGCGGATTCACTGTGGATTTTTTGTGGATTCGACATGCGTTTTTACACCTGTGGATTCCTATAATGGAATAGGTGTAAAAACACTGCCGAATCCGCACAAAGAATTGACATACTGAGGAAAATAAACCACTGCGTTTCGCTCGGATTTTTCCGCAGCATGTGCACAGCGTCTTTTTTTCCATAGATTTACATTGTACTGTAAATCACTTGCTGATCTGCTGAGGATCCGCAGCAAATCCGCAACTTGTGCACATGCCCTAAAAGTTGCAAAATCCAATTGCTTGTTGTCCTTCACTGCTGACTGGATCACAACCCAGCATAGTATTAGGGTATATGCACACATTGCGGATTGTACTGCAGATTTTTCCACGTGGATTTTGCTAAATCTGCAGGTAAAACGTCCTGCGTTTTACCTGCGGATTTAGTGCAGATCTACTGTGGATTTCCGGCAGATTTTTTGCGGATTTCCACTGCATTTTTACACCTGCGGATTTCTATAATGGAGCAGTTGGAAAACCGCGGCTGATTCCGCA
Organism: Oophaga sylvatica; assembly: GCA_033576555.1. NCBI lineage: Eukaryota > Metazoa > Chordata > Amphibia > Anura > Dendrobatidae > Oophaga > Oophaga sylvatica. The sequence continues at coordinate 378,330,817 of JARQOD010000006.1, read as the reverse complement.
CAAAGTATTGACATGCTGCGGATTTAAATCCGCAGAAAATCTGCGCGGAAAAATCCGCAGCATGTGCACAGCGTTTTTTGTTTTGCATAGATTAGAATGGTAATGTACAATGCAGCAGAATCGACAACGTGTGCACAGACCCTTAGGCTATGTGCACACGTTGCAGAAATGCTCCGGAATTGTCCGGAGCATTTGCGCAACTCCTCGCCGTGGGTAAAGCGCATATGGAATTCGTATGCATTTTCCCGCAAAACACAAGCATTTTCCAAGTGATTTGAAGCATTGCTTGGAAAAGTGATTGACAGGTTGGTCACACTTGTCACGCATAGTGCTTCACAAGTGTGACCAACTTTTTACTACTGATGAATGTTAAAAATAATAATAATAAAAAATATGGATATACTCACCTCCTGGCGGCCCCGATCTACTCATCCTAAGCGGCGATCCTGGTCTTCAGCGGCGCTGCTGGCAAGTTTCGTTCCCAGGCGTTTAGCGAGAATGACCTTTGTGACATCAGTGTCCTCTCCTCCAGACCCTGGGTACCAACCGCACATGAAGCGCTCACTTTACGCATGGTGGGCATAGCCACATGCGTAAAGTGAGCATATCAATGCAATCCTATGGCGGCGGAATTGCCGCAAATGCGCTAAAATAATGAACATGCTGCGTATTTTACTGCGATGCGATTACGCTCTGGAAAAATACGCAGCATGGGCACAGGTATCCAATTTGGATCCATTTATTGATTATTTACTGTATAGATGCCATAATATGTCTGTGCTTCCAACTATTACATTACTCATGCGCACGATTGTTTGTTTAGGGATGTACTCAGTCATGTGGTACACTATATTGGGGTGAAAGGGCAAACCATGCCCTTTTCTAAGATGGCCGCATCTCCATATGTCCTGTGCGCATGTCTTCATTGACTCCACCTCTGTCTCTTCTCGTGGCACCTCGGGGCGGCGTGCGCTCCACTGACGTAATCTGGGTGCACCCGTGGAGCGCGCCGTCACCGCGGCGCCACCGGAAGTTGTGGATGCGATGTTCACATGTGCCGTGAATGCTCCAATTGTAGGGAGGGTATTTAAAAGGGGTCAGGAGAGGCTAACTCCATACTAGCCCCCCGAGGAAGCAACTGCAAAATGCGCGTCGGGGTGCGTTCCTGCACGGCATATCAATATGGGTGAGTTGATACACTAAATACTGCGGTGTTATTTTGATATATTTTTGCCCTCCCATTGCCTGATCAGGGATCCGGACCTTGATCAGTATGCACATGCACCTATTTAAATTTTATGGCTACATGGGAGTGCATAGTTTGACATCATTGGGGGTAAATGATTCATATTTATGACATTATTATTTATATTTATTATGCTATATGTGGATAGGTAATATTATTTAATTGTGATTCCCCTTCTCACCCTTATATTGATTGCTGTGCAGCCGCATTATACATCTAGCAGCAGTTCTCATGCCACTTTGACTGCTTTGAGTTTTATACTGATTTCTACATGATTCTTGTATGACAATATTTATTCTACTTAGTATTAGTGTTGAGCGATACTGCTCGATATCTAAAAATATCGGATCGGAATGGTATCGCCGATATCACTAAATATCGTCGATATCCGATTCCGATACCGGAAGTCCCATGTAAGTCTATGGGAACAAAATATCGCAACTAAAAAAACACTTTCTTTCCTTGTAAACACAAAATATACACACTTAGAATACATATATCTATATATACATGTCATTGTGACATATATATGTGTCCTGTGTGCCTTAATTGAACTGTTTTTTTTGCTTGAGAATTGCAAAAATCATCATAGACTGTATTTGCCATTTTTCCGTCATATCTGCGCCACGAGGCACAGGTGAAGAATAAGGGGGTGCTCTCGTGGGCGTACACTCACTCCGTGGCGCGAAAACGATGTCCGCACACTATAAATGTTACTGCAATGTAAGATCGTGCCCCACAGCTCTGGAGTTCCGCCTCCTCATCCTCCTCAGTGGGCGGAAATGAACGCGAAGGTCCCGCCTCCCTACAAAAGATGTCGCCTCTCCTGATGCTAATGACACATGTGACTTTGCTGAGATGGCGAATGGACGTGAGCAGAAGTGGGAAGGGATGGAGGAGTCACAGCTCTCCCCCACGGAAGCGACCCGATAGCCACGGAGCCACCGTTTGGCACCCGGCCTGGAAACCCTCCTACGCTGGAAGAAGCGGAGGATACCCTGAGAGACCTGGCCCGGCACCGGGAGGAGGTCGCCAGGATGGAAGCGAGCTGGCGGGCCCTAAAACTACAATTGGAGCGGCGCCAATCCCTCTTACCCCCTGAAGTGTCTATACCGGAAGGTGAGGCACCCGTTCCAGTAGAGGAGGCCGTGCGGGCATCCCAGCCCTTGCAATCTGAACTGGTTGCCAGTATCTCAGTGGAGGCACCCGTTCCAGTACAGGAGGCCGTGCGGGCATCCCAGCCCTTGCAATCTGAACCGGTTGCCAGTATCTCAGTGGAGGCACCCGTTCCAGTACAGGAGGCCGTGCGGGCATCCCAGCCCTTGCAATCTGAACCGGTTGCCAGTATCACAGTGGAGGCACCCGTTCCTGCAGAAAACGCCGCACCAGCACCCCAGATCCCGCTGTCTGCCCCCGTCGCTGAGGCAGAAGAAGCGACACCCGTCCTCATGGAGGAGGCCGCGCAGGCACCAGAGCTCTACCTGCCTGTACCGGAGCCCCGACCGTCATCTGTTCCAGAGCCGGCTGCTTCCGCCACAGGTGAGCGCCGCCAGGACTGGGGGGCGCCAGGAGAGCTGCCGCAAACCGGACATCGTAAGCTGGCATTTGATGGTGGAGACATGGAGCAACTGGTGGAGGAGAATTACAACCGGCGTCAGGAGGAAGAGTGAGACGTCGGGAGCGGGAAGCAGAGCGACAAAGGGAGCAGCGAGAATCCCAAAAGCTTCGGCAACGTCACCTGGAGAAGGACCTGGCAGAGAAGGCACGTATGAGAAAAGATAAAAGTACGGTGAGGGAGCCGCGGCGTAAGGGTGCAGTACGGAACTTTAAGTTAAAAGGTGGTTGGGGCTTCATCCAGGAGCCTGGACTTTATTTAGAAGTCTTTGTAACCCGGCGGGACGTGGAGGCTCACCTCCCAGAAGGACACCCGGGGAGGGACCTGTTGCCAGGAGACTTGGTTACTTACACCCGACACTGGGGTTACAATGGATGGTACGCCCTAAATGTTACCAGGTGCGACCCCTACTCCCCAGAGTGTCAGGAAACTGACAGACCCTACGAGCCTTCAGCCTCCCCCAACCAGGCCTCTGCACAAGTGCCCACCACACGCCGTAAATCTCCCCAGCCTCCCTCAGTGGTCTCCTCAGCAGCCCCAGCTATGGACATGATAATGATAGCTGGCCCGTACCCGGCGCCTGTTAGGCCCCCTGGGGTTCGTACAGTCCGGGACATAGGGTTCCAGACCCGGAGGGAGACGAAAGAGGTGGCCACACGACCCAGATAGAGGGTCACGACGTCACTGTACAGGCCACACGACGTCATCAGGTCTGGGTGGACCCTCCTGTCACGGATGTTTGGCAAGCTCCACAACAGTACCAGGTGGTACCTGGAAGAGGCCAGCCAAAGAAGTCTAAATAACCCGGACAGGGTCTCTGTATGTAAATAGTTAAATTATTGATGTACCCGGACGGGTGAATGTTCATAAAAAGAAGTTTATTGTTGCCTTAATATACCCATGTTGGGTAATGGTTTGATGTACCCGGACGGGTGAATGTTCAGAAGAACAAGTTTATTGTTGCCTTAATATACCCAGGTTGGGTAATGGTGTTTCACTGTGTTTCACTACAGTTCAACTTTGAAGCCATGAACTGTAGTGGCTCACAAATTTTTCTGTAAATAGTTGGCACTTCGGTGCTCCATTTTGGTTTTACAAAAAACTTTACTGTGCACTATTTTCAACTACCTCAGAAACTAAAAACCCGTTTGGTGTGGCCGAAAGTGAGGTCTGCTCAAGGAAAGTCTTGCAGCCCACCCAAGACCACAGTTGGAGGTTTGGAGCGGGTCCTCCACAAGCACAAGTAAAGGACACTGTGAAGTTACACCGGTGGGGTTGTAGTCCTAAGAAGTCTCCACGAACTTCGTCACTAATGCTATTTGCACTTTTGTTGAATATGTATTTATTAACACACATGTAGAACACATATCAAGGGTATCAACAGTAACAAAACATGTCATATAATATAAGCCATTTGCACTTTTGTAATGTTATTATTAAAAATTTTTATTATGCAACGTTTAACTTGAAGTGTTTCCTGCTTTCTTACTACGTCGCATAGTCCACTCTGCTACATCACTTTGCACTATTGCTCTATCTCACATCTATCTGCCCTGGAAGGATAGCGTGTTACCTGTAGAAGACTTTTCACCTACCTGCACTACACCATCCCTTCCAGAGGACCTGCACAGCAGCGCTGGACACCCTGACCAGGTACTACAGGTGGCGTCACGACAAACTACACGAACATTCTATCATCCCCTGGAAATATCCCACATTCCAGTGATCGCCCAGGTCACGGACCGAGCTGTGCTACTCGTGACATCCCCCATAGAAGTCGACGTGATCGGTGACGAGTACCCCCAAAACCCCTGTCTCTGTGCGACTCAACTTCCCTCACTGTGCTGGCACTTTACATTTACAATGCCTCTGGGTTTTTTTTTTGGGGGGGTGGGGAACATTCAGACTTTTGCTATGGGGCCCCATGATTTATATGTACGCCCCTGCTGCTGAGGAATGGTATTTAAGGCTGTTAAGGAGCCAACATACATGGACCTTGCCAGCCTGATAATACCAGGCCACAGCAGTTTGCTTAGCTTGGTTGGTTAACAAAAATAGGGGATCCCTCGAAAAAAAAAGGCGTAGGGGTCCCCCTATTTGTGTTAACCAGCCAAGTAAAATGCAGACTGCTGCGGCCTGGTATTAAAAGACTGTCAAGGCCCATGGATTTTGGCCCTCAACAGCCTGATAATACCAGGCTACAGCAGCCCCACATTTGGCGCATCAAAAGATGTGCCAATTGTGGCACTTTAACCGGCTCTTCCCACTGCCCTGTAGCGGTGGCAAGTGGGGTAATAAGGGGTTAATGTCACCGTTGATTGCACGGTGAGAATAAGCCCGGTTAATAATGGAGAGGTGTCAATAAGACACCGATCCATTATTAATCCCAAAGTTTTTAAATGTATAAAAAAAAAGACACAGCAAGAAAAAAGTATTTTAATGAAATAAAAGAGACAACACAGTTTTCATTTCTTTTATTATACTCTCATTCCTGCGACGCCATCGATCTCCTGTAAAAAAAGAAAAAAAAAAAAACAACAGTATACCACCTGTCCGACGCAGTCCATAGTAACGACTGTCCCACAGCGATCCAGCTCTGCTACATCGCAATGACAGGCAGAGCCTGTCATCTCGACGCAGCACAGCTGATTACCTGCTTCCCCGGCGGTGACGTCATCGGACTGACTGCTTTACGGCCGGGATTACCCAGCAGTCACTGCAGTTATCGCGAGAAACTGCATGTGACCGCCGGGGAAAGATGATGGCGGCCATGAAGCAGTCCAGCCCGTGACCGCCGGAGATCTTCTGCCAGGTAAGTGCCGCTGACTCCTGACAGACCCGACCGACGGACACTGACAGTGACAGTGACAAATCCGATTCCGGTATCCGATAAGACGAAAATATCGGAACTAATTATCGAAAGGCCGATAGAGCTAATATCGGCCGATACCCGATACTTGCGGTATCGTATCGCTCAACACTACTTAGTATCAATAATAATAAAAGACTATTTATATACTACTTGATGGTGTTTTGCTCCAGTTTTTCTAGTGTGACGGGCACAGGTATTGTGGAATCCCATAGGATTGCATGGTATGCGTTTTGTTAGCGTTTTTATAAGCGTTTATGCCACGGAAAAACGCGGAAAAAACGCTTAAAAAATGCAAAGTGGGCACACAGCCTTACTGTTATTATTCCAATGTTAGTTTCTGTTTATGTCTCCACACAATTTTGATGCAATTCAGTCTGTTCTGTAAGTAAAACCACGATTTTCGTGCATTTTTACATACTACAGTATTTTTGTGGCATTTTTTATACTAAACACATATAGGCATATATGATTTTTTTTCTTTTGCTTTTTATGGCCCAAATCAAAAGTGTAAATAATAGACTACAAAATAAAAGCAAAGGTATTTGTAATGAATACCGTATTCTGCTATCAACATTAGCAAAAAAGGTGGCAACAACTCCAGGAAAAATACACAAAAATAACTGTTCATTTAGGATACTTGCATTTTTTTTATTGCGTTTGGAGTGATTTTTAAAACATTTTTGATGCTTTGTTTTTATGTCTCTTATTGGAATGTCATGTTTTAAATAAAGCTGCTTTGTTTTTGATGCTTCCTGGTATTGAGCTTTGACAAAACTTTATTGATACAGTCATATTTGCATTACATGTGTTTTTAGTTAATTTCCACAGCAAAAATGCACTTAGAACTCATATGCTTTGTTCACCTAAGAATTTTCTGCATCTAATGCAATTCTATGGGGAAAATTTGCACATAAAACTCAGCGTACCCGAAAGAGAAATTGAAATGTTGTGGATTTGAAATCCCCACCACTGGTCAAAAAAAAAAACACGGTGGGCATTAGATTTCTATAAATCCCATCCACTTTGCTGGGACTATAAGTCACATTGTTATTTATTTGTGCAGCGAAAATACAGAGCATCAAAAAACTCCTTGTGAGAACTCAACCTAAACAGTCATCATCTGACAAGGATGGGGCAGATTCTTCCTCCAACCCAGCTCCAGACACCTGCTACCGAGCTGTGTTGTGGAAATACACCAGAAACGCATGTAATCTGCACATGGCTGTATCAATAAAGTTTTGTCAAAACGAAGTACCAGGAAGTATCAAAAACAAAGCAGCTTTATTTAAAAGATTTAACTAATTAAATCAGAAGCACAATGAAACAAAAAACTCAAAAACTTCCCAATTACTTATCATGGGAACATAGCAATCTCCTGCCTCTAACAGCAGTGAGTGGATCTGACTTCCTCCTGCTGCGGTTAACTCCTTTAATGCTGCTATCAATCTCTTTCACTAACATTTAGTGAACACATGTTAAACGCTATCTGGCCTGCAGGGTAAGTATATTTGCCCCATGATGCCAGGAGGGACCTGCGACGCTGGGCAAGGCCCCCGGCATCGCACTTTCAACTGTATTGTCATCTTGGATGCCTATACAGGTAAAAGCAATGAAGGAAGGAAGGAGCGTCAGCTCACACTCTCTCCACCATTTTTCTCCATCCGGGTCTGACAGCTCTGTGCAGTGGTCGCGATGACGTAATTCCCACGTGCCTACTGTGTGAACAGTCAAGAGGATCTGAAGATGCACTGCATAGATCGCAGTAATGTGGAATGAGGAAAATTGTGTATTTTTTTTATGTGGGGCCCATTATACTGCATGGGGCACCATATTATGTCATACTACTGTATGAAGCACTATGTAGATCTATTATATTGTATGAAGCACTATGTGGGGCCATTATACTGTTTGTAGTACTATATGGGTCCAATATTCTGTATGGAGGACTATTTGGGCCCATTATTTTGTATGTAGGACTAGGTGAGGCCCATTATACTGTGTGGAGGGCTGCGTGGGGGGATCACAGTTGGGGAATCATACTGTGTTGGGATCATCATACTTTGCTATGCGATGGGGGGTTGAGAGGGTACAATAGGGTCATCATTCCGTGAATGTGGGTGTCTTATTGTGTTTGGGGGACACTTCTTTTGGCATCATACTCTATTATCTACATTATTCAAGGTTTGTTATGGCTTTTTAAATTAGGTCATTGGTCATATGCTTTTACTGCTCTAACATAACATCATATTATTCCAATATGCTAAGATATATTACTTAAAATGTACTTTGTTCTTTGGAAAGGGTTCATGATTATATTTGATGTTAAAGAAAAACTTTCTCAATAGACATTTTTGTAAAATAAATATAAAGGGTGGTCCGCGACTTTGTCCAAGCTTTCAATTTTGGCCCTTTGTGTATTTGAGTTTGACATCCCTGACTTAAAGTATGCAAACCAAGGGATTAAGTGGGTGTGTGCCATTCAACGTGCCCATCGGCCTCCTCTACATAGTGATTGGTGGGTGCCAATGGGTTGCCATGACAGACAGGAGCCTCTAAAGACTCATGCCAGCCATGACAAGGCTCTGTTGAAACTCAGCATGAGGATGAGGATGTGATTTTTACTATATACCAAAATGATACCAGTTAAAATATCAGCTTACCTCAAACAAAACAAGCCTTCATACAGCTTAATAGCCAAAAATAAAAAAGTGCACCTAAATAAGAGAAAAATTGGAAAAGTTTGGTATCGCCATAATTGTGTTGGTGCGGTGAATCATGAAATTAGGTCATTGTTACCACACAACAAAGGCTGTAAAAACAAATCTAAACAAAACAGTGCGTTTTTTTATATTACTAGGGAAATGGATGATATCCACAGTTGGATATGCTCAGATCTTTTAATATTGATGCGTTTCAGAGTCACATCGACTCCTTAGTAGTCCTGAGGAGGAAGTCGGTGTGAATCTGAAACGCATTGACCATGAACCATCAGACAGATTGCCTCCATTTCCCTGGCAATCTCAATTCTGATATTTTATGGAACCTGTAGCATCTGGTTTTTCAATATTTGTGTCACACAGCCTTGTAAGGTGAGCATATCCTACTCATACTTGTTTTCGGTTATATTAGGATAAGACCTTAATGTGCTTTTGTTTGTTTTTTTTTAAATTTCACTGCACATGGATTTTTTTCCATTTTCAGCACATCGTATGGTAAAGTTAATGGTGTAATTCAAAACTACAACTTGTCCCGGAAAATACAAGCCCTCACATTACTATATCAGGTGAAAAATAAAAAAAAGTCATGGCCCTTGGAAGAAGAAGAGGAAAATAACGAAAATTTAAAAAAAAATCGGCAGCGTTGTGAAGGGGGTAAAATGCTATAAAGCCATTCATTAAGTAGTGGATTGTGCGTTCTTTCAGATAAAAGTCCCGTTGATTCTGTAAGGTTTGCTACTTAACAATTAATCTAAATTATTTGGAGCATAAAAATGCTCTTAGAGACTGACGATTCCGTTTGATCTGCATGTTATTTTTCCAGTCCTTAAACTTAATCTCTCTGAGCAAGTTGCACATCATTTATGCAATAGTAGAGATTACTTAGAAATGCACGTTTTTCTGATTCATAACACCTGTTTTCTTTTGTGTGGAAAAGGTGACCTCCAGGGGTGTCTTAGGAATCTGAAAAAGAGTCCAGAGCATCGATTGAACTGCCTGAAGGGATATAGCAGAAAATTTTTAAAACATTAGTGGATAATTCTTTGAAGTGCTGTGTTTTGTGAGCATTAACATTGCCTATATTTCATTCACACCGAGTCACCTATAGATTCCGCTAGCTGCAAATTCTGAAGATCTATTTTATATGACATAGTGGAAACAGAACAAGGTTTAAAGCTGTACAGTTAGAGGAAAGTGAGCCTAACATTGGATTAATAGTTTGGCCAATATATATATATTTTTTCTGCCCTTCCGACATTAAACAGATTGGAAAAAAAGTCTCTCGCACAAAGTATCAGTCACTCGTGCTGGAAAAAATGTGTGGTGTAAAATTGGATTTAGAAGAAAATAAATAGTACTTTAGGGGAATATTTGGCAGAACTTGTGTGTTCAAAAGCACAATCAAATGTTAAAGGTGATATGGTTTGAAAGGATTCAGGCAAGTTCTCGCTGAACTACAAACCTTAAAGAAGTCGACTGTCGTCTAATAGTGGTAGGGAATGTAGTTCAGTGACAGCTTCAGGGATACAGGCATTTACAGTGTGTACAGACCTTAGAGCATCCCCACAACGTGTTATTAACCCCTTCCCTTCTGGACATGTTTATGATTCAGTGATTTTTTTTTAAATTCTTGTCTCCGCTTCTTTAAAGCCCAAATTTTTGTATTTTCCAGTGTACACAGTGGTATGGCATGATGAGATTTTGACACTGCGTATTTTGACTGGGTCAAAAACGCAGCATATTAGACCATGTGCACTCTTTGATTATTTGGTGAGTTTTTGACCTCAGTATTTGTAACCAAAAACCAGGAGTTGGTGAAAAATACAGAAGTGGTGACATGTTTCTATTAGGCTATGTGCACACGATGCGTTTTTGATGCGTTTTCGCAGATTTTTTTATGCACGTAAATGCTCCAAAAATGTAATGGAATACTAAGGCAAGGTAATTCAATGACAATCAAAAGTGTTGTGCACCTGATCAGTAAATTTACATCTGTATTTGCAGCGTTTTTGACTTATTGACTTTAATTGAGTCAGTCAAATCTGCAGCAAAAACACAGGTGTAAAAAGGTTTGTGTATTTGCTGCATATTTGATGCCAAAAGCACTGAAGAATTGTCAAAGGAAATAATGTCAGAAGGAGGAAGAGTGCGTGGGTGGAGAATTTGCGTGAGAGGAGAATATGTTTGAGCGAAGAATATGTGTGAGTGGAGAATATGTGCGTGGGTGTCTGTCTGTCTGTGTTTGTCTGCGTCTGTCTGCGGGTGTCTGTCTGCGATTGTCTGCATCTGTCTGCGGGTGTCTGTGTGTGTGTAACCATGAGACAAACAGCCCATAGTGATTGTACTTAGGCGTCGTCTGTTGGGACTATTACTTCCATCCTATGTCTGCTGTCATATATAAGGCCCCTTTCACATGTCAGTGTCTCCGGTACATGTGATGACAGTTTTCTCCTGTACCGGAGACACTGACACACGTAGACTCATTCAAATGAATAGCTCTATGTAAATGTCAGTGTGCATGGACGACCGCCGTGGATGTAGCGCTACTGTAAGCTGCTGTTCCCCAGCGGCTGGTGCTGAAGTTGGCTGTCATTCTCCCCTGCCTGTCTGCGAGCAGAGGAGAATGATGAGCGGTATATTAAAGTCCAAACGACAGCAGTTGGGGGCTTTTGGGACTGTTACCCCATCATCCGACACCTGCTTTCGTTCAGACTATAATATACCGCTCATTGTTCTCCTCTGCTCACAGGCAGGCAAGGGAGAGTGACAGCCGGCAGCACCAATCGCTGGGAACAGCGCTTACAGTAGCCGCTTCTTCCCCGCAGCCGTCCGTGTGGTACTGATGCGGCACACGGGTGGCACACGGTTGCCACATGTGTGCCGCACGTAGTACACATGGACACACGAACACAGGTATCTCTGGTACTGGAAATATACGGACGTGTGAAACCGGCCTAACAGAGACAGCATGAGCCTGTCGTAGCTGTTTGCGTTATGACCCAAAGTCAGATATGCCAGATCACCAGTGAGGCCCAATTAGGAGTTTACGCCCTTAATTTACAAGCGCTTGGAGATAAAGAAAACCGTACACATGTTGTGAAAAAGTCACTTTATCTGATATAATGAAACACGAGGCAGTATTTTATACCATTTACAACAAATATGACTCTATACAGCTCATGTAGCCCCCACCATCACCTCAGGGTCATACTTTATTTACCATATACCCTGAACATGTTGTAGCAGACTATTTAGACCATATATGATAAGAAGCATAATTGACCTTTAAAGAGGAGACTGACAGACTGCTGTCTCATGGGAATAAATTCTAGCAATGAAAGGCAAAAGGCAACTGAAAAATTAAAGGCGTTAAAGGCAAACCATTAACCCTTTTATATCAAGCCGATGATGGGAGAATAATCTCATAACCTGGCACCTGTATTCAATTGTAAAAAAAATCAAAACATTTACATAATTCCATACATATTCACATGCAAAATACATACTCACTGAACACCTAATCCCCAACGCCCGCGTCTCCTGCAAACAATCAAAAATAATAAACCAACATATACTCCCTTTCCATCATAGTCCATTTAATACCGAGTGTCCCACGGTAATCTCACGTGTAGAACAGTCACATCGGGAGATGTGACCGCTGTACCCTGCCTCCGGCGATACCCTGACAGGAGGTAATCGCTCCCGCAGTGTATCACTGCGCTGCCGGGAGAGTTCACCGGAGTTCATCAGCTGATCAGCTTCGGTTCTCATGCAGCGTTGCTGTAAATGAGAGCACTTTCTCTTGTGGACACATTTTTATGTGCTGATTTTTAACATAGACTTGCATTTGATGCAGAAAATATGCAGGTAAATACCCACATGCGCTTCTGGTGCATTTCCAAGGTAGAAATACATGAAAAATTTATGTAATCTGCACATGACTAAATCAATACCAGGAAATATCAAGATGAAAGTAACTTTATTTACACCAAAAAGAGATAAAAATGCAGCATTGAAAATATTATAAATTTGCAAGTAATCATATTTACTTAATAGACACAGAAATGGTGTAAAAAATCTGCAACATCAAAAACTTAGAAAAAGCTCATCATTTTGAGTATTTGATGAGTTTTTAACTTCCATATTTGTAAGCCAAAATCAGAGGAAAAGTATAATAGAGACACGTCACCACTTCTGTATTTATCACCACTCCTGTTTTTGGCTTACAAATACTGAGGTAAAAAACTCACCAAATACTGAACGTGTGCACTGGTCCTTTTTGGCTAAACTAAGCAATCCCGCTAGCGATCTCGTTAGCGTTGCATACTAATGAGATCGCTAGCGGATTGTTTCTATACGCTAAATGCTGCCGCATTTAGCGATATAGTTAACGACGCTATCGCCGTTAGCGATCTTCTTAACGACTTTAGCGGTACAAAAGTACCGCTAAATCGCTAAGAAAAGGTGCCACACAGCGATTAGATACTTACCCAGCGGGAGCGCCACGATGAAATAGGGTCCGAACGATTCCAGCGACGAGTCGAGATCACAGCAGGAAGCTCGTCGCTGGAAGCTTTCCGCACTGAACAATATCGCTAACGGGATCGCTAAATAGTGACGTTTTTAGCGATCCCTTAGCGATATTGTTAGTGTGGCATACCCTTTAGAGTGATCATTTTTAAATGCACACTTTTGGCACTTTATGGAAAAATGTATTGCAACACACTGCTAAATAAATTGAATTTATGTTTTCCCATACAGTCCCATTGCTACAGGTATAGAAAATCAACACTCACCGCCCTGCAGTTTGTCTTTTCAAATTTTTGAGAGAAAATGGGTCATTCGAAAGTGGTCACAAAATTTGAACTTTGTTTAAGGAGTTGTCATATGCCTCTCCCCCGAAAGACAGTGTCTGCAGGAATTGTACGGGAATACATGTTAGAATATGGTTTTATTGTATTGTAGTGCATTAGAAAATCAGCACAGGTGCGCTATTTGTAACCGACCTATATGAACCTCTCAGTAGGGACAATAGAATTATTCTGTTTGAAAATAACCATGTGTCCCCTATTGAATGTGCGTCTGTTCCTGGATCCGGGATCATGGATACATCAGAAAACTGCAGCCAAAACGTGAGTGTTCTGCATCACACAAACAGCACACGGGAATCGGGACACTTGGAGGGCATTGAGCCCTTGGAGGTGCATTGAGCTGCAGGTTTGCTGAATGAAAAAAAACTCTCTAAAACTTCTTTCTTAGCGATTGTGAACGAGCTGAGTGAGATCGGACCGTAAGCGCGAACGGTGGTAAGTGTGTGATTCAGTGAATTTGGATTCAGGGAGTTTACAAGGGTGGTTTTACTGAATTGCTGTTATATTTTATTATTACTCTCTATTTTTGTTTAATTAACTTTTCTGTTTGGTGTGATCCCCATTAGGAAATGTGCTCCATAATTGACAATGCCATCCAGTGTGTACATCTTGCCACATGTATGCAATCCTTGAACAGCCGGTCGAGGGTGCATACTGCTGTGCGAGATGTGAGCACGTTGTGCATTTGGAAGCCCAGATACTGGATCTAAATGTACAACTGGCAACACTGAGATCCATAGACAATATGGAAATGAGTTTCCTGCTCACTGAGCAGATGCTCAATGGATTAGATGAGAGGGAGGATGGTGGTATGGAGCTGCAGGACAGTAAGGCAGCTAGCTGGGTGTCAGTTAGAAGGCGGGGAAGAGGGAAGAATACTGAGCCACCCGCCAGGGCTGTGGGGTACTCGGCACCGAGCCCGTCGACTTCTATGGGGGATGTCACGGGCAGCCACGGCTCGGTGCATGGCCCTGGGCGCTCACCAAAAAGAGGGGGTATTATTTACAGGGGATTAGTGTTCGTGTAGTTTGTCGTGACGCCACCTGTAGTACCTGGTCAGGGTGACCAGCGCTGCTGTGCAGGTCCTCTGGAAGGGATGATGTTGTGCAGCTAGTTGTTAAGTCTACCACAGGTGAGACGGAGTCCTTCCAGGGCAGATAGATGAAAGGTGTAGCAATGGTGCAAGTGGGATGTAGCAGAGGGGAGTGTGGTCGCTGGAATAAACAGGAAACAGTTATGTTGCAGTTTCAGGGTTTTTACTCACAGTCTGTTGTGCACACAGATGCCAGCTGGGCGCTGTGTCCTCCAAGTGAATGGTCCAGCAACCCTCAGGTAAGTTTGTCGCACTTCCAAAGACTGCCTTTTAATATGTTCCTTTCCGGCTTCTTCTCTAGGTGCTACACTCCTGACTTCCATGCACCCCGCCACCACAGAGCCCTCGGACGAGGGGGTATTGCGCCCTTTCAGTTACCAGTCTGGACTGGGTGGGTTACGAAGCCACCCAGTACGGAAGTCCTGGATGTACTTGACCCCTAAGCTTCCTCCCGGTGAGAATATGGTGGCTAGTGGTCCCTTGGAGAGACCCACTGTTCTCGGTGTTACTAGTGGAGCTGAACTTTCCCACTAGTCTAGGGACCGTTCCCTGATGTTCGCCTGGTCCTCCTGCTTCAGGATGGGGCACAGCTTCAGTTGCTATCTGCCCTGGACCCTTTCTCTCTCCTCAGCAAGGCTCCCTGAGATGGACTCAGAGGAGCAGCAGGACAGTCCAGTACCCACACACTGACTGCCTGGCTCAAACTGGAAACTCTAATCTTCACACGCAGCCTAATGCTGCTAAGCTCCACCCACCCAACTAGCTACACCCTGTTCTAACCAGCCTGAGTCAGACCATCCTCCCGAAGGGTCCGCCTGCACTCAGCTAGCATGATGTCTGATGGATGCAGTGGTTGGAGTCAATGGGGTTCTTCCTCCTTACCTGAGAGTCAGGTGCCACACCGCTGGGTGCGATGCAACATCTCTGTGGCGACTGGACCCTCAGGGCACCACAGTACCAGGGAGGCTAGTTCTGATATTGCACACCCCAATATGTTGGCAGATGAAGGGGGTGTCAGTACAGGGGTAGCACTGCTGCAGCAAGGCATGTCCTCTGAAAGCTGGAGGAGTGTCTGCTCCAGTAAAGGGGGAAATAGGAGAGCAGGGCAGGCCAGACAGGTGCTGGTAGTGGGGGTCTCAATTATTAGGGGAACAGATAGGGCAATCTGTCACAAAGACAGGGATCGGCGCTCAAGTCCGACACATCGCTGATCGGGTTGACAGGTTACTGGGAGGGGCTGGTGAGGACCCAGCAGTCATGATGCACATTGGCACAAATAACAAAGTTAGAGGTAGGTGCAAGGTCCTTAAAGATGATTTCAGGGAATTAGGCTGCAAGCTTTAAAGAAAGGACCGCCAACGTGGTATTTTCTGAAATACTGCCTGTACCACGTGCCACACCAGAGAGGCAACGGGATATTAGGGAGGTTAATAAGTGGCTCAAGAATTGGTGTAGGAAGGAGAGGTGTGGGTTCCTGGAGAACTGGGCCAACTTCTCAGTTGACTACAGATTCTACGCTAGGGACAGGCTGCACCTCAATGTGGAGGGTGCAGCTGTGCTGGGGGAGAAAATGGCTAGAAGGTTGGAGGAGTCTTTAAACTAGGAATTGGGGGGAGGGTATTCATTTTATAGGAGTGGAAGAGAAGTGAAGATAGTAACCAGGGCACAAATAAAGAAATTGGGGGTGGCATGGGGGGTGGGGTTAGAAAAGGTAGGACTGTATGGAGGAATAGAGGCACAGACAGATACATAAAGTGCATGTATACTAATTAGAGTTGAGCGATACTTTCCGATATCCAAAAGTATCGGAATCGGAATGGTATCGCCGATACCCAAAAAATATCGGCGATACCCGATACCGATACCGGAAGTCCAATGTAAGTCTATAGGAACAAAATATCGAAATTAAAAAAAACCCATTCTTCCCTTTAGGTTAATTGTACATTAAGGAAAACAACAAAGAGTAATGTAGAATGTATTGGGGGAGGTTGAGGAGACATTAAAGGCATAGATGTTTAACCCAATCCAATGGAATAGCATTAATTTTTTTTTTTTAGGAAATACGTTCGGATTGACGAAGAAATTGACAATGTTGTTAACCTTTTTTCTATTTTGGCAAATATGTATGTTTCACAACTTCCATGCTCTTCACTTTTTTAACTTTTGTCACACTTTCTCCTTCATAATCTTCAGCAGCATCATCTTTGTCATCAAATTATTCTTCATCTTCACCTTCTTTATCTTCTTCTAAAACTTCTTGCTTTTCATCTTTTTGTTAACATTACTCATATTGTTCTTTTTAAACTATTATTCTTCTTCATATTATAGTCCTTCAACTTCTTCATCATATTCTTATTTGTGACAGAGATTCCTGTACTTGTAATCTGTAAAAGTATGATTTTTTCATCGTTCCATTCTTGCTGCCACAAAAGATTTAAATTACAACAGTATTTGTCCGTGTTCAGTTTAGCCTGCAGCATCAGGCATTTACCAGGGGCACCACGAGGAGGAACGGACTCACCCCCATACACTGCTTAGTCTTCTTCTGCTTATAATTTAGAGCATATATTTTGCTCTTCATTTTGGTCTTATACTTCATGTTCTTCTGCTTTTAGATCTTCTGCTTATTGTTCTTGTGTCTCTTGTTCTGTATCTTGTATTTGTAGCACAACCTTGTACCAGCTGATGTTACTGGGACACGGTTACTAAGCAGGAGGTACCTGTGCTCCAAAGCACTACCAAGGACCAGCAGACGTTGCAGGAACTCGGATACCGAGATGGAGGCACCTAGGCCAAAGGCACTGCGGAGAACCAGTTGACGGTACTGGAACCCGGACGGGTAGCAGAAGGTACAAGAGCCAATGCTAAGCAAAAAAAAAGTATCGGAGGGACCAGCGATTTGGCTGAGGAAACCCGGAAGAAAAAGAAGGGCCAGCTGATTGAACGAGGAAAAGGAAGCCAATGGCACAACCGAGGACCAGCTGACGTTACTGGGACACGGTTACTAAGCAGGAGGTACTTGTGCTCCAAAGCACTACCAAGGACCAGCAGACGTTGCAGGAACTCGGATACCGAGATGGAGGCACCTAGGCCAAAGGCACTGTGGAGAACCAGCTGACGGTACTGGAACTCGGACGGGTACCATAAGGCACCCATGAAAATGTAAGTTGACAGGCCGCAAGCCGTCTGCAGTTACCAAATCACACAGTCCTACAGTGGGTGCTTGTCCTATTTTCACAATGGAAAGAGCCTTTATTTACATATCCCACAGCACACATAGGAATCACCTAAACTGCAGGCACCATAGAGTCGGATAACCGGAATGCAACATGACAGGACAAATTATTACGTTGACACTGCCAGGAAACAGCTGTCGTGCTGTAACCAGGGTGGGCATGAGTCAGTACCCGTGCCAATTACTTCCGAGCAACAACTGGTGGTGTTGGAGCGCAGGGATGAGAGGAGGACAGGGTGGAGGCAGCATGACTTTTTGTTGTACACACAGCAGGGGAACAGCTGCCATTACTCAAACCCAGTAACACAGGAGCAAGTGTTGACTGTGCTAACAGCACTTACAGGCAACAACTGGCGGTGTTGGAGCCCAGGGTCCAATGCATCGACTTCAATTGCTTCCACCTCCTCTCAGGACCACAGCACTGTTGAGCAACCATCTGTCTCTTCACCGCCTGCCAAATTGCCCAGTCAGTCAGAGAGTTCTGTACAGGAGCCAGCTGAGTCTCTGCTTCTGTTCTCAGAATCTCTTGGTTTGCAAACAGGGGCCCAGCCAAGCAGCATTCTGGAATGTGAAGAAGAGGGAGTATGCAGTGATGCGCAACAGCTGTGTCTCTCTGAATCTGAAGAGGCGGGTGAGACAGTGCCGATAATCAGCACACCGCAGAACGCATCTGATGATGATGAGACTCAGGTGCCAGTTTCTGTTGAGCATGGTGGTGGCCAGACCACCCAACAGCAGCAGGTGTTGGAAGAGGTTAGTGGAGATGATGAGGTCCAAGACCCAACATGGCGTGAGGAACAGGAAGGTGGTGGGAGCAGCTCTGAGGAAGCGATTGCCCCAACGGTACAAACAGGAGGGAGAGTTAGGCTGCATACTCTGTTGCCTGTAGCCTCCATTTTGGCACCTGTTCGGATAATTTCTCTTCCAAAAGTCTAAACGGAAGCTCCCAGGACTTGCACTGCGTGGTCCTTTTTTCACACACTTGCAGATGATATTTGCTATGTCAAATGCAAGCTGTATAATCAAAAAGTAAAAAGAGGTAAAGTGTCAGTAACCTCAATACCACAAATATGTGTAAACATGTGCGGAGAAAACACGTAGTTGAGTTACAAAGACACACTGAAGATGTACAGTCTATAGAGAATCACTGCACAAGTTTAACTGCATATGTCATGGTTAAATTGGAAATTTTTATTGCACACTTGATGTGAATAAAGAAAATAGCTATGAGACGACTGACTGATGTTTTGGGCAACGCAGTGGCCTTTATCAAATAGTCGCTGGAAGAGATAGAAAAATTTACAGTCAATGACAATGTATAATATATACAACATATACAATATATACTGTACATAGGGTGAAGAATATATATCCATAGGAATTAGGCAACATGTTAAACATTTGGGTGATACTGTAGAACACGGAGAATTATCCCTCTAGGGTATGCGGGTGGATAATGTAGTTTTTTGTTGATTTTTGGGAGTGTGTAGAAAACAGGGGTGATGGGGTATTGAATATTAAGGAATGTCATAGTCTTACAGTCTATGGTGATCAATTAAAGATGTTTTGTCAGGATACGATCAATTTTTTGACAGATGTAAAATGTAGGGTCACAATTGAGTTGTCTGTAGGTTAGGTTAACTGACAGTTGTCTATGAATTTCGGCAATAGATTGGGTCTTATTCATAATAACGATAGCACCCCCTTATCTGCTGGTTTAATAATAATGTTGGGGTTATCTTTCAGAGATTTTATGGCTTGTTTATCTGTGGGTGTCAGGTTGTGGCGTATCGGGTGTAGGCCCAATCTCGGCAAACCATCCACGAGCACAGGCTCTGAATGCTGGCATTGCAAAACTCCTGTCCCTTGAAATGCTGTCATTCAGGCTGGTGGAGACTGACAGTTTACGGAACTTAATGGCATTGGCAGTCCCACAGTACAATGTGCCAAGCTGATTTTATTTCAGCAGGCAAGCCGTCCCTGGTCTGCAAAAGCATGTTGTTGAGGTTAAAATTAAACATGCGCTACTAAACTCCGTCAGTAGGAAGGTACACCTGACCACCGCTGCGTGGACCAGTACCCATGGCCAGGGACGATACCTTTCCCTCACTGCCCATTGGGTCAATGTTGTGGAGCCAGGTACAGATCTTGCGAGTGGCGCTGTACGTGTTCAGCCAACTACAAGGATTGCAGGAATCAAGTCTGTACACATTGACTCCTCCTTCTCCAGTTCCCAGAAACATCGTTGCAGGAGCCGTCACGGTCTACCTCCACATGGACCGTGAACGCTTAATAAGAATCTTTAGTTATATAGCGGCAACAGATTACGCAGCGCTTTACAGTTTAACAGTTTCAGAACCAAGTCATAAGTAACAACGTTACCAATACAATAATTAAAGCATATAATCCGCACATGCTCGTGAGAGCTTACAATTTACAATATGTGGGGGAGATACAAAGTACAGGTGTTTATATACAATGGTGTATTTAGAATGATGGTCCAGCCATTTGGGAGTGAGGATGGATGGAGAGTGAATGGGCTACACACACACACTAAGGGTATGCCACACTAAACAATATCGCTAACGGGATCGCTAAAAAACGTCACTATTTAGCGATCCGTTAGCGATATTGTTCAGTGCGGCAGCTTCCAGCGACGAGCTTCCTGCTGTGATCTCGCTCGTCGCTGGAATCGTTCGGACCTATTTCATCGCTGGCGCTCCGCTGGGTAAGTATCTTATCGCTGTGTGGCACCTTTCTTAGCGATTTAGCGGTACTTTTGTACCGCTAAAGTCGTTAAGAAGATCGCTAACGGCGATAGCGTCGTTAACTATATCGCTAAATGTGGCGCATTTAGCGATATAGAAACAATCCGCTAGCGATCGCATTAGTATGCGTGTTATCGTGATCGCTAGCGGGATTGTTTAGTGTGGCAGTACCTTTACACATAGAATGACTTTGATTAGTGAATGTGATAGGCCGCTCTGAAGAAATGTGTTATGAGTGAGCGCCCGAAAACATGCAAATTGTGGATAGTTCTAATTTCTTGGGGTACAGCATTCCACAGTATTGGCGCAGCGCGGGAGAAGTCTTGGATTCGGGAGAGATGTTCTTTAGGTGTAGGCGGCAATAGCGGGCAACAGATTGTATATGGGAGGTGAAGGAGAGATTGGTGTCAAACATAACACCCAGACAGCGAGCCTGTTGACCGATATGAGCACAGACGTGGCCAAACGTCAACAGGCCGTCCTGAAATTAATTTCCATGGGGAATCAAAGCCACACAGCGCTGGAGCTCTGGAATGCCATAAAGCAAGAGAGCGACATGTGTATTTTGCCAGCGAATCTCCAGCCAGGCTTGGTAGTGTGTGACAATGGCTGAAATCTGGTGGCAGGTCTGGGCCTAGGCAACGTCACTCACATACCATGTCTGGCACATGTGCTAAACTTGGTCGTCCAGAGTTTTTTGAGGGACTATCCGGATCTTGATGCACTGCTGCACAAGGTCCGCCTACAGTGCGCTAACTTGCGACGTTCCACCATGGCCAGATCGCGCATTGCAGCTCTGCAACGCAGATTTTGCCTTCCTGAACATCGCATCATATGTGACGTACCCACCAGGTGGAATTCCACGTTACATATGTTGGAGCGGTTGTGTGAGCAGCAGCCAGCAGTAATGGAGTATCAGCTGCATCAGTCGCAATCAACTCGCAATTTGCGCCGTTCACACTTCACCACTACTGAGTGGGCCTCTATAATAATAATCTTTATTTATATAGCGCCAACAGATTCCGCAGCGCTGTACAGTTTAACAGTTTCATAACACAAGTCATAAGTGACAACGTTAACAATACAATAATTCAAGCAATATAAGCCGCCCCTGCTCGTGAGAGCTTACAATCTACAATGAGGAGGGGGAGCTACAAAGTACAGTTGTTTATATACAATGGTGTATTTACAATGATGGTCCAGCCATTTTCAGGGAGTGAGGGATGGATGGAGATAGTGAATGGGCTACACACACACACAGTTACACATAGAATGACTTTGATTAGTGAATGTGATAGGCCGCTCTGAACAAATGTGTTTTGAGTGTGGAAGTAGGGCTGTTAATGGGGATGTTGAAGTCTCCAAGGATAAGGGTTGGTACTTCTGAGGACATGAAAGTGCAGCAGCCAGGCAGAGAAGTGGTCAAGGAACTGTGTGGGCGAGCCTGGGGTCCGATATATTACCGCTACTCTGAGGGAGATGGGACGAAAGAGCCTGATGGTGTGGACCTCATAATTTGCAAAATCTTTATATAAAATTTACATGTTACATATTTACATCTAGTATAAAACATTTAACCATTAAGCCTACTTACAGAACAAGGAAGTGTAAAAAACCTTGTGCTTAAAAAAAAAAGTGTAAATAAAATGTGACAAGGGCAGTGTAAAGGTACTGCCACACTACACGATCCCGCTAACGATCTCGTTAGCGTCGCATACTAATGAGATCGCTAGCGGGATCGTTTACAATATCGCTAGTGTCGTCCACATTTAGCGATGTCGTTAAGGACGCTATCGCGGTTAGCGATCTCCTTAACGACTTTAGCGGTAAAAAAGTACCGCTAAATCGCTAAAAAAGGTGCCACACTCAGCGATATATACTTACCCAGCGGGACGCCGACGATCAGAATAGGGTCCGGAACGATCAGGACGACGGACGAGATCACAGCAGGGGCCACGTCGTTGCTGCATGCCGCACACAACAACATCGCTAACGGGATCGCTAAATAGTGACGTTTTTTAGCGATCCCGTTAGCGATGTTGTTTAGTGTGGCATACCCTTAACAAATAATTTAGGAAAAAGATAAACTAACATCAAGTGCTGTGTGCTGTGTAAGAGCCAGACACATTAACATGAAATCAGTCTGGAATAGCGGTGATTTTCTCCCCATAACCCGAGTAACATTCTGGGGAGAGGGGTGTAGAGTCAACGATCAGCAACTAGCTACGGTAGATAAAACACCTGAAAAAAAAAAAAGTTATTTAACATTCATAAGATACATTGTATTTAAAAAAAAAAAAATTAATTAAAATTCATAAGATACATTGTATTTAAAAAAAAAAAAAAAAAAGTTATTTAACATTCATAAGATACATTGTATTTAAAAAAAACAAAACATAAAAACTATAATACACAGCAGGATCTTTAGTAAAAACCAGACTTACCACTGTAACCTCTTAATCCTTGCAAGCTTCAACACAACGTTGACAAGGTACACAGCAGGGGTGGTCGGTCTCCTAGACAACGAGCAAACTCCTTCATGTTGAGAGAGGCCACCATCTCCTTAGCTTTCTGGTACTTTTCTGTGGGAATGAGCTTGTCTCCAACCAGCCAGGAATATCCATTGAATGGCACACCATGGTTTGGTATTAGCACCCAGTACCAAAAGTGAAGCCAACCACAGTTCCCATTTCTCATGAACTTTATTTGATATACTGGCTGGCCAAACATTAGTTTCTCACAAAGGAGCTGAAGACCCTGAGTGGCAGTAGGTGCAAGTCTCTCCAGCATGACCTGTTTGTTAGATATTTGCCGTCTACACCTAAAGAACATCTCTAGAATCCGCCCTTTTCTCACCATGGAAACAACAAAAGCCCTCACTGTAGCATTGATCCACTCCCGCCTGGACTACTGCAACGCTCTATTACTTGGCCTCCCCATTACTCGACTATCCCCTCTCCAGTCCATCCTTAATGCAGCAGCCAGGGTCATCCATCTGGCTAATCGGTACTCGGACGCGTCCGCTCTTCGCCAGTCCTTACACTGGCTGCCCATTCATTATAGGATCCAATTCAAAGTACTGGTTCTCACCCACAAAGCTCTCCACAGTTCAGCACCCCCCTACATCTCCTCCCTCATTTCTATCTATTGGCCTAACCGACTGCTGCGCTCTGCAAATGACTTTCGACTAACCTCTGCACTAATCCGTACCTCCCACTCCCGACTCCAAGACTTCTCCCGCGCTGCGCCAATCCTCTGGAATGCTCTACCCCAAGAAATTAGGACTATCCACAATTTGCATGGTTTCAGGCGCTCCCTCAAAACACATTTGTTCAGAGTGGCCTATCACATTCACTAACCAAAGTCGTTCTATGTTTAAGTGTGTATGTGGAGCCCATTCACTATCTCCATCCATGCCTCACTCCCTCAAGATGGCTGGACCATCATTGTAAATGCACCATTATATATACACACCTGTACTTTGTATCTCCCCCACCTCATTGTAGATTGTAAGCTCTCACGAGCAGGGTCGGCTTATTTTGCTTTAATTATTGTATTGTTAACGTTGTTACCTATGACTTGTGTTTTGAAACTGTTAAACTGTAAAGCGCTGCGGAATATGTTGGCGCTATATAAATAAAGATTATTATTATTATTATTATTATA
Source organism: Oophaga sylvatica (assembly GCA_033576555.1). Classification (NCBI taxonomy): domain Eukaryota; kingdom Metazoa; phylum Chordata; class Amphibia; order Anura; family Dendrobatidae; genus Oophaga; species Oophaga sylvatica. The sequence goes on along the minus strand of JARQOD010000006.1, from coordinate 378,306,734 downwards.
TCAGAGGGAGAAGAGGATTGGGCCTTTGCCAAGGTGCCCGATTGCATATTAAGTCTTATTGAATGTTGGAGCCAGTCCACCGTATAAAAGCAGCCATGTGTCCGGGTACCTGCTTGGATTTCGATCCAAATGAAGACTACTTTGATGTACATGTACACCAATTAGAGAAAAATGACAAGGATGAGGCAGTAAGACACGCTCAGCAGAGTACAAGCAGCATTGCTTGAAGAAGTAACTTGAGCGTGATCAAATTCAATAAATTAAAATCTCAGACTACAGTGAACACAACTGTTAGCTGTGAAAGGGCTTTTTGTGTCCTTCTACATTGTTTTCAACCAATGTATTGGATACGGATGGAAGCACGTCACACTATAATTTCAATTGAATGGAGCAGCAAGAATTACACTAAAGAAAAAAAAAATAAAAGAGTGTGAGAGTGACATGTGCAGATGCCTCCATACAGCGTTGTATGCCGAGCAAACTGCAGCGCGTCACCTGCACTCACACACACACCTTGCAGAGCTGTGAAAAAAACACTGCAAGGCAAAAGGAAGATGTACACAGCGGTTGGTAAACTAGCCTGCCTAAAGCACAGTACACAAAATCGCAATCTCTAACTGTCCCTCAGAGTCAGCAGAGCAGCGTTCTGTCCCGAACTGAATTAACAGCACAGTGACGCTAAAATGGCAGCTTTATCCGGCAACAATACCTTCCTTGTGTCACGGTTAGGGTAGCGTGTGTCTATTATATGAGTGTCTCCAAAATGTAACGTTACGCAGCCTTATTCTGCCCTTGGGACGCAAAAAATAAGACAGCAGTAATCATTTACTGTATAAAACTCCACCTATGCGCAACAAAACAAGCACGTTCCCTCTTCCGGTTCCTGCGCTGACATGTGAGTAGGGAGTTTGGAGACGCTCCTGAATTTATCCCAGGTATCCAAGCATATCAGGCCGATAGGAGAGCATTAAAACCACCCAGGGTGGTGACTTAAATATGGTGAATCGAACCAGTGAAGAACTGTAGGTCGATGCGAATGAATGTGCGATCACATGACACACGTTTATAATAACCCTTGCTAGACACGACTAACTTTGCAGACATTTGGACACACCTGAACCCAGATGGCAGTGAATATTCATTCTATTCGGCGCCACATGACTCTTGGTCCAGAATAGATTATATATTGCTATCACAGGAGCTATTAAGGGGAGTGGAAGAGGCAGATGTGCACAAAGTAGCTATATATGACCACGCGCCCGTATCAGTGACCCTGCCAGATATGGTACAGATGGGGCCAGACCAAACTTGGCGCTTCCCGACCTATTTGTTAATGGATGAGAAGTTTCGACATCAGGTGAAGCAATGGTGTTTTTAATATGTAAGGGATAATGGAGATACTAGGGATAGGCCGGAACTTTTATTGCAGCAGGGAAGGGAGTAATGCGCGGGAAACTAATAGGTTATCAGACAACGCTAAAAAAGAAGATAGCGACAAACTACTCGCAGGCTAGCAGGATATTACGCGATAGGTACACGGCAAACAAGACAAGTTCATCAACACAGGTTAAAAATAGATGTAAGCAGGCTAAGGCTGACTTACACATATGGGTATATCGACGAGAGAGAAGCAGTAATAACAATTATAGAGCCGATGTATATCGTTATGGTAGCAAATGAGGGAGACTATTAGCACGACTAGCGAAAGGAAATCACATTCGTCATCAACATATTACAGCGTTAACGAATAAACATGGGATCATGAACACAGACCCTCGAAGCATAAACACCATTCTACAAGAATACTACTCAGACTTATATAAGGTGGAACATACGGATAGTGCGGAGGGTAACACCTTTGTAGATGGAATACGGTTACCATCCATCACAAACTATCAGCTTCTCCTTTTAAAAAAACAAATTGAGGTGACAGAAGTGACAGAGGCGATAAGTTACTTGAAATACGGGAAAGCTCCAGGACCTGACGGGTTTACAGCCAAATTATTAAAATTATTGAGTGAGGATATCCCGTCCACATTGGTACGCACCTTCAATCATATATTGGAGACAGGAGGGTTGCCCAGCCATTCAAACATGTCACACATGAAGTTGCTACTAAAACCAAACAAACCTTCACATCTGCCTGGATCCTATCATACATTCTCACTCATTGACCATGATATCAAGATTTTGTCCAGGATCATGGCAGATCGTTTGAGTAGCATTGTTCCTACGCTGATAGGGCATCACAAGTGGCCTTTGTTAGCTACTTTGTTGGCTACTATCAGTCTCACTATGCATAACACATGTGTGCAGTGGGCAGTATTACCTTTGCCTTCGGTGGAGTAGGAAAACACCTCTCCTATCGAAGTGTTAGTTGGGGAGATGGAAGATTTGCCACCGGGACCTGAATTGTAATACTTAAATGTGACAGGTGACAAATTTGGTAAGGCGCAACTCCGCGGCCCCTACGTTGAGTCTAGCCCGTGAAAATTTACTGGTTGTCAATGGGGAACCCCAACACCCCGGGGCAGCTACAGTATTTCAACAATTAGAGCTGAACCAAGATTTGCTGTATCAGGTTTATAAAATACATGTGGAAATTTTTTAGCAATTGCTTCTACTGCAGTCATATCGGAGGTTGGTAATGGACTTAGTGCATGCGCATGTACTAGGGTGACATTTGTGCCAAAAGAAAACCCTACACAGAATTATACAAGGTTTTATGGCTGGGGGTCTATCAAGAAGTTAAACGGTATTGTAACTCTTGTCGCATGCGCCAGGTACACAGTCCTCAGCCTCATTTTGTGAGTCCCTTGGTGCCATTAAAAATTTTAGAGGTCCAGTTTGAGAGAATACCCATGGATTTTGGGTGGGGCCGGTTAATAAATCAGCAAGGGGTCATCAACAGGGGCAATAAAAGGGGCACTGTGTGGGTCACCAGTTTTGAGCACACTCGAGTTCAAAAGAGAATTCATTGTCCAGACTGATGCGTCAGAGGTAGGTCTGGGTGCCGTGTTGTCTCAGGACTGGAGCTTAACGGGGAGGAGCATCCCATTAGTTTCCTGAGTCTAAAACTTACTCCATCAAAAAACAGAGACAGCATTGTAGAGAGAGAGTGCCTGGCGATAAAGTGGGCACTGGAGTCGTTGCGCTACTATTTGTTGGGGATAACATTTTGTTTTGTAACTGATCATTCCCCTTTGACTGGCAGTGTTGTAGCCCAGGGAGTAGAGTTCAGGTGGTAGAAAGATGAACATAACAGGAGACTTGGAAAACGTTGGCAAACAGTTATTTAATCTGAAAACGGACAGGCAAATTCAGGTGAGATCCATGCCTTGTTCATTTTCAGAAAAATAAGCCGGTCTACATTGTCTGAGGATAGTCGCATGCAACGGTCTGTTAGTACACCACCTGCAGCACTAAAGACGCGCTCAGATAATACACTGGCAGCAGGGCAAGCCAGCACCTCCAAGGCATACTGGCTAAGCTCTGGCCATGTATCCAGCTTAGAGACCCAAAACTTGAAAGGGGAAGAGGCATCTGGGAGTACACTGAGAGGGAAAGACATGTAGTCTGTCACCATCTTACGGAAACGTTGCTTCCTGGTGAATGGAGCCGTCTCGGATGGTATAGTAGTGATGGGTAGTTCGTGAGTGAGTAGTTCAAAATGAACTAATCTTCAGAGTGAACTAGTTCATCTAGTTCACCATCCTGACACAGATTAGTTCATTGTGAACTAAACAGTAAGTGGGAGGAGACAGAGAGTGATCCAGGTTCATACAGCTCCAGGAAGCTCCCTGCTCTGTCTCACACTGGCTCTTTACAGCTCTTGATGCTGGAAAACAAGGTAGTAAAACACTATACCACACATCAAATACAAATATAATAGTAATAATAATATTATTAATAAAAACTGAAATTGCACACACAGTACACAGACACAGCTCATATGTGTGTATGAGAGAGTGTTTCTGTGTGTAGTTCATGCCTCTAGCCTAGAAGATCAGTCTTGCTAAAATCTTTAACACTGACCCCTGTTCTGTTCTTAAAATGGTGGATGCTGAACTGCTTCTCAGCCCCCTCATACACAATCATTATGTGGCACTGCTGGGCTCAGTGAGAGGCATCAGATTGAACTAGGCTGTCCTGAGTCATTCTCAATAGAACATTTTGTTCAGCAGTTCATCTAGTTCATTTAGTTCAGAGGTCACATGATGCATTTCCTATCAGCTCCTCACAGGATAGGGTGGAGAAAAACTGAACTAAATGAACTAATCTTTTGAACTAATCTTTTCAGTGAACTAGTTCATGGTGAACTAATCACCAAAATTAACTAGATTTCCCATCACTATGGTGTAGACCTTGGTGGCGCTGTCACAAAACTTCGCCACATTTGTAACATACAGCTCTTGCCCTGTGCAGAGGCGCTGCTTGTGCTCCCTCTTGTTGCAGAGGTGTCTACAATGCCTCGACGCACAGAGCTGCTTTGTAAAGCAGTAGCAGCAGCAGCGCTCTCGGCTGGAATGGAGAACATTATGGATTTCAACAGTGTGTCTTGGTCCTCCAGCATTTTACGGTCCCGGTTCAACGGTGTGATGAGGCTTTGTAAGTTGTCCCGGTAGCGAGGGTCTAGGAGGGTGTACACCCAATAATCTGACGTGGTGAGAATGTGGGCGATGCGGCGGTCGTTTCTCAGGCAGTGCAGCATGAAATCAACCATGTGCTGCAGACTCCCAACTGGCCAACAAACACTGTTCTCTGGAAGAGCGTCACACTAATAGATTTTTGTAAATTTAAAATAGAATAAAGCAGCACCAATTTTTGAAAAATGACAAGAATGAGGCAGTGACAGACACTCAGCAGAGTACACGCAGCGGTGGTTGAAGTAAGTGGAGCGGGATCTACACTCCTACCAAAAAATTAAACCTCAGACTAGAGTGAACACTGAAACACAACTGTTCACTTGCTGTGAAAGGCCTTTTTGTGGACTTCTATTATGTTTGCAAGCAATGTATTGTATTTTATGGAAGAGCGTCACACTAATAGATTTTTGTAAATTTAAAATAGAATAAAGCAGCACCAATTTTTGAAAAATGACAAGGATGAGGCAGTGACAGACACTCAGCAGAGTACACGCAGCGGTGGTTGAAGTAAGTGGAGCGGGATCTACACTCCTACAAAAAAATTAAACCTCAGACTAGAGTGAACACTGAAACACAACTGTTCACTTGCTGTGAAAGGCCTTTTTGTGGACTTCTATTATGTTTGCAAGCAATGTATTGTATTTTGATGGAAGAGCGTCACACTAATAGATTTTTGTAAATTTAAAATAGAATAAAGCAGCACCAATTTTTGAAAAATGACAAGGATGAGGCAGTGACAGACACTCAGCAGAGTACACGCAGCGGTGGTTGAAGTAAGTGGAGCGGGATGTACACTCCTCCAAAAAATTTAAACCTCAGACTAGAGTGAACACTGAAACACAACTGTTCACTTGCTGTGAAAGGCCTTTTTGTGGACTTCTATTATGTTTGCAAGCAATGTATTGTATTTTGATGGAAGAGCGTCACACTAACAGATTTTTGTAAATTTAAAATAGAATAAAGCAGCACCAATTTTTGAAAAATGACAAGGATGAGGCAGTGACAGACACTCAGCAGAGTACACGCAGCGGTGGTTGAAGTAAGTGGAGCGGGATCTACACTCCTACCAAAAAATTAAACCTCAGACTAGAGTGAACACTGAAACACACTGTTCATTGCTGTGAAAGGCCTTTTGTGGACTTCATTATGTTGCAAGCATTATTGTATTTGATGAAGAGCGTCACACAATGATTTTTGTAAATTTAATAGAAAGCAGCACCAATTTTGAAATGACAAGGATGACATGACAGACTCAGCAAGTACCCGCGGTGTTGAGTAGTGGACGGACTACACCCTACAAAAATAAACCAGACTAATAACACTGAAAAAACTTTCATGCTGTAAGGCCTTTTTGTGATCTATGTTGCAAAATGTATGTATTTTGATGGAAGAGCGTCACACTAATAGATTTTTTAAATTTAAAATAGAATAAAGCAGCACCAATTTTTGAAAAATGACAAGGATGAGGCAGTGACAGACACTCAGCAGAGTACACGCAGCGGTGGTTGAAGTGGAGCGGGATCTACACTCCTCCAAAAAACTTAAACCTCAGACTAGAGTGAACACTGAAACACAACTGTTCACTTGCTGTGAAAGGCCTTTTTGTGGACTTCTATTATGTTTGCAAGCAATGTATTGTATTTTGATGGAAGTGCGTCACACTAACAGATTTTTGTAAATTTAAAATAGAATAAAGCAGCAGCAATTTTTGAAAAATTACAAGGATGAGCCCGTGACAGAGCAGAGTACACGCAGCATTAGTTGAAGTAACTGGAGCGTGATCTGCACTCAAAAAAAAAAAAAAAAACTCACAGACTGCAGTGGACAACTGAAACACAACTGTTCACTATCTGTGAAAGGCTCCTTTGTGGACTTCTATAGTGTTTGCAACCAAGGTATTGTATACGGATGGAAGCACGTCACACTATTATTTCAATTGCATGGAGCAGCAAGAATTACACTGAAGAAAAAAAAAGAGTCTGTCAGTGACACGTGCAGATGCCTACAGACAAGAGTTGCATACAGAGCAAACTGCAGCGTCACCTGCACTCACACACACCTTGCAGAGCTGTTAAAACAACACTGCAGGCAAAAGGAAACTTTACACAGCCGGTGGTAAACTAGCCTGCCTAAAGCACAGTACACTAAATCGCAATCTCTAACTGTCCCTCAGAGTCAGCAGAGCAGCGTTCTTTCCCTAACTGAGTTCACAGCACAGTGACGCTAAAATGGCGGCGGCGCCTTTTATAGTGCATTCTGACATCATTTCAGCATCCAATCACAGCCATGCCATTAGTTAACATGACCGCAGCAGTACAGGATGTGCCCACACTTCTTAGGATTCCTCATTGGCTGACTAAAATCACATTGCCTCTCAAAGAATTATGGGAACTTCCGATTCCGGTATACGATATATGGAAAATATCGGAACTAAGTATCGGAATTCCGATACAGCGAATATCGGCCATACCGATACTTGCGGTATCGGAATGCTCAACACTAATACTAATGCCAGAAGCCTCACCGTCAAAATGGAGGAATTAGCTTTGTTGGAACATAATTATGACATGGTGGGGATATCTGAGACATGGCTGGATGAGAGCCATGACTGGGCTGTTAATTTACAGGCTATAGTCTGTTCATAAATGACCGTACAAATAAGCGAGGGGGTGTATGTTTATTTGTAAAATCATCCTTAAAACCCATCCTGCATGATAATATAGGTGAATCTAATGAAAATGTAGAGTCCCTGTGGGTGGAGATAAGGGGAGGAGGAAAAATAAGAAATTATTGATAGGGTTTTTTTTATGTCTCCGAAAATAATGGAAGCAACAGAGAATATCCTCATAAAACAATTATATAAAGCAGCAACTCAAGGAGAAGTCATTATTATGGGGGACTCAGAATACATTAGGGAACAGAAACCTGCAGTTCCAGCAAAGGTAATAGGTTTTTGACAACTATGAGAGACAGTTACCTTTCGAAACTGGTTCAGGACCCAACAAGAAAGGGGGCACTGCTAGACCTAATATTAACCAACAGGCCAGACCGTATAACAACTATAAGGGTTCGGAGTCACTTGGGTAATAGTGATCACAAAATAATAAGTTTTCATGTGTCCTTTAATAAGATGTGTAGAAAAGGGGTTACAAGGATACTAAACTTCAGGAAGGCAAATTTCCAACGGATGACAGATGACTTTAGTACAATAAACTGGGACGATATTTTGAGACATAAAAGTACACAAGGAAAATGGGAGACGTTTATTAGCATCCTGAATAGGAGCTGTGCACAGTAGCACAGTATATACCCTATGGGAATAAACATGCTAGAAACAGGAGGAAACCACTAGCTAGCCGCTGATCTCCCAAAGGTAGCCGCGGGTCATCTCCTCGAGAATACCCGATGCTTTAGAATCGGGCCACCATCTAGTATATATATATATATATATAGTTGTGCTCAAAAATTTACATACCCCAGCAGAATTTTTGCTTTCCTGGCCTTTTTTAAGAGAATATGTGTGATAACACCAAAACTTTTTCTCCGCTCATGGTTAGTGGTTGGGTGAAGCCATTTATTGTCAAACTACTGTGTTTTCTCGTTTTAACCCCTTAGTGACCGAGCCATTTTGCAGCTTAATGACCGGGCCAATTTTTACAATTCTGACCACTGTCACTTTATGAGGTTATAACCCTGGAACGCTTTAACGAATCCAGCTGATTCTGAGAATGTTTTTTCGTGACATATTGTACTTCAGGTTAGTGGTAAAAAATGTTTTATATGACTTGCTTTTGTTTATGAAAAAAACAGAAATATGGCGAAAATTTTGAAAATTTCGCAACTTTCAAATTTGAAATTTTTATGCCGTTAAATGAGAGAGATATGTCACACAAATTTCTTAATAAATAACATTTCCCACATGTCTACGTTACATCAGCACAATTTTGGGAACAAAATTTTCTTTTGTTACGAAGTTATAAGGGTTAAAAGTTGACCAGTGATTTCTCATTTTTACAACACCATTTTTTTTTAGGGACCACATCACATTTGAAGTCACTTTGAGTGGTCTATATGATAGAAAATACCCAAAAGTGACACCATTCCAAAAACTGCACCCCTCAAGGTGCTCAAAAACACATTCAAGAAGTTTATTAACCCTTCAGGTGCTTCACAGGAGCTGAAGCAATGTGGAAGGAAAAAATTGACATTTAACTTTTTTTGCAAAAGCTTTACTTCGGAACCAATTTTTTTTATTTTCACAAGTGTTAAAAGAAAAATTGAACCACAAAATTTGTTGTGCAATTTCTCCTGAATACGCCGATATTCCATATGTGGGGTAAACCACTTTTTGGGCACACGGCAGAGGTCGCAAGGGAAGGAGCGCCGTTTGACTTTTTCAACGCAGAATTGCTGGATGCCATGTCGCGTTTAGAGAGCCCCTGATGTGCCTAAACAGTGGAAACCCCCCACAAGTGACCTCATTTTGGAAACAAGACCCCTTAAGGAACTTATCTAGATGTGTGGTGAGCACTTTGAACCTCCAAGTGCTTCACACAAGTTTATAACGTAGAGCCGTGAAAAAAAAATAATTTTTTTCCACAAAAATGATCTTTTCACCCCAATTTTTATGTTCCCAAGGGTAACAAGACCGCAAAATTTTTTATGCAATTTGTCCTGAGCATGCCAATACCCTATATGTGGGGGTAAACCACTTTTTGGGCGCACGGCAGAGTTCGCAAGGGAAGGAGCGCCGTTTTACTTTTTCAACGCAGAATTGGCAGGATGCCATGTCGCGTTTAGAGAGCCCCTGATGTGCCTAAACAGTGGAAACCCCCAACAAGTGACCACATTTTGGAAACTAGACCCCTTAAGGAACTTATCTAGATGTGTGGTGAGCACTTTGAACCTCCAAGTGCTTCACACAAGTTTATAACGTAGAGCCAAGAAAATAAAAAATCATATTTTTTCCACAAAAATGATCTTTTCACCCCAATTTTTATTTTCCCAAGGGTAACAAGACCCCAAAAGTTTTTGTGCAATTTGTCCTGAGCATGCCGATACTCCATATGTGGGGGTAAACCAATTTTTGGTTGCACGGCAGAGGTCGCAAGGGAAGGAGCGCCGTTTGACTTTTTCAACGCAGAATTGGCTGGACGCCATGTCGCATTTGTAGAGGCCCTGATGTGTCTAAACAGTGGAAACCCCCCACAAGTAACCCCATTTTGGAAACTAGACACCATAAGGAACTTATCTAGATGTGTGGTGAGCACTTTGAACCCCCAAGTGCTTCACAGAAGTTTATAACGGCCTGGCGTGAAAATAAAAAATCATATTTTTTCCACAAAACCTGATCGTTTAGTCCCCAATTTTTTATTTTCCCAAGGGTAACAGGAGAAATTAGACCACAAAAGTTGTTGTCCAATTTGTCCTGAGTATGCTGATACCCCATATATGGGGGGGGGACCACTGTGTGGGCACACGGCAGGGCTTGGAAGGGAAACAGCGCCGTTTGACTTTTTCAACCAAAATTGGCTGAATTGAGATTGGACACCATGTCGCGTTTGGAGAGCCCCTAATGCGCCTAAACAGTGGAAACCCCCCACAAGTAACACCATTTTGGAAACTAGACCCCCTATGGAACTTATCTAGATATGTTGTGAGCACTTTGAACCTCCAAGTGTTTCACAAAAGTTTATAATGCCTGGGTGTGAAAAAAAAAAACAATTTTCCACAAAAATGATTTTTTAGTCCCAAATTTTTTATTTTTCACAAGGAAATTGGACCCTAAAAGTTGGTGTCCAATTTGTCCTGAGTACGCTGATACCAAATATGTGGGGGGGAAACTGTTTGGGCGCACGGCAGGGCTTGGAAAGGAAGTAATAACGTTTTGGAATGCAGACGTTGATGGGGGTCATGTTCTGTTTGCAGTGCCCCAGATGTGCCTAAACAGTGGAAAACCCCCACAAGTGACCCCATTTTGGAAACTAGACCCCCTAAGTAACTTATCTAGATCTGTGGTGAGCACTTTGAACCCCCAACTGTTTCACAAAAGTTTATAATGCCTGGGTGTGAAAAAAAAAAAAATTTCCACAAAAATGATTTTTTAGTCCCAAATTTTTAATTTTTCACAAGGAATTTGGACCCCAAAAGTTGTTGTCCCATTTCTCCTGAGTGCACTGATACCAAATATGTGGGGGGAAACTGTATGGGTGCACAGCAGGGCTTGGAAAGGAAGTAATGACGTTTTGGAATGCAGACGTTGATGGGTGTCATGTTCCGTTTGCAGTGCCCCAGATGTGCCTAAACAGTGGAAAATCCCCACAAGTGACCCGATTTTGGAAACTAGACCCCCTAAGGAAATAATCTAGATGTGTGGTGAGCACTTTGCACCCCAAAGTGCTTCACAGAAATTTATAAACGCAGAGCCTTGAAAATAAAAAAAAAAATTTTCCTCAAGAATTATTTTTTTAGCCAGCTATTTTTTATTTTCCCAAGGGTAACAAGAGAATTTAGAACCCCAAAATTGGTGAGCAATTTGTCCTGAGTACGCTGATACCCCATATGTTGGGGTAAACCACTGTTTGGGCGCATGGCAGGGCTCGGAAGGGAGGGAGCGCCATTTGACTTTTTGAACGCCATGTCATGTTTGGAGACCACCTGATGTGCCTAAATAGTGGAAACCCCTCAATTTTAGCTCCAACCCTAACTCCAACACACCCCTAACCCTAATCCCAACCCTAACCTAATCCTAACCCTAATTCCAACCCAAATTGTCACCCTAAACCTAATTGTAACCCTAACCCTAATTATAACCCTAACCCTAAGGCTAGGTTCATTTTGCGTTTTACCAGCCCGTTCAACACATAGCGTTGACAGGCTGGTAACGGTATAGCATAACGCGATCGCATTATGCTATACCCGCTAGCGCAGAGGAATCAGCAGATGATTCATCTGCGCTAGCAGTGATGGAGCCCAGACGCTGCAGCCCGCATCTGAGGCTCCGTCACTGAATGATGGCAGGTCGCGAACGCATGCCGCTTTACGGCATGCATCACAATGCATCCTCAAATGGGGGTGAATGGCAGCGTTAACGGACTGCGTTACACCACGTTATACAAGTCATTCAAGATGGCGGCGCTCACGTGAGAAGGCAGGTGGGCCCGGGGGCCACACGGGGAATGTTGGGGGCCACAAGGGGGGGATCGGGGGCCCTTTTTCTCTGTCCTCTGATGTCCGATGACATCAGAGGACAGAGAGATTAAATGGCACATCAGATTTTTTTTATGATGTTGCGATCGCCGTTATAGGGTTAATAACGGCGATTGCAACATCGGGTCGGTAAAAACCGACCCGATTCATGTTGGGAAGATGGATGAAGCCAAATTCAGGACCATTCTTGAAGAAAACCAGTTGGAGTCTGCAAAAGCCAGCAGCTCAGATTAGAGACCAGGTCAATGCCACACAGAGTTCTAGCAGCAGACACATCTCTACAACTGTTAAGAGGAGACTTTGTGCAGCAGGCCTTCATGGTAAAATAGCTGCTAGGAAACCACTGCTAAGGACAGGCAACAAGCAGAAGAGACTTGTTTGGGCTAAAGAACACAAGGAATGGACATTAGACCAGTGGAAATCTGTGCTTTGATCTAATGAGTCCAAATTTGAGATCTTTGGTTCCAACCACCTTGTCTTTGTGCGACACAGAAAAGGTGAGCGGATGGACTCTACATGCCTGGTTCCCATCGTGAAGCAGGGAGGAGGAGGTGTGATGGTGTGGGGGTGCTTTGCTGGTGACACTGTTGGGGATTTATTCAAAATTGAAGGCATACTGAACCAGCATGGCTACCACAGCATCTTGAAGTGGCATGCTATTCCATCCGGTTTGCGTTTAATTGGATCATCATTTATTTTTCAACAGGACAATGACCCCAAACACATCTCCAGGCTGTGTAAGGGCTATTTCACCAAGAAGGGGAGTGATGGGGTGCTACGCCAGATGACCTTGCCTTCACAGTCACCAGACCTGAGCCCAATCGAGATAGTTTGGGGTAAGCTGGACAGCAGAGTGAAGGCAAAAGGGCCAACAAGTACTGTACTAAGCATCTCTGGGAACTCCTTCAAGATTGTTGGAAGACCATTTACGATGACTACCTCTTGAAGCTCATCAAGAGAATGCCAAGAGTGTGCAAAGCAGTCATCAAAGCAAAAGGTGGCTACTTTGAAGAACCTAGAACATAAGACATATTTTCAGTTGTTTCACACTTTTTTGTTAAGTATATAATTCCACATGTGTTAATTGATAGTTTTGATGCCTTCAGTATGAATGTACAATTTTCAGTCATGAAAATACAGAAAAATCTTTAAATAATAATAATAATCTTTATTTATATAGCGCCATCATATTCCGCAGCGCTTTACAGTTTTAACAGTTTCAAAACACAAGTCATAAGTAACAAAGTTAACAATACAATAGTTAAAGCAAAATAAGACGACCCAGCTCGTGAGAGCTTACAATCTACAATGAGGTGGGGGAGATACAAAGTACAGGTGTGTATATACAATGGTGCATTTACAATGATGGTCTAGCCATCTTGAGAGAGTGAGGGATGGATGGAGATAGTGAATGGGCTACATACACACACTTACACATAGAATGACTATGATTAGTGAATGTGATAGGCCGCTCTGAACAAATGTGTTTTTGAGGGAGCGCCTGAAAACATACAAATTGTGGATAGTCCTAATTTCTTGGGGTAGAGCATTCCAGAGGATTGGCGCAGCGCGGGAGAAGTCTTGGAGTCGGGAGTAGGAGGTACGGATTAGTGCAGAGGTTAGTCGAAAGTCGTTTGCAGAGCGCAGCAGTCGGTTAGGCCAATAGATAGAAATGAGGGAGGAGATGTAGGGGGGTGCTGCACTGTGGAGAGCTTTGTGGGTGAGAACCAGTACTTTGAATTGTATCCTATAATGAATGGGCAGCCAGTGTAAGGACTGGTGAAGAGCGGACGCGTCCGAGTACCGATTAGCCAGATGGATGACCCTGGCTGCTGCATTAAGGATGGACTGGAGAGGGATAGTCGAGTAATGTGGAGGCCAAGTAATAGAGCGTTGCAGTAGTCCAGGCGGGAGTGGATCAAAGCTACAGTGAGGGTTTTTGTTGTTTCCATGGTGAGAAAAGGGCGGATTCTAGAGATGTTCTTTAGGTGTAGGCGGCAAGAGCGGGCAAGAGATTGTATATGGGAGGTGAAGGAGAGATTGGTGTCAAATATAACACCCAGACAGCGAGCCTGCTGCCGGGGTGTTATTATGGTGCCTCCCACGGAGAGGGAAATGTCAGATTTAGGGAGGTTAGTAGATGGCGGGAGCAGAAGAAGTTCAGTTTTGGAGAGGTTGAGTTTCAGATAGAGAGCGGACATGATGTTGGAGACTGCGGACAGACAGTCACTGGCGTTCTGTAGTACAGCGGGGGTAAGGTCGGGGGATGATGTGTATAGTTGTGTGTCATCAGCATAAAGATGGTACTGAAAGCCAAATCTGCTGATGGTCTGTCCAATTGGGGCCGTGTAGAGAGAGAGAAGAGAAGGGGGCCAAGGACTGAGCCCTGGGTACACCGACAGTGAGAGGAAGAGGAGATGACGTGGAGCCAGAGAACGAAACACTGAAGGAGCGGTCAGAAAGATAGGAGGAG
>JARQOD010000006.1:378222552-378292306 GCA_033576555.1 Oophaga sylvatica | reverse complement strand
ACTTACTGAATTGATCTTTTATTAACCTTCTGGGAAGACAGAAAAATTAGAAATTTCAATGTTTTCTTTTTCGTGTGTGTAATAAATGTTACCTTGTTCGTGAGGCATAGATAACATTTTATATTTTCTCTAAGGGTCAGTATGATTGTGACTATAGCAAACGTATAGTTTTTTCTGCTATTTCAGAATAATTGCAGATTTCATGTAAAAAGTTTTTTATGTTGCTACATTTCAATTTTCCATGTCATGGAAATGTAGCTAGGTGAGGATTTATTTTACAATAGAGCTAATTGTTTTAAGAAAACCATGAAAAATCTTGCATTTTTTTTTATCAAAGTGGGAATAAAAAAAAGCTCATTGTTTTTGTGTTTTTTCATGATTTACAGTATATGATCTGTCATCATGTTTGTTTTTACTCTGAGCACAATTTCACTTTATTAGGAAGGCAGATTCAATTTGGTCCAAATAAAATTGACCCAAGTCGAAAGTGCCCCAAATACAGTTACTACGCCCTGAAGTCTCTCCAGATTCCACATAATAATAAACAGAGAAGTGAAAAGGTGTTTAAAATAGTAAAATAAAAATGATTCTCCCTCATCTTAGGCACTCCCCAGTTCTCCCACGGCTTTCACATCTCCATGATTCTCCACATTGGTCCTTACAACACTTTTTTTTGCGCTAAGGCAAGTTATTGGCCTCACACATGGTGTGGGGAAAAACACATCATTGACTTGTATTGCACCGAAACTTACTTGTAGGGAAATGACTAGACTCAGTGTTGGAAGTGATTACTGGAGGACTGGTGAGCTGAGATGGAGCCTGAGGTTGTTATAAAATAGGCTAGAGCATTAGACAGGTGAGTATAACGTGTGCTATTATTCTAATGCCTTTTTGGTGTTATACAGAGCTCATGAATATGTAGGACTAGCTGGCAGAAGGTTTAATCGTTTTGTAGCGATAATCTCCTGATGATAAAAACCTGGGTTTACTGAAACTAAATCATAATTCTGGTGCATCTCTGCTGCTGTAATCAAAGTGGCTGGTTAGGGGTCTACCCAGATATGTTCTGTGCCCCCATTGTGCTAAACCCCTTATTATGCCTCTGATGGTAGGCAAAGACTTAAATGGCTTGGCTCAGTGGTAACTTTGATCATGGCTATTCCAGTGGATTGATGGTTAAATATTACAGCCAGTACTTGCAGTGGATGGAAGGTGCAATATTCTTGTACGCAGATCTTCTATATAAAGGTGACATCAACCCCACAAATATGAACCCCACTTCCCACCATTACAGGGCAAGTGGGAAGAGCTGGGCAAAGTGCCAGATTTGGTGCATCTAATAGATGTGCCTGTTCTAGGCAGTTGTGGGCTGCAATGTTTTAGGCTGAGGGGCTTATATCAATGGCACCTTACCAGCCTGAGAATACCAGCCCCAGCTGTCAGCTTTAGCTTTAGCAAGGCTGGTTGTCAAAAAGGGGGGGACTCACACCGTGTTTTTAAATAATTTATTTAAATAATTTTAAAAACAGCATGGGGACCCCTCTGTTCTTGATAACCAGCCTTGCTGAAGCTGACAGCTGAGGGTTGCAGCCCACAGCTGTGAGTTTTGACTAGTTGGGTATAGAAAATACTAGGGAACCCATGCAGTATTTTTGCATTTATATATTTATAGCGCAGGCGGCAGCTGATGAATACGTTCATCAGTTGCTCCTGCTGTTACTTTTATTAGCAGCAGCAGGTGTAGGCTGATGGGAGTAATAGTCCCATCAGCCGCACACTACTGTCATTGTTATCATTTGAATATAACTCTCATCATTCTCCCCTGCTCGCGCTGATCTCTAGCAGAGCAGGGGAGAATGGGGAGAGTGGTCTTCAGCACCTGGCACCGAGGAACAGTGCTTACTGTACTGCTTCTTCCCTGGCACCCGTCCGTGTGTTACTGATGCGGCAGACAGTTGCCATATCAGTGCAGCAAGTATTACACACATGGACACACGAACACAAGGACACTAACATCTACGGTACCATTTTTTTCCGCTACCGGAAATATCAGGATGTGTGAAACAGCCTAAGGCCTCATTCACACATCAATGTTTGGTCAGTATTTAGCCTATGCCAGGAGTGGAATTTAAAGAGAAAAACTATTGCAAGACTGTCACCTGTTCTGTGTTTTGGAGACACTCATGGATTTGGTATGCAAATTCTAATGAAATACTGATCAAAAACAATGATGTGTGCAAAAAGCCTAAGGCCCTAGTCACATGTTCATGTTTAAACACATATGTGAAAAAATTTTATCATTGTCATCAGTGTTTTGGATCAGTGTGTTATTAGTGCATGGTTTTGATGTCATTAGTGTTTTGAATCAATGTATCAACAGTGTACGGTACCAATATCATTAGTGTTTTGAATTAGTGTGTCATCAGTGTACTGTACTGGTGTCATAAATGATTTCTATCAGTGGTTTTCATCAGTGTGTCATCAGTGTATGGTCCGTGAGTCCATTTTTACCATCTGTGTGTGTCAACAGTGTTTTTGACAGATGAATAAATAACTTACAAAGCTTCTCCTATCCTTTGCGGTTTTAAATATGGACTACACATGGATGGCACGGATGCTATCCATGTGCTGTACATGTTTTTTACTGACCCATAGACTTGTATTGGCCTTTTCATTTGTGATACCGAAAAAATCTAGACATGTCTCTGTGAGTTTTGCATGGACATCTGGTCCATGAAAAAGCACAGACATGTGAATAGCACTATAGATTATGATAGGTATGTGTTGCATCCATTAAAAAACGGGATAGAACACGTAAGTTCAACATGGAGGTGTAAATGAGGCCTGTGAATGAGACAATGAATGCATTGTGGAACAGAAAACAGTTTTTTAACGGAAATCCTCAAATCTGACTTTTTTAACTATGTTTTCCACCTACAGTCAAGCTATTACGTTAACCCCTTTATACGACTTTTAATGGCGACAATTAAGTGTATTTATTCCTCAGCGACACTTTTTAACGCCGCTGGAAAAAAGGGTATAGTTCCCCCGAATGGTAGAAAATCTCCGGGCTCTCATCTACTGGGGATAGCTGAGACTCTGGAGAAAATGATCTACGCCATTTTTTTTCGGTCCCCTCTCATGGGATCACCGTTATTCACCATTCACCGAATAATGGCGATCACAAAAAAAGAAAAAAGTCAGATTTAATATCCATTTCTCTCTCCTCTGATATGATCTACATAACATATCAGAAAGAGAGTAATGGGGTCCCCTGAGCCCCCACGATACCTCAGCCATCCCCCAGGCCCTCCTGCTCCCTCTCCAGGCCCTCTGCGTCACCTTCCTTAAAAAAAAACAGCGAGCTCACGCGCACTGTGCCCGCCAAGGTCTGCTGGCCGCTATCAATAAGAAATTTTTCCTATTGGTTCCTTTTGATCACTGTGATAGACCCTATCACAGTGATCAAAATAAAAAAAATTAGTCAATCAAATTCCCCTTTGTCACTTCCTTAGTTAGATAAAAATTATAAAATATTTTATTTATGTTTTCCTTTCTTTGTAGTTAAAATTGGGGTTGGAGTTAGGGTTAGGGTTGGGGCTGGAGTTAGGAATGGGGTTAGGTTTATGTTAGGGTTAGGGCTGTGATAGAGTTATGGTTGTGTTTAGGGGTGTGTTAGAGTTAAGGTCAGGGTTAGGATTGGGCTGAGGGTTGTTCTAGGGTTGGAGTTAGAATTGGAGGTGTTTCAAAAGTAAAAAAAAATGATGTTGATATGACAGCTAGTGTTGTACGCAAGTGTTGCTACTCGGGTTTGCATTGGGTGCTCTTGTATGTACGGTGTATTGAGGATCCCTGCATGTTTATTTTGGTGTCTAACAGCCGAAAATCATGAGGAGCAGGGGCTTAAGCATGTCACTTGAGCACCCGCGATATTTGGTGCATACCCGAGCACCTAATGCAAACTGGAGTAGCGAGCACTTATACTCAACACTAATGACGACATATTCAATGTGACAATCTAATGTTATCAAATTTTGTGTCGTACCTATTGGTTCAAGATGCTCATTATGCCTCTGGATAACATCCTTGAGGGGTGTGGTTTTCAAGATGGGGTCATATGTGGGGTTTTCCACTGTTTATTGTAAGCTCTTGCGGGCAGGGTCATAATTATCTTTGCTTTAATTATTGTATTATCTTTAACGCTGTTACTTATGACTTGTTTATGAACTGTTGAATTGTAAAGTGCTGTGGAATATGTTGGCGCTATACAAATAAAGATTATTATTATTATTTAGGCACATCAGGGACCCTCCAAACGTGACATGGTGTCCACTCTTGATTCCAGCCAATTTTACATTCAAAAAGTCAAATGGCGCTCCTTCCCTTCTGAGTCCTGCCGTGCACCCAAACAGTGGATTTCTCCCACATGTGGGTATCAGCATACTTAGGTGAAATTGCACAACAAATTTTGTGGTTCATCTTCTACTGTTACCCTTGTGAAAATAAAATAGTTTGGGTTTAAAGTAATTTTTTTTGCGAAAAAAGTTAAATGTTTATTTTTTCTTTCCACATCGCTTCAGTTCTCGTGAAGCAATTGAAGGGTTAATAAACTTCTTGAAAGCAGTTTTGAACACCTGGAAGGTTAGTTTTCAGAATGGTGTCACTTTTGGGTATTTTCTATAATATAGGCCCCTGAAAGTCACTTCAAATGTGATGTGGTCCCTAAAATAATGGCTTTGTAAATTGTGTTGGAAAAAAATGAAAAATTGCTGGTCAGGTCATCTTTTAACACTTCTAACTTCCTAACAAAAAAAATTATATTTCAAATATTGTGCTGATGTAAAGCTGACATGTGAAAATTTTATTTATGAACTATTTTGTGTGACATAACTCTCTTATTTAAAGGAAAAAAAAATTAAAATGTGAAAATAGCTAAATTTTCCACATTTTTGCTAAATTTTATTTTTTTTCATAAATAAACACAAGTCATATCGAATAAATGTTACCACTATAATGAAGTACAATATGTCTTGAATAAAAAAATCTGAGCATCAGTAGGATATGATGAATTGTTCTAGAGTTATTACCACATAAAGTGACACTGGTCATAATTATAAAATTTGGCTTCGTCATCAAGATTAAAATTGGCTTGGTCACAAAGGGGTTAAACAGTAACTACAGCTGCTTCTCACAAAATTAAAATATCATCAAAAAGTTAATTCATTTCAGTTCTTCAATACAAAAAGTGAATCTCATATATTATATAGAGTCATTACAAACAGTGATCTATTTCAAGTGTTTATTTCTTTTAATGTGGATGATTATGGCTTACAGCCGATAAAAACCCAAAAATCATTATCTCAGTAAATTAGAATATTTTATAACACCAGCTTGAAAAATGATTTTAAAATCCGAAATGTTGGCCAACTAATATACTGTATATGTTCAGTAAATGCACTCAATACTTCGTCAGGGCTGCTTTTGCATCAATTACTGCATGGAGGCAATCAGCATGTGGCTCTTCTGAGGTGTTATGGAAGTCCTGGTTGCTTTGATATCTGCCTTCAGCTCGTCTGCATTGCTGGGTCTGGTGTCTCTAATCTTCCTCTTGACAATATCCCATAGATTCTCTGTGGGGTTAAGGTCAGGCGAGTTTGCTGTCCAATCAAGCACAGTGATGCTGTTGTTTTTAAACCAGTTAATGGTACTTTTGGCCATATGCACAGGTGCCAAGACCTGCCGGAGAATGAAATTTCCATCTCCAAAAAGCTTGTCGGCAGACGGAAATGTGAAGTGCTCTAAAATGTCCTGGTAGATGGCTGCGCTAACTTTGGCCTTGATAAAACACAGTAGATCAACACCAGCAGATGACATGGCTTCCAAATCAACACTGATTGTGGAAACTTCACACTAGACCTCAAGCTGCTTGGATTGTGTGCCTCTCCACTCTTCCTCCAGACTCTGGGACCTTGATTTCCAAATGAAATGCAAAATTTACTTTCATCTGAAAACAACATCTTGGACCACTAAGCAACAGTCCCGTTTTTTTTCTCCTTGGCCAAGATAAGACACTTCTGGCTTTGTCTATTGGTCATGAGTGGCTTGACACAAGGAATGTGACACCTGTAGCCCATGTCCTGGATACGTTTCTGTGTGGTGGCTCTTGAAGAAATGACTCCAGCAGCAGTCCACTCCTTGTGAATCTCCCCCAAATTTTTGAAAGACCTTTTTTTAATCCTTTCAAGGCAGCGGTTATCCCGGTTGCTTTTGCACCTTTTCCTACCACACTTTTTCCTTCCACTCAACTTTCCAGTAATATGCTTGGATACATCACTCTTTGAACAGCCAGCTTTCTTAGCGATGACCTTTGTGCCTTACCCTCCTTGCGGAGTGTGTAAATGACTGCCTTCTGGACATCTGTCAAGTCTGCAGTCTTCCCCTTGATTGTGGAGCCTATGGAAACATACTAAGGGACCTTTTAAAAAGCTTTGGAAGACTTTGCAGGTGTTTTTTTGTTAATTATTCCAATTTACTGAGATAATGACTTTTGGGTTTCATTGGCTGCCTGTAAGCCATAATCATCAACATTAATAGAAATATACACTTGAAATAGATCACTATGTAATGAATCTATATAATACACGAGTTTTACTTTTTGTATTGAAGAACTGACATAAATTAACTTTTTGATGATATTCTAATTTTGTGAGAAATAAGGGAAATAATTATTTGATATACTGCCGATTTTGCAAGTTTTCCCACCTACAAAGTATGGAGTCGTCTGTAATTTTTATTGTAGGTACACTACAACTGTGAGAGACAGAATCTAAAAATAAAAACCAGAAAATCACATTTTATGATTTCTAAATAATGAAATTGCATTTTATTGCATGAAATATGCATTTGATCACCTACCAACCGGCAAGAATTCTGGCTCTCAGACCTGTTAGTTTTTCTTTAAGAAGCTTTCCTACTCTGCATTTATTACCTGTATTAATTGCACCTGTTTGAATTCGTTACCTGTATAAATGACACCTGTCCACACACTCAATTAATCACACTCCAACCATTCCATCATGGCCAAGAACAAAGAGCTGTCAATGGACACCTGGGACAAAATTGTAGACCCACACAAGGCTGGGTTGGGCTGCAGGACAATAGACAAGCAGCTTGGTGAGAAGGCAACAACTGTTGGCACAAATATTAGAACATGGAAGAAACATGAGAAGACTGTCAATATTCCTTGGTCTGGGACTCCATGCAAGATTTTACCTCATGGAGTAAGGATGATTCTGAGAAAGGTCAGGAATCAGCCGAGAACTATACAAGAGGACCGTGTCAATGACCTGAAGAGAGCCGGGACCACAGTCTCAAACTTTACCATTAGTAACACACTGTGCTGTCATGGATTAAAATCCTGCAGGGCAATCAAGGCGCCCCTGCTCAAGTCAGCATATGTCCAGGCCCTTTGGAAGTTCACCAATGACCATATTAATGATCCAGAGGAGGCATGGGAGAAGGTCATGTGGTCAGATGAGACCAAAATAGAGCTTTTTGGTATCAACTGCACTAGCCATGTTTGGAGGAACAAGAAGGATGAATACAATCTCCCAAGAATACCATCCTAACCGTGAAGCATGGTGGGGGAAGCATCATACTTTGGGGGTGCTTTTCTACAAAGGGGACAGGACGACTGCACCGTATTGAAGGGAAGATGGATGGGGCCATGTATCTCAAGATTTTGGCCAACAACCATCTTCCCTCAGTAAGAGAATTTAAGATGAGTTGTGGATGAGTTTTCCAGCATGACAGTGACCCAAAACACTCAGCCATGGCAACAAAGTAGTGGCTCTGTAAGAAGCATTTGATGGTCCTGGAGTGGCCTAGCTAGTCTCTAGACCTGAATCCAATAGAAAATCTTTTGAAGGAGCTGAAACTCAATGTTGCAGAGTGACAGCCCAGAAATCTGAAAGATCTGGAGAAGATCTGTATGGAGGAGTGAGCCAAAATCCTTGCTGCAGTGTCTGCAAACTTGGTCAAGAACTACAGGAAACATCTGACCTCTGTAATTTCAAACAAAGGTTTCTGTACCAAATATTAAGTTCTTTTTTTCTATTGTATCATTTCATGTATTCATTGTATTATTTCATGCAATAAAATGCAAATTAATTATGCATATACAATGTGATTTTCTGGATTTTTTTAAGATGCTGTCTCTCACAGTTGAAGAGTACCTACGATAAAAATGACAGACCTCTCCATTCTTTGTAGGTGGGAAAACTTACAAAATTGATAGTGTCCAGGCCCTATCAATTTTGACACTTATTTTCTCCACTCTATGTATATTTTATATATATATATATATAAATATATATATATATATGTATATGCAGTGGGTAAATAAGTATTTGATCCCTTGCTGATTTTGTAAGTTTGCCCACTGACAAATACATGATCAGTATATAGTTTTAAGGGTAGGTTAATTTTAACATTGAGAGATAGTATATCAAAAATAAAATCCAGAAAGTGACATTGTTTAAATTATATAAATTTATGTATTACAGTGCACTACTACTCCCCTCTTCTCTGGGTGGGGATGGCTACAGAATGAGGGTGGATTCAGGAGCTAAGGCAAGGTACGTGGCCCCGGCATTTTCATATTCATCATCAGAAGTAATACGGTAACCGGGAGAGCTTGGGTGCCCCCAGCGTTAGGAACAGAGAAGGAGCCACTGATCCTGGAACACTCGACAACAAAGTTGTGACATTGCCAAGGTGAGTTTGAATGAGCATCACATGCTTGCAACAAAGCTATTCACCCACAATTTTGGAAAGGTGCCAATCATTTTGTCCTGTCCATTATGGGGATTTTGTGTGAAATTATGTCTAATTTTCCTTTTTTTCTCCATTTTTGTGTTGTTCCAATACACACAGAGGAAATAAACATATGCATAAAATACATCTGTAATTGCAATAATTTTCTGGGAAACATGCTTCATTTTCTAGAACAATTTCGAGGGTGCCAACAATTTCAGCCAGGACTGTATATGCAGTATATAAATACATTTTTTGCATATTTTTTTCACTTCCTCATTACTATTATCCTTCCTTATCACTTGTCTATGCCATTTCTGATTTCCTATATACATGACTGTCAAGCTCACTTTTTGTCATAAATAATGTACATCCTAAAGCAACATAAATACTGTATGCTTTACATGTCAATATGACTGAAATGCCCACCATTTCATTTCTTTCATCAACTACCAATTTTCCTGAGCATTTCAATAGTTCTTACCACTTTAGTTAAAGATGCATGATTTCCGCTTTGCACAATTTCTGCTTGATATGTATTTACGTGTCTTGTTTGAACCTCTATTTCTTTCATATCAAGAGAAAAACATACAATAAAGGATTCATATTTTAATACATATTCCCTTTTTAACTCCTTAACGACCACTGATACGCCTTTTCACGGCTGCAGTTAAGGGGTCTTAATCCTCAGTGACGCTTTTTCACGACCTTGAGGATTAAGTGTATAGTGCCCGCCAGTGGGAGGAGATATGTTTAAGCTGTATATGATAGGTGACACCATGCGGCATCGGCCCCGCTGGTTTTTGATCCAGGCCAATTAATCCCGTAAATGCCGCTGTCAATCATGACAGTGACATTAAAATGGTTGAAAGGGGTTAAAACACCCTGTTTAACACTATCCGCCCCCTACGATCACCATCAAGGGTGCATATAGTTGCCATTGCACCCCAAGGTCATCTGATGACTGCATGGTACGGTGGCTTGTTAAATCCTGCTATAAGTAGATCTAGTCAGTGAGACACTAAGAGGTCTCAGACACTGAAATCAACAATCAAAGTGAAAAATATTTGAAACACAGCTTTTATGTTAAAGCAAAAATGTAAAAAATAACTCAAAATTTGTATAGCCATGGCTGGAACAACCTGAACTGTAAAACTGTCACATTATTTATTATGTATGGTGAACACCATGAAAAAAAATACTAAAAAACATGCCAAAAATGTAGCTTTTTCTTCACACTGACATACAACAGACTGAATAAAAGGTGATCAAAATGTCATATCTCAAAATATATGATATAAATGAAAACGCCAAGTCTTCCTGCAAAAAACCAAGCCCTAATATAGCTCATTTGGCAAAAAAAAAAAAAAAAATTTACAGCTCTTAGTTTATGACAATGGAAAAACAAATTTATGTTTGTAAAATTTTGTTTTTAGTGTGTAAAAGTAACAAAGCATAAAAAACCTATATCAATTTGGTATAGCTGTAATTGTATTGATCCAACAAACTTATCGGTCTTATCACTTTCACAGCACAGTGAACCGTGCAAAAACAAAAATAAAAAAATAACTGAATTAATGGTTTTTACTTTTTATACATTCTGCATCTGAAAAATCAAAGTAAAATGTGATGAAAAATGGTATGGCTCCCAAAATGGTACCAAGAAAATCTTCAACCTGTTGCACAAAAAATAAGCCCTCATACAGCTCTGTTTGGCAAAAAATAAAAAGATGAAACTCTCAGAATATGGCAGCGAAAAAACAATTTTGTTTTATAAAAAAGCACTTTTATTATTGATAGTAATAAGACATAAAGAATAAACTATACAAATTTGGTATTACTTTAATCAAACTGACCCAAAGAATAAAGCAATCTTATCACTCATACCACACACAAAAGGCATAAAAATAAAAAATATTCTTGTACTGATGTCTATTTGCTCATTATACCTCCCAAAAATTGGAAATAAGGCTCTGTTCACATTTATCGTGTGCTCTTTGCTGAGTGCTTTTGTCAGGATTTCAGTGTAAATCCCAAAAATCGTGATGCAGACAAAAGCCCTGATGAAACCATTCACTATAATGAGGCAAAGTCACCTAGAACTCCATCTGGTCGCTGTTCCAGCAGTGATCCCATCATTTTAGGCGTCTTTTTAACACAAAAGTTTGGTCGATCATAGTTCGGTGAACAACTGAACACCTAAAAAGGTGGATACCACCAAAAATGCCAAAGTGTGTCCACCTGCTTCATTACAGTGAATGGTTTCATCAGATGTCTCGTCTAAGCCACATTTTTGATAAATTCAAAGTGGAACACAAGAATGAAATCCCAACCTTATACTGTAAAAGATAAAAAAAAACCTATAAAAACGTTAACTAATCCTACACCCTACTCAAGAATGTTATCTCTCATTGGAAACATTAGGGTATGTTTCCACATTCAGTATTTGCTGCGGATTGGATGCTGAGTACAGCCACAGCGTCAAATCCGCAGCGGCCAGATGTTACAGCATAGTGGAGGGGAATTTATGAAATCCCATCTCCACTATGCATTCAAACATGCAGGTGGCAGACCTGCGTAACCGGATATGCGGCGCGTCTTTCTAGACTGCAGCATGTCAATTTATCTTGCGGAGATGCAATGAACACATGCGGAATCACCGCGCGTACAAAAGTCGGCAGCGCTTTGAACGGAGCGGGTATCTGCTGCATTCAAAGCACTTCCAATATGTCACGTGGAAACATACCCTCAGGGGTTTCCACATTACTGGTAGAACAAAGACTCCTCAAATAAAATCCAATAAATATGTGCTCCCAAATCCAAATGCCTCCTCCTTCTGAGCCCCACTGTGCCTAAACTGCAGTAAGCGACCACATGTTTGGCATTACTGTAGATTGGAGAGCCCAATTAAGGCCGGGGTCACACTTGCGAGTGTGATGCGAGAAACTCTCGCGAGTCTCTCGCATCATTACCCGGCACTGCCGCCAGCACTCGGACTGGAGTGTGCGGCTGCATAGAAATACATGCAGCAGCACACTCCGGTCCCGAGAGACTCGCGCGAGTTTTTCACATCACACTCGCAACTGTGACCCCTGGCCTAACAATTTATCTGGTGCCTGTCTCCAGAAGCACAAGCTGGGCACAATGTATGAGCTTTAAACTGGCATACTTGGAATTCTCCAGAAAAAAAAGCATGGCGTTGATTTTACAAAGTGAAAACACTTGTGAAGTCAAAATAATCACTGCAGCAGTAGATTAGTTCATTATCAATTTCTGGGGTTTTTCTGCTGTTCTGGCACCTTAGGGGCTCTGTAAATGTCGCCCACAAACTATTCTATCAAAATCTGTACACCAAAAGCCAAACACCGCTCCTTCCTTCTCAGGCCTGATGAGTGGCCAAGCAGTAATTTCTGAAGACACACAGGGCTTCATCACATTTTGGAGAAACTGTGTAATAAATCGTGGGTTTCAGTTTCAGCTATTAACCCTTGTGCAACTGCTAAATTTGCAGCTAATAAAAAATTACATTTTAGCACAAAATATTATATTTCCACAACCCAAAAGTATAAAATTCTGTGAGGCACTCGTGGATTCAAAGAACTCATTATACCCATAATTTAATCCTTAAGAAGTTATGTTTCCAATATGATGTCACTTGTAGAGTTTTCTGCTGATCTGACTAATGGAGCTCATGATCAATTCAAATGGCATCTGTGTTCTAAAAGTAAAGTAGTGCTCCTTCCCAACGAAAACCTGCTGTATGCTCAAACAGCACTAGACAACCACATATGATAAAAAATGCATAACAAATTGTCCTATCCATTTTCAGCTCCTTGTGTGAATTATAACTATGACATAAAAGTAAAATTTTAGCGGAAACACAATAAGATTTTCAATTTCATGGCCTAAACTTTTAAAATTCTGTTTTCGTTTTCACATCCACATTTTAATAGGTTCTGTGAAACACCTACAGTTGTGCTCAAAAGTTTATATACCCCCGCAAAATGTGCTCAACCATGCAGCCAAATTTTCTTCAAGTGCCTCCTTATTGTGCATCTCGAAACAGCCACACTGCTAGTTTTCAGGGAGTCCAGTATTTCAGCTGATGTTATTTGTGTGTTTTTCTTTGCATCCCGAACAATTTACCTGGCATTGGTCACAGGTCACAGGTGAGGATGTTACCTTTGGCAGCAATTCAAACCCATTTGTGTCAACTTCTGTGCATGTTATCAGGCCAAAATCACCAGGGTATGTAAACTTTTGGTCAGGGTCATTTGGATGTTTTGGGTGGTCATTATGATTTAAAAAGAGAAAACACAGTAGTTTTACCATAAATGGCTTCACCCAACCACTAACCATGAGTAGAGAAAAAGTTTTGGTATTACCATTCATATTCTCTGAAAAAAGGCCAAGAAAGCAAAAATTCTGCAGGGGCATGTAAACTTTTGAGCACAACTGTATCTGTTGAAAATACTCAAACTACCACATAGATTAATTTCTTGATGGATCAAGTTTTCAAAATGTGGTCAATAGTGGGAATTTCTTCTATTTTCGTACCTCAGGGGCTCTTTAATTGAGACATGGTATCTACAATTTATTCCAGCCAAATTTACACTTCAAATACCAAATGTCACTTCTTTTCTTCCCGAGCTCTGATGTGCACCCAATCAGCAGTTTTTGACAACATACACTACCGGTCAAAAGTTTAGGGTCACTTAGAAATTTCCTTATTTTTGAAAGAAAAGCAGTTTTTTTCCAATGAAGCTAACATTAAATGATTCAGAAATACACTCTATACAGTGTTAATGTGGTAAATGACTATTCTAGCGGCAAACGTCTAGTTTGTAATGCAATATCTTCATAGGTGTATAGAGGCCCATTTCCAACAACCATCACTCCAGTGTACTTATGGTATTTTGTGTTCGCTAACTGTGTAAGAAGGCTAATAGATGGTTAAAATACCCTTTAAAACCCTTGTGCAAGTATGTTAACACAGCTGAAAACCGTTTGGTTGATTAGAGAAGCTATAAACCTGACCTTCCTTTGAGCTTGTTGACAATCTGGAGCATTATATTTGTTGGTTCCATTAAACTCTCAAAATGGCCAAAAAAAAAGAACTTTCTTGTGAAACTCGACAGTCTATTCTTGTTCTTAGAAATGAAGGCTATTCCATGAAAAAATTACCAAGAAACTGAAGAATTCATACAATGGTGTGTAGTACTCCCTTTAGAGGAGTGCACAAACAAGCTCTAACCAGAGAAGAAAGACAAGTGGGAGGCCCCACTGCACAACTGAGCAACAAGACAAGTACATTAGAGTCTTTAGTTTGAAAAATTGACGCCTCACAGGTCCTCAACTGGCAGCTTCATTAAACAGTACACATTAAACGCCAGTGTCAACATCTACAGTGAAGAGGCGATTTGGGGATGCTGGCTTTCAGGGCAGATTGGCAAAACAAAAGCCATATTTAAGACTGGCTTAAATGAAAAGAAAAGATTAATATGGGCAAAAGAACACAGACATTGGACAGAGGAATATTGGCTTTTGTTTTGCCAATCTGCCCTGAAGGCCAGCATCCCCAAATCGCCTCTTCACTGTAGATGTTGACACTGGCGTTTAATGTGTACTGTTTAATGAAGCTGCCAGTTGAGGACCTGTGAGGTGTCAATTTTTCAAACTAAAGACTCTAATGTACTTGTCTTGTTGCTCAGTTGTGCAGCGGGGCCTCCCACTTGTCTTTCTTCTCTGGTTAGAGCTTGTTTGTGCACTCCTCTAAAGGGAGTACTACACACCATTGTATCGTTTCTGAGAAGACTTAAGCTAAGAGTGCCTGTTGTGGTTTTTCCTCTCCTTGCTTATTGTTTATCTCCTTAACCTTTTGTGTTCCTCTGTAGTGGAAATGTGGTATGCGAGGCTGTGTTTTCTTTACCCTTGTCTGTCTCGTTTGTCTAAGACTGTGTGTAAGCTGTGACCTGCCCATTCCCTGTGGTGGTAATCAGGGTCCTTCTCAGGACTAGATTACAGTGTCAGGGATCTACAGGAGACAGGGTTACGCTGGCGGCCTGGACCTCTGTACCATTAACAGTACCTCCAGGTAGAGGGACTAGTCAGGACCCCAGTTCAGGGTCAGCATAGACCCCGGTCCACCTCTATCCAGTGACAGCGTGACACGTACACAGTATTGACCCACAATACATAGGATATTATGTCAGGTAAGACATTGCTGGCAGATACTATGTATACATGTTGATTTTCTCTATTATAATATTTAGAATGATGTCACATTAGATATAGGTTGCTATCTTTGAATATATCTGTTATACGTCGTGACATGAAGTATCTGTGGGTTCAAAATACCTTCCACAACCCTCAAGGAATTTATTTGACGGGGTTTGCTTGAAAAATGAGGTCACTTGTAGTGGTTTTTGCTGTTTTAACACAGTATTGGCTCTGTAAATTAGAAATCGTATTCGCAATCTATTCCAGGCAAATTTTAGGCTACAAATAACAAATAGCACTTATTCCCTTCCAAACCCATCCAGGCACCTAAACAGCAGTTTCCAACCACATAAATTGTGTAATACATGTTAGGGTTCATTTTCTCCTGCCCTCATATGTCTCCCTTCTGCCCTCATATGTCCTCATCCTGCTCCCCATATGTCTCCATCCTGCCCAGCCTATGTCTCCTTCTTCCTTCCTCTCATATGTCTCCTTCTTACTTCATCTCATATGTCTCCTTCTTCCTTCCCTATATGTCTCCATACTGCTTCCCCATATGCCTTTATCCTGCCCCATATGTCTCCATTGTGCCCCCCATATGTCTCCATCCTGCCCCATAGATGTCCTCTCATCCTGACTTCATATGTCTCCAAAATGCCCCCATATGTATTCATAATGCCCCATATGTCTTCATACTACCCTTCATGTCTCCATCCTGCCCCACATATATCTTCATCCTGCCCCAATATGTCTCCTTCTTCCTTCCTCTCATATGTCTCCTTCTTCCTTCCACCATATATCTCCTTCCTGCCCCCCATATGCCTCCATCATGCCCCCATATGTCTCCATCATGACACTCATTGTAATGTATGTAGTACAGTTCATATAGCGTCTTGTGCTTGGGTGCGATGAAAATACATGAGACACAGCAGGCCAGAGTAACTTAAGCTCAGCAATCACTCTCCACAACAGGTTCAGGATCTTCTTCTCTGTTACCGTAAGTCCATGCAAACGTGGATCTTTCAAAGAGCAGGGTTCCAGAGTCCACAAGTGTTCCAGAGTTCCTCAGTAGGAATAGCTGGAGTACAAAGTCCAAGGCTTCCAGGAGTCAGGTCACAGGTTCACTGCAGGCTAGATTCTGAAGCACTGATTGCTCAGCTGTGGCTGCTTAAGAAGCAAGAGGGAGAGAATCAGGGCGGGAACATGAAAGCTGGAAACTCCATATTGACTGAGGGCAAGATAGCTGCAGCAAGACAGAAAGCAAAATGGCTGACGGAAAAACTGAGTTTTCAAGAACATGTACAAAGAACCTTACATTACTCCCCCCTTAGGGACAACCTCCGGATGGCCTCAGACCAGGCTTGTCTGGGTACCTCTGATGAAACTGGCGGAGCAAACGAGGAGCATTAACGTTATTGACTGGTTCCCATGAGTTGTCCTCCACTGGGTAGCCCTGCCATTTAATCAAATATTGTAACTGATTTCTGTATAACCTGGAATCTAGAATTCTTTCCACCACAAATTCTTCCTGACCATCGACTAGCACTAGGTCAGGGCAAGGAGAAGAACGTCCAGGAAACGTATTGGGTGTTGCAGCCTTTAGTAGGGATACATGAAAGACAGGATGGATTCTCATAGTTCTAGGCAGTTGAAGACGACAAGCAACGGCACTTATAATTTTACTGATTTTATAGGGTCCAATGTACTTATGTACCAACTTAGACGATGGAATCCTTAACTTAAGATTTCTGGTTGACAGCCAGACCAGGTCTCCTACCTTGAAAGCTGGTGCAGGTTTACGAAATTTATCTGCTTTCTTGTACCTTTCCTGAGCCAATTCCAGATTCTCCTTTAGAAGATCCATATTCTTCTGTAAAGACGTGATTCTTTCAGCCACTGCTGGTAAAGGCGTTTCTATGGGAAATCGTGGAAGAATGTTAGGATGATAACCTAGATTGGAGTAAAAAGCAGACTGCTTAGTGGAGGCGCTCTGAGAGTTGTTATAAGAGAACTCAGCCAATGGAAGTAGATCCACCCAATCATCCTGTAGGTGGCAGATAAAGCAGCGGAGATACTGCTCCAGAGTTTGATTGGTTCGTTCGGTCTGTCCATTAGTCTGGGGATGAAAAGCAGAAGAAAGGTTTACTTTAATGTCCAATGCTGCACAGAAATTTTGCCAAAACCTTGAAGTGAATTGCACCCCTCGATCCGAAATGACCTCATCCGGTACTCCATGTAAGCGAAACACATCTTTAATCATCAAATCTGATGTCTGTCTTGCAGTGGGTAAGCCGACACAAGGGATAAAATGAGCTGCCTTTGTTAAACGATCAACCACCACTAGAATGGTGTTTTTCCCTTGAGAGGTTGGTAACTCCACAATGAAGTCCATAGAAATGGATCCCCACGGGCGGGACGGGGTGGAAGAGGTTGTAACAGACCAGTTGATGAGGAGCGAGGTGTCTTGCATCTTGCACAGACTTCACATAAGTGACATAGTTTAAAACATCCTTCCTGCAAGTGGGCCACCAAAAGAAACGAGAAAGAAATTCCTGTGTCTTTAGAATTCCTCTATGCCCAGCTATCTTGGAATCGTGAATGAGTTGCAATACTCTCAATCTGACTGTTTCAGGAATATACAGACGTTGTCCCAGAATCCACACACCATTCTTAAAGACAAGACTTACGTCCCTCGGGGGTTGTGCCAACAAGGAATCCGCATGGTATGCTTCCTTGATGTCCTTAAGTAGGTCTTGATTATGAATCACTCCCAGGAATCTAGAGTCAGGAAGAATAGTCTTAGGAGGAGCAAGTGGACGGGTCTCTGCTGAATGAATCCTAGAGAGTGCATCAGCCTTTCCATTGCGCGATCCTGGTCTATAAGAAATGACAAAATTAAATTGGTTTAAGAAAAGATTCCAGCGAGCCTGGCGAGGAGTCAGGCACTTAGCCGACCTGATAAATTCAAGGTTACGATGGTCTGTCAGGACGACTATTTGCTGTGCAGCCCCCTGAAGAAGGTGTCTCCATTCTTTGAAGGCGGCAATAATGGCCAACAACTCTCTATTGCCCACATCGTAGTTCCTCTCAGCCGAAGACAACTGCTGGGAAAAGAAGGCACAGGGATGCAAGACATTCTTCTCACCTGTTCTCTGAGAGAGTATAGCTCCAACGGACAGTCTGAAGCATCCACCTCTATTATGAAGGCAAGTTCGGGGTTGGGATGTACCAAGATAGGTGCGGTGGTAAATTTATCTTTTAGACGGGAAAATGCTTCCTGGGCTTGGGGAGTCCAGGAGAACCTAGAGTGATAGGTGACACTACCTCAGAGAAATTCCTAATGAAACGTCTATAGAAATTGGCAAACCCGATGAAGCGCTGCATCTCCTTCACATTTCTAGGACTTGGCCAATCCTTGATGGCTTGGGTCTTGCTTCCATCCATACTAATTCCTTGTGTAGACAGTACATACCCCAGAAATTGAATTTCGGTCCTATGGAATTCACACTTTTCAAGTTTGATGTAAAGATGGTTTTGTCTTAGACGTTCCAAGACCATTCTCACATGTCCATGATGTTCCTCTGTGGAGTTAGAAAAAATTAGAATATCATCCAAATAAATCACCACGAATGTATCTAGGAGATCCCTGAAGATGTCATTCACCAAGTGTTGGAAAGTGGCTGGGGCGGTACTCAGACCAAAAGGCATAACTAGATATTCAAAGTGTCCATAGCGTGACCTGAATGCAGTCTTCCATTCATCCCCAGGTCTAATACGGACCAAGTTATAGGCCCCACGGAGATCCAATTTAGAGAAAATTTTGGCATGCCGCACTCTCTCCAATAACTCAGGGATTAAAGGCAATGGATAACGGTTTCTAATAGTAACCTTATTGAGTTCCCTATAGTCTACGCAGGGTCTCAAAGATCCATCTTTCTTCTTCACAAAGAAGATGGGTGCACCTGCAGGAGATGAAGAGGGGCGTATGAAGCCCTTGGCTAGATTTTCGTCTATGTAATCCTTTAAAGCCATTAGCTCAGGCCCCGCCAGAGGGTAGATCTTACCAAAAGGTATCTCTGCTCCAGGCAATAATTCAATTGGACAATCATATGGACGGTGAGGGGGAAGCTGGTCAGCGTTCTTCTTGTCACATAAATCCACATACAGCTGGTAGTTCAGGGACTGACATGGTTCCTTTAGGAACAGAGCAAGCTGAAACTTCTGGACTCATCTGTTTCTCTGGAAAGTGTAATTCCTTGGTCTCCCAGTTAATGGTAGGGTTCTGAGCCTGCAGCCATGGTAGCCCTAGAATAATGGGAAAGTGGGGAGAAGAGATAAGCATAAAGGACAGTTTCTCTTGATGATCTTTACCCATAAGGACCCTCAAAGGCTCCGTTTCCTGATCCACTGGTCCAGAGGTCAGCAGGGAGCCATCCACAGTTTCCATCTGTACTGGAGTAGCCTTCTTCACTGAACGTATCCCCTGTTTCAGAGCAAAGAGACATCCATAAAATTCCCACTTGCCCCTGAGTCGATCATAGCAGAGCTAGACACCCAGACTGAGTCAACCCAGAGTTTGATGGAAAGGAAGCAATGAGAATTGTTTTTCCTACAACTCAGCTGGGACACCGCTGAGGAAACTTGAAAAATTGCAGCGTTTACACAGTCATCGTCCTCAGAAGTAATGAAGTTTAAGTCCGAGAAATCAATATCTGTTGCTGCAGATCTCTCTGGAGCCTGAGGCTCGGACCTGACAGATCTCCTCTCGCAACACTCACAGTGAATGAGTGCTGCAGTAGTCTTACGAGAACGGCTGGGGCAGTTTATAATGAAGTGCCCTGACTTACCACAATAGAAACATAGATTTTCCTTAAAACGATGTTCTTTGCGTGCATCACTAACCCGTCTTTGTAAAGAGTCTACCTGCATGGGTTCAGGTTCAGGTTCCCGTGTGATCCTACTCAAAGGTTCCTTAACTGGGAGAAAGGTAGGAAAAGGTTAGTGCGATTGCTTTCGAACCATCTCTCTTGCCTGCGTTCAGTCAGGCGAGCATCAATACGGATGCAGTAGTTAATAAAGTCACCTAACGCAGTGGGAGGGCTCGGCACGAGCAAGTTCATCCTTAATTAGTGGAGACAACCCCTTTCGAAAAATAGATTTTTTGGCGGAACTGTCCCAGGTGGTATCAAGGGCCCATCTCCTGAAATCCAAGGCATATTCGGCTACCGAGTGCTTACCTTGGCGCAAAGTTAACATGGCTGCTTCAGCTGTTGCACCTCGATTGGGGTCATCAAACACCTGCCCCATGGCTGAAATGAAAGCATCAAGATGATCCAAACATTCATCCTCAGTCTCAATCAGAGGGTTTGCCCACATCAAAGCCTTGTTGGTAAGTAACATAATTATAGTAAGCACTTTAGATCGTTCAGTGGGAAATTGT
This sequence comes from Oophaga sylvatica, assembly GCA_033576555.1. NCBI lineage: Eukaryota > Metazoa > Chordata > Amphibia > Anura > Dendrobatidae > Oophaga > Oophaga sylvatica. The sequence goes on along the minus strand of JARQOD010000006.1, from coordinate 378,271,833 downwards.
GAAGCATGTGCAGAAAAAAACAGATTGCATTGGTTAATAAATCCCTGAATTTTTCACGTTCACCGCCAAAACGAAAAGGGGGCAACTTGGGAATCCCAGAACTCGGGGCTACGGCAGGAGCCTGGACTCGCTCCTCTAGAACCTCAATCCTGGCTCGCAAATCCTGGGCAGTCTGTCCAAACACTTGCAAATTGTGATTAGTGAGGTCCTGTAGGTTTGTAAAACGGGTTTTTATAGTCTGCAAATCTGCAAGGATATTATCAGTCACTCCGCAAAGTTCCTTTATGCGGGCCTCCATTTTCCAGATCTTTTAAGACAGGAGTACTGGAAGGAGAGGAGAGAAAAAAAAAAACAATAGTGTTTACCTGTGGTAACACTGCAGAGAGGAAAAAAAAAATTAAGGGAACTGCTCACCTGGAATGGTTGTGTGAAGTCACAACCACTATCATCACAGAAGGTTCAACCGGACATCTGATATCCACAGTTACAGCAGACACAAAAGAGGGAAGAAAAAAAAAAAAAACAATAGTGTTTACCTGTGGTAACACTGCAGAAAAAAAAAAACTTAAGGGAATTGCTCACCTGGAATGGTTGTGAGAAGTCACAACCACTGTCATCACAGAAAGTACAACCGGACGTCTTATATCCACAGTTACAGCAGACACAGCCTTCCCAGACCCAGCAGACACTAACGTTTTGGCTTCAGAATCTTGTAATGTATGTAGTACAGTTCATATAGCGTCTTGTGCTTGGGTGCGATGAAAATACATGAGACACAGCAGGCCAGAGTAACTTAAGCTCAGCAATCACTCTCCACAACAGGTTCAGGATCTTCTTCTCTGTTACCGTAAGTCCATGCAAACGTGGATCTTTCAAAGAGCAGGGTTCCAGAGTCCACAAGTGTTCCAGAGTTCCTCAGTAGGAATAGCTGGAGTACAAAGTCCAAGGCTTCCAGGAGTCAGGTCACAGGTTCACTGCAGGCTAGATTCTGAAGCACTGATTGCTCAGCTGTGGCTGCTTAAGAAGCAAGAGGGAGAGAATCAGGGCGGGAACATGAAAGCTGGAAACTCCATATTGACTGAGGGCAAGATAGCTGCAGCAAGACAGAAAGCAAAATGGCTGACGGAAAAACTGAGTTTCAAGAACATGTACAAAGAACCTTACACTCATATGTCTCCATTCTGCCCCCATATATCTCCATCCTGCCCCCCATATATCTTCATCCTGCCACCACATGTTTCCCCAACTGTTGATTTCAATACAAAAAAAATTCTTAACTTGCCGCGGTCCAGTGGCATCTTCTTCCTCAACTATTTGAGGCACTGAAGTGCCAATGCATGAGAGGAATCATATGACTTGAAGCTACAATTTTCTGATCACTTGATCTACACATAGCAGGGCTTAAAATGCCACTGTCAGAGATTGAAACGGCATTTACCATGTGAAAAGCCGTGAGTGAATAGTATTTCTACCGGCGGCTGTTAGCGGCATATGACAGCTGATCATAACAGGTGTCATGTGCCTGAAAACATGAGGGCTCAGTGCCGGAGCGACCTATTACATACCTATACGTGATAGTTTGCAAAGGAGTAAAAGAGCTGGAAACTTTTTTCTTGTATAGATATTCAACTGCTTTTGCATCCTTTTTTGTGATACCTGGGACTTTGTTTTTATGTCAACTTCAAATTCTCTCTTTTCTTTTTTTGTTGAAATTGGACAATGTCATTGTAAAAATAAGTGTTTTTCCTATTTTTTTATGCCCACAAAAATTTACTGAGCAACATCATTTAAAAACTTGTTCCCTATTCTGTTAGGCCCCCTTTACACGTCCGAGTGATTCCTGTACTTGGAAAACCAGTACTGGTGAGATCCGTGGTCCATGTCTGTGTGCCATCCATGTGTATGTACTTGACATCTGTGTGACATCGGTGTGACTTCTATATGTCTGTGTACTGTGGATTAGTGGATTTCACCCTAAATACAGCAAAACGTGAAATTCACTTTGAAAATACATTGATCTGCAACAGTTTGAAGATCTATAATACAAGTTCATTTTTCCTATGGATTTTTCCCATGAGGTTATGAAATTTGTTAAAATGTCATCTTCTTCAAATAACCTGTCTTGTTCAGGTCCTATAGCTCTATTGGCACTTTCAAAAGTTCCACCAAGCCCTCACCCACTTATCATTTGACCTCAGGGTAATCCTCTCCTGCATTATTGTCACCTGCCAACCTTTGGTCAGCTGTCTCTCCTTCTTCACTGGCTGCCAAACTTGACTCCAATATAATAGTTTCTGGTCTGGAACAAAACCATATCTTACTGTGGGACCTTCAACCTGCTTTTCCATATGATCTACACCGCAGTATCTCACTATTCTGCTCTGTCCCGGGACATGGTAGGAATTCTGACTTCGATAACTGCTTCAGCAGGTCTGAACAGCACAGAAATCCCTATCTCCTTAGAGGATTATTCTCTAATTTTCTAATGCAATGATAATAGAAAAAAATGGAGTCCGGCTCAAAAGGACTGTATTTTCCTTTTCTTTTTTTTTTTAAAACAAAATATAGAGCATACAAAAGAAAAATGTACATGGTCAACATGACCCAGTCGAAGCGTTTCGACTGCACTAAGCAGTCTTTCTCATGTCACTATATTTTCTTTTGAAAAATAAAAGGAAAATCCAGTCCTGTTGAGCAGGACTCCAATTTTTTCTATTATCCTTGATGGGAGGCCAGGGCGAGGCGGTGTCTGATCCCCAAGTGGATGAGCATAGAGCAACTTAGTGAGCAGGAATCAAGTTTTTATTTCTAATGCAATACTGCATGATTCTTGATGGGAAAATTCCCTTTTCTATTCTCATGCAGAAAGTCAGTCACAGGTTTACTCCAAAATATGTCACACACTACACTAGGATGGTCACCCAATTAACCCCATTGTTACCACACTTGCAGTGAAGATCTTTAACCCATTTACATACTGTACATAACATACTTTATGCGCAACCTTCACATCTTACACCTTCTCTTCCTCATGGAAACATATACAGTAGTCATAATTCTTGGTTAGCAGCAAATTCAAGTTATGTTCTTGTTATACCAGGGGAGGAGTCCTGAGGAGATCATTTACATATTCCCAGTTCATTCTGGGATAAGTGAAGAGTCTCCGCAAGCTCCAAGAACACTTGGTTTTGCCTGTTGCAGCTTAAAGGAGGACATCGGTAAACCAGGGAGGAGTCCTGAGGAGATCATTTGCATATTCCCAGTTCATTCTGGGATAAGTGAAGAGTCTCCGCAAGCTCCAAGAACACTGGGTTTTGGCTGTTGCAGCTGAAAGGAGGACATTGGTAAACCAGGGGAGGAGTCCTGAGGAGATCATTTGCATATTCCCAGTTCATTCTGGGATAAGTGAAGAGTCTCCGCAAGCTCCAAGAACACTGGGTTTTGGCTGTTGCAGCTGAAAGGAGGACATCGGTAAACCGCGCGGCTGGCGGCGCGCAAATTTTGCCACTTTTTTCACCGCTGTGATATCTCTTTAACAATAAGAGCATGGAAGAGGCTAGGAGCCATGTGGTGAGTTGCATTTCTTGCTACATGTTCACAGATTTACCAGTGGAAAAGCCAAATTTCACATGCCATAAATGCAAGCTTGTGTCCATGTTGGAGGAAAAGTTGCGAAATCTAGAAGAGAGGTTAGCTACATTGAAGATCATTAAGGAAGATGAAGAGTTCTTAGACAAAGCAGAATTATCTCTTCATGGTGCAGAAAGTCAAGAAATTCGACCTGCACCTGAAGAAACAGAGGAATGGAAGCATGTGACCCAGAGAAGCAGGAGGATCGTGAAGCAGTCAGCACCCATACTGCTCAGGAACCAGTACCAGGCTCTCACACAGGAGAATGATGAAGAAATACATCAGGATAAGACTTTGCCCACAAAGAGCAACCTTGTAAGCCCTCAGAGTCCTCCCGAATGGAGAAAGAAAACTGTTGTGATGAAGAAACGGAGAGTTGTTGTCATGGGGGATTCCCTGTTGAGAGGAACAGAGGCCCTATCTGCAGACCGGATATAACCTCAAGAGAAATGTGCTGTCTTCCAGGTGCAAAAATTAAAGATGTGTCTGACAGGATATCAGGACTCTTCAGACCTAAAGATGACTACCCATTCCTGCTAATACATGTGGGGACAAATGACACCACAAGAAGTGACCTGGAAACCATCTGCAGTGACTTTGAAAACTTAGGCAAGAAAGTGAAAGAACTGGGTGCGCAGGTGGTCTTCTCATCCATCCTCCCAGTGGATGGCCATGGAACAATGAGGTGGAATAATATTCTGCAGGTGAATAACTGGCTATGTCGATGGTGCCGTCAGCAAGGATTTGGATTTCTGGATCACGGAGTGAATTACCTATACGATGGACTGCTTGCTAGAGATGGGGTGCACCTTACGAAGACTGGAAAACATGTATTTGGAAGTCGCCTTGCTACACTCATCAGGAAAGCTTTAAACTAGAACAATGTGGGAAGGGAAGCAAAACGCCAGAAAAAGCCATACACCTGACAAATGCTATTGAGAACTCGGCTATTAGAAGTGGAAAGGAAGAACGAAGACAAAACAATCTAAATAATAAAAATATTGGCGGAAGAGAAACCAATCACAAACTAAAATGTTTTTATACAAATGCACAAAGCATGGGCAACAAACAAGGAGAATTGGAACTACTAACGCTGGAGAAGAAGTATGATGTCATTGGAATCACTGAAACTTGGTGGGACGATACACATGATTGGAATACAAGGCTAGAAGGATACAACTTATTTGCAAGAAACAGACTTTATAAACGAGGAGGAGGTGTCGCATTGTATGTTAGAAAAGCGTATATCTGCACAGAGATTGACGCTTCAGAGACTGGGAGTTCTGTGGAAACTGTTTGGGTAAGAATACAAGGACAGAACAATGGAAAGGACACCATTGTAGGCATTTACTACAGGCCGCCTATGCAAGCTGAAGATATGGATGAACTCTTTATGCATCAAATGGCCAAGTTCTCCAAAAAATATGACATAGTGGTCATGGGAGATTTCAACTATCCAGACATTTGTTGGGAATCTCTCTCAGGCAAAACTAACAGGTCAAGGAAATTCTTATCCTCTCTTGCTGACAACTTTATCTTTCAAAAGTTAGAGGAGAAAACAAGGGGATCTGCTACCTTGGATCTAATCCTTATAAACAGGAGGAAATGGTTGATGAGGTAAGAGTGGCTGGGACCCTAGGAGGTAGTGACCATGCTATTTTAGAATTTTGGATAACAAGAGGAGGAAGACCTGTGAAGACTCAGACGTTAAGGTTAGATTTCAGAAAGGCAGATTTTAAGGGACTCAGAAAGAGAATTGGAGGATCCAATGGCTGGATATCCTTAAGGACAAAAATGTCCAGGAAGGATGGGACATCTTGAAAAATGAGATTCTCAAAGCACAATCGTTAACAATTCCAAAAAGAGGGAAGAATGGGAAGCATTTAAGAAACCAGGATGGATGAACACAGAACTTAAACACATGCTAAAAAGGAAGAAAGAAATGTTATCAAATGGAAAGAGGGAGGCATATCTAGAGAAGAATATAATGCCATCTGCAGAACCTGCAGGGCACAAATCAGATTATCTAAAGCTGACAATGAATTAAGGCTTGCAAGAGATGTCAAAAGCAACAAAAAAGGATTTTGGGGATACGTCAAAAGTAAAAAAAAATGTCAAAGATGCTATAGGATTTTTACAGGATGAAAATGATGAAATGGTAAGACAGGATGTTGAGAAGGCTGAACTTTTAAATTCCTATTTTGCATCTGTTTTCTCTCAGAAAGGAAATGTAACATCAACTGATCTTCACTGGAATAAAGGAATAAAAGAATCCAGGATATCTATAAACAGAAAGACAGTGAGGAAACACTTAGCTAACCTAAATGAATTCAAGTCTCCAGGTCCAGATGAATTACACCCCAGAATACTGAAGGAGATAGCAGAAGAAATTCTTGAACCACTGTCCATAATCTTTGAAAATTCTTGGAGAACAGGAGAAGTCCCGGAAGACTGAGAAGAGCAAATGTTGTTCCTATCTTCAAAAAGGGAAGAAGGTGGACCCAGGGAACTACAGGCCGGTGAGTCTGACTTCTATACCAGGAAAAATCTTTGAACAAATTATTAAAGAACATGTATGTAAGTACCTGCATAAGAATGAAGTGATTAAACAGAGTCAGCATGGGTTTGTAACTAATAAGTCATGTCAGACTAACTTAATTTCCTTCTATGACAGAATCACTGACTGGGTGGATCAGGGAAATGCTGTAGATATAGTATATCTTGACTTCAGCAAAGCATTTGACAAAGTATCTCACACAATCCTTATTGAAAAAATGACTAAGTATGGAATGGACAAGGCAACTGTTAGGTGGATTCATAGCTGGCTTAGTGATCGGACTCAAAGAGTGGTCGTAAATGGCTGCACATCCAGTTGGAAGAATGTCTCAAATGGGGTACCACAAGGCTCTGTTTTGGGCCCTGTATTGTTCAACATCTTTATCAATATTTAGATGAAGGAATTGAGGGTAAACTGATCAAATTTGCTGATGACACAAAGCTAGGAGGGGTAGCTAATACTAGAGAAGAGAGAGAGAGGATTCAAAAAGATATAAATAAACTGGAGCAGTGGGCAGCAACTAACAGAATGGTTTTTAATAAGGAAAAATGCAAAGTACTACATCTGGCAATAAAAATGAAAAAAGCATATACAAAATGGGAGGAATAGGCTAAGTAACAGCACATGTGAAAAAGACTTGGGTATACTAATTGATCACAGACTGAACATGAGTCAACAGTGTGATGCAGCAGCAAAAAAGGCAAATACAATTCTAGGATGTATCAACAGAAGCATACAGTCTAGATCACGTGAGGTCATTATTGCCCTCTACTCCTCTTTGGTCAGACCTCATCTGGAATACTGTGTCCAGTTTTGGGCACCACATTTTAAAAAAGACATCAACAAACTGGAGCAAGTTCAAAGGAGAGCCACCAGAATGGTGACCGGTCTGCAAACCATGTCCTATGAGGAACGGTTTGCAGGATTTGGGAATGTTTAGCTTACAAAAAAGAAGACTGAGAGGAGACTTAATAGCTGTCTACAAATATCTCAAGGGCTGTCACATTGTAGAAGGATCATCTTTATTCTCATTTGCACAAGGAAAGACTAGAAGCAATGGGATGAAACTGAATGGGAGGAGACACAGATTAGATATTAGAAAAAACTTTTTGACAGTTAGGGTGATCAATGAGTGGAACAGGCTGCCACAAGAGGTGGTGAGTTCTCCTTCAATGGAAGTCTTCAAACAGAGGCTGGACAGACATCTGTCTGGGATGATTTAGAGAATCCTGCTTTGAGCAGGGGGTTGGACCAGATGGCCCAGGAGGTCCCTTCCAACTCTTCCATTCTATGATTCTATGATTCTATGATTCTATACACTGTTTTTTTTTTATATAAGTACAAAAGCAAACATATTACCGATATTGAAACACAAAAGAGAGACTAACCAATGTGAAATGAAATAATTTTCTTTTAAAAAAATTGAGCTAAAAGCAAAAGAGAAAGAATAGTAATGGAGATGCTGAATATAATTCTTTGATAATTTGCCTGTTTTTGATGTCTGTGTTATTGATAGTACATTTTATTTACTGCATCTTCTAGATATCTCCACCTCCCAAATGCCACTATTCTGTCCCAGTCAAGGCAAAGGGGTTGGTTTGCAATATTTTTAAAGTAAACTTCCAACATTAATATTTTTTACATGTAGCAGACATGTTTGGTCTTGTTGTTCAGAGCTCTGATGATCTCTATGTCTTTAAAGTGAACCTGTCAGCACAATTTTGTAATATAAAGACATGACTGAAATTGCAAATTAATATTGATTAAATTGATACTTTTGGTGAAAAAATTTGCTCAGTGGTTCTTATGTAATCACCATTTGAAATTTTCTGCTAACTAGATTTAGGTGCACTGGGTCTTCTCCCTGTCTGTGATTCCTCGACCCCTCTGTCTGCCTCCAGTCTATGAATTACCTGCATCCTCTGCTTGAAATCTCAGCAGTGACCTGTAATTCACAGACTAGAGCAAGGCCGAGGGCCGAGAATCACAGACAGGGAGGAGAAGACCCAGTGCACAGTCCGGCCCTTGTGCACCGAAATCTAATTAGCCGAAAACTTCAAATGGTGATTAAAAAAACTAACAAAGTGTTTTTCACCAGAGGTATCAACATAATCAGTATTACAGCACCATTACAGCCATGTCTTTACTTAACATTACAAAATCGTGCTGACAAATTCTCTTTAATGTTAATTAGAAATAATTTAGTGACTACTACCCACTACCGAAGCATTTTTCCCCGGCTAAGCAAAGGTTATATATAATTCAAAGTTGCATGACTAGTCCTTGTTTACTCCAATAGCAGATCTACATTAGATGGCAGGCAGATCTTGTTGCATTGGTGAACGCTGCAAACAACAATCTCAAATGTGGTGCCAATTTTAATAAGATCTTCCCCTCGATTGGGGGTAAAATAAAAAAAATCTGTTAGGACTAGCCATGCATATAAGATAATAGTTTGTATTTCTGCCAATGTCAACATGATCTTTGCTTTACTGGGTTGTGGTGCTGAGTACTTTTTTGCCAAGGGCCTCCTTAATCCAAACTTGGCACTATTTGTTATCAAACTGTTTAGTTTAGAAATTAGGGTAATCGATTTACATGTGCCAAATGAAAAACCCAACTCTGCGTCTGTATACACAAAGTGGTACTGAAGACGATGTAGAAAAAAAAAGTCAGGTTTTTAAAAATTATATTACCTTGACATACAGTACTTACTGCACATACACAATATGAAACCATGGAGGAGATGCTATGAGTGATTAGATATGTACGTTTATGAAAGCAAATGGTAGCTAGCCATCTACTCTATAATATGTTTTTTTTTTTGCATAATGACAAAACTTGTTAGTATTCTATTGAAAATGGAGGCCCAATCTTTAGATTGTCCTATAAATCTCTATTCAAAATACTGTATGTAGGCTATTATAGTATGCTGTTTTATGTGAATGCATAATCTATTTCTTTGCAAGTTCCCTTAATACTAGTAGACTGGCTCAGTTTCATATGAGAGTGTATGCTAGCATTTACTTTACCTATTTACAATTACATGAGCATATATCTTTCTTTGCATGGACTATTTCCCACTGAGCCTATACTGGGAGATTGGTCATACATAATGCATACATTCCATTTCTATTCGAAATTTGCTAATTCCAGAAATAACAATGTCGATGCTTTAAATAGATCATTGATATGTATAGTTCTGGTCTGATTTTGCTAACCATTGGCAGTGTTAAATTATCCACACTCTATATTTTATTTATTGGGGATGTTGGTATTTTAATAAATCAAAAGTAACAAAGAGAAGGTCATTCCAGTATAAAAAAAAATTCCCATTTAGTTTGAACATGCCCTAGATCATGTATTTTTTAATACTATAGACCAAAGTAAGTAAAGGCATCAAGACATGCTGTAAATAGATTAATAAAGATTTCTTACATGTGTAGGAATATCTGAGCAGCTGCATCTCATATTTGTGGTGTAAATCTGTTGTATATGTGAATAAGTTCATTGGATTCAAAAAACCAAACGCATGTTAAAAATGTAACCTTTCCTAAGGCATAAGGACTAATTTATGAGGCTTATTATACATGGATAAAACTGTTTGGAATTGTCCCACATCTCCAAATCAAAACACAACAAGGCACAGCTGCGACATACATTGATGCCAACACCCCTGAATTCATTAATTTGTGCAACTCCCTATACATTTTAACAGTTTATGGGAATGCACAGCACCTTATTTGTTTCTTCACTAAACTTCTTTTCACTACCAGAAGACACAAAATAGTCACTTGTTACTCTATGCACCCTGCAGGAGTTCTCCAAAATCATGGGGAATTTTCCACATAGAGAAGGCCTTGGACTACCTATGTCTTATTACAAAAAAATTCAAGAGCACTCAGTTCCCAATTTCTTAAAGATTGAAACAAACTTCTTAAGGGATCATCCTTTCCATCTCCTTCCTTAACAGCATGTTATGATAGTGTAGCAGCTCACTTGGGAAAATAGGTAACACCTTAAAAACTGCACAGAAGGACAGAGTAGATTGCAAACTACATAAAGAAGTGAAATTGTTCATAGATCCCAAAGAGAGTAAAACAAACCACAAAATACATGTCTTGCCCATGTTGGAGAGGTTAGAGTCTGACTGATTATAAAGGTGACTATGTAAGACAGCTGGCTTTAATGCAGGTAACAAGTTGATTACGAGCGTCTAACTGTTCTATAGGAGCCAGAACTCTTAATGGTTGGTGGGGGATCAAATACTTATTTCTCACTGCAAAATGCCAATACATTTATATAATTTATACAATGTGATTTTCAGGATTTTATTTTTGATATTCTATCTCTCAATGTTAAAATCAACCTACCCTTAAAATTATAGACTGTTCATGTCTTTGTCAGAGGGCAAATTTACAAAATCAGCAAGGGATCAAATAATTAGTTCCTTCACTGTATACAGTAAAGAGCATAACGGTAACAATGTTTTGAACTTTTGACTTTCAGGCTTTGATCTTGAGACTACCATCATTTTATAAGTAATCATCTTGGCTATCTCATACACAAATTTGACTTTCAACTGTTTAGCATATGATTGGTTATGCAGATTTTTGGCATGTCTCTGCATTACTTATTACTGTTTTGCTCCTGGAGGTGGACAAATATTTTTCTTTCTGAATACTACAAAATACAACCTTTTCTCACATTACTTGATAGCTCAGTGTATTATCAGGTTGATTACCAAGTGAAAGGTCATTGGTTTGAATTGAGGTGCAGCAATGAAGATGAACAACATCATCCAGCTCATTGATAGCGGTTTCTTGGCCTTTCTTTTCTTAGTATCAAACTGCATCATGTGAGTAAAATAACAGTTGGAAGAATTTGAAATGAATTTGTCCATCTGTAAGGTTCTATGTATATATTCCTGAAACTCAGTTTGTTCGTCAGCCATTTTACTTTCTGTCTTGCTGCAGCTATCTTGCCCTCAGTCAAAATGGAGTTTCCAGCTTGCATGTTCCCGCCCTGATTCTCTCCTTTGCTTCTTAAGCAGCCACAGCTGAGCAATCAGTGCTTTAGAATCTAGCCTGCAGTGAACCTGTGACTTGACTCCTGTAAGCCTTGGACCTTGTACTCCAGCTATTCCTACTGAGGAACTCTGAAGCACTTGTGGACTCTGAACCCTGCTCTTTGAAAGACCCACGTTTGCATGGACTTACGGTAACAGAGAAGAAGATCCTGAATCTGTATTGGAGAGTGATTGCTGAGCTTAGATTACTCTGGCCTGCTGTGTCTCCTGTTTCTGTGTCTGCAAACTGTGTGACTATTTCTGCCAACTTGTATGAAGTAATACAGGACTTTTCTATATCAAACCTGTGACTCCTGTGTTTTCATCGCACCCAAGCACAAGACGCTATATGAACTGTACTACATACATTACAAGATTCTGAAGCCAAAAACGTTAGTGTCTGCTGGGTCTGGAAGGCTGTGTCTGCTGTACTGTGGATATCAGACGTCCGGTTGTACTTTCTGTGATGACAGTGGTTGTGACTTCTCACAACCATTCCAGGTGAGCAATTCCCTTAAGTTTTTTCTTTTTGCAGTGTTACCACAGGTAAACACTATTGTTTTTTTTTTTTTTCCTTTCTTTTCTCTTTTTTGTCTGCTGTAACTCTGGATATCAGATGTCTGGTTGAAACTTTCTGTGATGATAGTGGTTGTGACTTCTCACAACCATTCCAGGTGAGCAGTTCCCTTAATTTTTTTTTTCTCTCTGCAGTGTTGCCACAGGTGAACACTATTGTTTTTTTTTTTCTCTCCTCTTCTTCCAGTAATCCTGTCTTAAAAGATCTGGAAAATGGAGGCCCGCATAAAGGAACTTTGCGGAGTGACTGATAATATCCTTGCAGATTTGCAGAATATAAAGACCCGTTTTACAAATCTACAGGACCTCAATAATCACAATTTGCAAGTGGTTGGACAGACTACCCAGGATTTGCGAGCCAGGATTGAGGTTCTAGAGGGGCGAGTCCAGGCTCCTGCCGTAGCCCCGAGTGCTGGGATTCCCAAGTTGCCCCCTTTTCGTATTGGCGGTGAACGTGAGAAATTCAGGGGATTTATTAATCAATGCAATCTTTTTTTTTCTGCACATGCTTCACAATTTCCCACTGAACGATCTAAGGTGCTTACTATAATTATGTTGCTTACCAACAAGGCTTTAATGTGGGCAAACCCTCTGATTGAGACTGAGGATGATTGTTTGAATCACCTTGATGATTTTATTTCAGCCATGGGGCAGGTGTTTGATGACCCCAATCGAGGTGCAACAGCTGAAGCAGCCATGTTAGCTTTGCGCCAAGGTAAGCACTCGGTAGCTGAATATGCCTTGGATTTCAGGAGATGGGCCCTTGATACCACCTGGGACAGTTCCGCCAAAAAATCTATTTTTCGAAAGGGGTTATCTCCACTGATTAAGGATGAACTTGCTCGTGCCGACCCTCCCACTGCGTTAGGTGACTTTATTAACTACTGCATCCGTATTGATACTCGTCTGACTGAACGCAGGCAAGAGAGATGGTTCGAAAGCAATCGTACTAACCTTTTCCTACCTTCCTCTCCAGCTAAGGAACCTTTGAGTAGGATTACACGGGAACCTGAACCTGAACCCATGCAGGTAGACTCTTTACAACGACTGGTTTAGTGATGCACGCAAGGAACATCGTTTTAAGGAGAATCTATGTTTCTATTGTGGTAAGTCAGGGCACTTCATTATAAACTGCCCCAGCCGTTCTCGTAAGACTACTGCAGCACTCATTCATTGTGAGTGTTGCGAGAGGGATCTGTCAGGTCCGAGCCTCAGGCTCCAGAGAGATCTGCAGCAACAGATCTTGATTTCTCGGACTTAAACTCCGTTACCTCTGAGGACGTTGACTGTGTAAACGCTGCCATTTTTCAAGTTTCCTCAGCGGTGTCCCAGCTGAGTTGTAAGAAAAACAATTCTCATTGCTTTCTTTCCATCAAACTCTGGGTTGACTCAGCTTGGGTGTCTAGCTCTGCTATGATCGACTCAGGGGCAAGTGGAAATTTTATGGATGTCTCCTTTGCTCTGAAACAGGGAATACGTTCAGTGAAGAAGGCTACTCCAGTACAGATGGAAACTGTGGATGGCTCCCTGCTGACCTCTGGACCAGTGGATCAGGAAACAGAGCCTTTGAGGGTTCTTATGGGTAAAGATCATCAAGAGAAACTGTCCTTTATGCTTATCTCTTCTCCCCACTTTCCCATTATTCTAGGGCTACCATGGCTGCAGGCTCAGAATCCTACCATTAACTGGGAGACCAAGGAATTACACTTTCCAGAGAAACAGATGAGTCCAAAAGTTTCAGCTTGCTCTGTTCCTAAAGGAATCATGTCAGTCCCTGAACTACCAGCTGTATACCAGGACTATGTGGATTTATGTGACAAGAAGAACGCTGACCAGCTTCCTCCTCACCGTCCATATGATTGTCCAATTGAATTATTGCCTGGAGCAGAGATACCTTTTGGTAAGATCTACCCCCTGGCGGGGCCCGAGCTAAAGGCTTTAAAGGATTACATAGATGAAAATCTAGCCAAGGGCTTCATACGCCCCTTCATCTCCTGCAGGTGCACCCATCTTCTTTGTAAAGAAGAAAGATGGATCTCTGAGACCATGCGTAGACTATAGGGAACTCAATAAGGTTACTATTAGAAACCGTTATCCATTGCCTTTAATCCCTGAGTTATTGGAGAGAGTGCGACATGCCAAAATTTTTTCTAAACTAGATCTTCGTGGGGCCTTAAACTTAGTCCGTATTAGACCTGGGGATGAATGGAAGACTGCATTCAGGTCACGCTATGGACACTTTGAATATCTAGTTATGCCTTTTGGTCTGAGTACCGCCCCAGCCACTTTCCAACACTTGGTGAATGACATCTTCAGGGATCTCCTAGATACATTCGTGGTAATTTATTTGGATGATATTCTAATTTTTTCTAACTCCACAGAGGAACATCATGGACATGTGAGAATGGTCTTGGAACGTCTAAGACAAAATCATCTTTACATCAAACTTGAAAAGTGTGAATTCCATAGGACCGAAATTCAATTTCTGGGGTATGTACTGTCTACACAAGGAATTAGTATGGATGGAAGCAAAACCCAAGCCATCAAGGATTGGCCAAGTCCTAGAAATGTGAAGGAGGTACAGCGCTTCATCGGGTTTGCCAACTTCTATAGACGTTTCATTAGAAATTTCTCTGAGGTAGTGTCACCTATCACTCAACTTACCCGGAAAGAGTCTAGGTTTTCCTGGACTCCCCAAGCCCAGGAAGCATTTTCCCGTCTAAAAGATAAATTTACCACTGCACCTATCCTAGTACATCCCAACCCCGAGCTTGCCTTCATAATAGAGGTAGATGCTTCAGACTGTGCCGTTGGAGCTATACTCTCTCAGAGAACAGGTGAGAAGAATGTCTTGCATCCCTGTGCCTTCTTTTCCCAGCAGTTGTCTTCGGCTGAGAGGAACTACGATGTGGGCAATAGAGAGTTGTTGGCCATTATTGCCGCCTTCAAAGAATGGAGACACCTTCTTCAGGGAGCTGCACAGCAAATAGTCGTCCTGACAGACCATCGTAACCTTGAGTTTATCAGGTCGGCTAAGTGCCTGACTCCTCGCCAGGCTCGCTGGAATCTTTTCTTAAACCAATTTAATTTTATCATCTCTTATAGACCAGGATCGCGCAATGGAAAGGCTGATGCACTCTCTAGGATTTACTCAGCAGAGACACGTCCAATTACTCCTCCTAAGACTATTCTTCCTGACTCTAGATTCCTAGGAGTAATTCATAATCAAGACCTACTTAAGGACATCAAGGAAGCATACCATGCGGATTCCTTTTTGGCACAACCCCCAAGGGACGTAAGTCTTGTCTTTAAGAATGGTGTGTGGATTCAGGGACAACGTCTGTATATTCCTGAAACAGTCAGATTAAGAGTATTGCAACTCATTCACGATTCCAAGATAGCTGGGCATAGAGGAATTCTAAAGACACAGGAATTTCTTTCTCGTTTCTTTTGGTGGCCCACTTGCAGGAAGGATGTTTTGAATTATGTCACTTCATGTGAGGTCTGTGCAAGATGCAAAACACCTCGCTCCTCACCAACTGGTCTGTTACAGCCTCTTCCCACCCCGTCCCGCCCGTGGGGATCCATTTCTATGGACTTCATTGTGGAGTTACCAACCTCTCAGGGGAAGAACACCATTCTAGTGGTGGTTGACCGTCTAACAAAGGCAGCTCATTTTATCCCTTGTGTCGGCTTACCCACTGCAAAACAGACATCAGATTTGATGATTAAAGATGTGTTTCGCTTACATGGAGTACCGGATGAGGTTATTTCGGATCGAGGGGCGCAATTCACTTCTAGGTTTTGGCAAAATTTCTGTGCAGCATTGGACATTAAAGTAAACCTTTCTTCTGCTTTTCATCCCCAGACTAATGGACAGACCGAACGAACCAATCAAACCCTGGAGCAGTATCTCCGCTGCTTTATCTGCCACCTACAGGATGATTGGGTGGATCTACTTCCATTAGCTGAGTTCTCGTATAACAACTCTCAGAGTGCCTCCACTAAACAGTCTCCTTTTTACTCTAATCTAGGTTATCATCCTAACATTCTACCACGATTTCCCATAGAAACGCCTTTACCAGCAGTGGCTGAAAGAATCACGTCTTTACAGAAGAATATGGATCTTCTAAAGGAAAATCTGGAATCGGCTCAAGAAAGGTACAAGAAAGCAGCAGATAAATTTCGTAAACCTGCACCAGCTTTCAAGGTAGGAGACTTGGTCTGGCTGTCAACCAGAAATCTTAAGTTAAGGATTCCATCGTCTAAGTTGGGACATAAGTACATTGGACCCTATAAAATCAGTAAAATTATAAGTGCCGTTGCTTGTCGTCTTCAACTGCCCAGAACTATGAGAATCCACCCTGTCTTTCATGTATCCCTACTAAAGGCTGCGACACCAATACGTTTCCTGGACGTTCCTCTCCTTGCCCTGACCCAGTGCTAGTCGATGGTCAGGAAGAATTGTGGTGGAAAGGATTTTAGATTCCAGGTTGTATAGAAATCAGTTACAATATCTGATTAAATGGCAGGGCTACCCAGTGGAGGACAACTCATGGGAACCGGTCAATAACGTTAATGCTCCTCGCTTGCTCCGTCAGTTTCATCAGAGGTACCCACACAAGCCTGGTCTGAGGTCATCCGGAGGTTGTCCTTAAGGGGGGAGTAATGTAAGGTTCTATGTATATATTCCTGAAACTCAGTTTGTTCGTCAGCCATTTTACTTTCTGTCTTGCTGCAGCTATCTTGCCCTCAGTCAAAATGGAGTTTCCAGCTTGCATGTTCCCGCCCTGATTCTCTCCTTTGCTTCTTAAGCAGCCACAGCTGAGCAATCAGTGCTTCAGAATCTAGCCTGCAGTGAACCTGTGACTTGACTCCTGTAAGCCTTGGACCTTGTACTCCAGCTATTCCTACTGAGGAACTCTGAAGCACTTGTGGACTCTGAACCCTGCTCTTTGAAAGACCCACGTTTGCATGGACTTACGGTAACAGAGAAGAAGATCCTGTATCTGTATTGGAGAGTGATTGCTGAGCTTAGATTACTCTGGCCTGCTCTGTCTCCTGTTTCTGTGTCTGCAAACTGTGTGACTATTTCTGCCAACTTGTATGAAGTAATACAGGACTTTTCTATATCAAACCTGTGACTCCTGTGTTTTCATCGCACCCAAGCACAAGACGCTATATGAACTGTACTACATACATTACACCATCTATTCAGAAGCGAAAATGTGTACACCCAGGCAAAATATTGCAATCAACAAGTCGGCTCATCCCAAGGTCTATCAGTTCTGGCACGACAAACACGGCAGTGGAGGCGGCTCGTATGCTTCATAATAGTGAGATCACAGACATCGATGCAATTACTGTGTGACGCATATTACTCAAGTCTGGAATGGTGATCTGTTCATAAGTTCATATTGTCCTAAGAAGCATTGGTTTGAGTTTGCAAACAAGTAAGAAAAGTAGACATTTTAAAGATTTGAAATGCGTGATATGGAGTAATGACAAGAAAGTCAATAGACTAGGCTCTGATGGGTGTAAGTGGGTCAGAAAGAAATAAGTGAAAAAGGGGCTAACGGGTTGAGAAATTGAAGGACAAGTCAAGTTTAGTGGAGAAAGTCTGATGATATGGGGTTGTTTCACAGCCTAAGGCATTGGATACTTGACCAGGATCGATGGTGGTCTCAGTACTGAGCTGTATGTTATATTCTACAAGATGAGTTACTTTGTACACTCAAATACTATGGGTATGAAAAGGACGACAAGATTGGCGAAGAAATGGTTCAATGACAATGAAGTAGAGGTGATGAAATGGCCTTCTATAGTCCCCAGACCTAAACCCAATCAAACACTTGTGGGTAGAATTGAAGAAAAAACTGTATATATAACCATGTGAGTCAACCAGTAAGCACAAACTTTGGGAACGTGCAGAAGAGACCTGAGATGAAATTTCGGTTGACACATGTTCGTATCTAACCAAGAACATGCCCAAAAGGATTCAACCAGTGTTGAAAGCCAAAGGAGGAATTTACAAAATACTAACAAATTAATAAAAATTAAACTTTAGATCTTTAGAAGCAAAACCGTTACAATGCAGTGACATGACAAGAATGTACATAATTAATCATATGCTAAATCAGTAAAATGTAAGCATGAGACATCCAAGATGAATATCTTTAATTGAAAACACAACACTTTACTTCTTTCTGTTCGCAGCACATCCAATTTAGTTACATCAACAGCAACGGGTTCCATACAGTCCATGTATTCCACTTTCCTTACTTTACTTTCTTTGACCCCTAGCACATTACTGGGTCGTACCGCCTCTGGCGGTAATGCAGCATCCTCTGTGTTCACACTCACTGCACTTGTGGGTTCCCTCAGTCGTATTGTCTCGGATCTGAGGGCATCAGCCCATGTGATAAGCTGCCACATTCTAGAGCGACCTGCATCCCTGTGCTATTCTGGCCTCCGCTGTAAACTCTGTTCCTTCACTGTAGTGCCCAATGCTGTTTGTCTGCACTTCTGCCCCACTGGGCCCTGGATGGTTGGGTCCTCTACTAAACGTTATGTGGTAACTGCCTCTTCCTGGGCAGCTGACCCCTCCTATGTTAACTATTCACTTGCTGGTTTCTTATTGCTACATTACTATGTACAATATCTTACTATGCAATGTACCCCTATCTAGTGGCCATAAATAGGTACTAAGAGACATATCATATACATATCTGTACATAATAACACGAAAATCACATTTACATAACTGGGATGTATTTAAGGGGTTAGGGGCCTATACTATACATTGTAACCCCTTACAAGGGAACATAAAAGACTGTTTCAGTGTTAATTTACATCACTAAATACACTGTTGGAAATGGTAATCAAATTAAGAATCGAACCTTGAGTCTGTGTTTCAGTGGTTTGGACACCATACTAAGCACAGAAAACAACAAACAAAATTGATAGGACCCTGTGTGTATCATTAAAAAAATGCAGGTCAAACCAGATTTGGCATAGGCCTTAGACCTATGCAGATGAATTCTTACTAGGTCCCTGCACAGGAAATTTCAGCCATTCTCCTGGACTTAGAGGCAGTGACAGAACAGTCTGCCTAATCACAAAAAAAATTAGAAGTTTTTTTAAATATAAAAAAAATGTTTGTATTGAAAAAACATGAAAAATCTGTCAGGGGCCCCGTTATTAAAAAAAAAAAAACATTCCCACAACATTTTTAATCCTCTTAAAATATTGCAACCACATATTATACAGCACCGTGTACTAACAATTGCTCATTTTGCCCTTCTAAACCAGAAAATTCTTCTCTTTTCCATTTGGTCTATGACATCAAGTGATTAAAAAATTACAAGCTCAATCCTTCTAAGCTCTATGTAGAAACAGAAGGTCAATTTTCCTGTATCAGTCATAACTCACTGCAAAAGTCCTTGTGTCAGCAGTTGTGTCAGCAGTTGTGTCAGGAGTTCAAGATGGTTATTATAAGTGTAGGGACAAGATACTTCCTGTTAATACATAGAGCATAGAAACGAGAATATATAACTGGGTAAAAGGGAAAAATGAGCAATTATAAGTACACAGTGCTATATAATATGAGACTGCAATATATAAGAGGACAAAAAACTTTGATTTGAGTGCTTCTTAAACGGCTGTTGGTTACAACCGGTTAAGTACTGTTTTCATGGTGAGATCACTTTGACATTACTGAAGCATGTTTTTATTAAAGAGCTTGAAAGGGGTAATACAGCAATTCACTACAAAACGATTATTGTGGAAAAATTGTTGAAGTTGGCAAATTCAAATTTCAAAAGATTTGATCATCTCTTCAATGCTATCACAATGTTTTTCTCCATTTTAAATCCAAGGGAATAATAAAATATACATTTTTAACAATATAATAAAATAACCGTAGTTGACCTGCGGCTCACTAAGCATAGGAATACTTTACTATTATTTCTTAGTATAAATAATATAATGTTTTTTATCTGTCTGTTGTATTATTGAGATCTCTTGGATAAAAGACACATGCATGCTGCTATGTGGTCATTTCTATAGAAAATATGCATTGCCTCTATTGATGAGGTCTTAGGGTTAGAAACATTGTTTAGGATAAATGTAGTGGTTTTTCACTTTGAACTCCTACTGTATTTCAAAGTGTAAAAATATAAAGGTTTTGATATGGCAGCAAATATTCAAAGGGTGCAGCATTTTCTTCTGTCCTTTTTTTATGGAATCAAGTTTCCATGACAACCTTAATTTTTTGCCTCCTGTGCTAGTATCATTCACAAAATGACCTGCGAGAAATACAGTATCAGAGACTCTTGCAATTTTTGCTCTTTAGCCAACTGAGCTAGACTGGTAAATCATAACTTCTGGGAAAATTTATTTAATTATTAATTCTTTGAAAATAGTTTTTATGTAATTTAATTATTGCAATACACAATAGAAAAAAGAAATGCATAAAATGATTGCTATAATATATTTGACACTTAGTTTATCTGTTGAATATTGACACCCCTTTTTACAACAATGAGATCACTCAAACAAAATTTGGGGATTTTTTTTGTACAAGCAAGCATAACCTATGAAAAACTGAAAAGGTGGTGATTGCCACGTGCCAAATGTCTTAACATGGTAACTGGACATCCATAATTTGAATGCAATAAACAATCTGAACACTAATGGGGTATATTGTGAGTATTAAATTCTTCCCCAAAAGCAAAATATTTATGGAAATATTTATAAATGAAACAAGTGTTATTGAAGACAAAAGTGGTGCACACTCATATCACCTAATAAGGTTGAGTGAAAGCGGGAGTATGCGCTCAACTGGCGGCGTTGTTTGAAGGCACAACACTTGTAGATGCATGTAACTACTGCTTTGGCTCAATGTCTGGCAGAGTAAAACTTCTTTCAGATGTATAAGAGTAGAGATGAGTGATATTTCAATATTCGGTTCGGCTCACGATTGCTGAATTTGCAATAGCCGCCGATTTAAAAAAAGCCAATCACGGGTAGTGAACCCCGGCACTCAGAAGTTAGTAATAGATTTGTGGTGCACAAGTAGGGTTTCCAGCCCAATAACAATAATAATAAATGACTTGGCACTCAATAAGAAATGAAAATGGAGAAAAGAAATAAAATACGTGGTTTCTTTTATTGTCATCCAAACAAAATAGATACGTTGTGGTTAAACGTTTTCCGCCTAACAACATGGGCCTTCATCAGAACAAAATTGAAAAAGAGCTGAAAAATAACAAATGAACAGACAAAAATCAGTCAATGGATAGAAGGATGCAATAAATGTAAAATACAATAAACACACAAACTTTGTCACGTGCTAAATATGATCTTTTTCTTTTCAGGCAAATTTCCTTTGATCACTTGGGCACATCAACTACTTCGCTTATATTAGGACCACTATATACTTCCTGGTTTTTAGTTTCAATCTTCTGATTCCCTCTACTAGTTCTCATTTTATCTGGTTTGTTTCTGTTTTTCTTAAAAAACGGTCACATATACCTATATGAGCTCTGATCGTCACTCTTGGATATATTTCAGTCATATAGACTTCAGTCTCACATTTTCCTTTTCTATAAGAATTTTTGACTGTTTTTCCTTATTTTGATTATTATTTTTAATTTTATTCAGTTTGTGTGTTTATTGTTTTTAACATTTTATGCATCCTTCTATCCATGACATGAGTTTTGTCTGTTCATTTGTTATTTTTTCAGCCTTTTTTCAATTTTGTTCTGATGAAGGCCCATGTTGATAGGCCGAAAACGTTTAACCACAACGTATCTATTTTGTTTGGATGACAATAAAAGAAACCACAGCATATTATTTCTTTTCTCCATTTTCATTTCTTATTGAGTGCCAAGTCATTTATTATTATAGTTAAAAAAAAGACAATGTTACCCAACTGTTGACAGCGGGGGAAATAGGGGCATAGCCCTTCTGATCGGGCGTGAAATCATCCCCGCCGGTCAGAACCGCGGTTCCCCACGCTGTCAGAAGAGAGCGTAGCGGTCAGCTGTGAACACAGGTAAAAATTTTCCCCTTCCAGCACTGATGTCACTGATGGGACTACAGCTCCCATCATCCGAACAATTGCGGGCGGTAAATTACAGTGCCCACAAGCGCAGATGGGAGAATTCATCAGCACTCCTGCACTGCAAATAAATTAAAAAATGGCATGGGGCCCCGTAGAGTGGACCCCAAACCACATTCACCTGAAGGGGGGCCCAACAATAGAGTGTTTGACATGCTTTCATATCATGACAGCGCGGCAAAAAGCGTTTCTGATCGGATGAAATAATCCCCCCCGGGCAGAGAGTCGTTGTTCCAACGCTGTCAAAAGCCAGTGAGTGCTCACTGTGATCGGGAGGTAATACAGTTTACCTCCATCACTGGTGTCACGGAGGGCACAGCTCCCATCACTGACACTTTGCGTCACTAATAAAGCGAAGCAGGAGCGACGGATGGGGGATTATCACCGCTCCTATCCCGTAAATCAATAGTTAAAAAAACCTGTGTGGTTTCCCCGGATTTTAAAAACCAGCCAGGCAAAACTCAAAACTGTGGGCTGTAACCCTCAGCTGTAAGCGTTACAAGGCTAGTTATCAAGAATAGAGGGTTTCCCATGCTGTTTTTTTAATTATTTAAAATAAATAATTTAAAAAAATGGCGTGGGGCCCCCCCATTTTTGACAACCACCCCTTGCTAAAGCACAACAGCTGGGGGGCTGGTATTCTCAGGCTGGTAAGGGGCCTGGATATTCCCCCCCTCTAGCCTAAAAATAGCACCCCCTAACTGCCTAGAACAGCACCCTCTATTAAGATGCGCCAATTCTGGCGCTTTGCCCACTCTTCCCACATTTCCCCTTACGGTGGCAAGGGGTTTTATATTTGGGGGTAATGTCACTTTTTATTATCAGGACATCGAGCCAATTGATTTTGTAAAGGAGAGGCGCCCAAAAGACCACATATCCTTTGCAATCAAATAGTTTTTATGGTAAATAAAGACACAGCCAGAATAAAGTCCTTTATTAGAAAAATTATAAGACTAAACACAGTTTCCATTTATTTTTAAAAATAACAAACACAGTTTATACTCACCAAACGCCAATCCACAAAGCCCTAGTTCACCCGAAATAAAAAAAAAAATTAAAAAACAACAATTGTACCATACCTGTCTGTCGTTCTGTCCCACACCATAATCCTTTTTTGGGGATTACCCCCTTAAGGACCAAGCCGCTTTGTAGGTTAATGACCAAGTATTAATTTTAAAATCCACCACTGTCACTTAAGTGGTTAGTTATAACCTGGAACGCTTCAACGGATTCCCGTTGATTCTGAGACTGTTTGTTCGTGGAAAATATTGTACTTTAATGAAGTTAAAAATTTCTTCAAAATTTTCTTGTTTTTTATTTATAAAAAAAAAATTTAAATTTGCAAAAAAATTGAAAATTTCAAAATTTTCAACCTTTTAATTTTTATGCCCCAAATCAGAGCGTTATGTCACTCAAAATAGTTAATAAAAAATAAAAAGATTCCCCCCATGTCTACTTTACATCAGCACAATTTTTTAAAAAAATTTTTTTTTTTTAGGAAAATTTTTAAAAGGTTAAAACTTTACCAGTGAGGGTTTTTCATTATTCCCAACAAAATTTTTCAAAAAAAACCATTTTTTTAAGGACCATCTCACCCTTTGAAGTCACTTTGGGGGCCTGCATGACAAAAATACCTAAAAGTCACACCAATCGAAAAACTGCACCCCTCAAGGTGTTCAAAACCACATTCAAAAAGTTTATTAACCGTTAAATGCTTCACAAGAAATTTAAGAATATGGAAGGGAAAAAAATGAACAGTTTAACTTTTTTTCAAAAAACAATTTTACTACGGACACAATTTTTTTTATTTTGTCAGGGAACAGGGGAAAGAAACCACATATGTTTGTGCAATTTCTCCTGAGTACACCGAACCCCATGTTTTAGAGGAAGACCACTCTTTAGGTGCACGGCAGGGCCCCGGAAGGGAATGAGCACCATTTCAGTTTTTGAAAAGAAAATTTTGGCATGAACGAGAGCGGACGCCATGTTGCGTTTGGAGAGCCCGATGCGCCTAAACAGTGGAAAAAGCCCATAAGTGACAGAATTTGAAATGAATTTGTCCATCTGTAAGGTTCTATGTATATATTCCTGAAACTCAGTTTGTTCGTCAGCCATTTTACTTTCTGTCTTGCTGCAGCTATCTTGCCCTCAGTCAAAATGGAGTTTCCAGCTTGCATGTTCCCGCCCTGATTCTCTCCTTTGCTTCTTAAGCAGCCACAGCTGAGCAATCAGTGCTTTAGAATCTAGCCTGCAGTGAACCTGTGACTTGACTCCTGTAAGCCTTGGACCTTGTACTCCAGCTATTCCTACTGAGGAACTCTGAAGCACTTGTGGACTCTGAACCCTGCTCTTTGAAAGACCCACGTTTGCATGGACTTACGGTAACAGAGAGAAGATCCTGAATCTGTATTGGAGAGTGATTGCTGAGCTTAGATTACTCTGGCCTGCTGTGTCTCCTGTTTCTGTGTCTGCAAACTGTGTGACTATTTCTGCCAACTTGTATGAAGTAATACAGGACTTTTCTATATCAAACCTGTGACTCCTGTGTTTTCATCGCACCCAAGCACAAGACGCTATATGAACTGTACTACATACATTACAAGATTCTGAAGCCAAAAACGTTAGTGTCTGCTGGGTCTGGAAGGCTGTGTCTGCTGTACTGTGGATATCAGACGTCCGGTTGTACTTTCTGTGATGACAGTGGTTGTGACTTCTCACAACCATTCCAGGTGAGCAATTCCCTTAAGTTTTTTCTTTTTGCAGTGTTACCACAGGTAAACACTATTGTTTTTTTTTTCCTTTCTTTTCTCTTTTTTGTCTGCTGTAACTCTGGATATCAGATGTCTGGTTGAAACTTTCTGTGATGATAGTGGTTGTGACTTCTCACAACCATTCCAGGTGAGCAGTTCCCTTAATTTTTTTTTCTCTCTGCAGTGTTGCCACAGGTGAACACTATTGTTTTTTTTTTCTCTCCTCTTCTTCCAGTAATCCTGTCTTAAAAGATCTGGAAAATGGAGGCCCGCATAAAGGAACTTTGCGGAGTGACTGATAATATCCTTGCAGATTTGCAGAATATAAAGACCCGTTTTACAAATCTACAGGACCTCAATAATCACAATTTGCAAGTGGTTGGACAGACTACCCAGGATTTGCGAGCCAGGATTGAGGTTCTAGAGGGGCGAGTCCAGGCTCCTGCCGTAGCCCCGAGTGCTGGGATTCCCAAGTTGCCCCCTTTTCGTATTGGCGGTGAACGTGAGAAATTCAGGGGATTTAGTAATCAATGCAATCTTTTTTTTTCTGCACATGCTTCACAATTTCCACTGAACGATCTAAGGTGCTTACTATAATTATGTCGCTTACCAACAAGGCTTTAATGTGGGCAAACCTCTGATTGAGACTGAGGATGATTGTTTGAATCACCTTGATGATTTTATTTCAGCCATGGGGCAGGTGTTTGATGACCCCAATCGAGGTGCAACAGCTGAAGCAGCCATGTTACTTTGCGCCAAGGTAAGCACTCGGTAGCTGAATATGCCTTGGATTTCAGGAGATGGGCCCTTGATACCACCTGGGACAGTTCCGCCAAAAAATCTATTTTTCGAAAGGGGTTATCTCCACTGATTAAGGATGAACTTGCTCGTGCCGACCCTCCCACTGCGTTAGGTGACTTTATTAACTACTGCATCCGTATTGATACTCGTCTGACTGAACGCAGGCAAGAGAGATGGTTCGAAAGCAATCGTACTAACCTTTTCCTACCTTCCTCTCCAGCTAAGGAACCTTTGAGTAGGATTACACGGGAACCTGAACCTGAACCCATGCAGGTAGACTCTTTACAACGACGGGTTAGTGATGCACGCAAGGAACATCGTTTTAAGGAGAATCTATGTTTCTATTGTGGTAAGTCAGGGCACTTCATTATAAACTGCCCCAGCCGTTCTCGTAAGACTACTGCAGCACTCATTCACTGTGAGTGTTGTGAGAGGAGATCTGTCAGGTCCGAGCCTCAGGCTCCAGAGAGATCTGCAGCAACAGATCTTGATTTCTCGGACTTAAACTCCGTTACCTCTGAGGACGTTGACTGTGTAAACGCTGCCATTTTTCAAGTTTCCTCAGCGGTGTCCCAGCTGAGTTGTAAGAAAAACAATTCTCATTGCTTTCTTTCCATCAAACTCTGGGTTGACTCAGCTTGGGTGTCTAGCTCTGCTATGATCGACTCAGGGGCAAGTGGAAATTTTATGGATGTCTCCTTTGCTCTGAAACAGGGAATACATTCAGTGAAGAAGGCTACTCCAGTACAGATGGAAACTGTGGATGCTCCCTGCTGACCTCTGGACCAGTGGATCAGGAAACAGAGCCTTTGAGGGTTCTTATGGGTAAAGATCATCAAGAGAAACTGTCCTTTATGCTTATCTCTTCTCCCCACTTTCCCATTATTCTAGGGCTACCATGGCTGCAGGCTCAGAATCCTACCATTAACTGGGAGACCAAGGAATTACACTTTCCAGAGAAACAGATGAGTCCAAAAGTTTCAGCTTGCTCTGTTCCTAAAGGAATCATGTCAGTCCCTGAACTACCAGCTGTATACCAGGACTATGTGGATTTATGTGACAAGAAGAACGCTGACCAGCTTCCTCCTCACCGTCCATATGATTGTCCAATTGAATTATTGCCTGGAGCAGAGATACCTTTTGGTAAGATCTACCCCCTGGCGGGGCCCGAGCTAAAGGCTTTAAAGGATTACATAGATGAAAATCTAGCCAAGGGCTTCATACGCCCCTCTTCATCTCCTGCAGGTGCACCCATCTTCTTTGTAAAGAAGAAAGATGGATCTCTGAGACCATGCTTAGACTATAGGGAACTCAATAAGGTTACTATTAGAAACCGTTATCCATTGCCTTTAATCCCTGAGTTATTGGAGAGAGTGCGACATGCCAAAATTTTTTCTAAACTAGATCTTCGTGGGGCCTATAACTTAGTCCGTATTAGACCTGGGGATGAATGGAAGACTGCATTCAGGTCACGCTATGGACACTTTGAATATCTAGTTATGCCTTTTGGTCTGAGTACCGCCCCAGCCACTTTCCAACACTTGGTGAATGACATCTTCAGGGATCTCCTAGATACATTCGTGGTAATTTATTTGGATGATATTCTAATTTTTTCTAACTCCACAGAGGAACATCATGGACATGTGAGAATGGTCTTGGAACGTCTAAGACAAAATCATCTTTACATCAAACTTGAAAAGTGTGAATTCCATAGGACCGAAATTCAATTTCTGGGGTATGTACTGTCTACACAAGGAATTAGTATGAATGGAAGCAAAACCCAAGCCATCAAGGATTGGCCAAGTCCTAGAAATGTGAAGGAGGTACAGCGCTTCATCGGGTTTGCCAACTTCTATAGACGTTTCATTAGAAATTTCTCTGAGGTAGTGTCACCTATCACTCAACTTACCCGGAAAGAGTCTAGGTTTTCCTGGACTCCCCAAGCCCAGGAAGCATTTTCCCGTCTAAAAGATAAATTTACCACTGCACCTATCCTAGTACATCCCAACCCCGAGCTTGCCTTCATAATAGAGGTAGATGCTTCAGACTGTGCCGTTGGAGCTATACTCTCTCAGAGAACAGGTGAGAAGAATGTCTTGCATCCCTGTGCCTTCTTTTCCCAGCAGTTGTCTTCGGCTGAGAGGAACTACGATGTGGGCAATAGAGAGTTGTTGGCCATTATTGCCGCCTTCAAAGAATGGAGACACCTTCTTCAGGGAGCTGCACAGCAAATAGTCGTCCTGACAGACCATCGTAACCTTGAGTTTATCAGGTCGGCTAAGTGCCTGACTCCTCGCCAGGCTCGCTGGAATCTTTTCTTAAACCAATTTAATTTTATCATCTCTTATAGACCAGGATCGCGCAATGGAAAGGCTGATGCACTCTCTAGGATTTACTCAGCAGAGACACGTCCAATTACTCCTCCTAAGACTATTCTTCCTGACTCTAGATTCCTAGGAGTAATTCATAATCAAGACCTACTTAAGGACATCAAGGAAGCATACCATGCGGATTCCTTTTTGGCACAACCCCCAAGGGACGTAAGTCTTGTCTTTAAGAATGGTGTGTGGATTCAGGGACAACGTCTGTATATTCCTGAAACAGTCAGATTAAGAGTATTGCAACTCATTCACGATTCCAAGATAGCTGGGCATAGAGGAATTCTAAAGACACAGGAATTTCTTTCTCGTTTCTTTTGGTGGCCCACTTGCAGGAAGGATGTTTTGAATTATGTCACTTCATGTGAGGTCTGTGCAAGATGCAAAACACCTCGCTCCTCACCAACTGGTCTGTTACAGCCTCTTCCCACCCCGTCCCGCCCGTGGGGATCCATTTCTATGGACTTCATTGTGGAGTTACCAACCTCTCAGGGGAAGAACACCATTCTAGTGGTGGTTGACCGTCTAACAAAGGCAGCTCATTTTATCCCTTGTGTCGGCTTACCCACTGCAAAACAGACATCAGATTTGATGATTAAAGATGTGTTTCGCTTACATGGAGTACCGGATGAGGTTATTTCGGATCGAGGGGCGTAATTCACTTCTAGGTTTTGGCAAAATTTCTGTGCAGCATTGGACATTAAAGTAAACCTTTCTTCTGCTTTTCATCCCCAGACTAATGGACAGACCGAACGAACCAATCAAACCCTGGAGCAGTATCTCCGCTGCTTTATCTGCCACCTACAGGATGATTGGGTGGATCTACTTCCATTAGCTGAGTTCTCGTATAACAACTCTCAGAGTGCCTCCACTAAACAGTCTCCTTTTTACTCTAATCTAGGTTATCATCCTAACATTCTACCACGATTTCCCATAGAAACGCCTTTACCAGCAGTGGCTGAAAGAATCACGTCTTTACAGAAGAATATGGATCTTCTAAAGGAAAATCTGGAATCGGCTCAAGAAAGGTACAAGAAAGCAGCAGATAAATTTCGTAAACCTGCACCAGCTTTCAAGGTAGGAGACTTGGTCTGGCTGTCAACCAGAAATCTTAAGTTAAGGATTCCATCGTCTAAGTTGGGACATAAGTACATTGGACCCTATAAAATCAGTAAAATTATAAGTGCCGTTGCTTGTCGTCTTCAACTGCCCAGAACTATGAGAATCCACCCTGTCTTTCATGTATCCCTGCTAAAGGCTGCGACACCCAATACGTTTCCTGGACGTTCCTCTCCTTGCCCTGACCCAGTGCTAGTCGATGGTCAGGAAGAATTTGTGGTGGAAAGGATTTTAGATTCCAGGTTGTATAGAAATCAGTTACAATATCTGATTAAATGGCAGGGCTACCCAGTGGAGGACAACTCATGGGACCCGGTCAATAACGTTAATGCTCCTCGCTTGCTCCGTCAGTTTCATCAGAGGTACCCACACAAGCCTGGTCTGAGGTCATCCGGAGGTTGTCCTTAAGGGGGGAGTAATGTAAGGTTCTATGTATATATTCCTGAAACTCAGTTTGTTCGTCAGCCATTTTACTTTCTGTCTTGCTGCAGCTATCTTGCCCTCAGTCAAAATGGAGTTTCCAGCTTGCATGTTCCCGCCCTGATTCTCTCCTTTGCTTCTTAAGCAGCCACAGCTGAGCAATCAGTGCTTCAGAATCTAGCCTGCAGTGAACCTGTGACTTGACTCCTGTAAGCCTTGGACCTTGTACTCCAGCTATTCCTACTGAGGAACTCTGAAGCACTTGTGGACTCTGAACCCTGCTCTTTGAAAGACCCACGTTTGCATGGACTTACGGTAACAGAGAAGAAGATCCTGAATCTGTATTGGAGAGTGATTGCTGAGCTTAGATTACTCTGGCCTGCTCTGTCTCCTGTTTCTGTGTCTGCAAACTGTGTGACTATTTCTGCCAACTTGTATGAAGTAATACAGGACTTTTCTATATCAAACCTGTGACTCCTGTGTTTTCATCGCACCCAAGCACAAGACGCTATATGAACTGTACTACATACATTACACCATCTATTCAGAAGCGAAAATGTGTACACCCAGGCAAAATATTGCAATCAACAAGTCGGCTCATCCCAAGGTCTATCAGTTCTGGCACGACAAACACGGCAGTGGAGGCGGCTCGTATGCTTCATAATAGTGAGATCACAGACATCGATGCAATTACTGTGTGACGCATATTACTCAAGTCTGGAATGGTGATCTGTTCATAAGTTCATATTGTCCTAAGAAGCATTGGTTTGAGTTTGCAAACAAGTAAGAAAAGTAGACATTTTAAAGATTTGAAATGCGTGATATGGAGTAATGACAAGAAAGTCAATAGACTAGGCTCTGATGGGTGTAAGTGGGTCAGAAAGAAATAAGTGAAAAAGGGGCTAACGGGTTGAGAAATTGAAGGACAAGTCAAGTTTAGTGGAGAAAGTCTGATGATATGGGGTTGTTTCACAGCCTAAGGCATTGGATACTTGACCAGGATCGATGGTGGTCTCAGTACTGAGCTGTATGTTATATTCTACAAGATGAGTTACTTTGTACACTCAAATACTATGGGTATGAAAAGGACGACAAGATTGGCGAAGAAATGGTTCAATGACAATGAAGTAGAGGTGATGAAATGGCCTTCTATAGTCCCCAGACCTAAACCCAATCAAACACTTGTGGGTAGAATTGAAGAAAAAACTGTATATATAACCATGTGAGTCAACCAGTAAGCACAAACTTTGGGAACGTGCAAAAGAGACCTGAGATGAAATTTCGGTTGACACATGTTCGTATCTAACCAAGAACATGCCCAAAAGGATTCAACCAGTGTTGAAAGCCAAAGGAGGATTTACAAAATACTAACAAATTAATAAAAATTAAACTTTAGATCTTTAGAAGCAAAACCGTTACAATGCAGTGACATGACAAGAATGTACATAATTAATCATATGCTAAATCAGTAAAATGTAAGCATGAGACATCCAAGATGAATATCTTTAATTGAAAACACAACACTTTACTTCTTTCTGTTCGCAGCACATCCAATTTAGTTACATCAACAGCAACGGGTTCCATACAGTCCATGTATTCCACTTTCCTTACTTTACTTTCTTTGACCCCTAGCACATTACTGGGTCGTACCGCCTCTGGCGGTAATGCAGCATCCTCTGTGTTCACACTCACTGCACTTGTGGGTTCCCTCAGTCGTATTGTCTCGGATCTGAGGGCATCAGCCCATGTGATAAGCTGCCACATTCTAGAGCGACCTGCATCCCTGTGCTATTCTGGCCTCCGCTGTAAACTCTGTTCCTTCACTGTAGTGCCCAATGCTGTTTGTCTGCACTTCTGCCCCACTGGGCCCTGGATGGTTGGGTCCTCTACTAAACGTTATGTGGTAACTGCCTCTTCCTGGGCAGCTGAGCCCTCCTATGTTAACTATTCACATGCTGGTTTCTTATTGCTACATTACTATGTACAATATCTTACTATGCAATGTACCCCTATCTAGTGGCCATAAATAGGTACTAAGAGACATATCATATACATATCTGTACATAATAACACGAAAATCACATTTACATAACTGGGATGTATTTAAGGGGTTAGGGGCCTATACTATACATTGTAACCCCTTACAAGGGAACATAAAAGACTGTTTCAGTGTTAATTTACATCACTAAATACACTGTTGGAAATGGTAATCAAATTAAGAATCGAACCTTGAGTCTGTGTTTCAGTGGTTTGGACACCATACTAAGCACAGAAAACAACAAACAAAATTGATAGGACCCTGTGTGTATCATTAAAAAAATGCAGGTCAAACCAGATTTGGCATAGGCCTTAGACCTATGCAGATGAATTCTTACTAGGTCCCTGCACAGGAAATTTCAGCCATTCTCCTGGACTTAGAGGCAGTGACAGAACAGTCTGCCTAATCACAAAAAAAATTAGAAGTTTTTTTTAAATATAAAAAAAATGTTTTGTAGTTGAAAAAACATGAAAAATCTGTCAGGGGCCCCGTTATTAAAAAAAAAAAAACATTCCCAACAACATTTTTATCCTCTTAAAATATTGCAACCATCATATTATACAGCACCGTGTACTAACAATTGCTCATTTTGCCCTTCTAACCAGAAAATTCTTCTCTTTTCCATTTGGTCTATGACATCAAGTGATTAAAAAATTACAAGCTCAATCCTTCTAAGCTCTATGTAGAAACGGGAGGTCAATTTTTCCTGTATCAGTCATAACTCACTGCAAAAGTCCTTTGTGTCAGCAGTTGTGTCAGCAGTTGTGTCAGGAGTTCAAGATGGTTATTATAAGTGTAGGGACAAGATACTTCCTGTTAATACATAGAGCATAGAAACGAGAATATATAACTGGGTAGAAAGGGAAAATGAGCAATTATAAGTACACAGTGCTATATAATATGATGACTGCAATATATTAAGAGGACAAAAACTTTGATTTGAGTGCTTCTTTAAACGGGCTGTTGGTTACAACCGGTTAAGTACTGTTTTCATGGTGAGATCACTTTGACATTACTGAAGCTATGTTTGTATTAAAGAGCTTGAAAGGGGTAATACAGGCAATTCACTACAAAACGATTATTGTGGAAAAATTTGTTGAAGTTGGCAAATTCAAATTTCAAAAGATTTGATCATCTCTTCAATGCTATCAGCAAAGTTTCTCCATTTTTAATCAAGGGAATAATAAAATATACATTTTTAACAATATAATAAAATAACCTGTAGTTGACCTGCGGCTCACTAAGCATAGGAATACTTTACTATTATTTCTTAGTATAAATAATATAATGTTTTTATCTGTCTGTTGTATTATTGAGATCTCTTGGATAGAAAGACACTATGCTATGCTGCTATGTGGTCATTTCTATAGAAAATATGCATTGCCTCTATTGATGAGGTCTGTAGGGTTAGAAACATTGTTTAGGAGTAAATGTAGTGGTTTTACACTTTGAACTCCTACTGTATTTCAAAGTGTAAAATATAAAGGTTTTGATATGGCAGCAAATATTCAAGGGTGCAGCATTTTCTTCTGTCCTTTTTTATGGAATCAAGTTTCCATGACAACCTTAATTTGTTTGCCTCCTGTGCTAGTATCATTCACAAAATGACCTGCTGAGAAATACAGTATCAAGAGACTCTTGCTAATTTTTGCTCTTAGCCAACTGAGCTATGACTGGTAGAATCATAACTTCTGGGAAAATTTATTTAATTATTAATTCTTTGAAAATAGTTTTTATGTAGATTTAATTATTGCAATACACAATAGAAAAAAGAATGCATAAAATGATTGCTATGAATATATTTGACACTTATGTTATCTGTTGAATATTGACACCCCTTTTTTACAACAATGAGATCACTCAAACAAAATTTGGGATTTTTTTTGTACAAGCAAGCATAACCTATGTAAAAACTGAAAAGGTGGTGATTGCCACGTGCCAAATGTCTTGTACACATGGTAACTGGACATCCATAATTTGAATGCAATAACAATCTGTAGACACTATATGGGGTATATTGTGAGGTATTAAATTCTTCCCCAAAAGCAAAATATTTATGGAGAATATTTATAAATGAAACAAGTGTTTGGAAGACAAAAGTGGTGCACACTCATATCACCTAATAAGGTTAGTGAAAGGCGGGAGTATGCGCTCAACTGGCGGCGTTGTTTGAAGGCACAACACTTGTAGATGCATGTAACTACTGCTTTGGCTCAATGTCTGGCAGAGTAAAACTTCTTTCAGATGTATAAGAGTAGAGATGAGTGTATATTTCAATATTCGGTTCGGCTCACGATTGCTGAATTTGCAATAGCCGCCGATTTAAAAAAAGCCAATCACGGGTAGTGAACACGGCACTCAGAGAGTTAGTAATAGATTTGTGGTGCACAAGTAGGGTTTCCAGCCCAATAACAATAATAATAAATGACTTGGCACTCAATAAGAAATGAAAATGGAGAAAAGAAATAAAATACTGTGGTTTCTTTTATTGTCATCCAAACAAAATAGATACGTTGTGGTTAAACGTTTTCGGCCTAACAACATGGGCCTTCATCAGAACAAAATTGAAAAAGAGCTGAAAAATAACAAATGAACAGACAAAATCATGTCAATGGATAGAAGGATGCAATAAATGTAAAATACAATAAACACACAAACTTTGTCACGTGCTAAATATGATCTTTTCTTTTCAGGCAAATTTCCTTGTGATCACTTTGGGCACATCAATCTACTTCGCTTATATTAGGACCACTATATACTTCCTGGTTTTTAGTTTCAATCTTCTGATTCCCTCTACTAGTTCTCATTTTATCTGGTTTGTTTCTGTTTTTCTTAACAAAACGGTCACATATACCTATATGAGCTCTGATCGTCACTCTTGGATATATTTCAGTCATATAGACTTCAGTCTCACATTTTCCTTTTCTATAAGAATTTTTGACTGTTTTCTTAATTTTGATTATTATTTTCATTTTTATTCAGTTTGTGTGTTTATTGTATTTTACATTTATTGCATCCTTCTATCCATTGACATGATTTTGTCTGTTCATTTGTTATTTTTCAGCTCTTTTTCAATTTTGTTCTGATGAAGGCCCATGTTGTTAGGCCGAAAACGTTTAACCACAACGTATCTATTTTGTTTGGATGACAATAAAAGAAACCACAGCATATTATTTCTTTTCTCCATTTTCATTTCTTATTGAGTGCCAAGTCATTTATTATTATAGTTAAAAAAGACAATGTTACCCAAGCTGTGTGACAGCGTGGGAAATACTGGCATAGCGCTTCTGATCAGCGGTGAAATCATCCCCGCCGGTCAGAGAGCCGCGGTTCCCACGCTGTCAGAAGAGAGCGTGAGCGGTCAGCTGTGAACACAGGTAAAAAGTTTACCTCCAGTCACTGATGTCAGCTGATGGGACTACAGCTCCCATCATCCGACAATTGCTGCGGCTAATTACAGTGACAGCAGGAGCGGCAGATGGGAGTATTCATCAGCAGCTCCTGCACTGCAAATAAATTAAAAAATGGCATGGGGTCCAGTAGAGTGGACCCAAACCACATTCACCTGAATGGGGGGCCCAACAATAGAGTGTTTGACATGCTGTCATATGCATGACAGCGCGGCAAACTGCGCTTCTGATCGGCAGTGAAATAATCCCCGCCGGTCAGAGAGTCGTTGTTCCAACGCTGTCAAAAGCCAGTGAGTGCTCAGCTGTGATCGGAGGTATACAGTTTACCTCCAGTCACTGGTGTCAGCTGATGGGACTACAGCTCCCATCAGCTGACACTTGCTGTCACTAATAACAGCGAGAGCAGGAGCGACGGATGGGGGTATTTATCAGCCGCTCCTATGCTGTAAATCAATAGTTAAAAAAAACCTGTGTGGGTTCCCCTGGATTTTTGATATCCAGCCAGGCAAAACTCACAGCTGTGGGCTGTAACCCTCAGCTGTCAGCGTTAGCAAGGCTAGTTATCAAGAATAGAGGGTTTCCCATGCTGTTTTTTTAATTATTTAAATAAATAATTTAAAAAAATGGCGTGGGTCCCCCCCATTTTTGACAACCAGCCTTGCTAAAGCACACAGCTGGGGGGCTGGTATTCTCAGGCTGGTAAGGGGCCATGGATATTGCCCCCCCTCTAGCCTAAAAATAGCAGCCCATAACTGCCTAGAACAGGCACATCTATTAGATGCGCCAATTCTGGCGCTTTGCCCAGCTCTTCCCACATTCCCCTTAGCGGTGGCAAGTGGGGTTCATATTTGTGGGGGTAATGTCACTTTTGTATTATCAGGTGACATCGAGCCAATTGATTAGTAAAGGAGAGGCGTCTATAAGACACATATCCTTTGCTAATCAAATAGTTGTATGGTAAATAAAGACACAGCCAGAATAAAGTCCTTTATTAGAAATAATTATAAGACTAAACACAGTTTTCCATTTTATTTAAAAATAACAAACACAGTTATACTCACCAAACGCCTAATTCCACAGAAGCCCTAGTTCTCCCGTAATAAAAATAAAATTAAAAAACAACAATGTACCATACCTGTCTGTCGTTCTGTCCCACACCATAATCCATTTCTGGGGAATTAACCCCTTAAGGACCAAGCCGCTTTGTAGGTTAATGACCAAGTATTAATTTTAAAATCCGACCACTGTCACTTTAAGTGGTTAGTTATAACTCTGGAACGCTTCAACGGATCCCGTTGATTCTGAGACTGTTTGTTCGTGACATATTGTACTTTATGATAGTGGTAAAAATTTCTTCAAAATTTCTTGTGTTTATTTATAAAAAAAAATTAAATTTGCAAAAAAATTGAAAATTTCAAAATTTTCAACCTTTTAATTTTTATGCCCCTAAATCAGAGCGTTATGTCACTCAAAATAGTTAATAATAATAAATAAGATTTCCCACATGTCTACTTTACATCAGCACAATTTTTTAAACAAATTTTTTTTGTTAGGATTTTATAAAGGTTAAAACTTGACCAGTGAGTTCTCATTATTCCAACAAAATTTACAAAACCATTTTTTTAAGGGACCATCTCACATTTGAAGTCACTTTGGGGGCCTGCATGACAGAAAATACCTAAAAGTCACACCAATCGAAAAACTGCACCCCTCAAGGTGTTCAAAACCACATTCAAAAAGTTTATTAACCTGTTAAATGCTTCACAAGAATTGAAGCAATATGGAAGGAAAAAAATGAACAGTTAACTTTTTTCACAAACATTTTACTACGGACACAATTTTTTTATTTTGTCAAGGGTATCAGGTGAAAATGAACCACGATATGTGTTGTGCAATTTCTCCTGAGTACACCGATACCCCATGTTTAGAGGAAGACCACTCTTTAGGTGCACGGCAGGGCTCGGAAGGGAATGAGCACCATTTCAGTTTTTGAATGTAAAATTGGCATGTATCGAGAGCGGACGCCATGTTGCGTTTGGAGAGCTCCTGATGCGCCTAAACAGTGGAAAAGCCACATAAGTGACCCCATTTTGAAAACAAGACCTCCCAAGGAACTTATCTAGATGTGTGGTGAGCACTTTGAACCCCCAAGTGCTTCACAGAAGTTAATAATGTAGAGTCGTGAAAGTAAAAAATTATATTTTTTCCACAAAAATGATTTTTGCACACAATTTTTTATTTTACCAAGGTAACAGGAAAAATTGGACCCCAAAAGTTGTTGTGAAATTTGTCCTTGGTATGCTGATACCCCATATGTAGGGGTAAACCACTGTTTGGGCGCATGGCATAGCTTGAAAAGGAAGGAGCGCCGTTTAACTTTTCCAATGCAAAATTGGCTGGAATTGAGATTTGACACCATGTCGCATCTGGAGAGCCCTGATATACCTAAACAGTGGAAACCCCCCACAAGTGACCCCATTTTGGAAGCTAGACCTCTCAAGCAATGTATTTAGATGCATGGTATGCACATTGAACACCAAGGTGCTTCACATAAGTTTATACCATAGAGTCGTGAAAATTAAAAATCAATTTTTTTCCTCAAAAATCATATTTTAGCACCTTTTTATTTTAACAAAGGTAGCAGGAGAAAACGGACCTCAAAAATTGTGCAATTTCTCCTTAGTTCTCCGATACCCCATGTGTGGAGGAAGACCACTGTTTGGGCACACAGCAGGACCCGGTAGGGAAGGAGAAAGGTTTGCCTTTTTGAACACAAATCAAGAGCGGATGCCATGTCACTTTTGGTGGCTCCTAATTTGCCTAAACTGTGGAAACCTCCCACAAGTGTTACCATTTTGGAAACTAGAACCCTCAAGGAACTTATTTAGATGTGTGGTTAGCATATTGAACCACCAGGTGATTTACAGAAGTTTATAACAGAGCTAAGAAACTTATAAAAAACACATTTTTCACACAAAATGTTTCTTTTAGCTCCAAATTTTTTATTTTATCAAGGATAACTGGAGAAAATGAACCCCAGAATTTGTTGTGCAATTTTTCCTGAGTGTGCCAATGCCCCATATGTGGGTGAAAACTGCTTTTGATGCACAGTGCAAAGCTCAAAAAGGAAGGAGCACCATATTATAGTGCAAATTTTACTATTATGATTTGAGGGTGAACAGTAGAACAGTAGAACGCCTCATAAGTGACCCCATTTTACAAACTAAACCTCTCAATGAATTAATCTAGGGATGTAATGACCATATTGATACCAAGTGTGTGTCACAGAATTTTATACTATTGGGCAGTGAAGAAAACATAATTACATTTTTACCACAAAAATTTTGCTTTAGCCCCAGATTTAACATTTTCACTCAAGAAGTGGATACAATTAGTACCAAAATGTGTCCCACAATTTCTGCTGAATATAGAAATACACCATATGTGGCTATACAGTTCTGCTTAGCCATACGGACAGTCTCGGTAGGGATGGAGCGCTATTTGCCTCCTGGAGTGCAGATTTTCCTAGAATAGTTTGCTGACTCCATATACAGAGCCCCCTAAGTGCTAGTGAGCAAAATCCCCCTTCCCCCCAAGTGACCCCATTTTTTAAATTATACCCCTTCCAAATGTGAATGCTAAAGGTGGTTTATGGACACTGGGGCTCAGAAACGAGGGGGGCATTTGGATTTGGGAGCGTAGAATTTTCTGAATTTCTTTTGGCTTTTCCAGAGCCTATGTGCTACCAGTAACGTGGAAGCCACCTATATTTCTGTTAACAGATGAGAGACCTGACTGGTGACTTTATTTGTGGATTGAGTTGAAGCTTTTATTGGGAACATTTTTCAAAACATTTGTGATCACATGTATCCGGCTCTCTACGCTGAGAACATACTTTGGGGTTTCCATATAAATATACGAGCTATGTGACAGATGAAACCCCTGAGAGATCCATTCACTATAATGAGGCAGCAGAGTTACTTTGGACTCCATCTGGCCTCTGTTCAGTATCGTCCTTTCAGAAGTGCACAAAACTGTGGTGGATTGCGGTATTATGCACGCCGAAAAAGACAGACACCATCAGATCACAGATCCTATGGCGTTCACATTGCCTCCATCTGCCTCATTATAGGGAATTTTCCGCTGGTGGTTCTGTCTGAATCACGTATTTCAGAGATTTACATGGAAACCCCGATGCAAGTGCTCAGCGTAGAGTGCAGGATAAACGTGCAAAAAGCCTTACTGCAATCTTTGGGAGGCAGAATGAACAAATCCACAGCAGGTGAAGAATTTGTTTTATTTATTTTTTACACCGTTCCTCATGCAGTATAAGTGATTAGACGACTTTATTCTTCGGGTCGGCGTGATTACAGCGATATCAGATTTAGATCTTTTTTATGTTTAGCTTCTGTCACACACTAATTATTTGTAAGAAGAAGTTTTCGCATTGCCATATTTTGAAAGCTACAATTTTTCCATATTTTGGCCCACAGAGTCATGTGAGGTCATGTTTTTTGCATGACGAGTAGTGTTGAGCGATACGATACTGCAAATATCGGGTATCGGCCAATATTAGCTGTATCGGGCTTTCGATTCCGAGTACCGATATTTTCGTCATATCGGATACCGGAATCGGGATTGTCACTGTCACTGTCAGTGTCCGTCGGTCGGGTCTGTCAGGAGTCAGCGGCACTTACCTGGCAGAAGATCTCCGGCGGTCATGGGCTGGACTGCTTCATGGCTGCCATCATCTTTCCCCGGCGGTCACATGCAGTTTCTCGCGATAACTGCAGTGACTGCTGGGTAATCCCGGCCGTAAAGCAGTCAGTCCGATGACGTCACCGCCGGGGAAGCAGGTAATCAGCTGTGCTGCTTCGCGATGACAGGCTCTGCCTGTCATTGCGATGTATCAGAGCTTGATCGTCGTGGGACTGTCGTTACTATGGACTGCGTCGGACAGGTGGTATACTGTTGGTTTGTTTTTTTCTTTTTTTACAGGAGATCGATGGCGTCGCAGGAATGAGTGTATAATAAAATTAATGAAAACTGTGTTGTCTCTTTTATTTCATTAAAAGACTTTTTTCTTGCTTTGTCTTTTTTTTATACATTTAATAACTTTGGGATTAATAATGGATCGGTGTCTTATTGACACCTCTCCATTATTAACCGGGCTTATTGTCACCGTGCAATCAACGGTGACATTAACCCCTTATTACCCCACTTGCCACCACTACAGGGCTGTGGGAAGAGCCGGGTAAAGTGCCACAATTGGCACATCTTTTGATGCGCCAAATGTGGGGCTGCTGTAGACTGGTATTATCAGGCTGTTGAGGGCCAAAATCCATGGGCCTTGACAGTCTTTTAATACCAGGCCGCAGCAGTCTGCATTTTACTTGGCTGGTTAACAAAAATAGGGGGACCCCTACACCGTTTTTTTTCGAGGGGATCCCCTATTTTTGTTAACCAGCCAAGCTAAGCAGACTGCTGTGGCCTGGTATTATCAGGCTTGCAAGGTCCATGGATATTGGATCCTTACCAGCCTGAAAAACCAGGCCTCAGCGGTCTGCTTCATCTGGCTGGTTAACAAAAATAGGGGGGACCCCACGCCAATTTTTTTCGAGGGGATCCCCTATTTTTGTTAATCAGCCAAGATATGCAGACTGCTGTGGCCTGGTATTATCAGGCTGGCAAGGTCCATGGATCTTGGCTCCTTAACAGCCTGAAAATCCAGGCCTCAGCGGTCTGCTTCATCTGGCTGGTTAACAAAAATAGGGGGGACCCCACGCCAATTTTTTTCGAGGGGATCCCCTATTTTTGTTAATCAGCCAAGATATGCAGACTGCTGTGGCCTGGTATTATCAGGCTGGCAAGGTCCATGGATCTTGGCTCCTTAACAGCCTGAAAATCCAGGCCTCAGCGGTCTGCTTCATCTGGCTGGTTAACAAAAATAGGGGGACCCCACGCCAATTTTTTTCGAGGGGATCCCCTATTTTTGTTAATCAGCCAAGATATGCAGACTGCTGTGGCCTGGTATTATCAGGCTGGCAAGGTCCATGGATCTTGGCTCCTTAACAGCCTGAAAATCCAGGCCTCAGCGGTCTGCTTCATCTGACTGGTTAACAAAAATAGGGGGGACCCCACGCCAATTTTTTTCGAGGGGATCCCCTATTTTTGTTAATCAGTTCCCTCTGATGTCACTGATTGTGTCCCTGGCTGACCTGAAGTGAAAGTGGAAAGCAATCAATTAAGCTTTCCACTTCCTCTCCTGTCAGCCAGGAGAGGAACTCATTCATTTGGGGGTTTACTGTGAGGCTGCAGCATTAGCTGCGGTCCCTGCAGTAAACATTAACCCTTTCTGAAGGATTACACCGTGGGACCTGACTGTGCATGGGATAGGTAAGAATAATTTTGCTTTTTTATTTTATTTTTATTACAGGAAATGGTTTTTGCAGTCAAATAAAAGATGGTCAAAAACATGTGTCTTTATTTCATTAAAATGATTTTTAATTAAAGTGTGTGTGTTTTATTTTTATTTCATGCAATAGGATTAATAATTGATAGTTGTCTAATTGACAGCTCTCAATTATTAACCTGGCTTAAGGTCACCTTTCAATTGCAATGTGGCTTTAACCCCATATTAACCCATTCGCCACCGCTACAGGGCAATGGGAATAGACGGGCAAATTGCCAGAAAGAGCGAATCTAATTATAGATTTGTCTTTTCTGGGGTGTCTGGGGGCAGATGTTAGTAGCCAGGGGGGGGCAAAAATAATGGTCCCTCTCTGGGCTATTATTATCTGCCCCCATTCGCTGGCTTTGTCTGTCTGGTTGCGAAAATAGGGCGGGAGCCCACACTTTTTTTTAAACAATTTTACACCTCATATATATATATATAATTCATGTCATTGAATTTGTGACACATATATATATATATATATATATATATATATTTATATTTATAGTTCATACACTTCTACATAGTATAATAGCCGCTAAGTCAATTGACGGCTTTTGTGAAAATGCAGAACCCGACATGAAATGACACTTGGTGTACATAGGGTTAACCATGTCTTTTCATGTCCTTTGCTATCTGATTTGCACAAACAATTACATCAGTCTATGTGTGCAAAATTTCACACCTGTAGGGGTTAATTAAAGGTGTAAATTCGTAGCAAAAAAGTCCGTTTTTTTTACAACGAATTTACACCTTTAATTAACCCCTACAGGTGTGAAATTTTGCACACATAGACTGATGTAATTGTTTGTGCAAATCAGATTGCAAACGACATGAAAAGACATGGTTAACCCTATGTACACCAAGTGTCATTTCATGTCAGGTGCTTCTGTCTTTTAACAGAAGCCGGCTTTACCCGGCAATTGAATCAGAGGATATTTTACTATGTAGAAGTGTATAAACTATACATATATGTATATATATATGTCACAATGACATGTATATATATATATATATATATATATATATGTATTCTATGTGTGTATATTTAGTGTTTACAAGGAAATAAAGGTTTTTTTTAGTTGCGATATTTTGTTCCCATAGACTTACATGGGACTTCCGGTATCGGAATCGGATATCGCCGATATTTAGTGATATCGGCGATACCATTCCGATCCGATATTTTTAGATATCGAGCAGTATCGCTCAACACTAGTGACGAGCTGATGTTTTTACTGGTACCATTTTCGGGCACATGATATTTTTTGATTGCTTTCTA
Source organism: Oophaga sylvatica (assembly GCA_033576555.1). Classification (NCBI taxonomy): domain Eukaryota; kingdom Metazoa; phylum Chordata; class Amphibia; order Anura; family Dendrobatidae; genus Oophaga; species Oophaga sylvatica. The sequence continues at coordinate 378,229,230 of JARQOD010000006.1, read as the reverse complement.
TTCCGATTTTTATGGAGGCAGAATGAACAAAAAAACAGCAATTCAGGAATTTTTTTAAATTTTTTTTTCTCCGTTCTGCATGTGGTAAAATTGATAAGGCAGCTTTATTCTTCGGGTCAGTATGATTACAGCAATGCCACATTTATATTTATTTATGTTTTGGTACTTTTACACAATAAAACCTTTTTCAGAAAAAATATTTTTGCATTGCTTTATTCTGAGAGCTATAACTTTTTTATTTTTCCGCTGATGAAGCTGTATGGCGGCTTGTTTTTTTGCGGGACAAGATGATACTTTCACTGATACTATTTTTATTACATTTGCCTTGTTGATGGCATTTTATTCTACTTTTTCCAAGAAGCATGATGGTCAAGTATAATTTTTGTGTTTTTTTTACATAAATCCCCAACAGTGTCACCAGCAAAGCACCCCCACACCATCACACCACCTCCTCCATGCTTCACGGTGGGAACCAGGCATGTAGAGTCCATCCGTTCACCTTTACTGCGTGCAAAGCAGTAATCAAAGCAAAAGGTGGCTACTTTGAAGAACCTAGAATTAGTGTTGAGCGATACTTTCCGATACCCCTAAGTATCGGAATCGGAATGGTATCGCCGATACCATTAAATATCGGCGATACCCGATAACGATACCGGAAGTCCCATGTAAGTCTATGGGAACAAAATATCGGAACTAAAAAAAACCCATTCTTTCCTTGTAAACACTAAATATACACACATAGAATACATATATATATATACATGTCATTGTGACATATATATATATACATATATGTATAGTTTATACACTTCTACATAGTAAAATATCCTCTGATTCAATTGCCGGGTAAAGCCGGCTTCAGTGAAAAGACAGAAGCACCCGACATGAAATGACACTTGGTGTACATAGGGTTAACCATGTCTTTTCATGTCGTTTGCTATCTGATTTGCACAAACAATTAAATCAGTCTATGTTTGCAAAATTTCACACCTGTAGGGGTTAATTAAAGGTGTAAATTCGTTGTAAAAAAAATGGACTTTTTTGCTACGAATTTACACCTTTAATTAACCCCTACAGGTGTGAAATTTTGCACACATAGACTGATTTAATTGTTTGTGCAAATCAGATAGCAAAGGACATGGTTGACCCTATGTACACCAAATGTCATTTCATGTCGGGTTCTGCATTTTCACAAAAGCCGGCAATTGAATTAGCGGCTATTATACTATGTAGAAGTGTATGAACTATAAATATATATATATATATATATATATATATATGTGTCACAAACTCAATGACATGTATATATATATATGAGGTGTAAAATTGCTGAAAAAAAATGCGTGGGCTCCCGCCCTATTTCCGCAACCAGACAGACAAAGCCAGTGAGTGGGGGCAGATAATAATAGCCCAGAGAGGGACCATTATTTTTGGCCCCCCCCTCGGCTACTAACATCTGCCCCCAGACACCCCAGAAAGGGCAAATCTCTAATTAGATTTGCCCTTTCTGGCACTTTGCCCGTCTATTCCCATTGCCCTGTAGCGGTGGTGAATGGGTTAATAAGGGGTTAAAATGACCTTGCAATTGAAAGGTCACTTTAAGCCAGGTTAATAATTGAGAGCTGTCAATTAGACAACTATCAATTATTAATCCTATTGTATGAAAGAAAAATCAAACACACACACTTTAATAAAAAAGAAGTTTAATGAAATAATCACACAGTTTTTGACCATATTTTATTTACCTGCTAAAACCATTTCCTGTAATAAAAATAAAATAATAAAGCAAAATTATTCTTACCAATCCGATGCACAGTCAGGTCCCACGGTGTAATCCTTCAGAAAGGGTTAATGTTTACTGCAGGGACCGCAGCTAATGCTGCAGCCTCACAGTAAACCCCCAAATGAATGAGTTCCTCTCCTGGCTGACAGGAGAGGAAGTGGAAAGCTTAATTGATTGCTTTCCACTTTCACTTCAGATCAGCCAGGGACACCATCAGTGACGTCAGAGGAACTGATTAACAAAAATAGGGGTTCCCTTCGAAAAAAAAAATGGCGTGGGGTCCCCCCTATTTTTGTTAACCAGCCAGATGAAGCAGACCGCTGAGGCCTGGATTTTCAGGCTGTTAAGGAGCCAAGATCCATGGACCTTGCCAGCCTGATAATACCAGGCCACAGCAGTCTGCATATCTTGGCTGATTAACAAAAATAGGGGATCCCCTCGAAAAAAATTAGCGTGGGGTCCCCCCTATTTTTGTTAACCAGCCAGATGAAGCAGACCGCTGAGGCCTGGTTTTTCAGGCTGGTAAGGATCCAATATCCATGGACCTTGCAAGCCTGATAATACCAGGCCACAGCAGTCTGCTTAGCTTGGCTGGTTAACAAAAATAGGGAATCCCCTCGAAAAAAAAACGGCGAGGGGATCCCCCTATTTTTGTTAACCAGCCAAGTAAAATGCAGACTGCTGCGGCCTGGTATTAAAAACTGTCAAGGCCCATGGATTTTGGCCCTCAACAGCCTGATAATACCAGGCTACAGCAGCCCCACATTTGGCGCATCAAAAGATGTGCCAATTGTGGCACTTTACCCGGCTCTTCCCACTTGCCCTGTAGCGGTGGCAAGCGGGGTAATAAGGGGTTAATGTCACCGTTGATTGCACGGTGACAATAAGCCCGGTTAATAATGGAGAGGCGTCAATAAGACACCGATCCATTATTAATCCCAAAGTTATTAAATGTTTAAAAAAAAGACACAGCAAGAAAAAAGTCTTTTAATGAAATAAAAGAGACAACACAGTTTTCATTTTTTTATTACTCTCTCATTCCTGCGACGCCATCGATCTCCTGTAAAAAAAGAAAAAAAACAAACCAACAGTATACCACCTGTCCGACGCAGTCCATAGTAACGATTGTCCCACGACGATCCAGCTCTGCTACATCGGAATGACAGGCAGAGCCTGTCATCCCGGCGCAGCACAGCTGCTTACCAGCTTCCCCGGCGGTGACATCATCGGACTGCTTTACGGCCGCGATTACCCAGCAGTCACTGCAGTTATCGCGAGATGGCGGCCATTAAGCAGCCCGGGATGTGACCGCCGGAGATCTTCTGCCGGGTAAGTGCCGCTGACTCCTGACAGACCCGACCGACGGACACTGACAGTGACAGTGACAATTCCGATTCCGGTATCCGATATGACGAAAATATCGGAACTCGGGATCGGAATTCCGATACAGCCAATATCGGCCGATACCCGATATTTGCAGTATCGTATCGCTCAACACTACCTAGAATATAAGACATATTTTCAGTTGTTTCACACTTTTTTGTAAAGTGTAATGTATAATTCCACATATGTTAATTCATAGTTTTGATGCCTTCAGTGTGATTCTACAATTTTCAGTCATGAAAATACAGAAAAATCTTTGAATGAGAAGGTGTGTCCAAACTTTTGATCTGTACTGTATATATTCACTTATATTTGTTTTGTGTTTGTAAACATTATAAATTTGAACATAGCATGTAATGATATTATGGCCCTTCAATAGAGAATGAAAAAGAAGAGGTTGAACAAGTAAATGACATCATAATTTTTTTTTAATAATATATCTTTATTTAGCTCTATGGATTTAAAAAAACGCATGAAAAAATGCATGAAAAACCACATCAAAAACGTAACAATTTTCCAATGCGTTTTTCTGCCAAGAAATACAGAAACCTTGCAGAAATATCTGCAAGCAATTACGCAACGTGCGCACATAGCCTTAAACTAATTTTCAGCTGCTTTTTACTGTACCAACAAAGCCTATGAGATTTCAGAAATCTCATGCACAAACATTGTTCTTTTTGTTTTCAGGATTTTGTGCTTTGCAGTGCTTTTTTGATATAGAGGCATGTCACTTCTTTCAGCTTTTTTTCAGCATTTTTGCAGCATTTTTCATCCATTGACTTGAATGGATGATGAAAAAATGCTGCAAATACGCAGGTTGACTTTTCTTTCAGCATATGTGCTGCAGAAAAGTCAAGGACAGCAGGATGGGACCTCACAGTCAAGTCCGCTACATTTAGATGGCAGCCTGCATTATGTGTTTATATAGCCTGTCATCCAGCAGAGTGAACCTGATCCCCATTCGCTTGAATGGCATGCCTGACAATATGGTGTTTGACACACTCTTATATGCATGATAGCGCAGCAAACACTGATCAGCGATGAAACCATCCCTGCCGGTCAGAGAGCCATGGTCAGCTGTGACTGGAGGTATAAAGTTTACCTCTGGTCACTGGTGTCAGATGATGGGACAACCGCTCCCATCATCCAACACCTGATGCTGCTATTAACAGTGAGAGCAGGAGCGGATGATGGGGGTATTCATCAGCCGCTCCTGCGCAATAAATAAATTAAAAAAAACCTGCGTGGGCTTCCCCCTTATTTTGATAACCAGCCAGGCAAAACTCACAGCTGGGAGCTGCAATCCTCAGCTGTCAGCATTAACAAGGTTGGTTGGCAAGAATAGAGGGGTCCCCATGCTGTTTTTTAAAATTATTAAAATAAATAATTTAAAAAAACAGCGTGAGGTCCCCCCCATTTCTGACAACCAGCCTTGCTAAATCAGGCAGCTGGGAACTGTTATTGACCCCCCCTCGGCCTAAAAATAGCAGCCTGCAGCTTCCCCGAAAAGCACATCTATTAGATACGCCAGATCTGGCACTTTGCCCGGCTCTTCCCTCTTGCAATGTAGCGGTGGCAAGTGGGGTGATAGTTGGGGGAGGTTGATGTCATCTTTGTATTGTCTGGTGACATCAAGCCCGAAAAGTTAGTAATGGAGAGGCGTCAATAAGAAGTCCCCATTACTAGCCCCACAGTCACATTGTAAGAAAACACAGACACCCAGAGAAAAGTCCATTAATTGAAATAAAGACACAGACTCCCTTAATAATCGTAATTAAACCATACTTACAACCTCGCCTAATTCCACCAAAGCCCTCGTTCTCCTGTAATAAACCAAAAATAATAAAACTTTTCACAACATTTTTTTCAAAAAGTTGGCAAAGCTTGTAGAAAAATGCCACATTTATGCACAACTACAAACTTTGCAACATTTCAAAGTTTTACCACAATTTACTGATGTAAACTATTTGCTGATTCAGGCTTGTAGACTTTTTATAACATGAAAACTTAAATTAGAACTTTTTTGACGTCTCTATATTGATATATTAGTGTATGTAACATTAAAAGTTACATATGTAACACAGATCAAGAAAACTGCTGAAAAATAATTATTCTAGGCAAAACAACCTTACAGTTAATACAACTTATTGGTTAGCATGTCATACATCTGCTAAAACCTTTGTATCCCATCATATACAAAATAATCTGCAGTTTTTAAAAACAAGTGTAGCTTACATGTGACTGCTAAGAAGTAAAAGATGACACAAATGATTGAGTTGTCTCCTGAAGTCATTAGCCTGATGCAGGATTTATTCAACATTAATTATGTTCAATTGCTTCATCTTTGACAGCTACAGCAGCTGAGCACTGCTTAAAATGAGGAAATAGGATCTTATAGAGGTTCCGTTCATACCGTATTTCTAAGAAAATATTACAAAATACTGTTATGCACAAATGAAAAAAAATGTTTTCTACATTAAGAAACCCAATATGGTTATTATAAAAATCATGTAGAACTATGTATGGTCCTCCAAGAGAACAGAGCAAAGACTTCAAATTTAGCTTTTCACGGTAAGTTACAGAGATGAGCAAATCTGCCGAATTTGAAATAAAAAAATATAATAACACATTGCCGCTCAACTTTCCCACCACAGTAGCCTGTTGCGTGATTCTCCTCATTATCAGATCTCTGTTTTCCGCATTACCCTGTCCATCACTCTGCGCTGTGGCTTCCAGTACCAAGCAGAGTCCTGGCATCACGACTCGCATTGTGACGTTATTAAGTGCACTGTCCAAGGCCTAGTCATTACCTCGAGTGACAAAACATAACATTGTGATGTCAGAGGTCTACTCATTGCCAGAAGCCCGAATGCAGAGTGAAGCGAGTTGAAGAAGATATCACACAATGGGGGAAAGCAAAATAAGAGGCCAGATGGTGCAAAGAAAAAAGCTGTAGCAGTGGTGGGACAAGCAAGTGGTGAGATGCGTATTAACTGTCTTTTAACCCATTTTTGCCCTTCTACAATTAACCATCAGTTTTCTATATTTGCACAAAGTGTATTCACAATTTTTTTTATTCATTTAGAGTTTTTTGTTAAGCTCAGGATGAATTCAATTCACCTGAAATGAATCCAAACAACTCATAGTAAATCTCACTTTTTACCAATATTTTGATTTAAAATAATTTTGTCAAAAAGATCTGTCAGCATAATTTTGCTCTGTAAACTACAGACAATGCCATATTAGTGTTGTAATACTGATTAAAATGATAAATGGGGTGAAAAAATCTGTTTTTATGATTCTTGTGTAATGAGTGTTTAAAGTTTTGCTGTAATCATGTCTTCGTGCATCGGGGAAGGCTATGGGGCGGCACTCTGGGCAGTCCATTTTGTTGTTGCTCTGGTCCCTCTGTCTTCCTCCTGTTTGAATGACAGGTCACTGATTCATCAGTGACAGCCTCCTATTTTAAATATTATGCACACAAGAACCACAAAATGCACTTCTTCATCACA
>JARQOD010000006.1:378117980-378222452 GCA_033576555.1 Oophaga sylvatica | reverse complement strand
ATAAAGAGATGCCCTCTCCTAGTGTATCCTCACCCATCCCCTGTAGACTGTGAGCCCTCGCGGGCAGGGTCCTCTCTCCTTCTGTACTTGTGTGTGCCTTGTTTTGCTCATGTTTATTGTACTTGTGTATATGTGAGGACTGGGACTGCGTACCTGTTTTGTCTGTTCTTGCCCTTAGTTCTGTTGGATTCTGCCCTTACTCAAAATGGAGTTGCTGGCTTCACGGGGGCCATCTTGTTTCCTGTCTGATACTCCTTGTTTCCTGTCTGCTGTATATATACAGGAACTCTGCACACTATACCTTGCTTGTGTATCTTGTACCTCACTTGCTGCCAAGCTCAAGAACTTGCAACCTGCTTGTTTCTTCTATTCCTCGGGATACCCCGCTTGCTTCTGGATTTACGTACCATCGGAAAGACTCTGCTGCTCTATCCCTTCTCTGCACCCACCTCCGCTATGGTCTACCCTCCTCTCGGAGCCAGCCTGGGCTCTTGACCTCTGGATCCTGCATTGCTGGACTTATACTCGGTCTGTACTACTAACATCTGCATATTTTTGAGACTGTTTATTGCCTGCTTATCTGTAGAGCTGCAGTTCACATCAGTTATCTGAAGTTCATCTCTCTACTTATATATATATATATATATATTATATATATATATATATCTTGAACTGTGATATACCGTGTTTGTCTTCATTCTGACCCATGGAATAAATGGCGCTATAAAAATGTATAATAATAATAATTATCTTTATAACACTTGTAATTTTGTATGACAGCAGCTGCTCCTCAGTGCTCCTTCCTCCCACCTGGGATATTGCCTCATACACCAGTGTTGAGCTCCCCTTTGTTAGTAATAGCCAGTCCGAGAAGAGAAGGCCTGGCAGTGCACCTTATTCTATGCAGAGAAACAGCTGTTATCAGAATTATCAGGAGACAGGCTGATAGTAATAGCATGGAGCTGCACACTGGTTTAATTTCCCAGAAGGAGGGGTGAGCAATGAGGAGCAGCTACTGTGACACCAGCTCACTGATAATGTCTCCCTGTCTACAGTCCGGGGTGGGGGGGTGTGGCGGGGTCATGGCCTGTTCCTGGCTTTTAGTAGCAGCAACCAGTCCCTTGAAAATGTCTTGTTCACTGCAGGGCTACTAGGTTCATCCCCACCACACCCTTGCACCTTGGACTGCAAACAGGGAGGCATTATCAGGGGACTGGTGACAGGAGCTGCTTTTCACTGCACTACTCCCACCTCTCTTCTCAGATTGGCTTTTACTCACAAGGGGGAGCTGAGCATAAGTGTGTGACGTAAGGTCACAGACGGGAGGGGAGCCTCAGGGCCGGGGCAAAGTATTTTGGTGCCCTGGGCAGATGAAGCCAATGGCAATCCACACCCAGAGCAAAGGAATGGCTCAGAGACTAAAGGCCCCTTTACACTAAGCGAGATCGCTGAAATGTCACCGATTTTGTGATGTAGCAGCGACCTAGCCAGTGATATCGCTTAGTGAGACACTCAGCGACGATCAGTTCCCCCTGCTGGGTGTCGCTGATCGTCGCTGAATGTCCTGAGCCATTTTTTTATCGCTGGTCTCCCGCTGGCCAGCGCGCATCGCTGCGTGTGACAGGTGGGAGACCAGCGATCAGACAGCTAGAGATGGTAACCAAGGTAAACATCAGGCTTCCATGCGCCGGGCTGCGCATGGAAACCCGATGTGTACCTTAGATACCAGCGCGCTGATGCAGGGGAGCTGGTAACCAAGGTACACAGTGGGTTTCTAAGTGCCGAGCGGTGCCTAGAAACCCGATGTGTACCTTGGTTACCAGCTCCCTGCACCAGCGTGCTGCTATCTAAGGTACACTGCCGGTAACTAAGCGACGTGCGTCGCTTGTTACCGGCATAGTCGCTGTTCTGATGTCTGCCTGAGCTGCCTGTTTGGCAGCTCAGCAGCGATCATGTAGCGACACACCAGCGATCCTGACAAGTGCATATCGTTGTCAGGATCGCTGGTGAGTCGTTATGTGTAACAGGACCCTAAGTTAACAGGACCACTAATACACATCCACCCTCCCCTTCAATGGGTTAGGTAGCAAACTCTGATGCCTATTTTCACTAGAATTGTTACTTTTTCACAAAAAAAGTTATCAAAATAAAAAAGGTGTACTTTAGGGAGTGCATTTTTAAAGTTAAATACAGAATCAATAATTTTTTGTGGACCTTTTACACAATACAGGGGAAAAATAGCGATATTCATGCCTGATGTTCTTCATTTTAAATTTAGAACATAAGGATAGCTATAGTAAAGCGTAACTCTAATTGGCGCCGTTTGGTTTCAGCTAAGGTGTCTAGCATTTGGCACATACCCTATTGGAAAATAAACAGACCCCAATTATAAATAAAGTGATACAGCTGATGTTTTTTGCGTCCGTCATGCGACAAATACAGCTTGCACAAAACGAATGGTGGTTATGGTGATATACTGTATTATGGTTCTGGTGACATATTTATGTAGTGATGGTTGTTCTGGTGCTGTATTCATGTAGTGATGATGATTCTGGTTACATATGTTCATCACCAGAACCATCATAAGTACATGAATATGAAGCCAATCTGATCATTAGAGCACCAGGGCCATCAATAGTGCATGAATATGGCATCAGAAACATCATCAGTAGTGATGAGCAAGTATACTCATTGCTCTGGTTTTCCCCGAGTACGCTCGGGTGATCTCCGAGTATTTAGGCGTGCTCAGAGATTTAGTTTCTGTTGACGCATCTGCATGATTTATGGCTGCTGGACAGCCTGAATACATGTGAGGATTTCCAAACAAACAGGCATTCCTCACATGTATTCAGGCTTGTCCAGCAGCCATAAATCATGCAGCTAATCAACAGAAACTAAATCTCCAAGCATGCCAAAATACTCGAGATCACCCAAGCTTGCTCGGGAAAACCCAAGCTACGAGTATACTTGCTCATCACTATTCACCAGAACTACCATCACTACATGAATGTCATGTCACCAGAACCATCATCAGTACATGAATATGTCATCAGAACCACAAATAAGTATAAGAATGCATCACTAGATCTACCAACCGTATATGAATACATTAAAATAGTCACCATCACTATTCGACTATGTCACCAGAACCACTATCAATAAATTAATAAGTCACCAGAATCTCCATCAGTACATGAATATGCCATCAGAACCACCATGACTACATGAATACATGACCAGAACCAAGAGTACTTGAATACAAGAACCATGCTTAGTACAACAATTATTTGTAATATTATTATTATTATTATTTTATTTATATAGCACCATTGATTCCATGGTGCTGTACATGAGAAGGGGTTACATACAGATTGCAGATATCACTTACAGTAAACTAACAATCACAGACTAGTACAGAGGGGAGAGGACCCTGCCCTTTCGGGCTTACATTCTACAGGATGGGGGACGGAGACAGCAGGTTGGGGGGTCGCAGCAGTTCCGGTGTTGGTTGAGGCGATATCTCCGGTAGTGGTGAGGAGGCAGCGGGGTCATTGGAGGCTGTAAGCTTTCCTGAAGAGATGGGTTTTCAGGTTACGTCTGAAGGATCCGAGAGTGGTTGATAGTCGGACGTGTTGGGGCAAAGAATTCCAGAGGATGGGTGATATTCGGGAGAAGTCTTGGAGACGGTTGAGTGAGGAGCGAATAAGTGTGGAGGAGAGAAGGAAGTCTTGGGAGGACCGGAGATTACGTGAGGGAAGGTATCGGGAGATTAGTTCAGAGACATATGGGGGAGACAGGTTATAGATGGCCTTGTAGGTCAGTATTAGTCATTTGAATTGGATTCGCTGAGGGAACGGGAGCCAGTGAAGAGATTTGCAGAGGGGAGATGCGGAGGAGTAGCGAGGAGAGAGATGAATTAGTCGGGCAGCAGAGTTAAGGATGGACTGGAGAGGTGCGAGTGTGTTAGCAGGGAGGCCAGAGAAAAGGATGTTGCAGTAGTCGAGGCGGGAGATGATGAGGGCATGCACAAGCATTTTAGTAGAGTGAGGGTTGAGGAAGGGACGGATTCTGGAAATATTTTTGAGCTGGAGGCGACAGGAGGTAGAAAGAGCTTGGATGTGTGGTTTGAAGGACAGGGCAGAATCAAGCGTTACTCCGAGGCAGCAGACCTCCGGTACGGGGGAAAGCATGGTGTTGTCAATTGTTATAGATAGGTCAGGTAAGGAAGATCTGTGAGATGGGGGAAAGATGATGAGTTCAGATTTGTCCACATTGAGTTTGAGGAAGCGGGAGGAGAAGAAGGAGGGTATGGCTGATAGACACTCAGGGATTCTGGACAGCAGAGAGGTGATGTCTGGGCCAGAGAGGTAGATCTGAGTGTCATCAGCATAAAGGTGGTACTGGAATCTGTGGGACTTTGAGTTGCCCCAGGCCAAGTGTATAGATTGAGAAGAGTAGGGGTCCTAGAACAGAGCCTTGGGGGACTCCAACAGAGAGAGGGTGGGACGAGGAGGTAGTGTGGAAGTGGGAGACGCTGAATGTGCGGTTGGAAAGGTATGAGGAGATCCAGGATAGGGCGAGGTCCTTGATCCCAAAGGAGGAGAGAATCTGTAGTAGAAGGCAATGGTCAACTGTGTCGAAAGCAGAGGACAGGTCAAGAAGGAGGAGTATAGAGTACTGTCCGTTAGCTTTGGATGTAAGTAGGTCGTCAGTAATTTTGGTCAAGGCTGTTTCAGTGGAATTATGGGAGCGAAAACCAGATTGTAGATTGTCAAAGAGCAAGTTAGATGAGAGATGGGAGGAAAGTTCAGCGTGGACGTGCTGTTCCAGGAGTTTGGAAGCGAGTGGGAGCAGCGATATTGGGCGATAGCTGGACATAGCGGTTGGGTCGAGGGTTGGCTTTTTGAGGATACTCGTGATTGTGGCATGTTTGAAAGCAGAAGGGAAGGTACCAGAAGCTAGTGATAGATTGAAGAGGTGGGTTAGTGATGGGATAAGAGTGGTGGCGAGGTTGGGGAGGAGGTGGGATGGTGTCGAGTGCACAAGTGGTGAGGTGTGATTTGGAGAGAAGATGAGCAAGCTCCCCTTCCGTGATGTTGGGTAAGGAGGTTTTTGGGGTTTGGGCATTGGTCAGATATACAAAGGGGTTGTGGTGGTTGAATAATAAAGACTTGCCGTGTTTGGTCTATCTTGTTTTTGAAGTGCATGGCAAAGTCCTCAGCAGAGATAAGGGAGGTAGGAGGGGGCAGTGGTGGGCGGAGGAGGGAGTTAAAAGTATTGAACAATTGTTTGGGGTTGTGGGATAAGGAAGATACAAGGGATGTAAAGTAGGCCTGTTTAGCAGAGGTGAGAGCTGATTTGAATGCAAGTGTTGCTTGTTTGAGTGCAGTGAAGTCGTCTTGTGAATGCGTTTTCTTCCAGCGCCGTTCAGCAATTCTGGATGCTTGCCGAAGCTTTTTTGTGGTGTTATTGTGCCTGGGCTGTCTATTGATTTGTCGCAGTCTGTTATGCATGACAGGGCGACCGAGTCGATGGCTGATGCAAGAGTGGCATTGTAGAAACTAGTGGCAGTGTCTGTGTCGTGGAGTGAGGATATGGATGCCAGTGGTAGAATAGAGTCAGAGAGTTTGTGGGTGTCTAGGTGAGCAAGGTTTCTGAGGGGGTGCGCATGTTGCTGGACATGGGTGACAGGTGAGGAGGACAGGGATGAAAAAGAGAGTAGATGGTGGTCAGATGGGGGAGAGGGGAGGTTGTGAAGTTAGATAGGGAGCAGAGACGGGTGAAGACCAGGTCGAGTGTGTGCCCATCTGTGTGCGTGGCTGAGGAGGACCACTGGGTAAGTCCAAAAGATGATGTAAGGGATAGAAGTTTAGAGGCTGCCGACTGGTGGGTGTCAATGGGGATGTTGAAGTCACCCATGATGATGGTGGGAATGTCAGCAGAGAGAAAGTGGAGGAGCCAGGTAGAGAATTGGTCAATAAAGGCAGTGCTCGGGCCCGGAGGTCGGTATATGACGGCCACTTGGAGGTTGGAGGGAGAGTAGATGTGGACAGAGTGGAGTTCAAAAGAGGGGAGGATAAGGGAAGGAAGAGGTGGGATTGGGTTAAAGATACAGTTAGAAGAAAGGAGAAGGCCCACACCTCCACCATATCTGTTGCCGGGGCGGGGAGTGTGGGTGAAGTGGAGGCCGCCGTAACATAGCGCAGCAGGGGAGGCAGTGTCGGAGGGTGTCAGCCATGTTTCAGTGAGGCCAAGGAAGGTAAAACTATGAGAGGTAAAGAGGTGTGAATCACATGGAGTTTATTGCAGACGGAGCAGGCATTCCAGAGTGCTCCAGAGAGAGGGAGCTGAGTGGTGGGTGTCAAGGGCACGGATTTGAGGTTGGAAGGATTTCGGGTGTTAATACTTGGTTGGGAGCGATAGGAGGGGGTAATAATGGGAGATATGAGCTGTGGGGGTCCAGGATTGGGAGATATGTCACCATCAGTGAGGAGAAGCAGAGAGAGACAGAGTATGTGGGAGAAGGACAGTGGGAAGCTTGTTTTGTGTCTTATTAGGAGAGATCTGAGGTTGAGGAGCAGGTCAGCGGAGGAGGTTAGGTGTGGAGGCAAGAGGGAAACAGAGATTAGTAGTTGGTTAGCGGGTGCTAGAGTTTGGGGATAGGGAAGGAGAGTGAGGATTAATGGAGGCAAAACTGGTAGAGCGTATGTCAGCATGGTGGGAGTTAAGTGTGGAGGAAAGAGGAAGAAATATAGTACATTTAAGAAAAGTTAGTCGTACCTTCTGTTCACTTCTGACTCATTTCTGACATATTTCTGTAGTCAGTTATCCTTAAAGAGACATCCTTGCAGAGACAGACCAAGGTCCAGACAGACCTATGAGTCTGAATTTATAACAAGTTAACAGCACATGAAACAGGTCAGGTGTGATCAGGAGGGAGGGCCAGCAGGCAGATTGGTTACAGACACAGGAGGGGATTAATTAGAAGTCAGAAGACAAAATACAAGGGAAATAGAGCCAAATGGACAGAAAAGGCCAATATCAAGTCTTCCCTATACACAATTGTATTGTATGAATCTACAACCCTACAACTCTCTGTATGTCCTTAACAGGGGTAAGGAGATACTGGGAGTTGTTATTAACAGCCATCATCAAGTTGCAGAAGAAAAAGGAACCACAGTACTGATGAGAATTAGTCATTATCACAAATAAACACTTGCATCCAGGTACCTTATAGATTACATCTTACAGTCATTTCTTTCTTTTCATCTCCATCTTGTCTAGATACCATGATGACTTTTTGCATCCATAGCTGTTCTCTGAAGACCTCCCTCTTCTCCCGTCTTTTGCAGCACATCCCAACACAGTGCCCTTAAAAAGAGGTTTATTAAAATACCTTCTGCATAAAAGTATCTGTTCATACTATGACTGTGATGAAGGAACAGCCACCATCTTGGATATGGGGCATAATTCTCGCCTCATGCCTGAGCTTGGCCTGTCCCAGGTAGTCATTTTGTCTGAGTTCACAGAGCCACAGGCAGCTAACTGCTCCTAACCCCCATGGCCTATAGGCATATTGAAGAAAACAGGGTTTAGTGCTCAACTGTTGAATAAGAAGGCCTTTTAGTATGCTAAGTAGATTAGGCCAAAACAGGACTTCAAAGCTGGAGTCAGGAGCCACGCCAGCATGGGGCCTGGAGATGCCTGGGGGCTTCAATTAGATTATACCTGTCAGCTAGACACAGAAAACGCATCCATTGTCTCTCCCAGCCACTACGACTCCGTTCTAGGATTATGAATTATGAGCACGACTTTCGAGGTACAGACTCATAAAAAATATCTGCGTGATCCTGCAGACCTCGCGCATCTGACAGTACGACTCCCGAGTCGGTGATGGCTCGTGGACCTGAGATATAGAGATTGGGTCGCTGTGGAGGGCCAATCGGGCCATGTTTGATCTCCACGCGACACGCAAAACAAACTGCATTCACTGGTACCTCTCGTGTCCTGATCCGATTGTCCTGGAGAAAGTTAACCCCTTTCTTAGATATTGGGAATAAATTCTGCAGGGAGCTGAAGGGTGGAGATTATTAGCCCACCCTCTGACACCGAGGGGAGGGACCTAGCAGGTTTAAGAACTGCGAGCGGATGGCAGACTCTTTCTTTTCTCCCAGAAGAACAAGACAATGATGATCTAAGAAGGAACAGGGTACAGGTCTGCCAAGGGAGCAGTGGCACACGTTTTGGGGACTGTTCGGCAACTAAGATTCTTACCTGTGGATCGCAGAGCTCCCGGTGTCCACATGCAACCTACAGCCTGGTAACAATGACCTCTAGCTTAATACCTCTAAGTCTTGTACCATTATTGTTGTATTTTACTCTGACTGCAAATCCACTGTAATTCCGTTGTATAGCTTACTGTATATTTCTGTAATTATCTAGTGCACCCTTAAGGCAATTAAACCATAAAATTAATTTTGGGCTGATGCTTTTACTCTGATTACGAATCTTAGAATACCCAGTGGGTAACAGGACATCCTCCCCGGCGGCCATTTGCTCTAGGTGCAGTTCCCTTACTGACCTGAGAGACAAAGGGGGCGCCGGAGAGCTGTGACAGTGTAGTTATGTCACATTGGTGACGTGGAAGGGACCGGGTTTCTTTCATAATGACCCTAAATAAGCCTCCAGACTGCCTACCATTATAAGCTATAACTGCCACACCATCCACTCTTATGAACCATGGCCTATACCAGTAATGGCTAACTTTGGCACTCCAGCTGTTGTAAAACTACAACTCCCAGCATGCCCTTGCAACCTGCAGCAGTTGAGTCAGCAGTTGAGACATGGGAGTTGTAGTTCTCCAACAGCTGGAGTGCCAAGGTTCACCATCACTGGCCTATACCATGGCTGTCCCCGCTCTAATTTTCCATTACACCTTCTATATCTCCACACTGTCCCCCAACCATGCTAATCACTCTCCATTCTGTGCCTCTATTTCAGCCTGTCCCTTTTCCATATCCATTCTGTGCCCCTTTTCACACCATTCCCTCATACTGCC
Organism: Oophaga sylvatica; assembly: GCA_033576555.1. Classification (NCBI taxonomy): domain Eukaryota; kingdom Metazoa; phylum Chordata; class Amphibia; order Anura; family Dendrobatidae; genus Oophaga; species Oophaga sylvatica. Next base: position 378,213,394 of record JARQOD010000006.1, on the reverse strand, counting down.
CACCTCGTTGCCCTCTTCAAACTGTAACTACTCCTCACACTGTCCCCCCACACAGTATGATAGTCACTACAGCTGACTATATGGTATGATATCCACAACAAGTCGCCAATATATAGTATTGTCACCACCACAACCCCCCATAAATAGTATGATGTCCAAAACAGCACCCATGTATAGTATGATGATCCCCACAACACTCCATACAGTATTATTGCCTGCAAACAACACCCCAAACAGTATGATATTCACCACAGTCCCCTATCCAGTATGGTCACCACAGGTCCCTGTATAATTTCCTCCACAGCCCCATATACAGTCTGATCACAATAGCTCCTAAAATACTTTGTTGTCTCCCCTTCACAGCCCCTAATTTCATGGCCCAAATTCACATTCCCTCAATTTATGGCTCCCGAATAGCCCTTCATTTCATGGCCCCAACCTCTTGGCCTCACATTTTATGCCTCCATGCACAGCCGCTAATTTTATGCCCCTGCACGGCACCTCATTTTATTGCTCCGCTCTGCACAGCCGCTCAGTTTATCCCCCATCTGCACAGCCCATAGTTTATTCTCATAGGCACTGCCCTTCATTTTATTCGCCCCATCTGTACAACCTGTCAGTTCACTCCCCCATCGGCACACCCCAAAATTTTATCCTCCTCTGCACAGCCCCTCAGTTTATTCTCATCTGTACAACCTCTCAGTTTATTCTCCCCATCTGCCCAGCCCCTGATTTAACCCCAGCTTATTAACCCAATCAGCACAGCCCCTTAGCTTATTCCCTCATATGCAGAGTCCAGCAGTTTATTTCCCCAATCTGTACAGCCAGACAGTTTATTCCCCCATCTGCACAGCACGAGCTTCAGTTTTTTAACCTATCTACACAGACCGTCGGCTTATTCACCCCCATCTGCACAGCCTATCATTTTATTTCTCCCATCTAATAATAATAATAATAATAATTTTTATTTCTATAGCGCCAACATATTTCTCAGCACTTTACATTATAGAGGGGACTTGTACAGACAATAGACATTACAGCATAACAATAAACACAGATCAAAGTAGATACCAAGAAGAAATGAGGGCCCTGCTCGCAAGATTACAATCTATGAGGAAAAAGGGGAGACACAAAAGGTGAATGGTAACAATTGCTTTCATTTTTCGGACCAGCCATAGTGTAAGAATCGGGTGTTCATGTAATTCTGCATGAACCAGTTAACAGCCAATGTATGTAACAGTACAGACACAGAGGGCTATCTACACAGCCCCTCATTTTAGTCCCCCCTCTGTACAGCTCCTGAGCTTACTCCTCTTATATGTACAACCCATCAGTTTATTCCCCATCATCTGCACAGCCCATCAGTTTATTCCCCCCATTTGCACAACCCCTCTTTTTATTCACCCCATCTGCACAACCCATCTGTTTATCCCCCAATCTGCACAATGCAACAGCTTATTCCCCCTATCAGCACAGCCCCTCAGTTTATTCCCCATCTGCACAGCCCCTCATTTTATTCCTCCCTTCCTCATCAGCACAGCCCCTTAGTTTATTCCTCCCACCAGCACAGCCCATCAGCTTATTCCCCCATCCGCATAGCCCCTTATTTGGTTCCCCTATCAGCACAGTCCCTTCCCCAATTTTAATTCCTCCCATCAGCACAGCCCATCCCCTCATTTTATCCCCCCTTCTGCACAGCCCCACATTTTATGCATCCAAGCACAGAAATATGAGAATTAAAAAAAAAAAAGGTCATACTCACATAATCCAGGCTCTGGGTCCACTGTCTCATCTTCTGTGAAGTGCAGCAGTGGACGCTGGATGGCGTAATTACATCACTGCACCACGCCATCCAATGTCCCCTGAATGCGCCTTCTCCAACAAGGAGAAGGCCAGAAGAGATTTGCTTCTTGTTGGAGATCCCAGCAGAGCAGGGAAGATTACAGCTCCTTTGCTCCTGCCCCAGGCGGCGCACACAGCCATTGCACTTGTGTCTGACACATGTGAATTATTAGAATATATAAGGGGTGCTCACTGTTAATAAGGTTATGGTGCTCTGAAGAAAATAAGTCCAAAATAATAATAAAAAAACTTCTGCACTCAAATGATTATTTTATTAACCAATAATCAAAAGAAATGAGGCAAAACACCACCACATAGCAAAAAATGAAAAATAACCCTGGAGTAAACAGATATATTCCTGTAACATTTCGGCATTAGCTGCCTTTCTCAAGCAAAATCTGCATAGAAATACACAAAAATATACAAATAATGTTAATATTTAGAATAATCAATCATATCAAACAATTAGATAAACAGTTAATGTAACGCTGGTATTCTGTACTTTGTTTTCCAGCGTTACTCTGCATGTCTTTTGCATTTACCCTTTTGCTCCTTTCCCCCTAACCAGCTGGGATACTGTTGTCTGTTATCTGTATGGATGCTGCTCAGTTCCCGGCTCTGCTGCGTACCCGTACTTGCGTGAGTGGCTCCGCTGCTTTGCATGACCGCCCGCATGTGCGGTCCCTGACCTGCTGTAAAAGCCGTCCGTAGCTTGCAAAGTCCTCTGCAGTGGTGCATGACTTACTACGTGTGTGGCAGCAGCCATTGTTGGGTTCCCTCTGTGTTGAGCTGTCTGGCTCTGCATAGGGGGCGCGGCCCACACCTGTCCTGCTTTTATGTGGATTGGGTGTTTACTAGAATTACTGCTCCAGCCTATCGCTGTGAAGCAGCTCATATATAAAGTTCCCCAGCCCTAGTGGGCGTTGCCAGAGCTTCACATTGAATCCCTGAACCTAGCCGTATGTGGTTGTGTGTTCAGCTCCTGCTCTGAATTTGATCAGCTCTGGAGAGCTGATTCCCTGTTCCTGCTGTGTCTTGTTCCCTGATCCTGGATCTAACCCGTTACCTGAATGTCTGAACTGTGTCTTGTGTTTCCGCCTATGCTGGGGGCTGATTACCCAGATCGCCGTTCCTGGAGGCTGTATATCCAGGCCTGTTCCTGCTGTGTCTAATTACCTGAACCCCTGATCCTGGATCACATCCTGTACCTGAATGTCTGAACTGTGTCTTGTGTTTCCGCCTATGCTGGGGGCTGATTACCCAGATTGCCGTTCCTGGAGGCTGTATATCCAGGCCTGTTCCTGCTGTGTCTAATTACCTGAACCCCTGATCCTGGATCGCATCCTGTACCTGAATGTCTGAACTGTGTCTTGTGTTTCCGCCTATGCTGGGGGCTGATTACCCAGATCGCCGTTCCTGGAGGCTGTATATCCAGGCCTGTTCCTGCTGTGTCTAATTACCTGAACCCCTGATCCTGGATCGCATCCTGTACCTGACTGTCTGAACTGTGTCCTCTGTGTTATGTTCCTGAAATCCTGCTGTGTCCAGAACCCTGTGCCAGTGACTGTGAATCCTTGCTATATAACCTGAGTTCATCTTGGAAGGAGGAGTCCGGTGTGTGCTGAGTTTCTGTTACTCTGTGCTCAGCTTCTGTGCAATCCCCGGCCAGCTCCCTTGAGCTTGGCGGGGCTTGCACCAGACCGCTGGGGTTCCTTTTCAGGTCGCTGCCAGATGTCCGGATCCTATGCCTGATGACCATGGCCTGATGTCCGATGTCCGACGACCACTTCCAGATGTCCGGATCCTATCCTCCCTGCCTGATGTCCGGGTCATGCCGATTGTTGCCAGATGTCCGGAGCCTGCTGATCGGTGTCAGATGTCTGGATCCTATGCCTGATGACCATGGCCTGATGTCCGATGTCCGACGACCACTTCCAGATGTCCGGATCCTATCCTCCCTGCCTGATGTCCGGGTCCTGCCGATTGTTGCCAGATGTCCGGAGCCTGCTGATCGGTGCCAGATGTCCGGAGTCCGATGCCTGTGTTCCAGTCCGTGTTCCTGTGATTCAATCCATGTTCCTGTCCGTGTTCCTGACTCCCTGAGACCCAATCCGTGTTCCTGATGTTCCAGTCCGTGTTCCTGACTCCCTGAGATCCAATCCATGTTCCTGTCTGTGTTCCTGACTCCCTGAGATCCAATCCGTGTTCCTGATTTCCTGTCCGTGTCCTCCCTGATGACCACTGCCTGATATCCGATGTCCGATGACCACTTCCAGATGTCCGGATCCTATCCATCTCTACCTGATGTCCGGAGCCTGCCGATCGGTGCCAGATGTCCGGAGTCCGATGCCTGTGTTCCAGTCCGTGTTCCTGTCTGTGTTCCTGACTCCCTGAGATCCAATCCGTGTTCCTGATTTCCTGTCCGTGTTCCTGTGTCCCTGAGATCCAGTCCGTGTTCCTGATGTTCCGATGTCCTGCCGGTTCCTCCTTGGTCTACCCTGTGATGACGTCTGTCCTGGGTTGGTGTCTGATGTTCTCCTGCTGAGCCTGTGCTACGCCTGAGGCCTGAGAGAGAGGCCGTCCTAGTATGCCCGTGCCAGATGACCCTGGACTTCATCAACTCGTGATGACCCCGCCATCGTCTGACGTTCGTCCTGGGCCGGTGTCTGATGTTCTCCTGCTGAGCCTGTGCTACGCCCGAGGCCTGAGAGTGAGGCCATACTAGTATGCCCGTGCCAGATGATCCTGGACTGCATCTACCCGTGATGACCCCGCCATCGTCTGAAGTCTGTCTGAGGTCGGTGTCTGATGTTCTCCTGCTGAGCCTGTGCTACGCCTAAGGCCTGAGAGAGAGGCCGTCCAAGTATGCCCGTGCCAGATAACCCTGGACTGCATCTACCCGTGATGTCCTCCAGCACTCGTCTTTGATCCTGAGTCGTGTACCCTTCTCTGATGTGCGGAATCGGGAGCCCGGTCTTATGTTCTGTTTATGTACTGTGTTTTCTTTGAGTAAACTTTGTTTCTTCTTACCTGAACTTGTGCGGTGTTGTCTAGTCCTGCAGGTCGCCATCTTGCCCACATGCTCAGCTGCCACGGATCCCGGTCGCTGCCCTTCCCTAGTCCGGGCAGGCCTGGGTCTTCCTCCGTGGTCCAGTGGGTCCACATTCTCGTATCATCTGGGACCCATGCCTCACGTCGTCGTGGACTGGCGGCGTGGGAGCATTGGCTAGCTAGGCAAGCTATGCCATGTCCCGACGCCCCACAGCATGGGAAGTGTCACAGAAAGCTCTGGCCATGGACTCCGCTGAGCATGTGCGGTCTGCAGGACTTTCTCCAAGCTCCACCTGATGTGCGAACTAGACTACTTGGTCCCCACATGGTAAGTGGACTAGATGGCTCGATTCCCCGCTTGGTCAGCGGTTCGGACTTTTCGAGCTATTAACTCTACTGCCGTATTGTGAACTATGGGACTTACCGCCAAACCCAAGTGAATTTTTCTGGGGAATTTTTTTTTTACTTGGGTCTTCAGAAGAGGGGTTCTGAGGAGGGGGATACTGTAACGCTGGTATTCTGTACTTTGTTTTCCAGCGTTACTCTGCATGTCTTTTGCATTTACCCTTTTGCTCCTTTCCCCCTAACCAGCTGGGATACTGTTGTCTGTTATCTGTATGGATGCTGCTCAGTTCCCGGCTCTGCTGCGTACCCGTACTTGCGTGAGTGGCTCCGCTACTTTGCATGACCGCCCGCATGTGCGGTCCCTGACCTGCTGTAAAAGCCGTCCGTAGCTTGCAAAGTCCTCTGCAGTGGTGCATGACTTAAGGGTATGCCACACTAAACAACATCGCTAACGGGATCGCTAAAAAACGTCACTATTTAGCGATCCCGTTAGCGATGTTGTTGTGTGCGGCATCTGCCAGCGACGAGCTTCCTGCTGTGATCTCGCTCGTCGCTGGAATCGTTCCGGACCCTATTTTATCGTCGGCGCTCCCGCTGGGTAAGTATTATAGCTGAGTGTGGCACCTTATTTAGCGATTTAGCGGTACTTTTGTACCGCTAAAGTCGTTAAGGAGATCGCTAACCGCGATAGCGTCCTAACGACATCGCTAAATAAAGCCGCTACTAGCGATATTAAAACGATCCCGCTAGCGATCGCAATTAGTATGCGTCTTTATCGTAATCGCTAGCGGGATAGTTTAGTGTGGCAGTACCTTAACTACTGTGTGGCAGCAGCCATTGTTGGGTTCCCTCTGTGTTGAGCTGTCTGGCTCTGCATAGGGGGCGCAGCCCACACCTGTCCTGCTTTTATGTGGATTGGGTGTTTACTAGAATTACTGCTCCAGCCTATCGCTGTGAAGCAGCTCATATATAAAGTTCCCCAGCCCTAGTGGGCGTTGCCAGAGCTTCACATTGAATCCACATTGAATCCCTGAACCTAGCCGTATGTGATTGTGTGTTCAGCTCCTGCTCTGAATTTGATCAGCTCTGGAGAGCTGATTCCCTGTTCCTGCTGTGTCTTGTTCCCTGATCCTGGATCTAACCCGTTACCTGAATGTCTGAACTGTGTCTTGTGTTTCCGCCTATGCTGGGGGCTGATTACCCAGATCGCTGTTCCTGGAGGCTGTATATCCAGGCCTGTTCCTGCTGTGTCTAATTACCTGAACCCCTGATCCTGGATCACATCCTGTACCTGAATGTCTGAACTGTGTCTTGTGTTTCCGCCTATGCTGGGGGCTGATTACCCAGATCGCCGTTCCTGGAGGCTGTATATCCAGGCCTGTTCCTGCTGTGTCTAATTACCTGAACCCCTGATCCTGGATCGCATCCTGTACCTGAATGTCTGAACTGGTCTTGTGTTTCCGCCTATGCTGGGGGCTGATTACCCAGATCGCCGTTCCTGGAGGCTGTATTTCCAGGCCTGTTCCTGCTGTGTCTAATTACCTGAACCCCTGATCCTGGATCGCATCCTGTACCTGACTGTCTGAACTGTGTCCTCTGTTATGTTCCTGAAATCCTGCTGTGTCCAGAACCCTGTGCCAGTGACTGTGAATCCTTGCTATATAACCTGAGTTCATCTTGGAAGGAGGAGTCCGGTGTGTGCTGAGTTTCTGTTACTCTGTGCTCAGCTTCTGTGCAATCCCCGGCCAGCTCCCGTTGAGCTTGGCGGGGCTTGCACCAGACCGCTGGGGTTCCTTTTCAGGTCGCTGCCAGATGTCCGGATCCTATGCCTGATGACCATGGCCTGATGTCCGATGTCCGACGACCACTTCCAGATGTCCGGATCCTATCCTCCCTGCCTGATGTCCGGGTCCTGCCGATTGTTGCCAGATGTCCGGAGCCTGCTGATCGGTGTCAGATGTCTGGATCCTATGCCTGATGACCATGGCCTGATGTCCGACGACCACTTCCAGATGTCCGGATCCTATCCTCCCTGCCTGATGTCCGGGTCCTGCCGATTGTTGCCAGATGTCCGGAGCCTGCTGATCGGTGCCAGATGTCCGGAGTCCGATGCCTGTGTTCCAGTCCGTGTTCCTGTGATTCAATCCATGTTCCTGTCCGTGTTCCTGACTCCCTGAGACCCAATCCGTGTTCCTGATGTTCCAGTCCGTGTTCCTGACTCCCTGAGATCCAATCCATGTTCCTGTCTGTGTTCCTGACTCCCTGAGATCCAATCCGCTGATGTTCCTGTCCGTGTCCTCCCTGATGACCACTGCCTGATATCCGATGTCCGATGACCACTTCCAGATGTCTGGATCCTATCCATCTCTACCTGATGTCCGGAGCCTGCCGATCGGTGCCAGATGTCCGGAGTCCGATGCCTGTGTTCCAGTCCGTGTTCCTGTCTGTGTTCCTGACTCCCTGAGATCCAATCCGTGTTCCTGATTTCCTGTCCGTGTTCCTGTGTCCCTGAGATCCAGTCCGTGTTCCTGATGTTCCGATGTCCTGCGTTCCTCCTTGTCTACCCTGTGATGACGTCTGTCCTGGGTCGTGTCTGATGTTCTCCTGCTGAGCCTGTGCTCGCTGAGGCCTGAAGAGAGGCGTCCTAGTATGCCCGTGCCAGATGACCCTGGATTCATCAACCCGTGATGTACCCCGCCATCGTCTGACGGTCGTCCTGGCCGGTGTTTGATGTTCTTCCTGCTGAGCCTGTGCTACGCCCGAGCCTGAGAGTGAGGCCTACTAGTATGCCCGTTCCAGATGATCCTGGACTGCATTCCCCGTGATGGCCTGCCATCGTCGAGTCTGTCTGAGGTCGGTGTCTGATGTTCTCCTGCTGAGCCTGTGCTACGCCTAAGGCCTGAGAGAGAGGCCGTCCAAGTATGCCCGTGCCAGATAACCCTGGACTGCATCTACCCGTGATGTCCTCCAGCACTCGTCTTTGATCCTGAGTCGTGTACCCTTCTCTGATGTGCGGAATCGGGAGCCCGGTCTTATGTTCTGTTTATGTACTGTGTTTTCTTTGAGTAAACTTTATGTTTCTTCTTACCTGAACTTGTGCGGTGTTGTCTAGTCCTGCAGGTCGCCATCTTGCCCACATGCTCAGCTGCCACGGATCCCGGTCGCTGCCCTTCCCTAGTCCGGGCAGGCCCGGGTCTTCCTCCGTGGTCCAGTGGGTCCACATTCTGTATCATCTGGGACCCATGCCTCATGTCGTCGTGGACTGGCGGCGTGGGAGCATTGGCTAGCTAGGCAAGCTATGCCATGTCCCGACGCCCCACAGCCGTGGGAAGCGTCACAGTTAACATACAATCAGAGGTCATATTAGTCATATTATTATAAAAGTAAGGACACTCCTTATGAGGTTTTCGCTCACCAGTAGAAGAAAATGGTTAGAGACTGGACAAGTTGTTAAAACTAAAACTGTAGCCATAATGAGTCAATGACCTAGAAATGATTCAACCTCCTAGGGACCCATGAGGAAATGAAAACAGAGAAGGAAAATGGACATAGATGAATGAAATCAAAAGGAAAGAAGTAAGGGAAAGAAAAAAGGGGGAAAAAAGGAAAAGAAAAAAATGAAAGAAAGGAAAAAATGAAGAGGAAAAAAGGGGAAAAAATTAAAAAAAAAAAGGAAAAAATAAAATTAAAAATAAATGTAAAAATAAAAATATAAATAAAAAATCAAAAATAAGAGAAAAAAGGACAAAGAACTAACAGATAAAGTTACCTGTATGGAAGAGGGTCTTTGAATGAGGCACTACATGCTCAATAGAACCTAAAATAAATAATGCCAATTCATTAATAGAAACAATATATGTGAGGTTTGGTCAAACCATTGGGGAAAAGGTTGAGTGTCTGATATTGTACTATGTTACCTATGGGGTGTGCAGCAAAAGACGCGCTCAGGGTGCCTGTGTAAAAATATTAATGGCCAATTGCTTAAGGTGTACCACCATAAATAAAAAAGGAAGCCTCATCTGAATATGTCGCTTTACTAAAAAATGAATTCTGTAAATGCCTGTGACTGATATCACTTACCTCTGTGCCTACACCCAACCTGTAACTGTACTGAATGTCTTCGGTCCCAGGAGGATGTCGGATGACCAGACATTCAGCTTTTCTTTTTTCAAAGTGTACCCTCCTTGGATAGTCAAGAGGTAGTATAGTAAGAAAAGCTCGGCACAGGTGTGCCGAGCTTTTCTTACTATACAATATATGGGATTAGGACCCTACTCGAGCACCCTCCTGTTCTGGTTGTGCTATAACGTTATTATACAGTCAAGAGGTAGTGTCCTAGGCATGTGCCTACTCTGCCTACCCCTCACTCCGGCCCTGGTGAGCAGTGTGGAGCAGCTTCTGTAACATGGAATTACATGTGTTGTAAAGATAATTAAAGTTCACTTGGCACCTCATTTTTAATAGTTTGTGGGCAGGGACCTTACCTTACAAATATTTTTTTTTATCTACCCAGAGTACCCCTTTAAACTTTTATGAAATAATTATTTAGATCCTATTCATCATTGGTTAAGAGATTGGTCTTGCTACATGATCTTATACACACATCAGTGCACTTTAGGTGTTACCGTGTATATGTGTATATATGTGAGTGTAGGTACATACATATGTAATATATAGAAAATATTTCTGCACACTTGTTCACTATTTTATGTGCATAGTGGGGATGGATTTATTACTTGCACAGCAGGAAAAAAAGCTTGTGTTACACCCGGTCGTGGTTCTGGCGCTGCCCCCAGTTCTGGCCTCTCACCCGATCCGGCTCCCGAGGCTGCTTCTGTACCTCTGCGAAGTCCCTGTCAGGATCATCGCTCTCTATCTGTCCCTCGGCATCCTGCTGCTTCTCCCTCCTCTTCTTCCTGGCACGTTGCCAGCAGGCCTCCAGGGAGAATGCTTAGGACGCGAGCGCGCCTCCCTCTGGTCTCTTAAAGGGACAGCGCGCATTTTTTGAAAATATCAATTAACCAATGTCAGCACAATGATTACTATATCTGGCCACTCCGCCATAAGGGGAGTGCTGGAGCAACGAGTATCTACTCTTGCTAATCCAGGTTCTGCCCTTGCTCTGTCTGCGCTGTTATATCATTCCGTTTGGCACTCTGCTTATACTGTTTGTCTCCGCAGAATATCAGTGACCTGTTGTTTGGCTATCCTAGAAAACATCTGTACTTATGCACTCAAGTGCCATCCCGTTCCGCCACTCGCCGTCCAAACCTGTGGACAAAGCTCCTACCATCTACCTTGAACCTGAATATCTTCGTCAGAGCCAGCTTGACCTCACATACCCGGTGTCCACCGGTCTGCTCCTCAATATCTGTAATACCTGTTTACCCATTTGTCCCACTGGGACAGCTGCCACGTGTCCAGGGTCTAACTGGAGGTAGCACCTGTGTCCCCCAGGTATTCCATTCCGGTTCTGTTCGAGGGACCTTACTACGTATACCTGGGGCACACTAGTTACGCCTTCTTCGGAGCCCCCCAGAAAGTGGTCACGAGGTTCCACTCAAAAAATAAAATACAAATGTGAACTTCATCACCTGTGCCTCCACTTCCATTCGTTACAGCGTGCTATGGCTGATGCCACCTTGCACTCTGTATTGCTAAAATATCTGCTAATAATGATTATGCACTTAATAGACATTCATATTAATATAAGCTAAGTCCTTCTATGCCCAGTTCTTCCACTATTTTCACTGAGATCTCCATTGTGTCTAACATTACTATATGCCTACACCTATAAGGGTAGATTTGGATTTCAGCTATGCCTCTTGTACATTGTCTCTGTGATGAAGCTGAGCATATACTTGCAGAAGAGATATTCATCTCAATTCCTTTTTTTTCCAACTAGAGTATTTTAAATAAATAAAATACCTTTGTCGCCATGGACACCTTACATTATCTGATGTGCAAGGAATTCTCCTTACTTATGAAGTGCAAGCAATTCACCGCATGTTACGTAGAGATCAGCAAATTTATAGCTAGGCAAGAAAGAAGGGATAAAAGGAGACAAGAAATAAATGAAAACTGCACTGTGTTTCCAATTCTAACTGCAAAACTGGAAGCCAATATGTGTAGATGGCGGGCACAGAGCCAAGCTGAGCTGAGATCGCTCGCCTTCCCGTCATATCAGTCTCTCCGTTTCCGCATGGAACGCATTTTAGGTTAACAATGTGTAGCTTGGCAAGAAGATTGTTTTTCTTTGGCATACAGCAGTTGTCTCATTTAAATAAAAATATTTTCTGTCTGCTTGTATATACAATGCCGAGTGACATTCTTTTATAAAACATTTGTTAATGAAAAGTTTTTCAAGAAGACAGTTAGACTTGCAGACATTTCCTTTTAAACAATGCTGGTATAATCTTGTCAAGCCGTGAATGATGGAAAGAGATGAAGAAAATAGATACGAACAATATAAGAGATAGATAGATAGATAGATAGATAGATAGATAGATAGATAGATAGATAGATAGATAGATAGATAGATGTAAAAAGTAAGGCAGCACTCCAAAAATTAAAGTTGATAAGTGGATTTATTTCAAACCAACATGGCGTGGTGACTAGTGTTGAGCGATACTTTCCGATATCCAAAAATATCGGATCGGAATGGTATCGCCGATATCACTAAAATATCGGCGATACCCGATACCGATACCGGAAGTCCCATGTAAGTCTATGGGAACAAAATATTGCAACTAAAAAAACACTTTCTTTCCTTGTAAACACAAAATATACACACATAGAATAATATATATATATACATGTCATTGTGACATATATATATACATATATTTATAGTTTATTCACTTCTACATAGTAAAATAGCCTCTGATTCAATTGCCGGGTAAAGCCGGCATTTGTGAAAAGACAGAAGCACCCGAGGGTCCAGTCGCCACAGAGATGTTGTATCGCACCCAGCGGTGTGACAACTTACTCTCAGGTAAGTAGGAAACACCCCATTGACTCCAACCACTGCATTCAACAGTACACTATGCCAGCTGAGTGTAGGCGGACCCAATGGGATGGTCTAGCTCAGGCTGGTTAGAACAGGGTGTAGCTAGTTGGATGGGAGGGGTTGAGGCAGCCTTATGCTGCATGTCTTTGTAGTAAGAATTGTTTCCTTTCCTGCTTTCTTACTACGTCGCATACTCCACTCTGCTACATCACTCTGCACCATTGCTCTATCTCACATCTATCTGCCCTGGAAGGATACCGTCTTACCTGTAGAAGACTTATCACCTAGCTGCACTACACCATCCCTGCCAGAGGACCTGCACAGCAGCGCTGGTCACCCTGACCAGGTACTACAGGTGGCGTCACGACAAACTACACAAACATTCTATCATCCCCTGGAAATATCCCACATTCCAGTGAGCGACCAGGGCACGGACATAGCTGTGCTACCCGTCACATCCCCCATAGAAGTCGACGGGCTTGGTGCCGAGTACCCCCAAAACTTGTGGCTCTGTGCGACTCAACTTTGGGTCACGAACAGGATTCAGAAGCTCGCTATAAGCGAGTCCTGTGTGCCTTAATTGAACTGTTTTTTTGCTTGAGAATTGCAAAAATCATCATAGACTGTATTTGCCATTTTTCCATCATATCTGCACCACGAGGCACAGGTGAAGAATAAGGGCGTGCTCTCGTGGGCGTACACTCACTCCGTGGCGCGAAAACGATGTCCGCCCACTCTAAATGTTACTGCAATGTAAGATCGTGCCCCACAGCTCTGGAGTTCCGCCTCCTCATCCTCCTCAGTGGGCGGAAACGAATGCGAAGGTCCCGCCTCCCTACAAAAGATGGCGCCTCTCCTGATGCTAATGACACATGTGACTTGGCAGAGATGGCAAATGGACGTGAGCAGAAGTGGGAAGGGATGGAGGAGTCAGAGCTCTCCCCCCACGGAAGCGACCCGATCGCCATGGAGCCACCGTTTGGCACCCGGCCTGGAAACCCTCCTACGTTGGAAGAAGCGGAGGATACCCTGAGAGACCTGGCCCGGAACCGGGAGGAGGTCGCCAGGATGGAAGCGAGCTGGCGGGCCCTAAAACTACACTTGGAGCGGCGCCAATCCCTCTTACCCCCTGAAGTGTCTGTACCGGAAGGAGAGGCACCCGTTCCATAGAGGAGGCCGTGCGGGCATCCCAGCCCTTGCAATCTGAACCGGTTGCCAGTATCTCAGTGGAGGCACCCGTTCCAGTACAGGAGGCCGTGCGGGCATCCCAGCCCTTGCAATATGAACCGGTTGCCAGTATCTCAGTGGAGGCACCCGTTCCAGTAGAGGAGGCCGTGCGGGCATCCCAGCCCTTGCAATCTGAACCGGTTGCCAGTATCACAGTGGAGGCACCCGTTCCTGCAGAAAACGCCGCACCAGCACCCCAGATCCCGCTGTCTGCCCCCGTCGCTGAGGCAGAAGAAGCGACACCCGTCCTCATGGAGGAGGCCGCGCAGGCACCAGAGCTCTACCTGCCTGTACCGGAGCCCCAACCGTCATCTGTTCCAGAGCCGGCTGCTTCCGCCACAGGTGAGCGCCGCCAGGACTGGCGGGCGCCAGGAGAGCTGCCGCAAACCGGACATCGTAAGCTGGCGTTTGATGGTGGAGACATGGAGCTGCTGGTGGAGGAGAATTACAACCGGCGTCAGGAGGAAGAGTGGAGACGTCGGGAGCGGGAAGCAGAGCAACAAAGGGAGCAGCGAGAATCCCAAAAGCTTTGGCAACGTCACCTGGACAAGGACCTGGCAGAGAAGGCACGTATGAGAAAGGATAAAAGTACGCTGAGGGAGCCGCGGCGTAAGGGTGCAGTACGGAACTTTAAGTTAAAAGGTGGTTGGGGCTTCATCCAGGAGCCTGGACTTTATTTAGAAGTCTTTGTAACCCGGCGGGATGTGGAGGCTCACCTCCCAGAAGGACACCCGGGGAGGGACCTGTTGGCCGGAGACTTGGTGACTTACACCCGACACTGGGGTTACAATGCATGGTACGCCCTAAATGTTACCAGGTGCGACCCCTACTCCCCAGAGTGTCAGGAAACTGACAGACCCTCCGAGCCTTCAGCCTCCCCCAACCAGGCCTCTGCACAAGTGCCCACCCCACGCCGTAAATCTCCCCATCCTCCCTCAGTGGTCTCCTCAGCAGCCCCAGCTATGGACATGATAATGATAGCTGGCCCGTACCCGGCGCCTGTTAGGCCCCCTGGGGTTCGTTCAGTCCGGGACATAGGGTTCCAGACCCGGAGGGAGACGAAAGAGGTTGCCACACAGACCCAGATAGCGGGTCACGACGTAACTGTACAGGCCACACGACGTCATCAGGTCTGGGTGGACCCTCCTGTCACGGATGTTTGGCAAGCTCCAGAAGAGTACCAGGTGGTACCTGTAAGAGGCCAGCCAAAGAAGTCTAAATAACCCGGACAGGGTCTCTGTATGTAAATAGTTAAATTATTGATGTACCCGGACGGGTGAATGTTCATAAAAAGAAGTTTATTGTTGCCTTAATATACCCAGGTTGGGTAATGGTTTGATGTACCCGGACGGGTGAATGTTCAGAAGAACAAGTTTATTGTTGCCTTAATATACCCAGGTTGGGTAATGGTGTTTCAATGTAATCAAAATGTTGAACTTTGAAGCCATGAACTGTACTGGCTCACAAACTTTTCTGTAAATAGTTGGCACTTCGGTGCTCCATCTTGGTTTTACAAAAAACTTAACTGTGCACTATTTTCAACTACCTCAGAAACTAAAAACCCGTTTGGTGTGGCCGAAAGTGAGGTCTGCTCAAGGAAAGTTTTGCAGCCCACCCAAGACCACAGTTGGAGGTTTGGAGCGGGTCCTCCACAAGCACAAGTAAAGGACACTGTGAAGTTACCCCGGTGGGGGTAGTCCTAAGAAGTCTCAACGAACTTCGGCAGTAATGCTATTTGCACTTTTGTAATGTTATTATTAAAAATTTTATTATGCAACGTTTAACTTGAAGTGTTTCCTGCTTTCTTACTACGTCACATAGTCCACTCTGCTACATCACTCTGCACCATTGCTCTATCTCGCATCTATCTGCCCTGGAAGGATAGCGTGTTACCTGTAGAAGACTTATCACCTACCTGCACTACACCATCCCTTCCAGAGGACCTGCACAGCAGCGCTGGACACCCTGACCAGGTACTACAGGTGGCGTCACGACAAACTACACGAAACATTCTATCATCCCCTGGAAATATCCCACATTCCAGTGATCGCCCAGGTCACGGACCGAGCTGTGCTACTCGTGACATCCCCCATAGAAGTCGACGTGATCGGTGCCGAGTACCCCCAAAACCCTGTCTCTGTGCGACTCAACTTCCCTCACTGTGCTGGCACTTTACATTTACAATGCCTCTGGGTTTTTTTTTTTGGGGGGTGGGGAACATTCAGACTTTTGCTATGGGGCCCCATGATTTATATGTACGTCCCTGCTGCTGAGGCATGGTATTTAAGGCTGTTAAGGAGCCAACATACATGGACCTTGCCAGCAGCGTCGACTGGAGTACCTTGGGCCCACCAGAGAAAATATATTCTTGCGGCCCAACATCATACTTCCCAACCTTTGAATAAGGGAAAGAGGGACAAAGGCTGTGGCACGCTGTGCATGCTGCAGAAAATTTTAGGCCATGCCACGTTGCACCACAGACTGTCCAGGAGTTGGTGGATGCTTTAGTCCAGGTGTGGGAGGAGATCCCTCACGAAACCATCTGTCGCGCTCATCAGGAGCATGGCCAGAAGTTGTAGGGAGGTCATACAGCATACCTCCCAAATTTGGAAGACAGGAAAGAGGATTAAAGGCTGCGGCGCGTGTTGCGCGCCGCTGAAAATTTTAGGCCACGCCCCGACAACACCCATTTCACAGCTAATCACACCCATATCCTCGCCCCAAGCGTAACCATTTAGCACTGCTGATCACACTGACTGGTAATGAGGGCACAGTGACTGGTACTGAGGAAAAGAAAGAAAGAGCAGCGAGAGAGAAAGAACAAACAGAGAAAGAAAGAGAGGAAAGAAAGAAAAGAGAAAGAAAGAACAGAGAGAAAAAAGAACAGAGAGCGAGAAGGAAAGAACAGAGAGCGAGAAAGAAAGACTAGAGAGAGAGCCATAGGCGTAGCTAGGGTTTTGGTTTAGTGGGGGCAAAACTTCTGAGTGGGCCCATCATCAGAGAACCTCAGCAAATGACCACGCTGTTGGCCAAATAATCTATATATAAAAAGACCAATATTGATATTACCGCCATATGGTCTGTGTTAAATAATACCAGTCCTACAGAACATATAGATTACAGCACAGGTACAGATAATGACTTACCGCTGATGTTCTTTCTAATGGAATTGTTCACTTTTCATGTCTTTGCCATCTGGCCCACACCGACATGACGACTTCTCCAGCCAGGACTCGACTGCACCCCCATTAAAAAAAAAATAAAAAAAATACTCACCTCCCGGCTCCTGTGCTGCTCACTGTTCTCCCTCTCAGCGTCTGACAGCGGGCGCCGGCAGGTGATGTTATTGCACCCGCTGTCATACGCTGAGAGGGGGATTATGGGAGAGAAGGAGCGCTCGCTCCTTCTCTCTCTATGCGGTCAGCTTTATCGGCTGGATGCCGATACAGCTGACCCTCCGATGACGGGTGGGGGGCCCACTGCTGGCACCGGGCCCCCCCAACGCCTGTTCAGGCCCCATAGCTTCCGGGCGGCAGAGCAGGGAGAGCGATTCTCCCTGCTCTGCCGCAGAATGTAACTGTATTGTAGCTCCGGGTGGGCCCCCTCAGAGCGTGGGCCCCGGGGCCACCGCCCCCTCTGCCCCGCGACCTATCCTTTCAAATCAGGGCCCACCACGCAGGAGCTGGGGCCCACCATAGGTTTCTCCGGTGTCCCGGTGCCTCAGTCCGACCCTGCTTGCCAGCCTGATAATACCAGGCCACAGCAGTCTGCTTATCTTTGCTGGTTAACAAAAATAGGGGATCCCCTCGAAAAAAAATTGGTGTGGGGTCCACCCTATTTTTGTTAACCAGCCAGATGAAGCAGACTGCTGAGGCCTGGTTTTTCAGGCTGGTAATGAGCCAATATCCATGGACCTTGCCAGCCTGATAATACCAGGCCACAGCAGTCTGCTTAGCTTGGCTGGTTAACAAAAATAGGGGATCCCCTCGAAAAAAAAAAACGGCGTAGGGGTCCCCCTATTTTTGTTAACCAGCCAAGTGAAATGCAGACTGCTGCGGCCTGGTATTAAAAGACTGTCAAGGCCCATGGATTTTGGCCCTCAACAGCCTGATAATACCAGGCTACAGCAGCCCCACATTTGGCGCATCAAAAGATGTGCCAATTGTGGCACTTTACCGGCTCTTCCCACTGCCCTGTAGCGGTGGCAAGTGGGGTAATAAGGGGTTAATGTCACCGTTGATTGCACGGTGACAATAAGCCCGGTTAATAATGGAGAGGTGTCAATAAGACACCGATCCATTATTAATCCCAAAGTTTTTAAATGTATAAAAAAAAGACACAGCAAGAAAAGTATTTTAATGAAATAAAAGAGACAACACAGTTTTCATTTCTTTTATTATACTCTCATCCTGCAACGCCATCGATCTCCTGTAAAAAAAGGAAAAAACAAACCAACAGTATACCACCTGTCCGACGCAGTCCATAGTAACGACTGTCCCACGACGATCCAGCTCTGCTACATCGGAATGACAGGCAGAGACTGTCATCCCGGCACAGCACAGCTGATTACCTGCTTCCCGGCGGTGACGTCATCGGACTGACTGCTTTACGGCCGGGATTACCCAGCAGTCACTGCAGTTATCGCGAGAAACTGCATGTGACCGCCGGGGAAAGATGATGGCGGCCATCAACCAGTCCAGGCCGTGACCACCGGAGATATTCTGACAGGTAAGTGCCGCTGACTCCTGACAGACCCGACCGATGGACACTCACAGTGACAGTGACAATTCCGATTCCTGTATACGATATATGGGAAATATCGAAAGTCAATATCGAAAGTCCGATACACTAATATCGGCCGATACCCGATACTTGCGGTATCATATCGCTCAACACTAGTGGTGACGTTTCTGCTCACAATGAGCCTATCTTAAACGTTTGACCCAAGTCATTCAGTTTAAGGGCAATGGCATCAAATACTAATAAAATGTATGTAAACTTTTGACTTTGCAGTAAGTAATAAAAATGACTTAAAACATTCTCTCTCTCTCTCATTATTCTGGCATTTGGCAAATATTAATAATTATGGTAATCCTAATTGACCTAAAACAGGAAAGGTTTATTTTTTTTAAGAAGAACATGCATGTGTCTTTTTATATAGTATTTCAAATGTAGATAGATGGCCGCATTCATGTTTGCTTCAATTGCAACCAGTCGTCCTATCCCTGCAGCTGAAAAACACACCCATAGCATGATGCTGCCACTACCATGTTTCACTGTTGGGATTGTATTTGGCAGGTGATGAGCAGTGCCTCGTTTTCTCCACACATACCGCTTAGAATTATCACCAAAAAGTTCTATCTTAATCTCATCAGACCAGAGAATCTTATTTCTCATAGTCTGGGAATCATTCATGTGGTTTTTTTTTTTTTAGCAAATTCTATGCAGGCTTTCATATGTCTTTCACTGAGGAGAGGCTTCCATCGGGCCAATCTGCCATAAAGGCCCAACTGGTGGAGGTGTGCAGTGATAGTTGGCTTTGTGGAACTTTCTCCCATCTACCTACTGCATCTGTGGAGCTCAGCCACAGTGATCTTGGGGTTCTTCTTTACCTTTCTCACCAACGCTCTTCTCCCACGATTGCTCAGTTTGGCTGGACGACCAGGTTTAGGAAGACTTCTGGTGGTCCCAAACTTTTTCCATTCAAGGATTATGGAGGCCACTGTGCTCTTAGGAACCTTGAGTACTGCAGAAATTATATTGTAACCTTGGCCAGATTTGTGCCTTGCCACAATTCTGTCTCTGAGCTCCTTGGCCAGTTCCTTTGACCTCATGATTCTCATTTGGTCTGACATGCACTGTGAGCTGTGAGGTCGTATAAAGACAGGCGTGTGCCTTTCCAAATCAAGTCCTATCAAATTAATTACACTCATCTGGACTCCAATGAAGGAGTAGAACCATCTCAAGGAGGATCACAAGGAAATGGACAGCATGTGACTTAAATATGAGTGTCTGAGCAAAGAGTCTGAATACTTATGACCATGCGATATTTCAGTTTTTCTTTTCTAATAAATTTGCAAAAATTTCCACATTTCTGTTTTTTATCAGTCAAGATGAGGTGCAGAGTGTACATTAATGAGAAAAAATGAACTTTTTTGCATTTACCAAATGGCTGCAATGAAACAAAGAGTGAAAAATTTAAAAGGGTCTGAATAATTTCCGAACCCACTGTAGATAGATAAAAAGGCCTCCTTTTTCTTATTTTATCTTATTAGACAAGTTCGGTATTGGAAAGAAATATAAAAGTAGAGACAAGAGGCACAGAGTCTAAGTGTAGGTATGTATTCACCGCAAAAAGATATATATTGTGGCACTCACCTTTCATATCTTGTGTGTACATTCAAATGATCCATATGATGGATTCACTCCTTATAATCCTCCGGTCTGCATCATGCTTGCAGGAACTATGCCAGCCTTCATCCAAGGATTGCATGTGAATACAATAGTAAGGAAGAAAAAAAAATTTCCTTTCTCGGCGCTTTCGGAGGACAAGGATAGTTATAGGTAGAGATAGTTTGAGATAAACTTATTAAAGTGTCCTAATAAATTTGCTACTGAGCAAACTATCTCTACCTATAACTATCCTTGTCCTACAAAGTGGCGAGAAAGAATTTTTTTTTCTTTTTTACCATTAGACAAGTTGGGTATATGTCTATTAGGCTTTGCACCCAGTACTTAAAGGGGTTGTCCATTAGCAGTACAACCCCTTCTCATTCCTCATGTTTGGCTATCTGAATATAAAAGCACCTATACTCACCCAATGTGTCGGTTGCATTCCCGCAGTGTCGACATTCGCGTTTCCGGAGCTCACGTATGGTTGTTATCACACATGAGTCTTGTGCCCAATCAGCGTTGACTTCACTGTTCTCACCTTCATACATATAAGTAATCAAGGGGAAGTCAGTGCACACTTGCTCTTGATTAAAAATACGTCTGAAAGCGGAGACAGTGATGCCAGCACTGATTAGGCACAGGGCTCATGTGTCATAGCAACCCCACATGAGCCATGTGAATGTGAGTATTGAAAACAAAATATTATTTTAAAAAATCATAATATCATTATTTTCACCTTCCTGACCAGGCGTAATTTTACAATTCTGGCCAGTGTCATTTTATGCGGTAAAAACTCTGGAACGCTTCACTGGATCCCAACGATTCTGAGACTATTTTCTCATTCCATATTGTATTTCATGATTGTGGTAAAATATGTTTGATATTACTTGCATTTATTTGTGAAAATATTAGAAATTTTGTGAAAATTTAAAAAATTGTACAATTTTTAAACTTTTAATATTTATGCCCTTAAACCAGAGCGTTATGCCACACAAAATAGTTAGTAAACAGCATTTCCAACTTGTCTTCTTTACATAAGCAACATTTTTTAAATATAACTTTTTTTAGGAAGTTATAAGAAATAAACTTTTTTGTAAATTTCCAACAAAATTTACAAAACCCATTTTTTTAGGGACCAAATCACATTTGAAGTGATTTTAAGGGGTCTTTTTTCACAAAAATTTTAACTAAGACCCATTTTTTTACAAGGGTACCAGGAAAAAATGAACCCAAATTTCATTGTGAAATATCTGCTGAGTATACTCATAACCCATAAGTGCAGGAAGACTATTGTTTTTGTGCTTGGTAGAGCTCGGAAGGGAAGGAACACCATTTTACTTTTTGAATGTAAAATTTGCAGACACAATGTCATGTTTGAAGAGCCCCTAATGTGACTAAACACTGGAAACCCCCCACAAGTGACCACATTTTGTAAACTAGACCCCTCAGGGAACTTAAGCCATGAAAATAAAAAAAAAAATTTTCACATAAAAATGTTTTTAGTAGTGATGAGTGAGTGTGCTCGTTATCAAGTTTTCCAAGCATGCTCGGATGTTCTCCGAGAATCTTGGGCATGCTCGTAGATTATGTTTGTGTCTCCGTAGCGGCATGATTTGCGGCTCTTAGACAGCCTGAATACATGTGTGGATTGCCTAACAAACAGGCAATCCCTGCATATATTCAGGCTGTCTAGCAGCTGCAAATCATGCAGCTGTGGAGACACAAACATAATCTACGAGCATGCCCAAGATACTCGGAGAACACCCGAGCATACTCGGAAAGCTCGAGTAACGAGCACACTCGCTCATCGCTAAATTTTTAGCCCCAAATTTTGCCATTCCACAAGGGTAACCGGAGAAATTGGACCTCAAAATTTGTTGTACAATTTCTCCTGAGTACACAAATATCCAATATGTGGAGAAAACTACTGTTTTGGAGGATGGCAGGACTCAGAAGGGAAGGAGCTCCATTTCACTTTTTGAATGTATAATTTGCTGGAATCATTACTGGGGCCATGTTGCATTTGAAATGCCCCTGATGTGCTAAACAGCATAAACCCCACACAAGTCACCACATTTTGTAAACTATACCCCTAAGGGAACTTATCTAGATTTGTGGGGAGCACCTTGAACCCACAGGTGCATCACAGAAGTTTATTATGTTGATCCATAAAAAAAAATGTCACATTTTTTTCCCACAAAAAATGTTTTTTTAGCCCCAATTTTCCTACTTTCACAAGGGTAACAGAAGAAATGCACTATACAATTTGCTATACAATTTCTCGTGAGTACGCAAATATCCAATATGTGGAGAAAAATTACTGTTTTGGAGTACGGCAAAACTCAGAAGGGAAGGAGCTCCATTTAACGTTTTGAATGCAAAATTTGCTAAAACCATTAGCGGACACCATGTCATGTTTGCTCTTGATGTGCCTAAAAGTGGAAATCCCAAGTGACCTCATTTAATAAACTAGACCACCTCAAGGAACTTATTTAGGTGTGTGGTGAGTACCATAAACCCTCAGGTGCTGCATAGATAGTTTATAACTTTGAGAGGTGAAGATAATTTATTTTATTTATTTATTTTCACAAGGGTAACAGGAGAAAATAGACCCCAAAATTTGTTGTGCAATTTCTCCTGAGTACACCAATACCCCATGTGTGGTTGAAAACTACATTTGAGGCACAGTGCAAAGCTCAGAAGGGAAGAAGTGCCATATTGGAATTCATATTTTGCTGGACTGGTTTGAGGGTGCATGTCTCATTGGTAGAGCCCCTAAGGTGCCAGAATAGCAGAACGCCATTTTAAAGACTACACCTCTCAATGAATTCATCTAAGGGTATAGTGATCATATTAACACTGCAAGTGTGTTATACAATTTTTTACTATTGGGTAGTGAAGAAAAAATAATAAAATTTTTACCACCCAAATTTTGTTTTTGACACAGATATTATATTTTTACACAATAAGTGGGTAAAAATGGCACTAAAATTTGTCCCACAATTTCTATTGAATGTGGAAATACTCCATATGTGGGTGTACAGTACTACTTAGCCATATGGTGAAATTCGGGGGGACGGAGCAGTTTACCTCCTGTAACGCTGATTTTGCTAGAATAGTTTGTAGACTAGAAATACACAGCCCTTAAGTACTAGAAGAGCAGAATCCCTCCATAAGTTAGCCAATTTTGGAAATTATACCCCTTTGGGAAATTATCTACAGGTGTAGTGATGATTTTTACTCCATGGGTGTTTTCCAGAAAAAATTAGCAGTGGATGTTACTGAGTGAAAATTGCAAACTGCCATTGTACAGTAGTGTCCAGTACTTTGCAGTCACTGGTAGATTGTTAGTCACCAGTACGCTGTAGTGCCCAGTACAATTTGGTGCACAGCTCATGATTCTGGAGACAAGCACCTCTAAATTAGGCAGGCTGTCAACACTAGAGAAATGACAAACATGTGGACACTAAATGTGGTTTAGGAACACTATGGTGCTCAAAAGGGAGAGGGGCATTTGGATTTGGGACTGCAGAATTTGCTGAATTTCTTTTGGGGTCAAGGAGCTGTAGCTCTTTTCCAGAGCCTTTGTACTACAAGTAACGTGGAAGCCCCCTATATTTCAGGTAACAGAAGATTGTGCTGAGTGGGGAAATTTTTTGTGAATTGAGTTGAAGCATTTTATTGGGAACATTTTGCATAACATTTGGGATCACATTTATCTGGCACTTTACGCTGAGCACTTACATCGAGGTTTACACCTAAATCTCCAAATGACATGACTCAGAAGAATCCATTCACTATAAGGTGGCAGCAGAGTTACTCTGAACTCCATCTGGCCTCTGTGCAGTGTTGTCCTTCTTTTCAGAGGTGCACAAAACTGTGGTGGACCGCTCTTTTATGCACGCCTAAAAAGACAGACACTGTCAGATCATAGGCGACCTGTCAGCATCCACAGTGCCTCCATCTGCCTCACTGTAAGCACTCAGCGTTGATCGTAGTTTAAACGTGAGCAGAGGTCTACTGCAATCTTTAGGAGCATCAACAAAGCTTAAGTACCATAGCAACATACCAGGAAAAAATATCAACATGATCATTGATTTGACAGTACATCTAAGTTGCTTATTAGGATATAGTGGGATCTATCGCAAAAAATATTTATAGAAGAGGGTGGTCATAAAACCGAAAAGACGACCACAGATCCCAAGGTGATACAAAGTTAGAAAAATCTTTATTACAAAATTACACAATGGACAGGTGCACAACAACAACAACAACAGTAACAGTAGTAAGGTGCAATGCGGTCAAAGCTACGCACCATGGAAGCACGCACTGGTCTACCTGACTAATAGATAGGATTCTAATTGTTCAATACAAAACCTCACTTGTACTTGAATATTAGCAGACATAGCATGGATATAAACAAAAGCTCACTTTGGTTAAATCTAATTACAGATAGGCTCAGAGTACAGCCAAATATTACATATGCACAGAGGCTTGTGCCACAACGTGCCGATATAAACACACAATCGTATTGCCTAATAGGAATATATCCGTGGCACCTGTCAACATCAGAGCCTGTCTGCAGACAGTTTAGAGTAAAGATACATAGCTTGCAAGTGCATATGCTATATCAAAAGTGCCGGTATCTAGCGCATAGTATTACCTCTTATAGGCATCAGTGCAGCACAGTCAGGGAATAGGGGACCAGTGCGTGTACCCCAATTTGTATTAAAGATTTTTCTAACTTTGTATCACCTTGGGATCTGTGGTCGTCTTTTTGGTCTTATGACCACCCTCTTCTGCAATCTTTAGGAGGCAGAATGAACAAATCAATAGCAGGTGAAGAATCAGATTATCTAAAGTTGACAATGAATTTAGGCTTGCAAGAGACGTCAAAAGCAACAAAAAAGGATTTTGGGGATATGTCAAAAGTAAAAGAAAAGTCAAAGATGTTATAGGATTTTTACAGGATGAAAATGATGAAATGGTAAGATAGGATGTTGAGAAGGCCGAACTTTTAAATTCCTATTTTGCATCTGTTTTCTCTCAGAAAGGAAATGTAACATCAACTGATCTTCACTGTCCTATTAAGAGAATAGAAGAATCCAGGATATCTATAAACAGAAAAATAGTGAGGAAACACTTAGCTAACCTAAATGAATTCAAGTCTCCAGGACCAGATGAATTACACCCCAGAGTACTGAAGGAGATAGCAGAAGAAATTCTTGAACCACTCTCCATAATCTTTGAAAATTCTTGGAGAACAGGAGAAGTCTCAGAAGACTGGAGAAGAGCAAATGTTGCTCCTATCTTCAAAAAGGGGAAGAAGGTGGACCCAGGGAACTATAGGCCAGTGAGTCTGACTTCTATACCAGGAAAGGTCTTTGAACAAATTATTAAACAACATGTATGTAAGTACCTGGATAAGAATGAAGTTATTAAACAGAGTCAACATGGGTTTGTAACTAATAAGTCATGTCAGACTAACTTAATTTCCTTCTATGACTGAATCACTGACTGGGTGGATCAGGGAAATGCTGTAGATATAGTATATCTTGACTTCAGCAAAGCATTTGACAAAGTATCTCACACAATCCTTATTGAAAAAATGACTAAGTATGGAATGGACAAGGCAACTGTTAGGTGGATTCATAACTGGCTTAGTGATCGGTCCCAAAGAGTAGTTGTAAATGGCTGCACATCCAGTTGGAAGAATGTCTCAAGTGCAGTACCACAGGGCTCTGTCCTGGGCCCTGTTTTGTTCAACATCTTTATCAATGATTTAGATGAAGGAATTGATGGTAAGCTGATTAAATTTGCCTATGACACAAAGCTAGGAGGGATAGCTAATACTAGAGAGGAGAGAGAGAGGATTCAAAAAGATATAAATAAACTGGAGCAGTGGGCAGCAGCTATCAGAATGGTTTTTAACAGGGAAAATGGGCAATAAAAATGAAAAAAGCATATACAAAATGGGAGGAATAGGGCTAAGTAACAGCACATGTGAAAAAGACTTTGGTATACTAATAGATCACAGACTGAACATGAGTCAACAGTGTGATGCAGCAGCAAAAAAGGCAAATACAATTCTAGGATGTATTAACAGAAGCATATAGTATAGATCACGTGAAGTCATTATTGCCCTCTACTCCTCTTTGATCAGACCTCATCTGAATACTGTGTCCAGTTTTGGGCACCACATTTTAAAAAAGACATCAACAAACTGGAGCAAGTTCAGAGAAGAGTGACTAGAATGGTGACCGGTCTGCAAACCATGTGCTATGAGGAACGGTTGCAGGATTTGGGAATGTTTAGCTTGCAAAAGAGAAGACTGAGAGGAGACTTAATAGCTGTATACAAATATCTCAAGGGCTGTCACATTGTGGAAGGATCATCTTTATTCTCATTTGCACAAGAAAAGACTAGAAGCAATGGGATGAAACTGAATGGGAGGAGACACAGATTAGATATTAGAAAAAACTTTTTGACTGTTAGGGTGATCAGTGAGTGGAACAGGCTGCCATGAGAGGTGGTGAGTTCTCCTTCACTAGAAGTCTTCAAACAGAGGCTGGACAGACATCTGTCTGGGATGATTTAGTGAATCCTGCGTTGACGAGGGGGTTGGACCAGATGGCCAGGAGGTCTCTTCCAACTCTACCATTCTATGATTCTATGATTGTATGAATTAGTTTCATTTATTTTTTAAGTCATTCCTCGTGCAGTATAAGATTAGATGACTTTATTCTTCTGGTTTATGCAATTACAGTCATACCAGATTTATATAAACAATAATCTATAGTGGAAGGTGCCACCATAGATAAGAAGTGAAAGAGCAAACTGAATTGAAATATAAAATAATAATTTTTATTGAAGTACAATTAAAAGGTGAAATACATAAAAAAGAAGTGGGGAGACTACAAAAGGAGGTCAGGGAAGAAAGTTACACTGAGAACACCAGAATAATGAAAAAAGCACAATAAATATAGCAGAGCCGATTATATTATGAAAGAAAATGAGCAAATGCTTCAATTAATTATTAAACTGCACTAGTGCTAGTGTATATCTCAAAAATGTAATACAGCTCTATATTGTTGCATAACACAAACTCCACAATAAAGCCTCCTACATTATAGCCTGCAAAAAGAATGTCACATGTGGGGAGGCAGGGAATAAAGGTAGTGAAAAATAAAGAGACACTTGCTCAAAAGGCTTGTCTTCAATACAAATGTATAGTATATGTAACTTTTACTTACATGGATCTAACATGCCCAAATTTAACAGCAGGCTGAGGGGCTGTATGAGGAGTGGAAATCAGCTGGACTTTCGTCCCTGCGCCCGACGGGCACCGTTTCACAATGTTGCTTCTTCCGGGGCGATACCAGATTTATATAGATTTGTTTATGTTTGTCTGCTGTCACACTAAAAAGTGTTTTTTTGCAAAAACAAATTTTTGCATCGTCATAATTTTCGATCTATAATTTTTCCATATTTTGGCTGACAGAGTCAAGTGAGGGCTTGTTTTTTTGAGGGAAGAGTCGACATTTTTATTTGTACCACGTTTGGGCAGATGAAATTTTTTGATTGCTTTCTATTCCGATTTTGGGAGGCAGAATGAACAAAAACCAGATATTCAGGAATTGTTTTTTTTACACCATTCCGCGTGTGGTAAAATTAATAAGTCAGGTTTATTATTTTACACCATAAAAACTATATTATAGAAAAAATATTTATTTTTGCTTCGCTTTATTCTAACAGCTATAACTTTTTTATTTTTTTGCTAATGGAGCCGTGTGGCAGCTTGTTTTTTGCGGGACAAGATAACGTTTTCAATGATGCCTTTTATTTTTTTTTTCATCTTTTTAATAGCGTTTCCTTCCACTTTTTCTTCTGTTTTATGATAATAAAGCATTGTTTTTTGTCTAGTTTTTTTATTTTTTTCAATGGTGTTCACAGAAACGGTGACTAATGGAATAGTTTTATAAGTTGGGTCTTTTCGGATGCGGCAATATCAAATGTATATACTTTTTTATTTTTATTTACATAAATAAATGTATTTATTGGATTAATATTTTTTCTTTTTTGTTCTTTATTTTGTAATTTAAAAAAATATATTTTTACAGTTTTTATTAACTCTTTTTTACTTTTTGACATTGTCCCAGGATGGTGCATCAACTTCACACTGACAGATCGCTGATCTAATGATCTGCAATGCTTCTGCATTGTAGAGCATTAGATTAGAGTCTGACATGCAGGCAGAAGGTGTGTCTCTGAGCATGTGCCACCATCCCTGGGTGACCCCGGAGATCTTTCAGACTGGAGTCAGCATGGAGACTTTGACATAATGCAATCGCATCGCATTGCGCCGATGGGAGCACAGAGGGAACTACCTCCCTCTGCAATACTCTGCGATGTCACTCTCACTATTGACAGCCGCTTTATAGGGTTGACCGCGTGGGATCGGTACTGGCATCGATAGTGGGCATTGCTGCAGGGTGTCAGCTCTCTGAACTGAAACCCACATTTGATCATGGCGGTGCTCAGCGTAAGCCCGCGCAATCATGGTGCCTTATATATACTTGTCTTTGTAGTATATTTGTAACAACTCTGCCGGCATCACTGAATGGCTTTCCATCTCTCACACACCAACTTACTCACTGCTCCACGTCATGTTGTGATTTCTGTCGCTGCCGGCTCCATGTTCTGTGCCTCTGCTTTCTGCCTGCTCTCTGCATTCTTCCTGGTTGTGTGCATAGGGGGCGGCACCAGAACTCTCTGGTTCTTATGGAATCAGGGTGCACCTGTCTAAAGTGTCCCTGACCAATTACCAAGAGACCTCTAGTATTTAAGGCAGCTCCACCCAGTGAAACTTGCCTGAGCAATGCCTTTACTCAGTTAGTGTCTTGCTACTGAGTTGCCAGGTCCTGTCCTGTATCTCGCCTTCTCTGGAGGTTTGATTCCTAGCTTTGCCTTGTACCTATCTGTCTTCCCTCCAGGAGGCAGAATATCCTGGTCTCTGTGTCCTTGTTTATAACCTTGTCTTGTACCTGTCTGTCTACCCTCCAGGAGGCTGTATATCCTGGTCTCTGTGTCTTTGTTTCTTTGCCTTGTTTTGTTCCTTTCCCTGCCTGTACTTTGTCCTATACCTGTGTCTGTCTTATCCCTGTCTTGTATGTTTCCTAGTCTATCTCTGTACTATACCTGTGTCTGTTCTATCCCAGTCTGTGGCCTTTCCTTCCCTGCTCTGTGTACCCTTGTGTTTACTCCCTCTGTCTTGTTGCTGCAGAACCTCTTGCTGCAGCTCCTCTCCGCATTCCTTGCGGTTCCGCTTTGCTTCGCTCTTGTTGCTGAAGAACCTCTTGCTGCAGCTCCTCTCTGCATACTTTGCTATTCCGCTCTGCTACACTCCTGCTGCTGTTGTGCCACTTTCTGCCTCTGCTCCGCACTCCTGCGGTTCTGCTTCTGCTACTGCTCAACCTCTTCCTACCAATTGCAGCTCCTCTCTGCAGCCTTGTGGTTTTCTTCAGTGTGAACAGGGCCAAACCTGTTCCTTCATTCCCATCTGTGTTTCTATCCTTCACGTACCAGTGCCTGCACCTCCAGTGTGAACAGGTTCAAACCTGTTCCTTCATACACCACTCCTTCCTGCCAGTACCAGTACCTGCACCTCCAGTGTGAACATGTTCAAACCTGTTCCTTCATACACCACTCCTTCCTGCCAGTACCAGTACCTGCATCTCCTGTGTGAACAGGTCTCTACCTTCAATACTCCACTCCTTCCTGCTTGTGTTCCTGTGTCTCAGCTGTGCTTGCCGGCCTGTGTCTCAGCCGTGCCCGACTTCCATTGTCTCAGTTGTGCCTGCCTGCCAGTGTCTCAGCCATGCCCACCTGCCAGTGTTCCAGCCGTGCCTGCCTGTCTGTGTCTCAGCCATGGCCGCCTGCCAGAGTAGTCGCCGTGCCCACTGTACTCACCAGCCTATCTGCTACTCGTACCTGTCCTAGTGTTCTAGCTCCCCAAGTGGGATCAGGAGTCACAGCCAGACACCACCCTGGAGTGGCACCTGGCAGCTACCTGCCGCACAAGCCTGACCTCACTATGAGAGGCTCCAGTGAAGACCGAGGTAGCTGTCTTAGTAACGCCCCTTCCAGGGTAGTCTGGTTTGTGGCACAGTGGGGCCACAACCCCAGGCTCACGCCCATCAGTTCGGGCTGGAGCGCAAAAATATTCATGGCGCATGTCGTAAGGAGTTAATGGTATGATATTATTATGTTTTTAATAAGATTTTGCTTTTAGTATTTTTCCTTTTTTTGTACAACATGTAATGTGGTTAATTAAGTCATTTATCATGTGTGATAGGTGGGATTATTCAAAAGAGTTCTAAATCATGTTGGAGCTTTATTCTTAGCTTACATTTTATTGAAGTGCCTTCATCAACTTTGTTTATGGATTGCTTTTCCTTTGGAATTGGGATCCTGTGCACTTGCAGATAGGTGAGTCTATCATTTTTTTTCTATTTTCAGCTTGTGACAAAAGCATTGAGTGATCGGCGGTGGTTATGGTCTACCACTGATCTGCAGGTCTCATGTTACTTTCTGGAAACCAAAAAAGTGTAGGTATGCTTTAAAGGGAATCTGTCAGACAGATTGCTTTAGAGGTTTAAACAGAGATGTCAGCAATGCCTCTCCTATCAAGCTAAGGCCTCCGTCATTTGGCGTCCGTCATTTCAAAAAAACGTCCAATGCAACGTTTTTTTTGACCGCCAAAATGGCGGACAAGGGCGGATCCGCCGCATCGTTTTTGACGGAATCCGCCTGCGGATCCGTCGCCTCTATTGAAAACCATAGTAAAATGCAGAAAACAGTGTCGGGGTCTCCTCTCTCTCTCTCTCTCTCTCTCTCTCACTCTCACTCTCACTCTCTCACTCTCTCTCTCTCGTCGGACTTGCATTTCCGGAACGAAATTTTCGTCATTTCCGGATGAAATCTTCTTGGCGGATCCGTCAGAAAACTGACAGTTTTGCATCCGTTTTTTTACTTTTCTGACGGATCCGCCATTTTCATGGATGGCGGACGTCACACAACGGAAGTGTGAAAGAGGGCTAAGTGGTTTTGATTAAGTGCAGTGTTTAATGATTGTCTTAGCATCAGGAGCTTATCATTGCTGGGACATAGAAGGGTATGCTTGGTAGTCTGACTCCACCCCTCCTGTGATATGCAGCTCAAGATGTATTGACATTGTATGGTCTGGTGTGGGCAAGGATAGCTTTCTCAGCTCTGCTTCATGCTAAATATAAAAGCTATGACTGTGTAAGAACTGCTGTATCCAGTAAACTGAGTGATGCATCATTGGATTCAGTGTCTCTTTGTCTACATTATGCTGCTTTCAGATGACATAGGAAAAACCTGATGACAGATTCCCTTTAAATTCAGTTACATGATGACATCACAGTAGACTCATAATAACAGTAGATTCTATACCTCCAGATTAATACTGCTATGAATTACAGGACTAAAACATTCCTGCATTTTATTATGTGGATGGAAGAAAATAATACATAACTCCTTTCCAAGATTAAAGGATCATTAAATTATTTCTGCTTTCCTGTCCGGTTTTTACCATTTTTGGTGATCATTTCTGAAACTGCCAAGATGAAAGATGAAGAGAGAAATGCAAACCTTCTAAACATTAGCAGCTGAATCATCCTTTTTTTCAGCATCTTTTCGCAGAGCAAAGAGAGAGTAGGCAGAGATGCTAATTTGTAGACACTTCTTCTACAGGAAATGAAGCAAAGCAATGCACCGGCGACTGTTGAGAGACCAGATATCTACCGCTGCCTACACATAAAGAGGACCATTAAGGAGCCGTGGTTTATTCTCTTCCTCCTGAAATCATAAAGAGCAGTGATGAGCCTGACAGTGCAAACTGCAGCGCAGTAAATTCTACTTCTTTTCTGGTCACTGTAAAAGTTACTGTGGCTAAAGCCCATATACATTTCATGAAGTAATCCTGCTTAGAAGATGGTATCATATTTATACACAGCGGGGTGTGTAAATGCCTATAAATCATAATGCAGAATGTGAAATATCTCAAAATAAAATCTTATTGTAAATGAAACCATGACCCCTTGGCAGACAATAGGCCTTCATATGCTTTGCAGCTAAGCAGACACTGAGTAATGTTGCTTGGAAGTGATCGCTACTGTCTATGTAATATTTAGGGTTTATTCATGAACTATCTGGCAGAAAATAAAAGAATTTCCTCTTCGAGCATATGCTAAAGAAGGATGTGGTCCCTCGCCCGCTCCTCCTCTTCTGATTTTTTGCAAATAGCAAAACATAAGAGACAGTTGTTCCTGGCTGTCCTGCTGCCTGTCATTGCTGTCAGTAGAAAGGCTGTGAGTTATTGCTTTTCCAGATGTGAGAGATTTCCAAGCTGCCATAAACTGCCTGCGGTTTGTGGTGCCGTACTGAAGAGCACGGAGAAAACGAGATTAAACTTCATCTCATCATCAGTGCAATCTGCAAAGATCACACCGAGGACTAATAATCACAGCTCCTTCATTCCAGAGCTGAACTGCCGAGCCCTGCGTCGTGGTTCTAGGGTTATGCCACTTAAAGCTCCATGGTTGGCAGTAATTAAGGTCACACAATGCTTGCGATAGGACAGAAATACATATTTTAAACACTATGCAACGCTTCTACATCTGCTTAGTGTTTAATGGGAGAGCACAACATGGGACTTGCCATTTCATTCTAGGGGAATTGCCTATTTTTCAAAGACATTTCATACTTGTTATGCTGTTAGCATAAAGAAACAGAAATCAGAAACTAACTTCTGAAACTGCAGACTAGTATCTCAATTTATTCTCTGTTAAATGGGCTTTCCAAGATTAATTCAAGTAATCTGTCAGTAGGATTACTTTGACTTAATAAGCCATCTATATTGGCACATAGGCCATAAAAAGCTGAATAAAAAACCCTTGATATCTGTGATCCGATGTCCTATTACACAGTGATTCATATTTTTCTTAATATGCAAATGACCTATTAAGGTCTATGGGCGTGGCATAGATCTCCCCAAGAATCTGACTCAAGAGCCTACTTTAAATGAAAGGCAGTGTAATCAGTGTGAGTCATGCATTGACGGACTATCTGCTGTCCTGATCTACATGTTTCGCACTGTAACCCCCCTTTCACTTAAATTAAGCTCTGGTATAAGCTAATTTACATATTAGGAAACTGTGGTTTTCTCTGTGATAAGATATCGAAAGGCAGATATCAAGCTATCATTTTGTTCAACTTTATATGACCTGCTTGCCCATATAGATGGCTTAAGAGGGTTGATCCTACTGACAGATTACCTTTGATAAATTAAAATCAGATCGCTTGCTCTTTCGACACTAACAATGAGTGAATCTCCCAAAATTTGATTCTGCAGATAATCTTGAATTCAGAGGTTAAATTATATTTATTTTATGCAAATCAAATCTGTCTAGAAGGGGTCAAAAACAATTAGGGTATGTGCATATTGGATCTCTAAAAAAAACTCTGAAATACCTGTATAATTTTTGCTGAAGTAAAACTCTTTTGGGAAAATGGCTGCGGTGTTTTTCATGAAGAGTCTTTTCTGACAACTTTTTGAACATCATTAGCGGTGGCTTTGCTGTCGCTGTTATTTCATTTTACATGCTAAATATAAAATACTGGAGACAAAAGCATAAAGAAAACTGTGTCTCTCATCCCGTGGCTAAAAAGTAATTTCTTTATTACGTATCAGGCAGAGGATTTTCAGTCTGTTTGTATCCTTTGCTCAGTATGCAATAAAGAAATAACTTTTTAGCCATGGGGTGAGAGACACAGTTTTTTCTATGCTGCTTTTTGAATTTGTTTGTTTTCTGTTGAGCGCAACAAGTGGCTGTGATATATCTGATCAGGACTTAAACAATGATATTCATCTCCATATGCTACTTGAAGAATGGAACGGTCACTTTTTTAACCGCTGTATAGCTTTCTAAACATGAGGCGTTTCAAAGAAGTCACAAAAAACAGAATATATGCACAGCAAGTCATTTTACCATGGTTGTTTATATATTCATTCCTTTTTTTTTTAATTTTTAATAGAACTTTTCTAGGCGGTTTCCAGGTGATGGAATAACTCTGTTACTCATACCCTTATACTCATATCTCTTTGTCTCTCCCCATATCTCACCCACTCCTCTGATTTGTAACTAACTTGATTAGCTCAGAATTATATTTATTCCCCAGCAGATCATCTGTTTAAAGGAATAGCTGCATTAGTGCCAGCAATGCTTGGTTCTGGTACCATATCTGTCCATGGAATAAATGGCGCTATAATAATATATAATAATAATAGTAATAATATCTATGTACTACGCTTAGTTTGATACAGAATCTATATAGGCAGCTTAGATCTGGTACCATATCTCTGTAATAAGTGTTAGATATTTGGTAATGCTATTTCTAAGCAAAGTATGATGTATCGAGTCTAGTGATGAGCGAGTTAACTCGTTGCTCGGGTTTTCCCTAGCACGCTCGGGTGATCTCCAAGTATTTGGAAGTGCTCGGAGATTTAGTTTCTGTTGCCGTAGTTGCATGATTTGCGGCTATTTGACGGCCTGAATACATGTGGGGATTCCTTAAAAACAGGCATTCCTCACATGTATTCAAGCTGTCCAGCAGCCATAAATCATGCAGCTGCGGCAAAAGAAACTAAATCTCCGAGCACTTCCAAATACTCGGAGATCACCCGAGCAACGAACGAGAATACTCGCTCATCACTAATCGAGTCCTCTGCATTTTGAATTTGGTGTAGTGGACTATTATATTTGTATTTGGGTCACTGATATTCCACATTTGATACTATTAACTAGTTATAAGGTTTTTATGGTGCTATATCACTGAATTGCGCTGCACCACAAATAAATCATAAAATAATACTATTTCTTGGTTACTTTAAATAATCATACTGTTACTAACAGCTAGATAATGTGTCTAGGACTGCACATGTTTGTGATCTCAATTAGATTATACTAGCCGCCATTTTTTCCAGATTTGTTACACCTACTGCTTTGGGGGGCCTTAGGTAAGTAGGATAAAGATGGATTGGTGCAACATGGGTAGTGCTTTGTAATTGCCCCCCAGGCTAAAACTTCTTGGCCAGGCTGTGATGGTGTACAGTACAGACCAAAAAATGTGTTTCTTTACTTAGCTGCTTTTTTCTTGCCATAATACAAATTCTAAGAGTCTATTCAGTGGGACTATCAGCTGTGTATCCACCAGACTTCTGCACAACACAACTGATGGTCCCAACCCCATATACAATCAGGGCCAGAAATATTTGAACAGTGACACAATTTTCGCGAGTTGGGCTCTGCATGCCACCACATTGGATTTGAAATGAAACCTCTACAACAGAATTCAAGTGCAGATTGTAACGTTTAATTTGAAGGGTTGAACAAAAATATGTGTTAGAAAATGTAGGAATTGTACACATTTCTTTACAAACACTCCACATTTTAGGAGGTCAAAAGTAATTGGACAAATAAACATAACCCAAACAAAATATTTTTATTTTCAATATTTTGTGGCGAATCCTTTGGAGGCAATCACTGCCTTAAGTCTGGAACCCATGGACATCACCAAACGCTGGGTTTCCTCCTTCTTAATGCTTTGCCAGGCCTTTACAGCCGCAGCCTTCAGGTCTTGCTTGTTTGTGGGTCTTTCCCTCTTAAGTCTGGATTTGAGCAAGTGAAATGCATGCTCAATTGGGTTAAGATCTGGTGATTGACTTGGCCATTGAAGAATGTTCCACTTTTTTGCACTCATGAACTCCTGTGTAGCTTTGGCTGTATGCTTGGGGTCATTATCCATCTGTACTATGAAGCGCCGTCCAATCAAGTTTGCAGCATTTGGCTGAATCTGGGCTAAAATATATCCCGGTACACTTCAGAATTCATCCGGCTACTCTTGTCTGATGTCATCAATAAACACAAGTGACCCAGTGCCATTGAAAGCCATGCATGCCCATGCCATCACGTTGCCTCCACCATGTTTTACAGAGGATGTGGTGTGCCTTGGATCATGTGCTGTTCCCTTTCTTCTCCAAACTTTTGGCTTTCCATCATTCTGGTACAGGTTGATCTTTGTCTCATCTGTCCATAGAATACTTTTCCAGAACTGAGCTGGCTTCTGGAGGTGTTTTTCAGCAAATTTAACTCTGGCCTGTCTATTTTTGGAATTGATGAATGGTTTGCATCTAGATGTGAACCCTTTGTATTTACTTTCATGGAGTCTTCTCTTTACTGTTGACTTAGAGACAGATACACCTACTTCACTGAGAGTGTTCTGGACTTCAGTTGATGTTGTGAACGGGTTCTTCTTCACCAAAGAAAGTATGCGGCGATCATCCACCACTGTTGTCTTCCGTGGGCTCCCAGGTCTTTTTGGATTGATGAGTTCACCAGTGCTTTCTTTCTTTCTCAGGATGTACCAAATTGTAGATTTTGCCACTTCTAATGTTGTGGCAATTTCTTGGATGGGTTTTTTTCTGTTCTTGCAGCTTAAGGATGGCTTGTTTCACCTGCATGGAGAGCTCCTGTGACCGCATGTTTCCTTCACAGCAAAACCTTCCAAATGCAAACACCACACCTCAAATCAACTCCGGCCCTTTCATCTGCTTAATTGAGAAAGACATAACAAAGGGATTGCCCACACCTGTCCATGAAATAGCCTTGGAGTTATTTGTCCAATTACTTTTGGTCCCTTTAAAAACAGGGTGGCACATGTTAAGGAGCTGAAACTCCTAAACCCTTCATCCAATTTTAATGTGGATACCCTCAAATGAAAGCGGGAAAGTCTGAACTTCAACTGCATCTGATTTGTTTTGTTTCAAATTCATTGTGGTAATGTCTAGAACCAAAATTAGATAAATGTTGTCTCTGTCCAAATATTTATGGACCTAACTGTATAAGGCCAGAAATCCCGCTTATTAAACCTGACAGGGCACACCTGTGAAGTGAAAATCATTTCCGGTGACTACCTCTTGAAGCTCATCAAGAGAATGCCAAGAGTGTGCAAAGCAGTCATCAAAGCAAAAGGTGGCTACTTTGAAGAACTTAGAATATAAGACATAATTTCAGTTGTTACACACTTTTTTGTTAAGTATATAATTCCACATGTGTTAATTCATAGTTTTGATGCCTTCAGTGTGAATTACAATTTTTCTAGTCATGAAAATACAGAAAAACCTTTAAATGAGAAGGTGTGTCCAAACTTTTGGTCTGTACTGTAATTCCACATGTGTTATTCATAGTTTTGATGCTTCCGTGTGAATGTACAATTTTCATAGTCATGAAAATACAGAAAATCTTTAAATGAGAAGGTGTGTCCAACTTTTGGTCTGTACTGTATATGTCTCTGAAAGGGGCTATGACTACTAGAGGAGGTTGTCCTGTTTGGAGTACTGAGAATGTCAAGGGGTTACCGCAACAGAGAGAAGCCAGTAGACCACAGCATCTGATTGCTCCAACTTCTACACTGAAAAGAAGCACTTCACCTTCTTTTTAAATGGTGTTAATTTCTTTTGGCAGAACAAGGGTTAATCGGCCATGTTTGGAGCTCTGGGAGTCTGAGCTCTTAGCTGATCTCGGTTAGCCACTCCTATTCCCTATATAGGCTTGGTCCTGATTGAAACACATCATCAGAGCTAGCTTTTGCTGCAAGGCTTAGAGAAGAGGTGTTTTGGTACTTATATGAGAAGGAATTTGGAGGAGTTATCAGTGACTCTTGCATGGGTTTGTAACTGTGATTTTTCCCTTCCCTCCTCTTATTTTTTTTTTTTCCCCGTCCTCCACACCCCGGTGCATTCCTCTGTTATATGTTGGTGAATATTTGTATGCCTGGTATTTTCAGTTACTCTTGTTTGTGTTGCCTTGTTTGTTGTGTTGGTGTACTATGGTGCACAGCAGCTTTCCTCTTCCCTGGGTTGGGAAAGGGAACAGAAGGAGGGCTGATTCAGGAGATAAGGCAAAGTTGTAGGTCCCAGCATCTTCACCTTCATAAGTATCCCAGGAAAAGGGCAAGTTAGGGTGCTCCTAGTGGTAGGGACAGGGAAGGAGCCCCTAGTCCCGAGTCACCGATAGCTAAGTCATGACAGAGAAAGGACAGTTAATGTAAGAGATATTTTGGAAATGGGAGGAAATTTTTTTCGAGGCAATTTTCCCATTGGTGCATTTTTCTATGAGAAAAGTGCAAGTTTTTAATTATAAAAAAACAGCAAGCACCAAGCATTTTGTAACTACAAACACATGACATGTAAATCCAGTGCTGCCTTGAGCACAAACATCGGGTGAAGAAAGTCTAAATTATAAATAAAGGTTTATACATGCTTTGGTTTAAAGTATGCAGTTACTCTATGTACGTGCTGTGAGGAATTTCCGATTCAGGCACAGAGAGCTGGTGGGCTCATGACCGCAAGTTTGTGATTTGCTTATGAGCAGTCATATGTCAACTAGTCATAGGTGGCCTTACCTAATGCAAGAGAATTAAGCAAGGCCGGACACGATTAATCGGAATGTAGCCGGAAGTAAACAAATCAAATACTTGCAGTCACACATCCACTGGCTACTGGCGCTGGCACCATAGAATCCCACATATTACTTTAAAAGACTGTTTTTCTTACTTTTCTCTTTCTGTTTTTATCTAATACATACCATTTATCTGTTATCATCATGTCTTACATTTAACGCCTCTACACACAGTACCACACGTTATCCCAGACATTAGGAACCGAATGGTAAAATCATAATGGAGGTTTACTTTTATTCATGCAGAGCAATAAGAGAAAATAATCATGGATGTAATGGTGCTTACTGAGTGACAACCACTATGGTCAATGTTAGGGTATGTTATATGTGGCAAATTTATTTCTGTCAGAATTATCTCCATATGGCTTATAGAAATCTTTGGGCTTACACCTAAAGCAGCCCCATTCATATTCACAGATTCAGATGCAGAAAATTGATTTGCAGTTGCAGAAATTTATACTGCGTGTTGTTTGCGAATATACAATAATTATTCACATTTAGCCAAATTTGGCTGCCAACTTCGGGGCAGGAGACAGCTGCCAGTTTGTACCCCATGTTCCGTACTTGTACAGTGTTTCACGGATGTCTGATGACTTATTTTTAGAGATGGGCGGACACCTGGATGTTCGGGTCCAGCAGATTCAGCCGAACAGTTACAAAAAGTTTGGGTTTGGGTGCCTGAACAGCAACCGGACACAAACCTGAACCTGGACCCCATTCACTTGAATGGGGGGCCCGAACATCCAGTGTTTGCTGTGCTGTAATAGCCTGACAGTGCAACAAACACCGCTTTTGATCATCCCCACCGATCAGAGAGCCGCTGTTCCCATGCTGTCATAAGACAGCGGGAGCGCTCAGCTGTGATCGGAGGTATAAAGTTTACCTCCAGTCACTCGTGTCAGCTGATGGGACTACTGATCCCTTCAGCCAACGCCTGCTACCGTTAATTACAATGAGAGCAGGAGCGGCGGTTGGGAGTATTCATTAGCCACTCCTGCCCTGTTAATAAATGTTTAAAAAAAATGGCGTGGGTTACCGTTTATTTTTGCTAACCAGCCAGACAAAACACACAGCTGGGGGCTGCAACCCTCAGCTGTCAGCTTCAGCAAGGCTAGTAATCAAGAATAGAGGGGTCCCCACGCTGTTTTTATAATTATTTAAATAAATAATTTTAAAAAACGACATGGGGTCCCCCCCATTTTTGACAACCAACCTTGCTAAAGCAGACAGCTGGGGGCTGGTATTCTCAGGCTGGTATCTAGAAATGCAATGAACAGAAAGAACTGAACTTTAAAATCATCACATTACTTAACCCATGCAGTGAACACTGTATAAAAACAATTGACAATGCATGTTTTCTTCATAATACCAAAAAAGTGGAGTAAAATGTGATTAAAAATTCATAGGTAAAAATAATAATTATACCTCTCAGAAAATGATGATGCAAAAAAATAAATTTGTTCTACATACTGTATATCTGCTGTAACAGTAATCATACTGACTCAAAGAGAAAAGTTTTTTCATCACTTATACTTTACAGTGAAAAGCATAAACATGAATAAAAACAGTTATTGAATTGCTGTTTGTTTATTCTTCCTCCCAAAAATCATAATAAAAAGTGATCAAAAAACCTTACCTATCCCAATGTGGTACCAACAAAAAATTTCAACTCATCCAGCAAAAAAAGTTTACATACATCTATGGTGGCAGAAAAATGAAAAAAGTTTTAGGTCTGAAAATATGTTACTGCAAAAAAGAAAAATAAGTTGTAAAAATTAGAGTTTTTGCATATAAGACTATGTCAGCATAATGCGTCTTTGGTGTGTTTTTAATGTTGCAGATTTTCTGCACAATTTTGGCACATGTTAAGTAAATTAGATTACTTATGTCTTTTATTGCACTTTTGACTGTATTTTTTATATGTGTTTTTATCGCATTTTGACACTGCGGTTTTTGCATGTTTCTGATGTGTTATGTTTTAAGTACGATGATTTGATTTTGATACTTCCAGGTATTTTGACTTTGATAAAACTTTATTGATATTGTTATATACAAATTATATGCCTTTTTGATTTGTTTACACAGTGTAAATGCACTAAAAACGCATGCAGTCTATGGGAAAAATCTGCAAATAAGGATTCACTCAGATGAGCATATAACACGGCAGAATGCTATGCGATGTTTTATTGGACAGCACTCAGACCAGTGTTATTCTACGGAACAGCTCAGATCTGCGATTATTTTCTCATGCAGATTCGGCATGCTGAGAGTGTATCTGGGAATCGGATCGCATTCACCCATATAAGTCTATGGGTGCGTGTGAAACATACAACTGCACTCAGATATCTTCCGAGTGCAGTCTGATTACCAAGGATGCTGGCAATGGAGGAGAAGGAGAAATAAATTTCTCTGTTTCCTCCGCACCTGTGCTGCCAGACTCTGACACGATTTGAGCGGCGTGTCATTTGTACGGATGAGTGAATAGCTTTGGATAACTTCTTATCCGAATAGCTATAGCACTTACGAATAGCTGTACGGGGAACCCGGATACCTGGAGCACTCCCGATGTTCAGCTGTTCGGCACCGCAGCTGCATGTGTCGCGGCTGTTATCCGAAGCTATTCGCTCATCCCTAGTCATTTGCATAATGGGCCTGATTCTCTCGAGTGAGAGAACATAGGCTGTGTGCCCCCAGCTTAAAACTCAGCGTACCCACAATAGAAATTTATATGTTGCAGATTTCAAACACCCTCCACAGGTCAGTTTAGGCTTGGTAAGAAAAAGCCAGTGGTCATGAGATTTCTACAAATCCCATCCAATTTGCTGGATTTGTAAGAGGTTGCATTTGTGATCCAGTAAAAATACACAGTGTTAAAAACTCACCAAAAATGTGTGGGCACACAGCCTAAGTAAGGGCTCATGTAGATGACAGTATTTTCGGTCCAAATGCGATCCAACAAAGTATCAGATCGCACTAGAATTAATGTTATTCTATGGGGTTGTGCCCATGTCCAATTTTTTCCTTGGACAGACTCTGTGTAAAAATTGCAGCATGGTTGATTTGCATTGGATATTTCGAGTCCATGTAAAAAATGGGACTGCACTTGGATGACATTTGAGTGCAGTCTGATTTTCATGGACTGACAGAATGCAGAAGATGGAGAATTTTTTTTCTGAAAGAAAATCGGATCACTCAAATTTTTTAGTGTTTTCTCATGTCCTAGATGCAATTTTGGATGCATAAAGTCTTGCTTCTTGAGGGATTCTCTGGATTTGTATATACAGTATTAGTAGTGAAAAAATCCTGTGCTTTACAATACAAGGGATCTGCGCTTGATGTCTTGTGTGACCCTCCTTTTTTTCTATCTTAGTAATCTAGAGCCAGACGTAAGACATTTCCATCTACACTAAAGGTTTACTTATTGTATATAGGAAAGATGTGTATCTTCGTACCGTATTAGCCAGTAGATAGAAAAATATTTAGACTTGAGAGTCCTCAGTGGTTGATACCTTTTAATGGCTAACTGAAAAGATGGTAACAAATTGCAAGCTTTCGAGACTACCAGGTCTCTTCATCAGGCAAAGACTAATACAAAATCTGAAGAATCACATTTTATACACAACACAGCACAGAAATAATGCAATAGATAAGACAAGTGACGTGAAGCAGAATGGTCATTATGGGAGAGGGAGGAACATACATATTGGAACAGTTCATAGATAAGGAGTGAAAGTTTTATTGCCCTCTGATTGGAGTCTGCTATTGTGTTTTGATGCCCCTAGAAGGTCAGAGAAGCAGATTCCTTAATTGATGTAGAAAGACATGAATCCGTGTGATATATTCATTCCAGCACTAAGAGTGTCAAAGGTCATCATAAGTTTATATTCCCAAACCTTTCTATCTTTCTCAGATTTAAAGTTAGATTTTAATACAAGTAATTCCATATCATCATGCTATGACCGGGCATACAAAATGTTTTGCCACAGGTAAATCCATTCTTTTTTCTCTTATTGTGTGGCGATGAGAATTCATCCTTGTTCTCAGTTTTTGCCCGGTCTCTCCCACATACAGACCATTTATAATGACCACGGACAAGATAAAGATCCCCAACTCCATCAGGACTACAAGATCCCAGGTACTTTCAGCTGCATCACATCTAATGTGGTGTACCTAATTATATGTACTAAATGTCCAACTGGGGGTCTGTATGTGGGAGAGACCGGGCAAAAACTGAGAACAAGGATGAATTCTCATCGCCACACAATAAGAGAAAAAAGAATGGATTTACCTGTGGCAAAACACTTTTGTATACCCGGTCATAGCATGATGGATATGGAATTACTTGTATTAAAATCTAACTTTAAATCTGAGAAAGATAGAAGGTTTGGGAATATAAACTTATGATGACCTTTGACACTCTTAGTGCTGGAATGAATATATCACACGGATTCATGTCTTTCTACATCAATTAAGGAATCTGCTTCTCTGACCTTCTAGGGGCATCAAAACACAATAGCAGACTCCAATCAGAGGGCAATAAAACTTTCACTCCTTATCTATGAACTGTTCCAATATTTATGTTCATCCCTCTGCCATAATGACAGTTCTGCTTCATGTCACTTGTCTTATCTTATTGCATTTTTTCTGTGCTGTTATGTATAAATATGTGATTCTTCAGATGTTGTATTAGTCTTTGCCTGATGAAGAGAACTGAGTAGTCTCGAAAGCTTGCAATTTGTTACCATCTTTTCAGTTAGCCATTAAAAGGTATCAACCACTGAGGACTCTCAAGTCTAAATATTTTACTTATTGTATATGCATTTATCTAACTTTTCACTGCGAATTGTGCTGGCTCATGATCTCTCTTTTTCATCAGTGTTTTTGCTGATTTTTACGTTTGGTTTCTACGCAGCATTATTGCTTGCTAGGGA
Organism: Oophaga sylvatica; assembly: GCA_033576555.1. Classification (NCBI taxonomy): domain Eukaryota; kingdom Metazoa; phylum Chordata; class Amphibia; order Anura; family Dendrobatidae; genus Oophaga; species Oophaga sylvatica. The sequence goes on along the minus strand of JARQOD010000006.1, from coordinate 378,169,994 downwards.
TCCAAGGGTTTATTTATATGCTGCAAATAATTATAAAGACCTGCAGAAATCTTCATGTACTTGTGCAAATTGCTGATTTATTTCTCCTTCACCAGGAAATATTCCCTCAGTGAGTGTTATTGTATTTTGTTCTGGGGGTTCTGAAAATAGTTACAAATCTTTCTACGTGTGGTGTTTTAACCTCTCATTTCATGATTTCTTCCCTGCTGCTCAATAACCTACAATTTTCGACATCTTAATGTAAATTCCAGTAAAATTGTATAAAAGCAATTTTGATAAAAGGAACCTATAGATAGGTTTAAAGCTGTCAGGCAATGATAACATAACAGGTAAGATCAACTGCATTTTAATGTTAACTGGTATTTTCTGGACTTAATTTATATGAAAGATGTTTCCTAATAAATGTGATGCGTGTCAAAGATGGAGAACTGGCCCAAATAAGTACTGTTTCACTATATGTTTAAAAGGAAGGCATAATCCTACTGTTTGAATCATTAATTTGTGTTAGATGCGTTTTTAATTTAACTTTTAAGCAATTTTTTTTCATATTACAATTTGTATAAAATCTGTATATCAAAAAAAGTAATATTGCAATTTTCACGCTGGCCACCAGGGCTTTTTTAGACTCATATTTCCTGATCTTTCATGAAGAGTTCTCAATAGTTTTATTATCATCTTTGGCTGGTGATAAAATCTAAACATAACTGATAACACAGGATCCACCAATCACAATAGGTGATGATACTGCAATTTATTCTTCTCCTACCTTCGCAAGAACTTTTGCACATGCTCATTAGCTGTTTCAGTACATAAGATAGGGTCTGATCCAGTCTATTGCTGCTAATGTACATGTGAATATCCTGAAAGAGCCGAAAGTATGAGAAAATAATAGCCCAATGACCAGTGTAAATATTTTTAACCCCTTTCCAACATATATCGTAATAATAATATGTCCCTCCACCCTCATTCTTATTGAACAAGGACAAATTTTTATGTCATGGTGATTGTGCGCACATACAGGCTGTGCGCGAGCGATCGCCGCCAAGTGTGAGGTCTTTCTGACAGCTGACACCTGTCACTAAGTGCCAGGAGCAGTCCCTCACAGCTCCCAGAACTTTAACCCCCTAAATGCTGTAATCAAATGCGATAGCAGCAGGGATGTTATATCTCTCTAACTGCCCATTGGGTAAATGTTGTGAAGGCTGAGTATGAAGCATGAAGCAGAAAACATTTTGGAGCATGTCCTACCACCAGCGAGGATTGCTGGATGTTTTTTAGATTTTTCTCTTTCCATGTTGCCTCCTACTCTTACTCTGCTTCTTCCAACTCTTCATCACCTAGTCAGCGTAACATCTGCATCACTAACATGAGCAGAGTCATATGGAAATGACAGCAGGCTGTTCTGAAACTCAACTATTTGTAGGAAAAACCTCACAGGGCACCTTAGCGGTGGATGAGGTTCAAAGAACAGACAGATGAGTGGTTGGTGCCACTGAACCTCAAGCCTGGCCTTGTTGCATGCGATAATGGAGAAATCTCTTAGCAGCTCTGAGCCTAGCTGGTTTGACACACATGCATGTGCTGCTGCTCACCTGTTTGCGCTGCAGCTTTACTTCTGCCTTCCCATTTACCGCCTCACATGTGACATACTCACAAGTTGTTACCCCACTTTGCACATGCTGGAGAGACTGTGCGAGCTGCAGCAGACTATACTGGAGTTTCAGCTGCAGCACGCACGGGTGAACCACTTTACGACCAATGTGTGGACCTCTATGTGGGATGTGTGTGACGTGCTGCTTTGCTTCGAGTACTTCACAAACATGGCCAGCGCTGATGATGCCAACATCTGCGATACTATCTCACTTCTATGCCTCCTTAAAATAAAAAGCTTCAGGCCATGATATATGAGGTGGTGGTACAGGAGGAAGAGGAGGAAAAACAGAGACCATTGACACCATTATCAGGCCAGTCGTGCACACAAGGCTTGGAGGATGGGTCCCTGTACCAACAGTGGTCAGATGCACCACGGTCAGTCTTCGGTCATCACTGGTATGTGGCTGGGGTGATGCAGAACATACAGATGATATAGAGGACCCAGATGATACACCTCCCACCAAGTACAGCTTGTTGTTTCCTCTGGTCAGCCTGTACACATGAGGCAATGCATGCTGCTGTGCCTGTACAACAACCGCCAAGTTGCCCGGATTGTTACAAGTGCTGATTACTGATTGGCCACCCTGCTGGATCCCTGCTACAAGCACAATGTGCCATCTTTACTTCCATCACTAGAGAGTGATCGGAAAATGTGGAAATACAGGCGCACACTGGTAGACACACTACTGACGACATCCTCACCTGACAGCAGGAGCTCAGTGGAAGCACAAAGCAGAGGAGGAAGAAGTCGCCAACACAGCTGGGGCACCAGTACCACATTGGAAGTGAGGGTTAGCATGTCAAAAATGACGAAAACCTTCCTGAGCATGTCGCAACATCCAGCACAACGATCTGATACAGTCCATATTAGCAGGAAACATCATTCTGTTATGCCTGTGTAGCAACTCTCTGGATTAATAGGTTACATACTAAAAAACTGCAACTGACCCTGCTGGTTCCTATACAGACTAGGCATCCTGACACTGTAGTCCCAAGTGGTGCCTGCGGGTTCAGAAACAGCCCTAACTAAAGAACTATAAGATGGCGACTCGGACCAAAACTCCCTAAACGAAAGTTGAGTTGCTTCTCATTAGTCCTGAAGAACTGGAGGGCAGAGCAGAGTGTGAATTAACTGCAACATGATAACTGTGCTGAGCAAAGGAAATATGCTACAGTGAGTAAAGTAGATAGAGAAATACCAAAGAATAAAGCAATTACTCTTAACAATATACAGCCTATTTACTAAACAAACAGAAGAGAGGTGCAAAGTATAGCAAAGAACAATGCTAGAATGCTTAGCTCAAAGCTAACAGACTGGCTCCAAACATCTATACTACAGTCATGGCTAAAAGTTTTGAGAATGACACAAATATTATATTTTCACATGATCTGCTGCCCTCTGGTTTTTATGTGTGTTTGACAGATGTTTTTATCACAGACAGAAATATAATTGCAAACATATGAGTAACAAAAGCTTATATTGACAGATAGAATGAGTTAATGCAGCAAGTCAATATTTGCAGTGTTGACCCTTCTTCTTCAGGACCTCTGCAATTCTCCCTGGCACGCTCTCAATCAACTTCTGGACCAAATCCTGACTGATAGCAGTCCATTCTTGCACAATCAATGCTTTCATTTTGTCAGAATTTTTAGGTTTTTGTTTGTCCACCCGTCTCTTGATGATTGACCACAAGTTCTCAATGGGATTAAGATCTGGGGAGTTTCCAGGCCATGGACCCAAAATCTCTATGTTTTGTTCCGTGAGCCATTTAGTTATCACCTTTGCTTTATGGCAAGGTGCTCCATCATGCTGGACAAGGCATTGTTGATCGCCAAACGGCTCTTGGAGGGTTGGGAGAAGTTGCTCTTGGAGGACATTCTGGTACCATTCTTTATTCATGGCTGTGTTTTTAGGCAACACTGTGAGATAGCCGATTCCCTTGGCTGAGTAGCAACCCCACACATGAATGGATTCAGGATGCTTAACAGTTGGCATGAGACAAGACTGGTGGTAGCGCTCACCATTGTCTTCTCCGAATGAGGCGTTTTCCTGATGTCCCAAACAATCGAAAAGGGGATTCATCAGAGAAAATAACTTTACCCCAGTCCTCAGCAGTCCACTGCCTGTACCTTTTACAGAATATCAGTCTGTCCATCCCTCAGCTGAAACACTTTTAAGAGACGGTCCTGGCGCTTGCTGGTCTTTCTTGGGCGCCCTGGAGCCTTTTTGGCAACAATGGAACCTCTCTCCTTGAAGTTCTTGATAATGCTATAGATTGTTGACTGACGTGCAATCTTTCTAGCTTAGCTGCTATACTCTTCCCTGTTAGGCCATTTTTGTGCATTGCAATGATGACTGCACGTGTTTCTTTAGAGATAACCATGGTTAACAGAAGAGAAACAATGATGCCAAGCACCAGCCTCCTTTTAAAGTGTACAGTGGTGTCATTCTTACTTAATCATGACAGATTGATATCCAGCCATGTCCTCATCAACACCCACACCTGTGTTAATGGAGCAATCACTGAAAAGAGGTTAGCTGGTCCTTTTAAGGCAGGGCTGCAATGATATTGAAATGTGTTTTGGGGATAAAGTTTATTTTCTAGCCAAATATTGACTTTGCAAGTAATTGCTGTTAAGCTGATCACTCTTTATAACATTCTGGAGTATATGCAAATTGCCATTAGAAAAAGTGAAGCAGTAGACTTTGTAAAAATTAATATTTGTGTCATTCTCAAAACTTTTGGCCATGACTGTATGTCAGAACATCTAAATGAATCTATCACCAGCAGCAAACACCAGTTGGAGGACAGACTATAAAGCTGCTCAAAAAAAGGTGATAGGACGAAAAAGGAAAACACCTGTTTTAAGCTAGACAGACTGCAGCGAGAAAGCAGAATTCAAATACTCAGAGAAAAGGTGAGTCTGCTGTTGCTTGGCAGAAAGAAAAGACGGTAGAGTAAAAAAAAAATTTTAGGCATGGCCACAAATCGTACAGACACAGCAGCAGGTTAAAATTATTATTTAGACCTAGCCACGACTTGTACAGACACAGTGGTATAATTATTTTTTAAGCCATGGCTACAACTCGTACAGACACTGCAGTAGAGTTAGATTACACAGGTCTGCAACCAAAAAGTTGTTTGATTATTTTCATCTAATTTCCATGTATTTTGGTGTGCTGAAAACGAAAAAAAATATTGAAAAAAATCCTGGACGTCAGGATTTGCCACAAAATGCAAACTTCTCTTAAAATTTAGTAAATTTTTCTCAATTTTGGGTATTTTTTTTATCTTAGGGTTTTGAAAGTTAAAATTACTATTAATTATTTCACATCAATGCATTGAAGATATACAATGCCAAAAAAATATAACTTTCAAAGAAAATAACTTTCAGAGTGAGCTAATGAAACCAGCATCAATATGTTGCAAGCTGAACGAGCGGGCTCAGACATGCCTGGGCTTGTTTCAATTGTTTTATCTTGGTTCTCGCCTGTTCACACTTTTTCATCTCAGTTCGTGTTAGCTCGTCATATTCAACCGTGTTTCCCAAAATTAGCATTATGGCTCAGCGGAAGTGTATTAATTCGCCTGACAGTTTCTGTTACATTTGTGGTGAATATACAGTGTTGAAGCAACAGCTGAATATTACAGACTTTGTGAAAAAAGTATACTTCGCATATTTCGGACTAAAGCTTGGAGATCAAGATAAAGCTTGGGCGCCTCATAAAGTGTGCAAACGGTGTGTTGAGGACCTCTGAAATTGGTTCAAGGGTAAGAAAAAAGCTTTCCGTTATGGGATTCCTATGGTATGGCGAGAGCAAAAGAACCATAGTGACGATTGTTACTTTTATTCATGCGATGTGAAAGTGTGTAATTCAAAATGGAAGCATTCCATTTCATACCCCAATAAAGTTCTTCTACCACCTCTCCATATAAAATTGGGATTGATGAAGCAATTTATAAAATCACTTCCAAAAGATGGAGAATGTTTCAAATATTTGGTCACCAAGTTTCCAGGCCTCTCGGAGGCAAAATTGAAGGAAGGTGTGTTCGTCGGACCAGACATTAGAAGGCTTATAGCTGATAAAGAGTTTATCAATACCATGACGCATCCACAAAAAGAAGGGTCGATTGCATTTAAAGAGGTCGTAGAGAAATTTTTAGGCACTAGCAAAGACCCTGACTACAAAAAAATCATCCGGCGAATGCTGAAAGCATTTCAAGCTTTAGGTTGCCTGATGAGTTTGAAAGTGCATTTCCTCCATTCCCACCTTGACAACTTTCCTGAAAATTTGGGAGCTTTGAGTGAAGAGCAAGGTGAACGATTCCACCAGGACATTAAAGAGATGGAAAGAAGATACCAGGGAAGATGGAGCATTACAATGATGGCAGACTACTGTTGGACACTTCAGAGAGACATTACAGATGCTACTCACAAGCGTAAATGTACCAAGAGAAGCTTCACAGGGAAGAAGAATCGATTTTAGTGTGTGTTAGTGAGCTCATTGCATTTAAAAAAATTATTTTCATGAAACGTTTGTCAAAAAAAATTAATTTTGTGAGTCTATTTTCATTTATTTTGAGGTATTGTCTTATTTAACATAGTTACTTAAATTGTCAGAAAACGTGATGTCCTATGACAAAACGGAGGTCATTTTCGGATTCAGCGCACTCAAAAACATAAAGATTATGTGGAATAACCAAAACAGCTCTTGAAAAAAATTTTTTTGCAGACCTTGTTATTTTTTAGGCCTGGCCACAACTCGTACAGACACAGTGGTAGAGTAAAATTAATTTTTAAGCACGGCCACAAACCTGTACAGACACAGCAGTAGAGTATAATAATTTTTTAGGCACGCCCACAGCTCATACAGAGACAGCAGTAAAGTAAAATTATTTTTGGGCCTGGCCATGACTTGTACAGACACAGTGATAGAGTATAATTACTTTTTTTTAGACCAGGCCACAACATGTATAGCCTTACAACAAACTTTATTAGACATATTGTTGGTATGACTTTTTACGTTTATTTCTGAAAGTATCAGAAATTTGGTGAGAATTTTTTAATTCTCAAACTTTAAATTTTCATGCCTTTAAACCATAGTTATGTCACACAAAATATAGCTAATGAATAAAATTTACCAAATATCTACTTTACATGAGCACAAAAAAAATTTATTTGTTGTTAGGAAGCTAGAAGGGTGAAAAGTTGATAAGCAATTTCTCATTTTTACAACAAAATTTACAAGACCAGTTTTTTTTAGGGACCACTTTCGTTAAATGTGACTTTAAGGGGCATGTGACTGAAAATACCAAAAATTGACAACATTCTAAAAGCTGCACCCCTTAATCTGCTGAAAACCACCTGCAAGAAGTTTATTACTACTTCAGGTGCTTCATAGGAACTAAAGCAATATGGAAGGGAAAAATGAAAGTTTTACTTTTTTCGCGCAAAAGTGTTATTTTAGCCCCAAATTTTGCATTTTCACAAGGGTAGCAGGAAAATATGCACCATAAAATTTGTTATAAAACTTGTTCTGAGTACTCCGATACCCCGTATATGGAGGAAAACTACTGTTTTGGGTGCTTGGAAGAAAAGGTGCATCATTTGACTTTTGGTATGCAAACTAGAATCGATAGTGGATAGCAGATTTTACTGTTATGGTTTGTGGGTGACATGACTCACTGAGAGAGCTCCTGAGGTGCCAGAATCTCCCAATGAATTCATCTAGAATTCATCTAGGGCTGCAGTGATCTTATTTACACCACAGGTTGGTCACAAAATTTTATACCAATGTACAGTGAAGAAAAAAATACTGTAGATACTCGAGTATAAGCCGACCCGAGTATAAGCCGACCCCCCTAATTTTGCCTCAAAAAACTGGGAAAACTTATCGACTCAAAAATAAGCCTAGGGTGGAAAATGAGGCAGCTACTGGTAAATTTCAAAAATAAAAATAGATACCAATAAAAGTAAAATTATAGTAAGTTAAATGTTTTTGAATAGCCATATTGAATCAGGAGCCCCATATGCTGCTCCATAGATTGTGCCCCATATGCTGCTCCACAGATTATGCCCCATATGCTGCCCCATATATTATGCCCCATATGCTACCCCATATGCTGCCCTATATATTATGCCCCATATACTGCCCCATGTTTTATGCCCCACAAGATGCTCCATAGATTGTGCCCCATATGCTGCCCCATGTATTATGCCCCACAAGATGCTCCATAGATTGTGCCTCATATTTTGCCCCATGTATTATGCCCCCAAGATGCCCCTTAGATTGTGTCCCATATTCTGCCCCATGTATTATGCCCCACAAGATGCTCCATAGATTGTGCCCCATATGCTGCCCCATGTATCATGCCCCCATATGATGCTCCATAGATTGTGCCTCATATTCTGCCCCATGTATTATGCCCCACAAGATGCTCCATAGATTGTGCCCCATATGCTGCCTCATGTATTATTCACCCATATGATGCTCCATAGATTATGCACATATGCTGCCCATGTATTATGTCCCAAGATGCTCCATAGATTGTGCCCCATATGCTGCCCATGTATTATGCCCCACAAGATGCTCCATAGATTGTGCCCCAAATGCTGCCCCATGTATTATGCCCCACAAGATGCTCCATAGATTGTGCCCCATATGCTGCCCCATGTATTATGCCCCCATATGATGCTCCATAGATTGTGCCCCATATGCTGCCCCATGTGTTATACCACATATGCTGCCCCATGTATTATGCCCCACAAGATGCTCCATAGATTATGCCCCATATGCTGCCCATGTATTGGGCCCCATATGCTGCCCCATGTATTGTGCCCCATATGGTGCCCCATATGCTGCCCATGTATTATGCCCCACAAGATGCTCCATAGATTATGCCCCATATGCTGCCCCATGTATTGTGCCCCATATGCTGCCCATGTATTGTGCCCCATATGCTGCCCATGTATTGTGCCCCATATGCTTCCCCATGTATTGTGCCCCATATGCTGCCCATGTATTGTGCCCCACAAGATGCTCCATAGATTATGCCCCCATATGATAGTATAGGTCCCTTATGCAGCCGCCTCAAATGAAAATAAAAAATGACATATTCACCTCTCTTCGCAGGGGGCCAGGTGCCGGTGTCCTGAGCAGGCGGGGACACCGGCGTGCTATGGGGGACAGGTGCCGGTGTCACCGCTCGCTCAGGGCCCCGGACCTGAGATATTCACCTGTCCCCGGTCCACCGCTGCACGAAGCTGTCTTTGGGTCCTCCGGCAGTGAATGCTCAGGCAGAGGGCACGGCGCGCACTAACCACATCATCGCGCCCTCTGACCTGAACATTCACAGCTAGAGGACGTGAGGACACAGCAGCGTGCAGCAGTGGACCAGGGACAGGTGAATATCGCTTATACTCACCCCCTCCTGCCGCGGTCTCTGCAGCCCCTGCTCTTCTCCCACGGTCTCCGGCGGCAGGTATGCCTAACTTCAGTGTTCACGTGGTACTGCTTATTAAAGTCATGAATATGTGCATATTCATGACTTTAATGAGCGGTACTACATGACCGCTGAAGACAGGTGCCAGAGACCGTGGGAGAAGAGCAGGAGCTGCAGAGACCACGCCAGGAGGGGGTATATAGGACAGCTGCGCTCCCCCTCCCCCATGACCCCCAGTATATGACTCGAGTATAAGCCAAGAGGGGCACTTTCAGCCCTAAAAAATGGGCTTAAAATCTCGGCTTATACTCGAGTATATACGGTAATTACATTTTTGAAACAAAAACGTAGTTTTAACCCAATATTTTACATTTTCACACTGGGAAATGGGTAAACATAACACCAACATTTGTCACACAATTTCTGCTGAATATAGTAATACCCCATATATGGCTGTACAGTACTGCTTAGCCACACGGCGAATCTCTATAGGGACGAAGTACTATTTGCCTCCAGGAGCGCAGATTTTCCTAGAACAGTTTGGGGACTCCATACACAGAGCCCTTAACTGCTAGAAGTGCAAAGTCCCACCTCAAGTGACCCCATGTTGGAAAATATACCTCTGTCAAACATGTGGATGCTAAAGTTGTTTATGCACACTGAAAGAAAAGAGGGCATTTGGGGGGCAAGGAGCCATTTTGCTCTTCTAGAGTCTTTGTATTGCTAGTAACGTGGAAGCCCTTTTTTCGGGGATTGAGTTGAAGCTTTTATTGGGAACATTTTACATAATATTTTGGAGCACATTTTCTTGCGCTCTACTCTGAGCATTTACATCGGGGTTTCCATCTAAATATCTGAGTGATGTGATTCAGATAAAACTCCTGAGGAATCCATTCACTATAAAGAGATTTACTTTGGACTCAGCAGAGTCCTTCTTTTTAAAAGTGCACAAAACTGTGGCGGTCTGCACTTTTATGCACGCCTAAAAAGAAAGACACCACTGGATCATAGGCTAGATTGCATCCACAGTGCCTCCATCTGCCTCATTAAAGGGAATCTTCCACCGGGGATTCCATCTAAATCATGAATTTCAGAGATTTACACTGAAACCCCTGTGTAAGTGCTCAACGCAGAGCACAGGATAAATGTGAGCCGAGCCTTACTGCAATCTTTGGGAGACAGAATGAACTAATCAACAGCAGGTGAAGAATTGTTTTTATTTAGTTTTACGCTATTCCTTATACGGTATAAGTTATTAGGCGACTTTATTTTTCGAGTTGGTGCGATTACAGTGATACCAGATTTATATCAGACTTTTATGTTTGGCTGCTGTCACACACTAACACGTGCTTTTTATTTCGGCCTACACAGTCATGTCATGGCTTATTTTTTCAGGACGAGTTGAAGTTTCATTTGTACTATATGATATTTTTTTATCACTTTTTATTCCGATTTATTCTTCAGGTCAGTACAATTACAGCGATACCACATTTATACGTATAGTTCGTTTGTGTTTTGGCCCTTTCACACAATAAAAACTTTTATAGAAAAAATAATTTTTTATGGCTTTATTATGAGAACTATAACTTTTATTTTTTCATTGATAGAGCTGTTTGGCGGCTTGTTTTTTGGGGGACAAGATGATGTTTTCAGCTATACCATTTTCATTTATATTTGTCTTTTTGAAAATGTTTTATTCCACTTTTTTCCAGCAGTATGATGATAAAGCACAGTTTGCTACATTTTTATTAACGTGTTCACTGAAGGTATTAACTAGTGTGTCAGTTTTATAGATTGGGTATTTTTCCAGACTCAGCGATACTAAAGAAGTGTACGTTATTTGTATATTTTATTTTTTTTACGTAAAAATGTGTATTTATTAGGGTAATATTTTTTTAATTATCACTATTTTGCAATTTTGTTTATATATATTTTTACATTTTTTTTACTTTTTTATTTAGTTCCTCTTTTTTTTAAACTGATTGCAGGTATAATGCATTGCAATGCACCAGCATTGCAGTGCATTGTACCTATACTGAAAGCTTCTGAGACCATGCTGTGAGCAGTAGCTTGGTGACCTGGGGGTTGTCATGAGCTCCTTGTCCTCTGCCTGCCTCCTGAATGTTGCAAATGCGCTCAATCTAAGCATTTAGGGGGTTAACAGTCATGGGTTGTGCTGACGCTGCTCCTGGAAATTTAGTGCAGGAGGTCATCCGCTGGCAGTGCTGAGCTCCTGCATTGATCGCGCAGGAAGTGCTGGTACACCTGTAGCAGGACAATTTTGTTTTTCATTTCAACCAACAAAATTTCACACAAACCAAGTTCAAAAGTCTATAAGACAATAGTCAATTTTGGAGCAACCTAATTTCTATACTTTTAACAGGACAATTTTTCGTTTTATTTCAAACCAACAAAATTTCACACAAAACAGGCTCTACAGTATATATTACCATAGTCAACTTTTGTAAAAAAAATATTTTGTAAACTGCACCAGGCCAAGCAGTTTCAAATTTTTTTTAACCCACCGTAATTTTACACAGAGCACGTTAAACTGTATGGATGACTAATTGAATCCAGATAATAACTTTTCAACTTTTTTAAAAATTTTAGATTACACCGGAATGTAGCAATAACTGCGTTAAACTATATGGATAACTACTTGAATTCAGAAAAACAATTTGAACATAAATATTGGGAAAGTGTAGTTGATGTACTCCTACACTCACAAACAATTTGAAGAAAATGCAAAGCCAGAAAAAATTTATAAGCAGGGTAATACAGTAATCCTCTTCAGGTGTCGGCTTCTGCTTCTCCTTTCTCCAGACGCTGGGTGGAACTGCCTCCACCTGCTTACTGAAGCCTTTTTTTCCAGGTGCCTGGTCTGTAAGTGACCTAGCTTTAGGTAGTGCCGGAGCCTCTGACATATAGAAATGTGCGACAGCCCCTTGAGTCACCGCATCATGACCAGTCCCGCATAGGAGGTGGGTAACCCCAAGGACTTACGATTAGAGATGTAAAGTTTGGGGCCCATACCGGACACTTGGTGTATGCGAGTATATATGACAATAGTCCATTTTTGAACTACCAAATTTCTACACTTGTAGCAGGCCAATTTTGTTTTTTTGTTTCGGTATGCCGGAGACCCCGACACGTAAAAATGGGTGATAGCCCCCTGTGTCACCTGCACCATCGCCTGTCCTGTAAAGTTTGGGGTCCGTACCAAGCACATGGTGTTTGGCCACGGACTTTGATCACCAACTTTTTAAGAAGTCCGTGTTACTATTCAGGTTTGAAACATCGGGTGTTTCCCAAGCTGTCAGCCGCATGACAGCACGAGAAACACCAGCATCTTTGATCGACAGTAAGATTACATTATCACTGATGAGAGAGCTGCGGTGTCGTGACTTTGGACAGGATGGTGCCGCCTCCATCCTGGTCAGGTCAGGGTTAATTTTAGTCCATCTCTCTTTGGTTCTGGGGCGGCTATTTAATGTTGGCAGTTCATGGATTGTGTGTCAGTAATACTTCCGTATACTCGACTTGTGGTTGCTGACCCAGGCTTACTTGTATGTAAAAGTTGTGCCTCTGTGCTTGTGTGTCTTGCTGTGTATTACTCGAGTCTGTTCCCTGACTTCTGCCTTTGCATTCGGCTTTGCACTGTTCTGTCTCTCCTGGTAATCAGACCCCGTGGCTTGTCCCTGTTAACTCTTTGTCTTATCCTTAGGTACTTCGCTCCCTTCTGGCCTTGACCCTCGACTACGTTTTCTGTTTGTGCCCTGCATCCTGTGTGTCCAGTGTCCTTCCCTGCATTCACGTGCGGTGGCTATGCCCCCTGGTTGCTTGACTGTTCAGTGCCAGTTCCTGCACTGCATTAGTTTAAGGTCCTTAAACTTGGCGTGCCTGTTTTCTGCACTCCCTACGTTTATTCACGTGCTCCCTGATAGCGCAACCTAGGCAGTGCCAGTGACACCTTAGGTGTCACGACATGCTTTTTCCCACTTTGTCACATGACAAAGTGTGCCAGTAGCCGTGACCGACAGTAAAAACAGGCTTCGGCTGATGAGGGTGCACTATTGCTATCAGCCCCCGCCTGCTGTCACTGTAAACAGTGAGAGCAGGTGCCGCTGATGGGATTATTCATCAGCCGGCACCTGTACTATAAATAAATAAATTACTAGGGGTTTATTCTATTTTTAATAACCAGTGCAGGCAAAACTGACAGCTGAGGGCTTCAACCCTCAGCTGTCAGCTTCATCATGGCTGGTTATCAAGAACAGAGAGGTCCCCACTCTGTTTTTTAAAATGATTTAAATAAATAATAAAAAAACGGTGTGGGGTCTCCCTATTTTTGACAACCAGACAAGCTAAAGAAAACAGCTGGTGGCTGATATTCTCTGGCTGGTAAAGGGCCTTGGATATTGGCCCCCTCATCCTAAAAATACCAGCCAGCAGCCGCCCTAGAAAAGGTGTACCTATTAGATGTGCCAATTCTGACATTTTGACAGGCTCTTCCCACTTGCCCTTGTGCGGTGGCAAGTATGGTAATGGTTGTGGGGTTGGTGTCAGCTGTTTTATGGCCCCTCATAGAGTCCTGGCTTGCTGCCTTCTCTCTTCCGACCACCCTAAACCCCACAGTCTGCTCACTAGTTGCTGTATAATGACTCTCCCATCTGCAGTCCACAAGAACCCCAGCGGTGAAGGCTGCAGTCTGGCTTTGGACCTTGGTGGTTCTGGGAAAGAGGCCGGTTTTGGACCACAGGCTACTGCCACCTCCGCTGTCGTGCCAGCCTGGTCTGGCTACGATATTCCTCTGTTCGGTCCCTCTGGAGTCTCGAGGGGTTCTGCAATCTTTGTTGCCTTGTTGCCCACTAAGCACATTACACTGTATGGATTACTAATTCAATCCAGAAATATTTTTGAATGCTTTTTTTATAGTGTTATATACCACAGAAATGTACCCAAGAGCATGTAATAGTATATGGATGAGTAACTGTATACAGAAAAATGTTTCAATGCTTTTATGGACTGTAATATAACAATGAAAGGTACTACAGACCACGTAATAGTATTTGAATGAATGAGTAATTGAATGCAGAAAGATGTTTCAACGCTTTTTTGGACTGTTATGTAACACCAAAATGTAACACAGACCATGTAATAGTATATTGATGAGCAATTAAATACCAAAAAATGTTTCAATGCTGTTTTGGACTGTTATATAACACCGAAATGTATCATATTTATAGGTCACAACTTCTCAATCAGGCATTCCTCCATCGGCTTGGGGGAAGGTGGAAGGAGGCCATTCCTCACTGCTGGAGTGTTCAAGCAACATGCATAGATTGTCCTTCATATTTGAAGACCACCAAAGGGTCATCAACATATTAACAAACGTGCCTTTTTTTCCTCAAAGATATAACAATACTAGGACTGCAATACTAGGACAGATACAATAGGTAATCAGCAGCCAGTCAACAAATGGCAGCCATTGAACATTAATTAAATGACAATAAGAGTCAACATTCTCACATGAACTCTAGCTCATTTTTCAGCTAAAGCAGATACTTTTATTTTTTTATTTAAAAATAACAAACATAGCTATGTTTATTCATTTCAATTAAAGGACTTTATTCTGACTATGTGTTTATTTACAATTTAACTATAATATTACTAATAAATAGGTGTCTTATAGATGCCTCTCCATTACTAAGCCATGGGCTTGATGTCACCGGACAATACAAAGGTGACATCAACCCCATAAATATGAACCCCACTTGCCAATGCCACCGGACAAGTGGGAAGAGCCAGGCAAAGCGCCAGAATTGGTGCATCCAATAGATGCGCCTCTTCTGGGTGGCTGCAGGCTGCTATTTTAGGCTGAGGGGGGACAATATCCTTGACCCCTTACCAGCCTGAGAAAACCGGCCCCCAGCTTTTTTTTTAATTATTTCCTTTAATCATTTAAAAAAATGCTTGGGGACACTTTTATTCTTGATAACCAACCTTGCTAAAGCTGACAGCTGAGTGTTGCAGCCCACAGCTGTCAGTTTCCCTTGCTGGTTATCAAAACTACAGAGGAACCCAAGCTGTTTTTTTTTTATTATTTATTTAGAGCCCAGGCGCTGGCTGATGAATACTTCCATTAGCCACCATCTACTCTCTCTTTTATTAGCGACAGCAGACGTAGGCCTATGGGAGTAATAGTCACATCAGCTGACGCTAGTGATCGGATTTAAAAATTTTTACTTCCGCTCACAGCTGCGGGTTCATGCTGTCATGTGACAGCATGGGAAGCATGGCTCTTTGACCAGCGGTAATAATTTTACCACCGATCAGAGGCATGACTGCATGGAAAACACGATGTTCGGGCCGCCCACTAAAGTGAATGTGGTCTGGGTTCAGGTACTGTTCTGGTACCCAAAGCCAACTTTTTTAACATCCAGGGGTTCATCCCATCACTACTCCCTGACCCTCTTTTTCCCATTTTTTACTGTAAAAATGAAAATGAGAAAAAAAACATATTCCTCACCTGTCTGACGAGAAGATAATCCATTTGTCCCATGCTTTAATCCACCTGCTACATCTGGATATCTTGATGAGCGGTGGCTTGATGCGACTTTTTACCAAGATATCCAGGAGACAATGAGCTGAGCTTGGGGCACAGCTTCCGTGATGAGAGGTAATGTCATAGAGGTCACACTGGAAGCCGGCAGATGAACTCGGGTAACCTTCATGACGTGAGAAAATAAAGGGAAAAAGGGATCCAGCTTCAATAAAATCTTCATCTTTATTAATTCATGAAAACATGAATAATGGCATGCTCCTGGACAAGCTCAGGACAAGGCTACGCGTTTCGATCACAGGGATCTTTATCACAGCTGTGATTTTCTCATGTATCTTCACGTTTGATCAAGCGGAGGATCCGTGCTTCTACAAACCGGTGAGCTGGTTAGCGTTCTTATATTTGAACCTTCATGACGTCCCCGCTTGCACCATGAGAATTTTATCACAGTTCAAGTGTTGATCTCATTGAGATCACTGCAGTTCGTTGGGCCCTCACAGTGAATTGTACTGCATTGCTTATTCCAGGCACCGGTAAGTGTCAGAAGGGCATACGGATGGCACATGGATGCAACAAGGATGTGATACACCAGCGCACGGACACACGGAAAGCATATGGATGTCACACAGATGTCACATACATACATACAGATGGCACACGGACTTGGACCACAGATCTCATCAGTAGTGGTTTGTCCAGTACAGGAATGACCAGGACATGGAAGAGTTTCTAACTTTGACACCACTTATATTTCTTTTAACAGGTGATGGAACTAGATGGGGACTTGTTTTTTGTGGGTTGAGTTAAAGCTTTCATTGGTGGCATTTTGATGTACAGAAGATTTTGCCTCAGTTCATATTTATTCTGTGCTTTACACTGATCATCAGCATTTCCATCTAAATATCTGAAATACATGATTCAGATGAAACCCCTGAGGGATCCATTGAGCAAAATGAGGCAGCAGAGTTACTCCGCAATCTGTGTGCCTTCTGTGTCCAGCTTTTCAGAAGTGCACAAAACTGTGGCCAACTGTGCTTTGGTACATGCCTAAAAAGATGCCTAAAAAGACAGACCTTGCTGGATCATAAGACTGTCAAAGTCCATAGTGCCTCCGTTTTCCTCATTAGGCCGGCGTCACACACAACTGCAAAAAAATCGGTCTGTTTTAGTCGGTCGATTTTCGGATCAAAATGCAAACATCACACATCCTTCTGTGATCCGATTTTCCTTCAAAGATGTGATTTAGTCGCATGTGTGTGTACCTTGTAACATCCGATTTTCATCCGACTTGCGAGAATTTCTCGCAGGCTTGCAAAACTGACATATAATGGATCCAAAAGAATAGTATTTCAATCACAAAAGAAAGAATAGATATATACACATAGAACACACATATATATATATATATATATATATATGTCATTGTGACATGTATATATATATATTTATAGTTCCTAGACTTCTACATACTGTAATAGCCGCTAATTCAATTGCCGGCTTTTGTGAAATCATAGAAGCCGACATGAAATGATACATTGTTTCCACACAGTTAACCATGTCATTTCCTGTATTTTGATATTTGTTTAGAACTTACAATTACATGAGTGTATTTGTGCAAAATTTCAGACATGTAGGGGTTAATTAAAGGTGTAAATTCGTTGAAAAAAAATGTGTGGGCTCCCGCTGTATTTTCTCCACCAGACAGACAAAGCAAGCGAGTGGGGGCAGATAATAACAGCCTAGGGAGGGTACATTTTTTTTGTGCCCCCCCTGGCTACTAACATCTGCCCCCAGACACCCCAGAAAGGGCAAATCTATAATTAGATTCGCCCTTTCTGGCACTTTGCCCGTCTATTCCCATTGCCCTGTAGCGGTGGCGAATGGGTTAATAATGTCACCTTAATGTCACCTTAGTATTGAAAGGTGACCTTAAGGCAGGTTAATAATTGAGAGCTGTCAATTAGACAACTATCAATTATTAATCCTATTGAAGTAAATAAAAAAACACACACACTTTAAGAATAAATAATTTTAATGAAATAAAAACACATATTTTTGACCATCTTTTATTTCACTCTTAATCCGTTCAAAGCCCTTGTTCTTCTAAAATAAATATAAAATAATAAAACAACATTATTCTTACCTATCTGGCAATCTGTCCCGTCCCACGATGTAATCCTTCACAAAGGGTTAACTAGCAGTCAGATAAGCAGCACAAGTAATCCTGCGTGCTCATCTGATAGCTCCTGAATGAATGAGCTTATCTCCTGCCGACAGGAGAGGATGTGATTAATGAATGAAGCTTAATTGATTGTATCCACTTTCACCTTAGGTCAGGTCACTGAAGTGAAAGTGGCAATAAATCAATTAAGCTCCATTCATGAATCTATTCCTCTCCTTTCGCTGGGAGAGTAACTGATTCATTCAGGGGAATACAGGTCTGAGACAGCATTATTAGCTCTCTGCGACCTGTAACGTGTTAACCCTTTCTGATGGATTACACCGTGGGACCTGACTGTAAATCAGATTGGTAAGAATCATTTTGCTTTTTTATTTTATTTTTATTACAGGAAATGGTTTTAGCAGGAAAATAAAATATGGTCAAAAACTGTGTGATTATTTCATTAAACTTCTTTTTTATTAAACTGTGTGGTTTTGATTTTTCTATCATACAATAGGATTAATAATTGATAGTTGTCTAATTGACAGCTCTCAATTATTAACCTGCCTTAAGGTCACCTTTCAATACTAAGGTGACATTAAGGTGACATTATTAACCCATTCGCCACCGCTACAGGGCAATGGGAATAGACGGGCAAAGTGCCAGAAAGGGCGAATATAATTATAGATTTGCCCTTTCTGGGGTGTCTGGGGGCAGATGTTAGTAGCCAGGGGGGGCACAAAAAAAATGTACCCTCCCTAGGCTGTTATTATCTGCCCCCACTCGCTTGCTTTGTCTGTCTGGTGGAGAAAATACAGCGGGAGCCCACGCATTTTTTTCAACGAATTTACACCTTTAATTAACCCCTACATGTCTGAAATTTTGCACAAATACACTCATGTAATTGTAAGTTCTAAACAAATATCAAAATACAGGAAATGACATGGTTAACTGTGTGGAAACAATGTATCATTTCATGTCGGCTTCTGTGATTTCACAAAAGCCGGCAATTGAATTAGCGGCTATTACAGTATGTAGAAGTGTAAGAACTATAAATATATGTATATGTATGTGTCACAATGACATATATATATATATATATATATATATATATATGTATTCTATGTGTGTATATCTATTCTTTCGATTCTTTATTAAAGCTGTCAGTGTGATTTTACAGTATAGCCGGGGATGAATTGCCGGCTTTTCTAAAGGACACTGATGCGATTTAATCGCAAGTCACACATGCGGTCCGTTTGTAATCAGATTTTTCATCGCTCCCATAGACTTGCATTGGCGATAGTCGACCCACAATCGGTGACAATCGCAGCATGCTGCGATTGCACACGGACGTTTAAAACGGACCACAAAAAATCTGATACTAGGAGCTGCTCCATAGATTAACATAGGGCAGACTGCAATACGATTTTTCATCGTATTGCAGTCGTCCGATTCTGTCGCCAGTGTGACGCCGGCCTTATAGGAAATCTTCCACTGTGGGTTCCATCTGAATCATGTAATTCAGAGATTTACACCAAAACCACGGTGTAAGCACTCAGCACAGAGCGCAGGCTGAATTTGCACTGAGCTTTACTGCCATCTTTGGGAGGCAGAATAAACAAATCAACAGCAGGTCAAGAATTCATTTTATTTATTTTTTTAATTCCTCATGCGGTAAAAGTCATTATATGAATTAATCCTTTGGAACGGTGCAATTACAGCAATACAAGATTTGTATAAATTTTTTTATATTGGCAGTAAACACACTAAAAATGTTTTGTTTTTTTTTAAAAAAAGGTTTTACATCACTATATTTGTTTCTGCTGACAGTCATGTGAGGGCTTGTTTTTTGCAGGACAGGTTGACATTTTTGTTTTTTGTTTCAGGTACATAACATTTCTTGATCGCTTTCTATTCCAATTTTTGTGAGGCAAAATGAACAAAAATCAGCAATTTAGGAATTTCTTTTTGTTTTATTGTTCATTATGCTGTTCATCATATGGTAAAAGTAATAAGGCAGCTTTATTCTTCGGGTCAGAATGATTACATCGATACCACATTTATATCTTTTTTATGTTTTGCCACTGAAACACTATAAAAAGTATTGAGCGGAAAAAATTATTGTTTTTGCATCACTATATTCTGAGAGCTATAGCTTTTTCATTTTTCCGCTGATGGAGCTATATGGTTGCTTGTTCTTTTCGAGACCAGATGCAGTTTTCAGTGATACTATTTTTATTTACATTCTTTATTGCATTTAATTCCACTTTTTTTCGGCACTTTGATAAAAAAAGCATTTTTGCCATTTTTTGGATTTTTTTACAGTGTTCACTAAAGGGCTTAACTAGTGTAACGGTTTTATAGATCCATTTATTCCAGACACAGCGATATGAGATATGTGTAATTTTTAAATTTACAGTATGTTTCTTTTTACATAAATATACATATTGATTAGTATAACTTTTTTTCATGTTTTTGTTCTCAATTTTGTGATTCTTAAAAAGTATTTTTTCAATTATTTTTAAACTTTTTCTTACTTTTTTACTTAGTCCCTGTTTAACTTTTATGATTGTTATTGCTGGTGTTATGCATTGAGATGCACCAGCATTGCAATGCATTTGTCACGATGTGACTGTCTCGGTGGATGGTCGGTCAGCTAACAGCACAACACACAATGGGGATCAAATAGTGGGGAGGAAGGCCCTACCAATAGGGAATGAGGGATGAACACCACATGAGCGCAAACCTGAGTTTGTCCCTGCACTCACCTAATGCGCTATGCTGGTCCTTTTCCCCACCGCCATCAGGATACCTCGTCCCTCGCTGTCACCTAACTCTGCCCTGGCTAGTGCACTGGCCGGTGTAGGACTCTTGCCTAGCCAATGCAACACAGCGGACAGTGACAAACACGAAAGGGTAAATAAACACTTAGCTTTATCTGCAATAAAGCACGGCACAACAGAATAGAGGCACCAGGAAAGCAAACTCAGCAGAAACACCATTGTACCCAGAGAGCTCCTTACTTCGGCTTGGTCACTGTAGATTGCTCTATCACTGACAGTCAGCTGATGCATCAGGTGACCTTTTAAAGGATGATGGGAGTGGTCACCGCCCACATCAGTTGACCCAGCAACACTGCAATTACACCAGATTGCCAGTGGGCAAAAACTGACATTAACCCTCGCTGGCCTGAAAGGAAAAAAGTTTTAACTGAGTGAAACCAGAGCTGCCACAAAACTAAAAATTTATTGTGACAGCATTATAACTGTCAATTTTACACTGATAAAAATGTCTTAGACCAAGCTGCTGGCATGGTCTAAACAAGCCTCCGCAGCTCAAAGATCAGTAGGTCGTCATGTGACATCATGTGGACACTGATCAGATGGGAAAAGGAGCCCCTCCTCTGCCAGCCTTCAAAATGCTGTGATCTCTATAGCAAATTTGATTGAGAGCTGCAGCTGGCTACTCACCTCGTCCTCATTACTTTTACATCTTAAGGTGAGGACAGTGACTCCGACGATAATTGGGTGCAGGCCTCACATCACTCAACAATGTCACGTGAGCCCTGGGAACGCGAGTATAAATGGTTTTATTTTAATGGGGCAAACATTCAGGATGAGAAGGGGTTGTCCAAGTAGTAGAAATTAGAAATGTAGAAATTGTATGCCAATGTAAAATATAAAAGTAAATAATATTATATATAACGCAATGAATACATACTGTATGCAATAAGAATATATTGACATCATTAAATTATCCCAGTGATATAAACTTCTTTGATACAATACAACATCTGTACAATTATTTCCCTGAATCCACCATGAATTTTTTACTGAAGTATTATATTTTATTTGCCGAAAATATTGTTTCTATTATGACAGCATTTATTATTATGCATCTTTTATTTCCACAAATCAATGGAAAGAATGATACTCCCATAATCCAAACAATTCACTTAACTGCATTCATTTCAGATAATATTGAATGCGAAATTGACAGACTGGTAAAAATGTTGCAAAATGAATCAATGCAATTAATCAACACGCAATTTGTTAATTTTCCCTCATCACAAGTTTTACAATCAGTCATAGCTCATTAAGACTACCTCATTTCAATAGTTGAATGAATGAATTTCATTAGCGCAGCCACTCAATAAACATTTATTCAGTAGATCCAATACAGAAACAATGCTGCTATCTGCCATCATAAAGTCTTCAACTCAGACTAGGCATGTAAGCATGTGAGATATTGCAATCATTTAGTTGTTAAACATATGTAGTTAAACACATGCCAATGCAAAAAACGCTAGTGGCGACATCACAATATAAATACCCCAATTGACTGCTTTATCGTTATAGTATAAGGTCAGTTTGCATTCTCTGAATTAACATTAGGATTAATTTGTAGTGTGATATTTATATACTGTAACTTTAGATTTCATTTTCTTATGGTGACTGGCATATTCTCCAATGTCCATGATTATTTCAGTTTAATCCTCTACGAAGAAAAATTTGGCCGTGATACTATGTTATGTACCACGGTGCTTAACCTTGGAATATTTTTTCACACAATTCATGTTGCCCAAACCAAAATATAGTTAGATCTGGTCAAGCATCATAGATCGAGAAGAGCCTAATCTGGCAGTGACCCCATAGTAGAAGACCTGTCAATCACCTGGAGAGGGGCTGGGAAAAACTGGCCAAGGCCGGTGCCAGACTACTCTCATTTCAGGCAATGGTCTCTGGTCAGTTCTTTAACTAAATCTTCTCTGAAACACCAGAGCATTTAGACAACACACTGGGCTGTAATTGCCCTGTCAGCCTCTGTTTAATGCTGCTCGTGATTTGGGAAGCATGGATAGCATAACAGGTTCCCTTTCAGTAATACTGAATCTATAAAGGGAGGAGCTAGAGGGGGGCTTCAATGGGATGTATTTTGGGTGCAGCATGACAGGAAGAGTTTTCTAACAAACCTTTCTGATTTGGGCATTGATTTTTAATTTGAGGAATAGAGTAGAAAACTTTTAATCTTGGTGAACGTTTCAATCAATATGTTCTAAAAATTGATAACCACAGTTTTGATACAAAAGTTAATATTTCTTCACAATTTACAATACTGTAATGCACACTGTCAGGATTTGCCAATCTGGAGTCACATAAAAATTTAGATCATGCTTGGAAAACCCCTGTAACTTGTTTTCATCTGTGTAACGTGTCCTCTGCTTATGGTTCTTAACCAGATTAGTATTAGTTGTGTTTCAATTGAGGTCATAATTCCTGAGGTACAAAAGTAGAAGATGCAGTGAGCTCTGGCTCTTTGGAGAGCCTAAGGATGACACCAGTTTTACAAATAGGACATGATAAGCAGGGAAGGACTTTTAAAGATTTTATATTGTTGCCTAAAAAATTATGAAATTATGTCTCAGCTTTCTGTACATGTGGATTTCCTTCATGGGCCCAAAATATTATTGATTTGTCAGTTCCTAAAGAAAATTAATTTTACTTTATCCTTATGCAATATTCCTAAGAAAATAATATTATGGACATTTATTTCATGAGACCCCAAAGTATTATATCAGTTCCAGAGCTTACAATATGTTGGCAAGATAATCATCCCACCTACCAATTCCTTCACTTTATCTTTCTTTTTTATATTTTTATTATATTTATACACTGCCTTCTACTACAGATTCTTTCCTCCTTTGGCGTCAAAGACCTCGCCCTATCCTGGATCTCCTCATACCTTTCCAAACGCACATTCAACGTCTCCCACTCACACACTACCTCCTCGTCCCACCCTCTCTCCGTTGGAGTCCCCCAAGGATCTGTTCTAGGACCCCTACTCTTCTCAATCTATACACTTGGCCTGGGGCAACTCATAAAGTCCCACGGATTCCAGTACCACCTTTACGCTGATGACACTCAGATCTACCTCTCTGGCCCAGACATCACCTCTCTGCTATCCAGAATCCCGGAGTGTCTATCAGCCATATCCTCCTTCTTCTCCTCCCGCTTCCTCAAACTCAATGTGGACAAATCTGAACTCATAATCTTTCCCCCATCCCACAGATCTTCCTTACCTGACCTATCTATCACAATTAACGACATCACGCTTTCCCCCATACCAGAAGTCCGCTGCCTCGGAGTAACCCTTGACTCTGCCCTGTCCTTCAAACCGCACATCCAAGCTCTTTCTACCTCCTGTCACCTTCAGCTCAAAAATATTTCAAGAATCCGTCCTTTCCTCAACCCTCAATCTACTAAATTGATTGTGCACGCCCTCATCATCTCCCGCCTCGACTACTGCAACACCCTTTTCTCTGGCCTCCCTGCTAACACCCTCGCACCTCTCCAGTCCATCCTTAACTCTGCTGCACGACTAATTCACCTCTCTCCTCGCTACTACTCCGCTTCTCCCCTCTGCAAATCTCTTCACTGGCTCCCATTCCCTCAGCGTATCCAGTTCAAATTACTAATACTGACCTACAAGGCCATCTATAATCTGTCTCCTCCTTATATCTCTGAACTAATCTCCCGATATCTTCCCTCACGTAATCTCCGATCCTCCCAAGACATCCTTCTCTCCTCCACACTTATTCGCTCCTCACCCAACCGCCTCCAAGACTTCTCCCGAATATCCCCCATCCTCTGGAATTCTTTGCCCCAACACGTCCGACTATCAAACACATTCGGATCCTTCAGACGGAACCTGAAAACCCACCTCTTCAGGAAAGCCTACAGCCTGCAATGACCCTGCTACCTCCTCACCACTACCGGAGATATTGCCTCAACCAACACCGGAACTGCTGCAACCCCCCGACCTACTGTCTCCTGCCTCACAATCCTGTAGAATGTAAGCCCGAAAGGGCAGGGTCCTCTCCCCTCTGTATCAGTCTGTCATTGTTAGTTTGTTTACTGTAAGTGATACCTGTAATTTGTATGTAACCCCTTCTCATGTACAGCACCATGGAATCAATGGTGCTATAGAAATAAACAATAATAATAATAATAATAATAATAATATTTTTGCTGAATTGCTTATTGTGACCCACACAATCAAAAATTAAGGCTACGTTTTTGTTATGAGTTATTCCTAGCTTAAATTTCCTTTTGGCTTAAGATGTGCGGTATGAGATGACCAGCTTGGGAAAAAGAATCTTATGTATTCCTCTGTCAGGCAGTGCAAGATTTCTTTTTAAAGCTGATCTTTTCATAAAGAGGAGGTGGGGGTAGGGGCAGTGTTGTCCCAAGGGCCCGCCACATTGACCAATCTGAGACCTTGCGCCTTCTTTTTTAAAAAATTCTCCCCGGCAGAAAAAAATTACGATTTGTGCAATCGGGAACTGCTGGCGGTGAAGTTGGCTTTTGAGGAACAGAGGCATTTTTTGGAGGTGGCTGCTCATCCCATTACGTTGATTACTGATTACAAGAACTTGGTGTACATTGAATCTGCTAAAAGACTGACCCTGAGGCAGGCCCGATGATCACTTTTTTTCCCGGTTCCAATTTTTTATCAATTTTTGCCAGAATCCAAGAATGTGAAGGCTGATGCCTTGTCCGGAGTCAGGATCCGGTTTCTCCTCCTGAACCTCCATCCTCCATTCTTCAACCAGGGGTGGTAGTGGCTGATGTCGCATTGGGGTTGGAATGGGAGATTCGAGAAGCTCAGTCTCAAGCTCCCTCATCCAAACTGGTTGATAAACTGTTCCAATTCAGTTTTGCCTCAGGGTTCTTCAAGAGTTCCATGATTCGGTTCTAAGTGGTCATCCTGGGATCTTGGCTATGCAGGGGGTTATCGCAAGGGTATTTTAGTGGTCCTCGCTTTCGTTTGATGCTAAGAAGTTTGTGTCTGCTTGTGAAATTTGTGCCCACGCTAAGAGCTGTCATAACTGGCTGGCCGGGGAATTGGTGCCTTTGCCAATTCCTGATAAACCATGGACACATTTGTCCATGGATTTTATCACCAATCTTCCCCATTCCAAGGGCAATACCGTTATATGGGTAGTTGTGGACAGATTTTCTAAACAAGCACACTTCGTACCCTTGGTGGCTTTGCCTTCTGCTGAAATTTTGTCCATGTTGTTTCTACAGCATGTTGTTCGCTTGCATGGTGTGCCCTTTAATGTGGTGTCTAATTGTGGAGTGCAATTTGTTTCAAGGTGTTGTAGAGCGTTTTGCAAAAGGCTGGATGTTGAGTTGTCCTTTTAGTCTGCATATCATCTGGAGACCAACGGCCAGACTGAGCAGACCAACCAGTCGTTGGAGCAAATTTTGCGCTGTCTCTCCACTTCCAGACAGGATGATTGGCGTGATGCACTACCTTTAGAGGAGTTTGCCTTCAATTACCATATTAATCACTCGACGGGCATTTCTCAGTTTTTCTGTAATTATGGGTTTAATCCACACTTTGGGGAGCTCTCTCGTTTGGACTCCGGTTGCCCTGGGGCTGATGTAGCTCTACAGCGGTTGGGGGACTTGTGGCTGGAGGTCCAGAGGAATATTGGGGAGGCTCAGAGGAAGTTCAAGGTTTTTGCGGACAGGACACGGGCAGTGGGACCTACGCTCTGTGTTGGGGATAAAGTTTGGATGTCAACTAGGAACATTAAGCTTAAGGTTCCTGTGGTGACATTTGGGCCTAAGTTTATCGGTCCTTATGAGATCATGGAAGTGGTTAACCCGGTGGCATTTTGGTTGCTTCTTCCTTCATCTCTTAAGATCCCCAATGTGTTTCATAGGTCCCTGTTGAAACCATTTGGGGCTGTTGAGGAAGGATCAGTGAATCCTTCACCACCTCTTTTTGTAGATGGACAGGAGGAGTCTAAGGTGGAACGCATCGTGGATTCCCAGATGGTCCGTCGTTCCCTTCAGTATCTTGTGCATTGGAAGGGGTATGGTCCAGAGGACTGATCTTGGGTTCCTGCCCGATTGGTTCACGCTGATCGTCTGGTGCGGTCTATTCATGCTTGATTTGCTGGGAAACCTGAGGGTCCAATGGCCCCCCATTGAGAGGAGGGTACTCTCATGACTCAGGACGGGGTTGTTCTGACTCCATTCTGGTCATGTCAGGGTTAAGTCTGTCTGCCTCCCTTTGGTTCTGGGGTGGCTAATTAATGTTGGTAGTTCCTAGTTCCAGTGTCTGTGATACTTCCGTCTACTCAGAATGAGGTCGCTGACCCAGGTTACTCTCTGTATCGTTGTTCCTCTGCGTGTGTTTGTTTGCTGTGTATGACCCGGTTTGCCCCCTGACTATTGTCTCTGTCTTTCTGATCAGTACTGATTCGTCCCTCCTGATTATCTGACCCCTTGGCCTGCCTCCTGCTACTCATCTGTCTTGTCACTGGTTACCTTGTTCCCTTCTGGCTTCTGATCATCGGCTTTGCTCTCTGACTATGTAATTGGTTTTGTCCTTTGTATTATGTGCCCTCAGCCAGCTCCCTGTCCTCGTGCGGGGTAGCTCTGCCCCTGTGGTCACGTGACCAGCTGGCTCTGCCCCCTGTGATCACTTGACTGGCTAAGCTCAGGTCCTGTGCACACTGCACTCGTCGGTCACCCCACAACCTGTTTATTGGAGCACGTCCCCTGTTAGAGCCCCCAGGCTTAACCCCGGTGACACTGTCACTGTGTCACTACAAAGATAAAATGATGTCCCTGATATATTTCAAACTGCCATCCATCTTAGTCATGTGTCTATAAACTGAAGACATACAGTTCCCGAGACCTGTGTCTCAACCGACAAGAGTTGTATCACACATACTTTAGTCAATGACCGAGAGCACAGCTGTGATATGTGAAGAAATAAATATTTTTCTGTCTGCGCAAAAAGGTGGTTATCTCCAGTTTCATCCTCCTCATTGTTTAATTTTCCAGTTGGACAAAGTCAGTTTCTGTGCACTGTTATAAAGCTGTCAGACTGACAGAGGAAAAGGATGATGAAGCTTTAGATCTCTTTGCCGAGCACAGCATGGGATAAAATATATTTCTTCACATATTGCAGCTGTGCTCCAGGCCACTGATTAGGTTTATGTGATACAGCTTTTGTCATTTGAGACAAAGGTCTCTGGAGCTTTTTGTCTTCAGTCTGCAGTCCATACTGACACATGGCAAAGACGAGAAACAGTTTGAATTATTTCAGGGATTCCATTTTATTTCATTCTTGGAAAACCTTAAGAAGTCAGCAACACATTTAAAAAAAAATTCTAAATAACCATAATTAAAAAACTGTCCCTTATCTGCCTCTAAAGGATCTGACTTTCTAGAAAAAATTGGGTTTGAATTTCCAAGTTGTGGTAACCCAGCATCCCTACAACCCACTATGGTGGCATTTACAGTCATACTGCTAGATCTCTCAGGTTATAGCAAAATTTTGCTGTTCCAAAGTTACAGTAGCTGTTTGCTTTAAAACATTTATCAATTGGCAACTGTTGTTTTAAAGAGCTAACAGTGCTTTTAAAATGACAAACAATATAATATCATAGTACAGGGTGCCAGATAAAATGATTTTATAGTATGGTAATAATACTCACAGTGATGTCACAGAACTAGAGATGGGCGAACCTGAACGGTAAAGTTCGAGGTCAATAGCGGATAGCTAGTATTCGTGCACGGACCCCGAACATGGACTTCTCCTGGAGCTTTGTGTTACTTTTGGGTTTGGCAGCACAGAAAAAGGTTGTTGAAAAGCTGTAGCACTCCATTCTGTTTCCCTTCCCAGTCTTAATACTAAATTAATAAAAAATATTTAAAAAGAAAAGCTGTAGCACAGCCAATCAGCAAGCTTTCCTTTGTGGACAGTTCCAGCTCAGTCACAGCCATGTCAAGTATGATCTAGAGTCCCTAGAGTCCCTTGGACTGAGCATAATGTTGGTTGGACATTATAGTTATGTAACCCTATACGATTTGTTGCCCTAATTTTTAAGTGTATATACTTTATTTTGCTTTTTCAATATGTGGTTCATTTGCCATGTAATATCCTTTGTTATTATTGTATTTTAGCACACTGATGAAGGTCTTCGGACCGAAACGTTTGTCCTAGCTAAGTGACCACTGCATGTATTAAATTTTCACCTATTACACTATTTATGAGTGTGCCCAGTTTTTCTATACACGGTATTTGGTTTGGGAACCTACTGTGGCACCTCTTTTGGAAGCTGTGCTAGCATTTTCTTTACTAATAGCATACCCCTTATGCTAAGCACGCTCATTTCAGGCCATGTCATCTTTAACCTTTTCCTATAACTCAGAACAAACCTCCAACATTATACCTTTATCCAAGGTACCCAGTGATTTCCTTAAAATCCCTCCCAGTGAAACCAGAGGCCGAGACTGGGAACGGGAGCTGAGACATTTCACTAGCCTGGAACTCCATGGGGCAACCCTAACGGAGTATCTGAAAGCACAGAGAATACCACGGGGTCTTCGGGTGTCTCTCCGCCCTACACTCTTTTGTGATTCCATTGTATTCTGTTCAAAATTCGAACTTATTCTTAACAAATGTTCCTTCGATCTCATGGTCTTAACACTAGAGCATTTGCATAAGGAACTCTCCTTATGTGAAGAAAAGATCAAGAATATCGAAAGTCAGCTGAGTGCAACCAATTCCACTGAGGAATTCAATTTACTGAAAACTAAGATCGAAGCCAACATATCCCAACACCGTCGAGACATAGAGCAGCGCAAAAGGAACAAGTTCCGTCGGGATCAAGAAGACTACGAGTTAGACAGAGTTTATAAATGGCGGGACAGACCCTCATCAAGACAGTTCTCTACAAGATCAAATTATCGCTCCTCACCAGAAGCCTCCACCTCAGGATCGGATCTAGAGAGGTCAGAAAGATCAACATATCAAGACCGTTTTTTAGGCCGTCAGAGACGCTCACAAAGAAGAAGAGGTCCAGGCGGGGGAGGCGAAGGTCCACGCAACATGGACACAGGTCGGGTGACGCGCTCACAGGTACTAACTCACTCGTGGTGAACATTTCTTCTAAAATATTGGGGATAGCTGAACATAGACTCCTACAGAGGGGCCTATCATTTTGTCCCAGCTATAGGAACAATACTTTTCACCTGGACATGGACTTGCAGAGATTTTATAGATCTCTTCGTTTAAAGTTATACTTTTCTAATCAGGACAATATCCCCACCCCGAGTGTATTACCTCCTAACTGCCTTTCCGCGGAAAGCTTAAATTTACGTACCAAGAGCTCTTACAGACCACCCCAGGGATCCCATGCATTAGAGACCTTTATTCAATTTGTCAACAATTCTTTCCAACAATTACGTCAGGATACTGATCGAGGTAAAATATATTTTCCTTCCAATCTCTCCCCACTCGATAGGCAAGCACTTTTGTCCCTCCAGAGTGACAAAGACTTAATCATCAAACCTGCCGATAAAGGTGGGGCAATCGTGGTTATGGATAAGGTCCTCTACACTAGGGAGATATACCGTCAACTATATGACACCTCTACATACCAAAAACTCCCGGGGAATCCCACATCTAATATCCGAGACACTATCAGTCAAGTGCATGTGAATTTCTCACAAAAAAACACCCTATTATTCCAGTTTTTTATATACTGCTCAAGATCCATAAAAACCTTCATGACCCCCCTGGGCGACCCATTGTAGCCTCTACAGACTCGATTCTGTCACCTATATCCATATACCTCGAGAAAATCATTACACCTCTCATCAAAAATACTGCTTCCTTTCTTTTGGATACAGGCTCATTCCTAGCCACCATTCGGACCATCACCCCCATACCACCTGACACCATCTTAGTCTCTTTTGATGTGAAAGACTTATATACTTCCATTCCACACTCTGAAGGGATTACCTCCACACGTCGTCTGCTCACTATGTCAGGCATGCATTCTGACCAAGTTGACCTTTGCTGTGACCTCCTGTTTATTGTGTTGACCAAAAATTTCTTTTTGTTTGAGGACGACTTTTATCTACAGGTAAGGGGCACAGCAATGGGTTCAAACGTAGCGACTCCTTATGCTAATGCATATATGGCCCACTTTGAGGACTCCCTCATTTATTCACACGATCTCTTCCAAGCACACGTACTAGTGTGGAAGAGATTTATAGATGACATCTTTTGCATCTGGAAAGGAGACCAAACATCATTACATACCTTCTTCAATGTTCTCAAGACCTCCTGGCCCGGCCTGGATTTTACCATGACCCAGGATACCCACAGACTGAATTTTCTTGACACCCTAGTAATTAAGGATCATAATGGTAATCTATCCACAGATCTCTATTTGAAACCTACGGACAGGAATAGCCTTCTTCATTTTGAGAGCTTCCACCCTCTCAGAATGAAGAGCTCAATACCACAATCCCAAATCCAGCGCGTTACACGGATTGTATCTGACACCGAGCAATGTAACTCACGAATACAAGAGTTACAGACCAAATTTATTGCGAGAGGCTATCCTCCTCACACGGTATTACCCAACCCTAGATCTAGGAACACTGATAGGGGCAATAATAGACGCATTCCTTTTGTACATGACTTCCACCCGGCTGCTTATAAAATCCATACAGCCATACGTAAACATTGGCACATCCTCCAAACTGCCCACCCTACCGTGGAAGCTTTTCAACAACCATTCTTACCTTGCTTCCGGAGGGCCCGTAATTTACGTGACACACTGGTCCATGCGGATATTGGGTCTACTAAACCCAATACCACTCAGAGATTCCTACAGAACCCTAAAATGGGCACGTTCCCATGCCTTTCATGCAATCAGTGTAATAATATTTTGAAGGGTAATACTATATATCATCCGCACACGGGCAAACAGTACAACATTAAACACTACTTTACGTGCAGATCAAATTTTGTTGTATACCTGATCAAATGTCCATGTGGTCTTATCTATATTGGAGAGACCACTCAATGCATAAAGGATAGAATATCCAAACACAAATCCACCATTCGATGTAAGGATACACTACTTCCCATTCCATCTCACTTTATTGCTAGAGGACATAATGTATCACAATGCGTTTTCAGGTTTTGGAACACGTTCCCCCGCCTCGCCGTGTAGGCGATCGCATATCCCTGCTTAAACGCAGGGAGGCTTATTGGATTCATGAGCTTAACACCTTACATCCAAAAGGGCTCAATAGAGATTATGACTTACATGCTTTCCTATAATGTATGAGCAAGATATGTGCATTTAAGTGGGAAATAATATTATCTGTATAATCATTGTTATTTCAACTGATTCCGTTGTCTCCTTCCTCCACAGAATCGCTAATCCTGCACTAACTTCGTAGATGTACTGATCTATTTACCACCCATCACATGTAACTTTATCTCTGCAATCTCCTCACTATCTCTGTGCGCTCAGTAAAGCGTGAAACGCAAGCGCCAGGAGCTTGGAATGCAATCTCCACACAGCACTAGGAGATTGCTTCCTTATGCCGACGTCACTTCCGGTGTGACGACTTCCGGTTCTCCGTGCACAGCCATGAGACAGTCACAACGCTGCCTATTTAATAGCTGCACACTGCACTTCTCCCCACCTAGAGACTAGCAGTGGATACCGTGTCCCAGGTCCCAGGCCACCTGTACACCACAGTTTGGTAAGTGCACGCTGCCATTATCTCCACAGCAGTACCGTCACTTTTCTCTTATGTTGCTGACTGCCATGTATCTGCACTATAGCTTCCATAGCCAGCAGCCTTCACCAATAGATCCAGGAGACATTGCAAGTTTGGTATGTCATCCATTAACCCTTGAGCACTCTAAATAATAGGAATCTCACAATTTCATATCCTATTACTCTCATTTATAGCGATCACTGGAGATATATACGGATCACAATTACTCTCTGCGGTATGTTCCCACTATGTCCTATTCTCTCTATTTACTCATTACATGCGATATATGTATATAAATTATGTCTTCACTTTACAGACGTTACGCAGCTCTATATGCAAGTCATGTTTGTCTATTTACAGCACTGTCACTAGGTATGTCATTCCTTTCAAGTCTAGTTTTCACCATTCATGATCTAGAGTCCCTTGGACTGAGCATAATGTTGGTTGGACATTATAGTTATGTAACCCTATACGATTTGTTGCCCTAATTTTTAAGTGTATATACTTTATTTTGCTTTTTCAATATGTGGTTCATTTGCCATGTAATATCCTTTGTTATTATTGTATTTTAGCACACTGATGAAGGTCTTCGGACCGAAACGTTTGTCCTAGCTAAGTGACCACTGCATGTATTAAATTTTCACCTATTACACTATTTATGAGTGTGCCCAGTTTTTCTATACACTTTAATTGCAATAAACACACAGAGAAAGTCTTTTAATTGAAATAAACACTCCCCAACCCTCTTTTGCTCATTTATTATGATCAAACAAAAAAGTCATACTCAGATGTCCAGCAATAATTCATTAATGTCCATGTCCAACTACAAGCTCCATCTCAGCTACATCTTGTTACATTGCCGAGTGATGACAAATGTTACCACTCAGCCTGGCAACCAGTTCACACTGAGCTGAGCATGATAACTCCGCTGCGAGTGACCAGCGGTAACCTTAATGATGTCACTGCTTGTCATACACAGCCGTGTTCTCATGCTCAGCTCTATGTTAGCTGGTTACTGAGCTGAGCAGTAGTAATTGTCACCGATCAGCATTGTAACCAGACGTAGCAGTGTTGGAGCTCGTCGTGGGACATATGATTATAAATAAATGACTTTTCTTTGTGTGTGTCTTTATTAAATTTGACAACTTGGTTAGTAATGGGGGTGTCCGATAGACGCCTCTCCATTACCAACTCCTGGTATTGATGTCAGCTGACATTAAAAAGCTGACATCAACCCCAATAATATTACCCCACTTTCCACTGCACCAGTGCAAATGGGAGGGGCAGGGTTAAGAGCCAGAATTGGGGCATCTAAAGATTGTGCCTTTTCTGAGGTAGCTGTGGGCTGCTATTTTAAGGCTGGGAGGGCCAATATCAATGGCCCATTCCAAGTCTGAGAATACCATCCCCCCAGGCGGATGCTTTAGCTTGGCTGGTTATCAAAAATGGGGAGACCCTACACCATTTTTTAAATTATTCATTTAAATAATTAAAAAAATGGCATGAGCACCTCTTTATTTTTGATAACAAGTCAAGATAAATCTGACAGGTGAGAATTGCAGCCCGCAGTTGTCAGCTTTACTTGTGCTGGATATCAAGAATAGAAGCATTGTTTTATTTATTTATTAGCTTATTTGACAGGTGCTTGCTGGTGAATGCTCATAGAATGTTAGAGTTACAAGGGACCTCAAGGATCATTGTGTCCAACCCTCTGCTCAATGCAGGATTCACTAAACCATCTCAGACAGATGGTTTAAATCATCTATCAGCGAGACCAGACTTAGTGGTGGTAACCTTTTCACCGCCACTCAAAGCTGCTGGTTCACGCCCTTTAATCTGTGTGACAGCATGGGGACCGCAGCCCTGTGACCAGCAGTAACATGTAGATTTACCGCCGATCAGAGCATGTGTTTCTCACACTGTCATATAGATGACGGCATGGAAAGCACTGGATGTTCAAGCCCCCATTCATTTGAATAGGGTCCGGGTTGGAGTTTGGATACCATTCTGGTACCCAAACTGAACTATTTTTAAAGTTTGGCAGAACCAGACGGACTTGAACATCCATGGGTCCGCCCATCACCACAAAGAATAGCAATGATAATAATAGCATCATGATACAAGAATCATCACACAGTGATGTCACAGTCCGGGGTTAATAAGACAGTAATACAATTGAATACAAATAATTAATGCAGTGATATAATTTGACAAATGATATGATGACATTATTTTTATGATTTTAGGACACTGTTTAGTAATAGTTACATTTTAATACACTCAAGTCAATTAACTGAACATACCTGAAGATTAAATATTTTTTAACCATACCAGTGATCAATGAACACTATCTCTCTTTCCTGTGTCATCAAAGAAGTAATGTAAAGAATGTCTGATTGAAAATGTACTAATTGATTCAAGTACTATGGGAAAACTATGAGATGCAAATAAAAGATTACAGCGGAAGAAAATCATCCTACTTGAGGAGGGCTCACAGAGTCTTTTCTTATGTTCTGTGTGAAGTTGTTTTGAACTGAAACCCTTGCTCCTTAAGGATTAAGAGATTGAAAAGAAAAGGAAGAAGCTGCTGTAATTTAAACCTGGTGATTCCTCAGCACAAAGGTGCTAAGAAAAAACACTTGTCTACGTAAATCTGCTTCTTTACCAGTTCAGTTAAGAAATAATTTTACCTTTTGAAAGTTTTGTGTTATTAACATTCCAAAGGTGTCATTATCTTTACGGCAATTTCTCTCTCTGTTGGCTTTTAGCATGAGATCAGAGCACAGAGAGCAGCAAGACATTGAATAGGTGGACATGGTATTAAATTGCAGTTTACCACATCTCAGAAATATTTCAGCAATGCGATGAGCAGATAAATCAAAGATACTTTTTTTATGGCCTGTGTCACAAGGGCGAATGTTCTTGTTTACCAACAGATCATTTTCATAGGTTCACTTGTGGCTTTGATTTAGTTTTTTTTTCTTCTTAAAGACATGTAAGTTTTTTTTTGTTGAGCTATTTCCATACTTTGGAAAAGCAATATGTGCTTACCAAAATGCAAGCTTTATATCAAGTTTGATTTTTTTAATTGAGAAAATGTAGTGTTTAAATAAATGAAATGAAAAAGATGAATGTTACAAGTAAAAAACAAAATCAAAACTATTATTTCTCTTGTTCTTCACCTTCTTGTTAGGTCTCAATCTGGCCATATACTGACGATGAAAAATGTTCAACAACTGATCCATGGGAGTACAACCATTTCAAATCAATATCTTTAGAATTTCAAGTGATTAACAGTTTCCAATAGCTTTTTTTTGTGTGCTGCAGAAATGATCTGTCAACTAAAACTGTCCATGTGTGGCATGATCCGCCACTTCCTCTTTTCTATCTGCACAATCACAATCTGTTTTTTTTTACCTTAGTTGCACTTTTTTTAAACTATGTGTCACGATCCCACTGGGGGTCAGTCAGCGGAAGGCACAACACATACTCAACGGGATGGTAAAGGGGAGAGAAAGGCCCTAACAATAGGGAATAAAGGATGGGACACCTCCTGAGCTCCAACCTGTGCCTGTCCTTGCACTCCCCTAATGCCCTAAGCGAGTCCTTCCCCAGCCACTGTCATGAAACCTCATCCCTCACTGTCACCTCACACTGCCCTGGCTAGTGCACTGGCCATAAAAACCTCAAAAACAATAGATGGGATATTGCTTAACCATGAGCACCAAAAAAGAAGAAAAATATCCCTAAAATATAACTTGCCAGCAAGGGCACTAGCCTCACCACTGGATATAGTACAAACACAGGGTGTAGTGACAAGTATGAGACAGACAAGGTAAAATCACAAAACTTAGCTCCAGGCACTGCTGCCAAGCTCTACACCACAGAAGACATGGAAACAGGCCCCCGAACTCCAGAAGTAGCTGATACAGCACAGACACCAGAGAGCTGCAACTGCAAGGCTGGTCTCCATAGAATAACTTTATCACCATCAGTCAGCTGTAGAGTTGAGCGAAACAGGTCGTTCATTTTCAAAAGTCGCCGATTTTCGCCAAAGTCGGGTTTCATGAAACGAAACCCGACCGTGGAGTGAGTTCGGTCACGTGTTCGGCGACCATTTTGCTGGAGTCGGTTTTCCCCTACACTTCAAGCGCCTTTTCTCGGCCAATGAGCCAGGACGCAGGCTATGGGCAATGGGATGACATAGCCAGTCACCAGCACCATCTTAGAGAAGGGCATTGCAACGATAGGCTGGCTTTCAGTGGTGTCACAGTGCATATAAAATCCCTCAGCGCCGACCGGCATTTTACATCTGCCGAACTCCGTGTAGGGGGAAGGTTGCTGGTGGTGCGTCTGAGCAGGGAGAGTGTTAGGCAGGGCCTAAAAAAAAATAATTTACTTTTTGCTGATAGCGATTAGCTATACAGTGACTGTGCAGTGAGAAGGGAGGATTTTGCTGTGTGCAGCAACGCTGGTTCTTAGGCTGATTTGATTAGTAGGCTGCCTGACAGTGATAAGGGGGCAATTTATTCCCCATTGACTTGCATTGGGGTCGGATTTTCGACTCCGACCCGACCATTTCCGTTAGTCGGCCGACTTCGTTCGACTCGACTTTTGAGAAAGTCCGGTTTCACAAAACCCGACTCGACCCGAAAAAAGGAAAAGTCGCTCATCTCTAGTCAGCTGATGCATCATGTGACTATTTACAGGATGGTGGGAGTAGTCACCACCCACATCATCTGACCTAGCAACTCAGCAGCAGCAGCTGCAGCATGCTGCCAGCAAGGAAAACAGACATTAACCCCTGCTGGCCTGAGGGGAAAAAAGCTACATTTAAATTATAGTGGAACCAGAGCTGCCACAAATCCAAAAATGGATCTTGACACTATGTGTTACACTTGCACCCTGGCTGGGTGGCGCGAACATGGGGGTGTGGCACCACTGAGCTACAAACCAGACTACCCTGGAAGGGTCGTGACTAAGCAGCTACCATGGTGTTTACTGGAGCCTCTGATGGTGAGGTCAGATATAAACTTTGATAGGAGGAGTGCTTCTTTAATATTTTCTCTCTGTGTTATTTATTTCTCAAAGTAAATGAGTCCACTAAAGTGAAACTTCCTCATATGATTGAGATTGTAGATAAAAACTCAGCTTGACACTTGAATTGGTCACATTTCTGCATTTTTATTCGTACCATATTATTCTCTTGCCATAATATTGCCTGGCATTAATGTACTTAGCATTAAAGCACATTTTGTGGGACACATTCTATTTTCTCTTTTTAACTAGTGTATTCATTCCTCAATATCATTGGGTCTTCCAATTCTTTTATATGTTAATAACCTTTCTGCACTGGTGAGCAATGATTTTATTATGGTGCAAATGTTATCTATTGTGTTTCAGATTTTTTTTAATGACAAACTTAATATGGTCTACAGGAGGTGAAGTAAGAGCTTTTGCTAAATCTGTTTTTCTGTCTCAGGTTAGTAATCTTTACAAGTAATCACCTAGCAGAACAGTATGTTCTGTGTATGTACTGTTTACCGTAATGTTTTCTTCTTTTCTGTCCCTTTTTACGTTGTACAGGCGCATCAGTGGGTTAATATTTTATGTTATTACTATTTTTAAAAAGAACATTGGTATGTCTTGGGCTCTTAAATCATAGAACAGTTATAGTGCAATCTTTAATTTCATTCCAGAAAAAAAAAATTAAGTGCATAGATATAAAAAAAAAGTGGTTCTAGAAGCAAGGAAAGATGTTTTATTTCAATGTTCTTTGGAACATATTCTTGTAAACAGTATAATGCAGAATAACAGGGCTACTCAAGGTAATACTATAAGATGGTGCACTCCTTTCATACAGGTGCAAGACATCTCTGTGTATGTTTTTGCAAAAGCTTATTTCCTTGTTATCCGGATTTGCCCCATAAAGTGATCTGACAGCTGTAAGGTATGATGGTTGAATCCCGTCCAGCCATGCCGGAGGTTATGGGAGCCTTTCTTGGATGACTCAATATTGTGCAAACTAAAGGGGGCGTTTTTGGCAATTTACACAAATGGAATCCCAAATTGTTAAAATTTTGTAGGATCTAGCAAACATCCACTATACACACATAGTTAGGCGTCAGGATTTTCCCGCTGTACGGGATAGATCCCAAGCTTTGTCTGGTGAAGTGGTCTCCCATTCTGACTGAGCCACTGGGATAACTGCTCAGCACATACTCTCTACTCCCAGCACTTTGCCCAGGCACATGCTGCATGTGTAGTTACTGCTGAATCTCCAGTTAAGCCTATGGTGACTACTGGTTTACATGTGCAGCGTTCTGCTCTGCAGCCTAAGTCCAGATTTCACCCTACTGAGCATGTCCATGATGTGGCGCCTTTTTATTGGTGCTCGGACGTCAGCTGCTCTGGTGATGTGGCAGCTTCTGATTGGTCCACGGGCAAGGTCCTGTCTGGGTGGACATGAGCCTTGTGTATAAAAGGTCTTGGAGAGCACGCCGGTGCGCTATTATCCTTTGTGTCCTGTGTGTGGGTGGAGACTCTGCCGCTCTGTTGGCTTGTATGAACGCCTAGTTTTCCTTAGAGAGGCAGGTTTTTCTTTTCGTTTGACCTAGCGTCTGTCTTGGCCACGTGTGCGGTTAGCACGAGCTGTTTACAGGCGCAGTCAACCCGAACAGACAATACTCTATACTCCTGCTTCTTGACCTGTCCTCTGCTTTTGACACAGTTGACCACTGCCTTCTACTACAGATTCTTTCCTCCTTTGGCGTCAAAGACCTCGCCCTATCCTGGATCTCCTCATACCTTTCCAACCGCACATTCAGCGTCTCCCACTCACACACTACCTCCTCGTCCCACCCTCTCTCCGTTGGAGTCCCCCAAGGATCTGTTCTAGGACCCCTACTCTTCTCAATCTATACACTTGGCCTGGGGCAACTCATAAAGTCCCACGGATTCCAGTACCACCTTTACGCTGATGACACTCAGATCTACCTCTCTGGCCCAGACATCACCTCTCTGCTATCCAGAATCCCGGAGTGTCTATCAGCCATATCCTCCTTCTACTCCTCCCGCTTCCTCAAACTCAATGTGGACAAATCTGAACTCATAATCTTTCCCCCATCCCACAGATCTTCCTTACCTGACCTATCTATCACAATTAACGACATCACGCTTTCCCCCGTACCAGAAGTCCGCTGCCTCGGAGTAACCCTTGACTCTGCCCTGTCCTTCAAACCGCACATCCAAGCTCTTTCTACCTCCTGTCGCCTTCAGCTCAAAAATATTTCAAGAATCCGTCCTTTCCTCAACCCTCAATCTACTAAAATGATTGTGCACGCCCTCATCATCTCCCGCCTCGACTACTGCAACACCCTTTTCTCTGGCCTCCCTGCTAACACCCTCGCACCTCTCCAGTCCATCCTTAACTCTGCTGCACGACTAATTCACCTCTCTCCTCGCTACTACTCCGCTTCTCCCCTCTGCAAATCTCTTCACTGGCTCCCATTCCCTCAGCGTATCCAGTTCAAATTACTAATACTGACCTACAAGGCCATCTATAATCTGTCTCCTCCTTATATCTCTGAACTAATCTCCCGATATCTTCCCTCACGTAATCTCCGATCCTCCCAAGACATCCTTCTCTCCTCCACACTTATTCGCTCCTCACCCAACCGCCTCCAAGACTTCTCCCGAATATCCCCCATCCTCTGGAATTCTTTGCCCCAACACGTCCGACTATCAAACACATTCGGATCCTTCAGACGGAACCTGAAAACCCACCTCTTCAGGAAAGCCTACAGCCTGCAATGACCCTGCTACCTCCTCACCACTACCGGAGATATTGCCTCAACCAACACCGGAACTGCTGCAACCCCCCGACCTACTGTCTCCTGCCTCACAATCCTGTAGAATGTAAGCCCGAAAGGGCAGGGTCCTCTCCCCTCTGTATCAGTCTGTCATTGTTAGTTTGTTTACTGTAAGTGATACCTGTAATTTGTATGTAACCCCTTCTCATGTACAGCACCATGGAATCAATGGTGCTATAGAAATAAACAATAATAATAATAATAACCCACGTTATTAAACTCTATTGTTTTTCTGGGTATTGCACACACCTCATTTTGTACTGCTTACCGGTTAGCTGAGCTTGGCACTTATATTTTTGCGCCATTCTGTTGTGAGCTGGATTAGTTATTATATTTTCTTTGCCACTCGACAGTTAGCTGAGCAGGTATTCCTCTTCCTGTGCGTACCACTCTGAGACGTTATCAGAGTTCAGTTCACACTGTGTGGAGTTAACAGCGTGATTCTTGGGAGTCAGACATTGCTTTTCAACCATGCTTCCACAGAGTTTAAAAAAAATAAAACTCATGAAATAGGCCTGGACAGAAATGATGGTACCCCTGAAAATAATGTGACAAAAGGGACAGGTTAAATCAATGTGTGTCCACTAATTAGCATCACAGGTGTCTAAAATCTTGGAATCAGTGAGTGGGCATGTATAGAGGGCTACGGATACTCACTGAGCTGTTTGGTGACATGGTGTGTATCACACTCAACATGGACCAGAGGAAGCGAAGGTAAGAGTTGTCTCAGGAGATTAGAACGAAAATTATAGACAAACATGTAAAAGGTAAAAGTTATAAGACCATCTCCAAGCAGCTTGATGTTCGTTTGACTACAGTTGCACATATTATTCAGAAATTTAAGCTCCATTGGATTGTACCCAACCTCCCTGGACTTGGCCGCAGGAGGAAAATTGATGACAAATCAAAGAGACGGATTATACGAATGGTAACAAAAGAGCCCAGAAAATCTTCTAAACAGATTAAAGGTGAACTACAAGCTCAAGGAACATCAGTGTCAGATCGCACCATCCGTCGGTGTATGAGCCAAAGTGGACTTCATGGGAGATGACCAAGGAGGACACCATTGTTGAAAAAAATGATAAAAAAGCCAGACTGGAATTTGCCAAACTACATGTTGACAAGCCACAAAGCTTCAGGGAAAATGTCCTATCGACAGAGGAGACAAAAATGGAAGTTTTTGGCAAGGCACATCAGCTCTATATTCACAGATGGAAAAATAAACCATACAAAGGAAAGAACACTGTCCCTACTGTGAAACATGGAGGAGGCTCTGTTGTGTTCTGGGGCTGCTTAGCTGCATCTGGTATAGGGCGTCTAGAATTTCTGCAGGGTACAATGAAATCTTAAGACTATCAAGGGATACTAGAGAGAAATGTGCTGCCCAGTGTCAGAAAGCTTGGTCTCAGTCTCAGGTCATGGGTCTTGATACAGGAAAATGACCCAAGTCACAGCGCTTAAAAACACTCAAGAATGGCTAAGAGGAAAACTTTGGACTATTTTGAAGTGGCCTTGTATGAGCCCTGACCTAAATCCTATTAAGCATCTTTGGAAAGAGCTGAAACAACCTTCAAACACGAGACAACTGGATCAGTTTTCTCTTGAGGAATGAACCAAAATACATATCGAGAGGTGCAGAAGTCTCATTGACAGTTACAGGAATCGTTTGATTGCTGTGATTGCCTCAAAAGGTTGTGCAACAAAATATTAAGTTAAAGGTACCTGTTGTGAACACTTTTGATCTGGCTTCTGAGTTTGGGGTCCCTCTGGTGGTTGCTGCTGGTAAAGGAGCTGGTCTGGCTGACAGAAGTCAATCACCTGAATAAGATGATTGGAGGTCAGGTGTTGCAGACTGGAGAGATTTAAGTGAGCAGCCTTCCCTTAGTTGTTGCCGGTGATTTGGTTTTCTTCCTGAGCTTCTGGAAGTCTGCTTGCTCCCTGCTTTGTCCTGCATCTTTCAGATAAGTTATTTAAGATAAGATAATTAATCTGTAGCATTTTTCCCCTTTTCACTTTTCTCTGTTCCCTGCCTTGCTGGTGTGAGTTCAGCCAGGTTCCCTGCTGGGACCAGTGCTGTACTCTGTTTGCCTTTGCCACAGCTT
Source organism: Oophaga sylvatica (assembly GCA_033576555.1). Lineage (NCBI taxonomy): Eukaryota > Metazoa > Chordata > Amphibia > Anura > Dendrobatidae > Oophaga > Oophaga sylvatica. The sequence continues at coordinate 378,127,582 of JARQOD010000006.1, read as the reverse complement.
ATGTCAGTCTTTTCTGTATTTCTGGTCCCTGTTATTTCAATATCTGTTGTTTTGCATCCAGTTCACACCAGAGTTCTGATTTAGTGGGGGAGAGGTTATGTGGCCTCAGTATTTTTGCATATCAGACGTGTTGGAATTTTTTTAGGGTTTTTGCAGGATTGCAGACAGTATCCTTTCCTGTCCTGTTCTATCCAGACAGTTTGGGCCCCAGCATTTGCTGACTCTATTTTCTGCCTGTGTTTTGTACCTCATCTGTCTCACTAGCAATATATGTTTGGGGGCTATCTATTCCTTTGGGGCTTCACCTCGGGGCAGTTTAGCTTTCCCTTTTCTCTCTTTAGGCTTAGTTAACTCTTTGGCTGTGTCGAGGCGTCTAGGACATCGTAGGTACGTCCCACGGCTAATTGTAGTTGTGTTGTCAGTTTAGGGGTCTGCAATCCGCTAAGTTGGTTGTCTGGTTGCCTAGAATATTTCCCTATTATCCTCCTCGGTTACCGAATCATAACAGGTACCATCATTTCTGTCCAGGCCTATTTCATGAGTTTTATTTTTTTTTAAACTCTGTGGAAGCATGGTTGAAAAGCAATGTCTGACTTTCATTTGTTCATTATCATATATTTTTTAGCTTATTATTACTTTTGTCAGATTCAAATTATTTTTGTGACCATTGTCATGCTGTGAAGATACGAGATGTGCAGCAGCTGAAACAATGGATACTGGAAGCTTGTGCTAGCATTTCTTCTGCGGTGCCGCTATCAGTGTGTCAAGAGTGGGAGAAAAGGGTTGCATTGACAATCCAACACAATAGGCAGCACTTTGAACACATTTTATAAGTGGTCATAAACTTGTAAATAACTCACGAAAGAATAAAGTGACGTTAAAATCAAGCACACCATTGTTTTTCTCAATAGGTTTGATGTGTCACATGACCCTCTTCCCATTGGAAAAAAATAAAGTTGGATACAAAATGGCAGACTTCAAAATGGCCACCATGGTCATCACCCATCTTAAAAAGTTTTCACCCTCACATATACTAATGTGCCACAAACAGGAAGTTGATATCACCAACCAATCCCATTTTATTTAGGTGTATCCATAGAAATGGCCAACCCTGTATAATAGGATGAGAGACCAGGGTGGGGAGCATATAATAAAATGAGGGGCCAGGATGGGGGAGCATATAATAGGATAGGGGAACATATAATAGTATGAGGGAGCATATAATAAGATGGGGGACCAGGATGGGGGGGATATAAAAGGATGAGGGAACATATAATAGGATGGGGGACCAGGATGGTACAGCATATTACAGGATGGGGGAAGCATATACCAGGATGGGGGAGCATATACTAGAATGGGGGAGCATATAATAGGATGGAGGACTAGAATGGGGGAGCATATAATAGAGTGTGGGACCAGGATGGGGGCAGCACTTAGCAGACTGGGGGAGCATATACCTGGCTGTAGGGCAATTGCAAGCCATTAAATCAGTTCTACTCCCGGGTGCTGAATATTTTTATTAGTACATTTTTTTGCTATGTTAAAAGGAAACTGTCATTAGATAGAATTATTTCTGGTGACAGGTTTCCTTTAATTTTGTAGTACAATGCTTCAATAAAATGGCATGCCCATACGGCACTATCAGGCGACATTTTTTTAAGACACTGTGTCTGCGAGTTCGCATATACAATGTCTTCAATAAAATGGCTTCGGATAGTGCACTTTGTGCGTGCGCTGAATCAGGCACCATTTTATTGAAGTAATGAACATAGTATTACACATGCACCCCCATCACAATTATCCCTATGGCTGGTGTGTGCGCACTGCTATGTTGACGTTGTAGTACATTACTTTAACAAAATGGTGCCGGAATAAGCACATATGCATTCCGCGATCAACATAGCCATTTTATTGAAGACACTGCATATGCAAATTCACAGACACAGGTGCCAGAAATGTTTCAGTAAAAATAGTAGCATGAGTTAAATAGCTAATATATATGTATCACACTTCCCCCCCCCCGTACCCGAAGTCCACTGCCTCGGAGTAACCCTTGACTCTGTCCTGTCCTTCAAACCACACATCCAAGCTCTTTCCACTCCTGTCGCCTCCAGCTCAAAGATATTTCCAGAATCCGTCCTTTCGTCAACCCTCAATCTACTAAAATGCTTGTGCATGCCCTCATCATCTCCCGCCTCAATTACTGCAACATCCTTTTCTGCGGCCTCCCTGCTAACACCCTCGCACATATCCAGTCCATCCTTAACTCTGCTGCCCGACTAATTCATCTCTCTCCTCGCTACTTTCTCCCCTCTGCAAATCTCTTCACTAGTTCCCATTCCATCAGTGTATCCAGTTCAAATGACTTATACTGACCTACAAGGCCATCTATAACCTGTCTCCTCCATATATCTCTGAACTAATCTCCAGATATCTTCCCTCACGTAATCTCCGGTCCTCCCAAGACCACCTTCTTTCCTCCACACTTATTCGCTCTTCACCCAACCGTCTCCAAGACTTCTCCCGAATATCCCCCATCCTCTGGAATTCTTTGCCCCAACACATCCGACTATCAATCACATTTGGATCCTTCAGACAGAACCTGAAAACCCATCTCTTCAGGAAAGCTTACAACCTGGAATAACCCCGCTGCCTCCTCACCACTACCAGAGCTGATGCCTCACCAACTCCGGAGCTGCTGAAATCACCCAACCTACTGTATCCTTCCCCACCATCCTGTAGAATGTAAGCCCGCAAGGACAGGGTCCTTTCCCCTCTTTGTCAGTCTTTTATTGTTAGTTTGTTTACTGTAAGCGATATCTGTAATTTTGTGCTATAGAAATAAATAATATACACTGCTCAAAAAAATAAAGGCAACACTTAAACAACAGAATATAACTCCAAGTAAATCATACTTCTGTGAAATCAAACTGTCCACTTAGGAAGCAACACTGATTGACAATCATTTTCACATGCTGTTGTGCAAATGAAATAGACAATAGATGGAAATTATTGGCAATTATCAAGACCACTCAATAAAGGAGTGTTTCTGCATGTGGGGACCACAGACCACATCTCAGTACCAATGCTTTCTGGCTGATGTTTTGGTCACTTTTAAATATTGGTTGTGCTTTCACACTTGTGGTAGCATGAGATGGACTCTACAACCCACAGAAGTTTCTCAGATAGTGCAACTCATTAATGCGAGCTGTGGCAAGAAGGTTTGCTGTGTCTGTCAGCGTAGTGTCCAGAGGCTGGAGGTGCTACCAGGAGACAGGCCAGTACACCAGGAGACGTGGAGGGGGCTGTAGGACAGCAACAACCCAGCAGCAGGACCACTACCTCTGCCTTTGTGAAAGGAGGAACAGGAGGAGCAATGCCAGAGCCCTGCAAAATGACCTCCAGCAGGCCACAAATGTGCATGTGTCTGCACAAACAGTTAGAAACCGACTCGACACCATGTGGCTGGTATGTGGGCCCGACGTCCACAGATGGGGGTTGTGCTCACAGCCCAACACCATGCAGGACGCTTGGTATTTGCCACAGAACACCAGGATTGGCAAAGTAGCCACTGATGCCCTGTGCTCTTCACAGATGAAAGCAGGTTCACACTGAGCACAAGTGAAAGATGTGACAGAGTCTGGAGATGCCATGGAGAGCGATCTGCTGCCTGCAACATCCTTCAGAATGACCGGTTTGGCAGTGGGTCAGTAATGGTGTGGGGTGGCATTTCTTTGGAGGGCTGCACAGCCCTCCATGTGCTTGCCAGAGGTAGCCGGCTACCATTAGGTAACGAGATGAGACCCTCAGACCTCTTGTGAGACCATATTCTGGTGCGGTTGGCTCTAGGTTCCTCCTAATGCAGGGCAATGCCAGACCTCATGTGGCTGGAGTGTGTCAGCAGTTCCTGCAAGATAAAGGCATTGAAGCTATGGACTGGCCCGCCCGTTCCCAGACCTGAATCAAATTGAGCACATCTAGGACATCATGTCTTGTTCTATCCAGCAACGTCACGTTGCACCACAGACTGTCCAGAAGTTGGCGGATGCTTTAGTCCAGGTCTGGAGGAGATCCCACAGTAGACCATCCGAAACCTCATCAGGAGCATACCCAGGCATTTAGGGAGGTCAAACAGGCATGTGGATGCCACACACGATACTGAGACTCATTTTGACTTGTTTTAAAGACATTACAACAAAGTTGGATCAGCCTGTAGTGTGTTTTTCAACTTTCATTTTTTGGGGGACTCCAAATCCAGGCCTCCATTGGTTAAGAAATTTGATTTCCATTGATGAATTTTTGTGTGATTTTCTTTTCCTCACATTCTACTTTGCACAGAACAAAGATCAAAACCACAAAAAGCGGATTAAAAAAATCCAAAATTCAAGAAAACACCACCAAAAACAGGCAGAGATGCTTACCTGTCTGAAAAGGCCTCAATACTGATGCACTGACAGAGTGCAGTGGACTCAAGTAAAATGGCGACTACACAGGTGCATTAATGCCAAATTCAACAGCCAGCCTTCAATCAGGGATTGTCTGTGTGGTACACCAGTGCACAAAAGTACAATCTGTATAGGGCAATGTTCACACTAGGAATGCAGAGCGTCTGGTTCACAGCCTATTAATTACACCTTATGCGGGCTGCCCAGTGCTAACTATAATGCATCCAGTGTGAACAGAGGCCACAGTGTACAGAACCATTTGGGCCCAACTGCACTCTGCAAAAGTATAATGTGCAAAAAGACATATAAATATATGTAAGGTATTAGTTGGTATTCTGGCCAAAATATGTAAGCTGGCACCCCACGTCACGGATCCTTACACTTTCCAGTCCTACTCTAACATCTCCTACTCAAAGATCAAAACCACAAAAAGCGGATTAAAAATATCCAAAATTCAAGAAAACACCACCAAAAACAGGCAGAGATGCTTACGTGTCTGAAAAGGCCTCAATACTGATGCACTGACAGAGTGCAGTGGACTCAAGTAAAATGGCGACTACACAGGTGAATTAATACCAAATTAAACAGCCAGCCTTCAATCAGGGATTGGCCGTGTGGTACACCAGTGCACAAAAGTACAATCTGTACAGTCATGGCCAAAAGTTTTGAGAATGACACAAATATTATATTTTCACATGATCTGCTGCCCTCTGTTTTTTATGTGTGTTTGACAGATGTTTTTATCACAGACAGAAATATAATAATTGCAAACATATGAGTAACAAAAGCTTTTATTGACAGTTAGAATGAGTTAATGCAGCAAGTCAATATTTGCAGTGTTGACCCTTCTTCTTCAGGACCTCTGCAATTCTCCCTGGTATGCTCTCAGTTAACTTCTGGACCAAATCCTGACTGATAGCAGTCCATTCTTCCACAATCAATACTTTCATTTTGTTAGAATTTTTAGGTTTTTGTTTGTCCACCCGTCTCTTGATGATTGACCACAAGTTCTCAATGGGATTAAGATCTGGGGAGTTTCCAGGCCATGGACCCAAAATCTCTATGTTTTGTTCCCTGAGCCATTTAGTTATCACCTTTGCTTTATGGCAAGGTGCTCCATCATGCTGGAAAAGGCATTGTTGATCGACAAACTGCTCTTGGAGGGTTGGGAGAAGTTGCTCTTGGAGGACATTCTGGTACCATTCTTTATTCATGGCTGTGTTTTTAGGCAAGACTGTGAGAGAGCCGATTCCCTTGGCTGAGAAGCAACCCCACACATGAATGGTTTCAGGATGCTTAACAGTTGGCATGAGACAAGACTGGTGGTAGCGCTCACCTTGTCTTCTCCGAATGAGGCGTTTTCCTGATGTCCCAAACAATCGAAAAAGGGATTCATCAGAGAAAATAACTTTACCCCAGTCCTCAGCAGTCCACTGCCTGTACCTTTTGCAGAATATCAGTCTGTCCATGATGTTTTTTCTGGAGAGAAGTGGCTTCTTTGCTGCCCTCCTTGAGACCAGGCCTTGCTCCAAGAGTCTCCGCCTCACAGTGCGTGCAGATGCACTCACACCTGCCTGCTGCCATTCCTGAGCAAGCTCTGCACTGCTGGTAGCCCGAACCCGCAGCTGAAACACTTTTAAGAGACGGTCCTGGCGCTTGCTGGTCTTTCTTGGGCGCCCTGGAGCCTTTTCGGCAACAATGGAACCTCTCTCCTTGAAGTTCTTGATGATGCGATAGATTGTTGACTGAGGTGCAATCTTTCTAGCTGCGATACTCTTCCCTGTTAGGCCATTTTTATGTATTGCAATGATGACTGCACTTGTTTCTTTAGAGATAACCATGGTTAATAGAAGAGAAACAATGATGCCAAGCACCAGCCTCCTTTTAAAGTGTCCAGTGGTGTCATTCTTACTTAATCATGACAGATTGATCTCCAACCATGTCCTCATCAACACCCACACCTGTGTTAATGGAGCAATCACTGAAAAGAGGTTAGCTGGTCCTTTTAAGGCAGGGCTGCAATGATGTTGAAATGTGTTTTGGGGGATAAAGTTCATTTTCTAGCCAAATATTGACTTTGCAAGTAATTGCTGTTAAGCTGATCACTCTTTATAACATTCTGGAGTATATGCAAATTTATATTAGAAAAAGTGAAGCAGTAGACTTTGTAAAAATTAATATTTGTGTCATTCTCAAAACTTTTGGCCATGACTGTATATGGCAATGTTCACACTAGGAATGCAGAGCGTCTGGTTCACAGCCTATTAAATATGCCTTATGTGGGCTGCCCAGTGCTAACTATAATGCATCCAGTGTGAACAGAGGCCACAGTGTACAGAATCATTTGGGCCCAACTGCACTCTGCAAAAGTATAATGTGCAAAAAGACATATAAATATGTGTAAGGTATTAGTTGATATTCTGGCCAAAATATGTAAGCTGGCAACCCACATCAAGGATCCTTTCACTTGCCAGTCCTACTCTAACATCTCCTACTCAAAGATCAAAACCACAAAAAGCGGATTAAAAAAATCCAAAATTCAAGAAAACACCACCAAAAACAGGCAGAGATGCTTACTTGTCTGAAAAGGCCTCAATACTGATGCACTGACAAAGTGTAGTGGACTCAAGTAAAATGGCGACTACACAGGTGCATTGATACCAAATTCAACAGCCAGCCTTCAATCAGGGATTGGCCGTGTGGTACACCAGTGCACAAAATTACAATCTGTATAGGGCAATGTTCATACTAGGAATGCAGAGCGTCTGGTTCACAGCCTATTAATTACGCCTTATGCGGGCTGTCCAGTGCTAACTATAATGCATCCAGTGTGATTTTCTTGTCCGCACATTCTACTTTGCACAGAACAAAGATCAAAACCACAAAAAGCAGATTAAAAAAATCCAAAATTCAAGAAAACACCACCAAAAACAGGCAGAGATGCTTACTTGTCTGAAAAGGCCTCAATACTGATGCACTGACAGAGTGCAGTGGACTCAAGTAAAATGGCGACCACACAGGTGCATTAATACCAAATTCAACAGCCAGCCTTCAATCAGGGATTGGCCGTGTGGTACACCAGTGCACAAAAGTACAATCTGTATAGGGCAATGTTCATACTAGGAATGCAGAGCGTCTGGTTCACAGCCTATTAATTACGCCTTATGCGGGCTGTCCAGTGCTAACTATAATGCATCCAGTGTGATTTTCTTGTCCGCACATTCTACTTTGCACAGAACAAAGATCAAAACCACAAAAAGCAGATTAAAAAAATGCAAAATTCAAGAAAACACCACCAAAAACAGGCAGAGATGCTTACCTGTCTGAAAAGGCCTCAATACTGATGCACTGACAGAGTGCAGTGGACTCAAGTAAAATGGCGACTACACAGGTGCATTAATACCAAATTCAACAGCCAGCCTTCAATCAGGGATTGGCCGTGTGGTACACCAGTGCACAAAAGTACAATCTGTATATGGCAATGTTCACACTAGGAATGCAGAGCGTCTGGTTCACAGCCTACTAATTACACCTTATGCGGGCTGCCAAGTGCTAACTATAATGCATCCAGTGTGAACAGAAGCCACAGTGTACAGAACCATTTGGACCCAACTGCACTCTGCAAAAGTATAATGTGCAAAAAGACATATAAATATATGTAAGGTATTAGTTGATATTCTGGCCAAAATATGTAAGCTGGCAACCCACGTCACGGATCCTTACACTTGCCAGTCCTACTCTAACATCTCCTACTCAAAGATCAAAACCACAAAAAGCGGATTAAAAAATTCCAAAATTCAAGAAAACACCACCAAAAACAGGCAGAGATGCTTACCTGTCTGAAAAGGCCTCAATACTCATGACTGACAGAGTGGAGTGGACTCAAGTAAAATGGCGACTACACAGGTGCATTAATACCAAATTCAACAGCCAGCCTTCAATCAGGGATTGGCCATGTGGTACACCAGTGCACAAAAGTACAATCTGTATATGGCAATGTTCATACTAGGAATGCATAGCGTCTGGTTCACAGCCTATTAATTACACCTTATGCGGGCTGCCCAGTGCTAACTATAATGCATCCAGTGTGAACAGAGGCCACAGTGTACAGAACCATTTGGGCCCAACTGCACTCTGCAAAAGTATAATGTGCAAAAAGACATATAAATATATGTAAGGTATTAGTTGATATTCTGGCCAAATATGTAAGCTGGCAACCCACGTCACGGATCTTTACACTTGCCAGTCCTACTCTAACATCTCCTACTCAAAGATCAAAACCACAAAAAGCGGATTAAAAAATTCCAAAATTCAAGAAAACACCACCAAAAACAGGCAGAGATGCTTACCTGTCTGAAAAGGCCTCAATACTGATGCATTGGCAGAGTGCAGTGGACTCAAGTAAAATGGCGACTACACAGGTGCATTAATACCAAATTAAACAGCCAGCCTTCAATCAGGGATTGGCCGTGTGGTACACCAGTGCACAAAAGTACAATCTGTATATGGAATGTTTACACAAAGGAAAAGCAGAGCTCTGGGTTCACGCCCAAATTTAAAAAAAGCCTTTTTCGGGCTGCCCAGTGCTAAATATAATTCTCCCGGGGATTTTTTGTCCGCACATTCATTTTTCACAGAACAAAGAAACCCCAAAGGAAAAATTTCATTCATTCAATATAGGATGTGTTTTTTATGTTCCCTTTATTTTTTTGAGCAGCTTTTATATATTAAAAATATTTTTTAAATATATAAATAATCCCGTACAGACCAAAAAATTTTGGGCAAAACCTCATTTAAAGAAATTTTTTTGTATTTTCCTGATATGAAAATTTTACTTTACACTGAAGGCACAAAACTATGAATTAAAAACATGTGGGAAATTTTATACTTAAAAAACCCGTGTGGAAAAAACTTTAAAATAAGTTTATATTCTAGGTTCTTCAAAGTACCCCCTTTTTCTTTTTATTATGCTTTTTCACATCTTGGCTTGTCTTGAAAGGCTTCAAAAGGAGTTAAACCCAAATGGCTTTTCCCAAAGTCTTGAAGGAGTTCCCCGGGGATGCTTAGCACTTGGTTTTCCCCTTTTTCCTTCATTCTGCGGGGCCCAGCTCCCCCCCCAAAACATCTCCCATTTGGGGTTTAGGTTTTGGACTGGGG